>JAOPSE010000068.1:3915687-4645598 GCA_029449295.1 Zea luxurians
AGTTGGACGATGTCGTTGTAAGCACTGTTTGAAATGTGTGCTTCGACTTTATCGCCATTAGTCTTGTGAGAGTCCCAAGAACTGACATCTGAGTGTGCTCGTGCAGTCTCTCTTCTCCCGCGGCGAGTAGCCAAAAGAATTCCTGAGCATCGCATGGAAGCTGCCCCGGCTCCTCAGCGTTCATTTGAACCTCCCTACCAAGATCATGCAACATGTCGTCCGTCCTATCATGATCGTCATCAAGCTCCACCTCCGCGTCAACATGTCTAATAGACTCTCCATACCGGTACCATACAAGGTAGTTCGGCATAAACCCACTTTTGCAAAGGTGTTTCTAAATTTCTTCCTTCTTCTGAGGCCACTTGCTCTCGCAGCGATTGCAAGGACACTTCACTAGACGACCAGTTGCATCTTTGAAAGCGTGCTCAAGAAAAGCCTTTGTTACACCCATCCATTCATTCGAATGTGCCCCATCCTTTCTCCACCCGTCATACATCACCCTCGATCACCGTCCATTTCAAAGGCTAAACAAAAGTCAAAGAACATCAACGATCGTCCGTGGCTTAGGTGAACTCCCTATTAGGTAAAGGCCCTAAACCCACCCAAGAGTGTAGGCCGACGCTTGTGATTTATGACATGTAGCCTACGATTGCCATGAAATTTCGGTAGCATAACCCGCTGCTCTCCAAGCACACGCCTGAACATGGTGTGTTGGAGAACAACTGGGTTACACAACCAAAATTCCGCGTCAATCGTAAGGCACATGTCACAAATCACAAGCATCGGCTTACACTCTCAGGCTGTCCAAAATACGTGGACAATTCCGGAACGGCGAACCTCACAAGCCAATGTGACGTTCGCCGTTCCTGAACGGGTGACGCATACGGTTCGCTACGGTTAACGATTAAAACTGAACTCTAAACATTAAAAAATATCTCGGAGATTAAACAAAAGACATCACCCTCCGATCACCGTCCATTTCAATGGCTAATTAAACAAAAGATAAATAACATTCAAAAGACGGCACGCGCATGGCCGCGCGCACGGCACGCCACAGCCGCCACGGCACGCGCACGGCACGCCACGGCGGTGTGGACGGACGGACGGCGGGCTCTCTTCTTCGCGGGCGGGCGAGGAACTTACTAAGTAATAAATAAATAGTAACTACTTATTTACTAATAACTATATAGTAAATAATAAATGACCACATTAACCGAAATTACGAAAACAATGTATACCTGAGAATAATGTACGAGTCCAGCTAACACAGTGGAGAAGGTCAAGTCGGAAGAACACCTATGTACAAAAATTACTATTGTCAATAAAAAATCGGCAGCACCTCCACTATAAAGTGATGTTTCTAAAACCTGCAAAGAAACAACAACACGATGGTTGCCAACACAGAATATTGCACGATAGCTACATAATGAACAATATGCTAACCATGTGATATCAATGTGTTAAACAAAATGCTACAAGTATCCTACATATAAATACCTAGCTAACTATTTATACTAACAAGTGAATAGCTATCAATCTATACATTATATCAAGTAAATTAGCTAACTAATTACTATAAACTAAGTAAAACCATTACCGTGGCAACGGTGGAGGGGGCCGTGGCGTGGGACGGCTGCTCGGAGTGGGCGCGGCGTGGGGAGGCGGCTCGGCGTGGCGCGGCGCGGCGAGGGCAAGCGGCGAGGGCACGCGGCGCGGCGAGGGTGCGGCTGCTCGGAGTGGGCGCGGCGTGGGGAGGCGGCTCGGACGGCTCGGCGTGGCGCGGCGCGACGGGCGCTCGACGTCTGCTCCGCGGGCGCGCGGCGCGGCGATGGCTCGGCGGGCGCGCGGCGACGGCGTGCGGTGTGGTTGAGGGCGGGTGAGAGAAGTAAGACGAGAGAGAGAAGGTGCGGTGAGGCCGGATGGAAGATTAACGGCCTCACCCCCGTTTTACGTTTATTTTCGTCGGCCGGGCTGAGGCCGACGAAAATAAAGGACGTATTTTCGTCAGCCGGGCTGAGGCCGATGAAAATGCACACAATTTTCGTCGGTGTGGAGGCCGACGAAAATAACTTTCGTATTTTCGTCGGCCTGCCGACGAAAATATTGCCTGGCCCACGAAAATAGTCCACATTTTCGTCGATCTCAAGGGCCGACGAAAATAACATTGTATTTTCGTGGGTCGGCCGACGAAAATAGCCTGGCCTACGAAAATTTATGCGTTTCCTGTAGTGTATCATGCCGTTGGCTCATTCTACCTGCCCATTCGTCCTTAGATGGGCCATGGCCGCCCAGACTAGATGGATGTGGTAGTCATGGCAGAATCTTAGGAACTTCTTTCCCATGAACTTGGTGCCATTATCCATGATGATGGAGTTGGGGACCCGAAGCGATGGATGATGTCTGTGAAGAATATCACTGCCTGCTCGGATTTGATGCTGGCGAGGGGTCGAACCTCGACCCATTTGGAGAATTTGTCGATGGCGACTAGTAGGTGTGTGAAGCCCCTGGGTGCCTTCTACAGAGGACTGACAAGGTCTAACCCCTATACGGCGAAGGGCCAAGTAATTGGGATCGTCTATATCGCCTGGGCTGGCATGTGCATTTGCCTAGCGTGGAATTGGCATCCTTGGCAGGATCGCACAATCCTAGTAGCATCGATGACCGCGGTTGGCCAGTAGAACCCTTGCCTAAAGGCGTTCCCAATGAGGGTTCGTGGAGCCGCGTGGTGCCCGCAAGCCCCCGAGTGGATTTCGCCTAACAATTCATGTCCTTGACTGATGGGGATGCAGCGCTAGAGGATCCCTGAGGGGCTATGCTGGTAGAACTCCTTTTCCACTGCTAGTAGTACGAAAGTTTTTCCGCGACGAGCCAAGCATCGGGCCTCGGTTTTGTCGAGAGGGAGATTTCCTTGGAGAAGATACTCTAGGTACAGGGTCCATCAGTCCGAGGCTGGGGTAACCTCACCACATTCCTGGTCGATCTGTATGGCCTAGGGCTCAGTGGCTAATGGCACGTATGTGACAGAACCTCCCAAGTTATTAGGCCCACCTACAGTTGTCCTTGTCCATCGGACCTCGGACAACCCTGTAGGTGCACCTGATCACTTGACAAATTCGATATCTGTATTCTTTACCTTGCCCAAGAGCGTTTCACCCATCACGCAGATATTACAACACATCGGAGGAACGAGTATGTGGAAGCAGTTACAATAACTCTATTTTATTTTAAAGTAGAGAAAGAGTAGTATTATTACAGACCAGAGCAAATATAAGAGTGCTAGAGTAATATTATTACATAGCTTGGGGGCAAAAACCCCTCCCGATAAACAGTAACAAGTTTTCTTAAAGGAGGACACTTCCTCCGAGGCTTCAGTCTTGGTTTTCTTCCTTTGGCACACCTTGAAACAAAAGCAACAAAAATTTGCTGCTTCCTCACCTAAACAACATGGGACAAAGCCCTGAGTACGAAGTGTACTTTCGCAAGTCTTACCCGTCAAAATAAAAAGACTCTCAAAGATATGTTGGCCTTATGGAATCAAGTTATGGCTTATCAATAATCAAGACTCTGTTTGCAGAAATGTTTACTAATAGTGGATCCTTAAAAGTCCAGTTTTATTAGCAAGTTAAGTCATTACCTGAGTTCTAGAGTTCTTTCTACCCTAGTTCAAGCACTTGACCTATACTAGCCAATTTCTTATCAACCCTTCTTGTTCACTGGATTGCTACGTGTAGGGCAGTGACCAAGTCTTCATGTCCCAGAAGTAACGGCGATCCGAATCGATTAATACTCTTGAGGATCTCTAATCACACAACATATGTAGCACTTAACCCTTGCATATGTCAACTCGCCACTGGGTTCTTAAGACCAGATCAGGTTCACGCCAACCGAGAGCACAGATACACCACCGTCCAGCCTCTTGCCACGGAGAGTACACACTACTCTCGCTGTCTCTCCACTCCCATTGCGTGTTATCTTATTTTGGTATTAGTCTGCCTGAGGCAAAGCTTACCCATGATGAGGCATGTGACTAGTTAAAAGGTTCTCGATCAGCAAGCCTACATCGAGACGGTCCTTAATCGACTCAGACGGAGACACTACACCGAGACTCTTCTCGTGCAAGTCACCCACCTGGTCTCAGCTTTATCATTTCAAACCCAAAGTTTGGTACCTGGCAGAGGTACATCTTTTCCGATGTTGAACCCATCAGGCCATGATGGATCCACCATCAAGTTTTACTTTGAAAACACCCCACCCACTTGAAGCATCATCTTTTGTCAAAACAAAACATTTTGTTTTTCTAGAGCAAAGCTAAGCATAAGAAAAACCTTTTTGTAAAACAGAGGATTAAGGAAAAGTAATCAAATCCTCAAGGAAGGGAATGCAACAACTGGTTTAGCACACAACTCCTATCACCTAATGCATCAAGAAAGTGAGAAAGATTTTAAAATAGCGAGGAGGTGGCAAATGCACCGGGGCTTGCCTTGTGTTATAGGTGAGTCAGGTTCTGCTCCATAGATGTCAAAATAAAAGGGCTGTCTTTCTTGTGTGTGGTATGCACTGGCAAGAAATGAGCTGTCTTGGTCAACCTATCCACAATGACCTAGATGGAATCATGGTGCCGGGAGGTATTGGGCAATCCCACGATAAAATCCATACAAATATCCTCCCATTTCCATGATGGTATGGGAAGGGGCTGTAAGGTGCCTGCTACCTTCAGATGGCTGGCCTTGACTCTCTAGCAGGTGTCGCATTTGGATATATACTTAGCAATTTCCCTCTTCATTCTGGTCCACCAGTACAAGGATCTGAGATCATGATACTGCTGGGGTGCATGGAAAATTTTGAAAGGTGAGCTTCATCCAATATTTTCTTTCTGAGCTCTGGGTTTTTGGGAACAACCAATCGGTCCCCAAACCATAGGATCCCTTTGTTGTCCTGACGAAAGCATTTGTATTTTTCCGCCTTCTGTCTGATCATTTCCTTAATAACTTGAACACCCTTGTCATTAATCTGTGCCATGACTATTTGCTCTTTGAAAGGGAAATAGGGTCAAACCTTTTCAATAAGAATTTTGGTGGTTGAATTGTCCAACACAAATGATTGGACTAACTAGTTTGCTCTAGAAAATATGTTCTACAGGTGCCAAAGGTTCACAACAAACCAATACAAGTCAAAAGAAAGGGTTCAAATAAAAGGAGCAAAGTTCAACCAAAGGTAGCCCTGGTCTTGCGCACCGGACTGTCCGGTGTGCTACCGGACAGTGTCCGGTGCACCACCGGACAGTGTCTGGTGCACCAGGGAATCCAACTCCAAACTTGTCAGTCTCGGGAATTCTGGAGGCCGCTCCGCTATAATTCACCGGACTGTCCGGTGCAACACCGGACTGTCCGGTGTGTCAGCGGAGCAACGACTACTTCGCGCCAACGGTCGTCTGCAGAACGCATTCAATGCGCTACAGTGCACGCCAGAGTCAGAGCAGCGTCAGAAGGCACACCGGACAGTGTACAGTGACTGTCCGGTGCAACACCGGACTGTCTAGTGACCCAGAAGACAGAATCTCCAACGGTCAAACCCTAACGGTCGGGTGACGTGGCTGGCGCACCGGACAGTGTCCGGTGGCGCACTAGACTGTCCGGTGCGCCATGGACAGACAGCCTCCCAACGGCCACTTTTGGTGGTTGGGGCTATAAATACCCCAACCACCCCACCATTCATTGCATCCAAGTTTTCAGACTTCCTACACCTTACAAGAGCTATAGCATTCAATACAAGACACACCAAAAAGATCAAATCCTCTCCCAAGTCCAAAGATCATTCCAACTCAAATTAGTGACTAGAGAGAGGGACTTGTGTTCATTTGAGCTCTTGCGCTTGGATTGCTTCTTTTCTTTCTCACTCTTTCTTGTGATAAACTCAATTGTAACCGAGGCAAGAGACACCAATTGTGTGGTGGTCCTTGCAGGGACTTAGTGTCCCGTTTGATTGAGAAGAGAAGCTCACTCGGTCTAAGTGACCGTTTGAGAGAGGGAAAGGGTTGAAAGAGACTCGGTCTTTGTGACCACCTCAACGGGGAGTAGGTTTGCAAGAACCGAACCTCAGTAAAACAAATCCTTGTGTCTCACTCTTTATTTGCTTGCGATTTGTTTTTCACCCTCTCTCTCGGACTTGTTTATATTTCTAACGCTAACCCGGCTTGTACTTGTGCTTAAGTTTATAAATTTCAGATTCGCCCTATTCACCCCCTCTAGGCGACTTTCACTCTTGTAGTGTGGGCTCCACTGAAATATAACTTAAAGCACCGGAGGAAACGACTTCTATTTTTAACTTGCACAACTCATCACATAGGGTGGTGATTCTTGCATCCATAGTTATACAATTGCACTGGGCTTTCCTGCTCAAGGCATCCGCCACAACATTGGCCTTGCCAGGATGGTAATGCACTTCCAAATCATAGTCCTTGATTAGCTCTAACCATCTTCTCTGCCTCATATTAAGGTCAGCCTAGGTGAAGATATATTTGAGACTCTTATGATCAGTGTAAATATTACAGTGAGCTCCCATCAAGTAATGTCTCCAAATCTTGAGAGCATGAACCACAGCTGCTAACTCTAGATCATGTGTGGGGTAGTTCTGCTCATGGGGTCCTGAGTGCTCGGGAGGCATTAGCAATGACTCTGTTGTCTTGCATTAAGACACATCCCAATCCAGTACCGGAAGCATCCGCAATAAACTTCAAATGGTTGGTGTTATCCGGCTGAGCTAGCACTGGTGCTGTTGTCAATGCTGCCTTAGTGTATGAAAGGCATCCTCACACTTCTGGCTCCATTCATACTTGACTCCTTTCTCAACAATTCAGTCATTGGCTTGGCAATTCTGGAGAAATTCGGAAGGAATCGTGATAATACCCTGCCAATCCCAGAAAACTCCAATCTGCCGCACTGTGGTAGGAGGTTTCCAATTCATTACTTCTTGTACCTTCTCAGGATCAACCGATATCCCATCCTGAGAAATTGTGTGACCCAAAAATTTAATTTCTCTCAGCCAGAAACCACATTTAGACAACTTAGCATAAAGACGATGATCGAGCAGTCGCTGAAGCACAATGTGTAGATGCTCAGTATGCTCGTCTTCATTCTTGGAATAGACCAAAAATATCATCAATGAAAACCACCACAAATTTGTCCTGCTTGGCATGAATACTGAGTTCATCAAGTACATGAAATAAGCCGGGGCATTGGTCAACCCAAAAGACATCACCAAAAACTCATAAAGCCCATATCTGGTAGAGAAAGCTGTCTCGGAATATCGCTGGCACGGATCTTGATCTGATGGTAGCCCGAGCGAAGGTCTATCTTGGAGAACACTTTGGCTCCTACCAACTGATCAAACAAAACATCAATGTGGGGCAGTGGGTATTTGTTTTTGATGGGTCACCGCATTGAGAGGGCGGTAATCAACGCACATTCTCAGACTTTCATCCTTCTTCTTTACAAACAAGGCTGGGCATCCCCATGGTGAAGTACTTGGGCGAATGAACCCCTTGTCCAACAACTCTTGTAGTTGCTTTTTCAATTCCGCCAATTCCGCTGGAGGCATCCTATAGGGTCTCTTGGATATAGGAGCAGTCCTGGGTTGCAATTCAATCGCGAATTCTATGTCTCTGTCGGGTGGCATTCCTGGCAATTTGTCAGGAAAAACATCTGGGTAGTCACAGGCCACAGGAATTCTTTCAACCGGTGACTCTATCATGGTGAATGCACAAGAGCGGGTACAACCCTGCTCAGGCAAATATAAAGTAGTCTCGCCACAAGTAGGGGAATGAATCTCAATGGCCCTTGCTGCAATATTGAGTACTGCCTGATGCCTGGATAACCAATTAGTTCCCAATATGATATCCAACACTATCCAAACCCAAAATGAGGAGGTTAGTTTTGATTATCAAGCTACCAAACTTTATAGGCACATTCTTGTTGATTTGATAGGTGGCAACCTTGCCTCCTGGTGTTGAAATTGTGATACCCCCATTGGTGTGATGGAAAGGTAGCTGACATTTGGCGCTAAATTTTGTACTAATAAAACTATGTGATGCACCAAGAGTCAAAAAGAATAATTGCAGGATATTTCAAAAACTGAAAAGATACCAGTCATGACGGGTGCTCCTTCCGGAATGTCAGCCATGATGGTGAAGTTCAGCCTGCCTTGCCTCACATTGCACCTTCTGCCTCTTGCCCTGGTTCTGGTTGGCATTCTGTCCCTGCCTCTGCTGGTTTCTGGGGCAATTCTTAGCATAATGTCTGGTGTTACCACAAGTGAAACACCTGTTGTCATTAGCCTGACGGTACTGCTACTGATTGTTCCTCTGCACTGGGGGTTGAGAGCGGTTGGGTTGCCTGCTGCTGTTGTTGAGGTCGAATCACCCAACGTCCTTGCTGCTGCTGGGGTCCTCTGTTCTGGGTGTCAGATACAATCCTGAAGCGTTGTGGCTGAGCTGAAGGTCCTGCATAGGGGTCTTCCTCTTCTTCTCTGCCTGTCGTGCTGTGATACAATCCTCCTGAGAAATGGGCCATGTTGACTAACTCATTATAGCTGTTGGCCCTGGCTGTGTTGAGACGGTCGTGGAGCTTAGCGCTGAGTCCTCTCCTGAATCTATCCTTCTTCTTCTCATCAGTGTCTGCATGATATCCGGCGTACTGGCACAGGGTCATTGAAAGCCTGAGCATACTGTAACACTTTCCGGTTCCCCTGAGTGAGTGCCAGGAACTCATTGAGCTTGCGGTCCATAATGCCTGCTGGTATATGATGCCCCCTGAAAGCTGCCTTGAATTCTCTCCATTCCACCACGTGGCCATCTGGCTGCATAACGAGAAAGTGATCCCCACCACGTCCGCGCGGGTCCGTGAAGCTGCTGGAGTGGCAAAACGAACTTTGGCCGCATCTGAACAATTACCGGTAAGTAATGGGAATTTGGATTCCACTACCCTGATCCATACATCAGCATCAAGTGGGTCCCTCTGCCCGAGTGAACAACGGTGGCTGGGTACTGAGGAACTCCTGATAAGTGGCTGCCGCTGGGGGACGCTGATGGTGATCACCACCACCATAGTGCTGCGGTGGTGGCTGAACACTGAGCCAACTGACGCAGAATCTCATTCTGCTGAGCCATCAACTCTTGCATGGTAGGAGGCGGTGGTGGGGGTGGAGGAATGCGCTCATTCTGTCCACGACGCGCTCTTCCCTGCCATCTGAAAAACATCATGGATATTCTCAATATCATATCTCTGAGGTTCAATACTCAATCGTGGTGAAAGAGTTAAAGGGGGTAAAACCAACATATACGTCCTTGCATAATTTATAAAAGATTTCACATGGCATAAACTTTTCTTCTTAAAATTAAACTAACAATCATTCATCATCCATACTTCCCAAAAGAGTTTGTCACGATTACATTGATAACTCAAAAGACTCAACTCTAGCTAGCCTAGTACCCCAAGGGCGCAAAGCTAAGCTAGCCTCGAGGAGTTCTACCGCCATCGACTTCTAATTTCTACCTTTGCGACCTAGTGAGCAAACGAGGCAACGCTCGACTCGGGGGAAGGTGGTCTCCCCTGAGCCAGCAGTGTCCAAGCTAGAGGCAGGTTCCTCTCCTCCCTCGATGTCGACATCCTCGTTGGCCTCCATGTCCTAGACCTCCTGGTGGTGCATATCCAGATGCTGGTTAGCCTTCGCGAGTTGCTGCTGAGTGTTGATAAGCTGATCCTCGAGAACCTCGATGGTGTTCTCCCTGGTTCCCACTAGCTCCTCAAACTCTTGGATCTCATTTGACAACTATTCCAGTTGTAAGTCTTTTTTCACCATCTCAGTGGACAAATCTACCACAAGTTCCTCCCTGTTATCCAAGTTGATCTTGGTAGCCTCCACAATGCCATTAGATGAGACATTGCCTCACCTCGCATCACTTGCAGGATGATACAGGGCATTCATGCACCGCACCATCAAGTGAGCAGTCTGACCTCGGTAGATAGCCCATATATCCTTGGCGTGCTCCACTCAGTCCTTCCACATTGGGTCGTCCTCCTTCTCCACGGGAACAAACCAATGGGGGTGAGTGGATAGCTCTAAGGGGTGGAAACCACAGAAGGTGGTCAGCCCGTGAAGAGCAATCGCCTCGATAGTATCCTCAGCCCTATATCCATAAGACTCAGAATCCAGCGAACGCCAGCTTGGCTGCAGGGGATGAGGCTCTAGGGTCATCCTCACCCTATAGCGGGGCACTCGGTGCATCTCGATAGCTGCACCGCGTACTGGGGAGGCGTCGTGTAACCAGCTCCCTGAAGTACCTCCCACAAGATACGGGGGAAACCCCCTCGTGCAAGCCCGTCCGTGTGGGACTGTGTATTCCCTTCGTCCGAGGATCCGTGAGAAGTCATCTTTGTACGGTTAAGCATAAGTAAAAGAAAAAGAACTATAAAATAAAAAAGGGTTCACAACTCAGCCTCTCTATAACTACGACAATGGCACTAGGTGTACTTAATCCGTCATTATTGTGTATTAAAGTTCTTACCCAATTATTAAGTAGTTTAAATAGGATGCATGCATGCTCGTCCTAAGCGACCTCATTTCAACTTAAAGGGAATAGGGAAGAATTTCCATCCCTTATAGTAGCCTGTAGGGCATACTCAAATAGCCACCTAGCTACCCCTCTATCATCCTAAGGCTTCACGTCCTAGGTCTATCCTGATCGTCCTACGATCTATCCAACATTTGTTTCTATCAAGTTTTACTTTAAAAAAAAGATGGTATTTATAGTTTATTGATCCCTCCGTGGTGGTACGAGCTCCGATACCAGCTGTGGCGGAAACCGCCCGAATTATTCCAACTTAAGTGCCTAAGTCCCACCTTAAAGGTTAGACCACACTTAAATAGGAATAAAACGTCAGTCCCTCGGATCTAGTCCGATGAGGCCACTAACAGGATCAAGTACAATGTACTCACTCGATGGTGAGGCACAGAGCAGATACAATAAAGCATAAAACCATACATTAAGGAGTATTAATTATTACATTATCATCGGAGTTCAGCAAAAGTAGTAATCATTGTTCAGAATGCAGCGGAATAAAACTAACGATAAGTAACCGGAGGGATGGGGAAGCCTGTCCCATCACTCTCATGCTCCTCCTCGACCGAGGTAGGGTCCCACTCGACTGTCCAACCCGGTGGCAAGGTGGACGGCCAAGTCACTCCAGCAACCATGTCCTCCAGAGAACCTGTAAAATTTATGCCACAAGCAAGGCTGAGTATACTAATACTCAGCTAGACTTACCCGGTGTAATGAGTCTACTCCTCTACCTCTAGACATGCAGCTGTTTGGCTGAGGGGTTTGGTTGCCAAAAGCACTAGCTGAGTCTAAAAATCAAGTTTTAGCTTTTGCAGGTTTAGTCTGACTCTCTTAAGACTGAATGTGTACTAGCTACTCAATCATGGTATCAAGAAATTTAGCAATCAACATCCTTTGCCAAATCATCACATTTCCACTTGTTACTCAATGCAGTACAATGGATCAAGCAGTCTCATTAGCTGCGAGAAGCAGACGATTCGAATCGAGTTTTTATCCTTGCAAGGTAAACCTAAACACATGACATGGCAAGGCACTCCGTCCCCACACATATCAATCGTCCCCATCGATTCCCCGTCAGCAGATCAGGGCTCACCGCCTTGGCGTACAATGCCTCACTGACCCCGACTGCCGTCGTGCAGTGACCGCACTTGTACCCACCATAACTGGAATGGGAGACCACGTCTTAGGTCGCGTGAGGAGTAAAGTCTGCTGCCAGGTTCAATCAGGTACTAGGCTTACCGATTTACCATATTTCTCGGCATGTGCTTAGTACGTTCAAACGCTTGACACAGGTATCCGCACGTTAATCCTTATTCCAATTCCATTTCGTAGACTATGCATCCCCATGGATCCGTGTCCATAGACTATCATTATTCCATTATCAAAGTGGATACAACCAATTCTTGACCTCGAGCGAGTGCTAGAAAATCACTCGACTTCTACCGAGATCCCTAATTAGCAAGCAGCTACTCGACCTAGTATACTAGTATCCATCTCAAAAGGAATCCTGAGTCATGCAACTAGGTTTTTCATACAAACTCCTACACTTAAGTGCACAGTACAAGCCTACAAACATTTAAGTGTAGTAAAATAGCATATATAAACAGTTATGCATAAAACCGGGGCTTGCCTTCCAAAGCTGAGGCAGGCAGATCCTCTGGGCAGGCTCTGATGCTAGATCTGGGGCTACCTCCTGAGCAACTCCTTGCTTTGGCACAAGGATGTATTCTCCGTCCGCGAGGTTACAATCTATCGAATGCAATGAATAAGATATATGCATGCTATGATATGTAGAATTTAGTAACAATTATGCCTAGTGAAGAAGAATTAAGTTGGTTAATTTAACTTAGGGTTTCCTTGTCATAAGAGGCTCTTAGGGTTTTATGCTTATCAATTTAGGTTGAGGTTTTGCCTAGGGGTAAGCATAATGGATTAAGACTTGGATTGCCCCTTAGATGTTTTAGTAGGCACTCAAGGGGTTTTGCTAGTTTGGTTAGGGTAACATTAGTCTCCACCATTAAATTCCCCTTTCCTTTCTGTATTTATGATTTTAGGGTGGGTTTGAACTACAACAGGGATTTAAATTTTTCCAAAAGTCTGTAAAAATTACAGTGGTTTACTATTGGTCACTGTAGTCTGTCCTATAAGTTTGAGGTCCAGAAAAATTAGAATATGCCCTGGACAAAAATAACAAAAGTTGGGGCAAAGGGGTCACTTTGCACTACCACTCTTACCTAGGGGTTGGTTTTGTACTAGGAGTCATTTTTGCTGGTATCTATAGGTAATAACATGCTTCTGTGCAAAAAATCACAGAGGGATACTTAGTGGTTATTTAGTTATGATTTTCTAAAGTTTAATGCTAAAAAGACACTTACAACTAACTTGTTATTTGAAAAATATCAAACAACAGAACTCATAATTTTTCTATGCTTATAATAACAAAACCTTAGTTATCCCAAGGTTTGGGGTGTTTTCTCCTCAGGGTTATTTTTCTAGGGTTTTTCTAAGTTTTCCTTGCTTTCTTAAAATAAAAGGTATCTCATTTCTTTTGTACTAAATAAAGGTCTAACAAAATTTTCTAGTGAACTATACTGAATAAGGAAGCTAACAAAAATGTGGGTACTCCCTGGTTCTTATTTTAAACTACCTTTTATATTTTCTTTAACTTTAAGCCAAAAATGATTTAAATGGCCAACCCTACCTTAATTGGGTGTACAGAGGGGTTTATTATTTTAAACAGGTTAGGAAGTGATTAAGTGCTTCTCTGAATTTTTCTTAATCCCAGTCTAATAGTATAGCTTTTTTCCTTATTTCATTTAGCTTTTGACCAGTTAATCATTTAAATCAAAACTTTGAAGTTTCTGCAACACTTAGGGGTTTTATATTTTTCCTGAGTAGTTTACATTATTTAGGATCTGGCAAAATTGGTTTGACTTGATTTGGGTAAACAAAGTTGAAGTTATGAATTTTTCAAGTTCTATTTGTATTTAAATCAGAAATATCAAAAAGGTTTTTCTGGAAATCCACTTTGCATCGAAGACCCTGGGTTCTTTCTAAACCAATTCCTTCAGTTATACTCTTGCGCCACTATTCCCTTGAGTCGCTGACAGCGCACAAAACCCCCTGCCTTTACTTCTTCCCCGAGGTCCCTCCCCTTATTTAAATAGTAACCACGGAGAAGAACAGGGCGGCGCGGCTTACTGGCGGCGAGGGAGGTCCGGTGAGGGGCGGGGTTGGCTCCAGGAGGTTCTGGTGGTCACCGCGAGGTACGACTCAACGGCGGTGGTAGCCGGAATCGGCCGGTCCACGTGCGCAGGCGGGTGAACTCGTCGGCGGCGAGTGCTCCGGCCTAACCACGGCGACATAGGTCAATCCTAGGGCCCGGGGAGCTTCACAGGGTGTTGATGAGTCGACACGTGCAAGGAATTGGAGAACAACTCACCGTGGAGCTCGGTCTACGTTCACCAGCGGTCGGGTGAAGTCCCGGCGACAGTGGACTAGCTTTCTCCGGCGAGGCAAAGTTCGATTCCTTGCTCGGGGAGCTTCACCGAGGCATGCACGGTCTACTCCGAGGGTTGGACGGGGTTGGGAGAGGCTCTGCTGGCCGGTCTACGGTGGCGGGTGTTCGGGTGGCCGCGGGCACGCCGTGCATGGGGCAACGCCGGTGATCTGGTGCTCCGGTGAGGTCAAGTGCGTGTGGGGGAGTACGGTCGAAGTCCCTGGTGGCTTTATAGGCGTGGGCACGGGCAATGGCACTGGCCTAGCTTTGCGCGACGCGGGGGTAACGCGGGGGCGGGCGTCGGGCGTGCTCTGGCGAGCTCAGTGCACGTCGAACACGTGTAGGTTTGTTTCTGCTCTTGTTCTATCCTCTGCTGAGCGGCCAAACGTGCAAATCTTGCCCTAAGACCTTTGAAAGATCTCTTCCCTGCACCTAGGGCTACCTAGTTCATGTGAGTTCCAAGTGGAGATGTGGTCGGGTTAGAGAGATATGGGGGTGGGAAGTCGGCTCTGTCAGAGCTGTCCACACCGAGACAAATTTTGTGCCAAGTCATGTCAAACGACTTAGGGTCGGGTTCAAATTTATCCAGGGTATTCTAGAGGTATTTTGGCGCCACTTTGTCAATTGGGCCAAGCGGTTTTGAAGTTTGAAAGAGGGTGAACAAGTTTGATCTTTGGAAAAGGGTGGTTTAGGACATAGAAAATTTCTGATTTTTCTCTTATGCTCAACCCTTTGGTGAACCTTTTGGGTTTTTTCTGAAACCTTTTTGGGGTCACTTTCTTACTATTTTTTGTAGGGTATTAAGTGTACTACAAATGTTATAATTGGCCCAAGTCCTGATCATGTGGTTTTTATAGCCTTTTGGTCATGCTCACTTATAGTGCTCCAATTGTCCAAAGGGGTTTGCATTAGGGTTTGGGCACTTCTCCCCATTATATGTGCATGATAAGCCAAGGCATGACATCTAAGATGGATTGCACTTACTTAGGATCTTGAGTCCCAAGTTTGGAGTCCTTTACTCAATTTAAGTCTCATGTGATGATGGGCTTACTTGTGTAGCCTTGAGTGAAAACCCTAAGTAACACCTGGGGTGTTACAGCCTCACGGGCCTAGAGTTGGCGTGGATATCCAAGGAGTGCTCAATGACCTCCCTCATTATGCCTGGCATGTTTGAGGGGCTCGACACAAATACTTCTGCATTTGCGCGGAGAAAGTTGACGAGCACTGCTTCCTATTTGAGTTCGAGTTGGGAGCCGATACGCAACTTCTCTCCGGAGCTGCTGGGGTTGAAAGGGAAATGGGCTTAATCATTTTATATAATCGATTTTGGTATTTGACGTCCATCACAAACCACATGGACCTAACTAGTTTGCCTAGTCATCATTTTATCTCAGGTACATAAAGTTCAACATAAACCAAGAAAGAAGCTAAGTTGGGGAATCAACAAAGCATGGAGCAAAGACTAGAAATGGTGCTGCCAGTGGTACACCGGACACTATCCGATGCCTAGGCCGAGCACCTTCCCAACTGGCCACTCACGGGTTTCTCAGGAAACCACTCCACTATAATTCACTGGACTATCCGGTGTGCACCGGACTTGTCCGGTGAGCCAATGGAGCAACGGTTAGATGCGCCAACGGTCAACTGCAAAAGGTGAACAGTGCGCAGTTAGATGTTAGAGCAGCAAAGTTAGAACACACCGAACATATCCGGTGTGCCACCGAACAGTCTGCTAGAGGACAGAAGACTTCAACGGTCAACCGCTCCAAACCCCAATGTTGTGCTGACGTGGCATGCACCGGACAGTGAACAGTGCCCCAATCCGGTGCACCACCGGACTGTCCGGTGCGCCATCAACAGCAATGTCTAGAATAGTGGTTGGGGCTATAAATACCCCCAACCACCTCCATTAAAGCCATCCAAGTTTTCTAAACTTCACATTCATTGCAAGAGCAAAGGCAAAACACTCCAAAGACACAATCAAAGCATTCAATCCACACCAAGCTCCAAAATTAACTCTATTGCTTAGAGACTTGTGAGAGGTTCATTTGTGTTCTTTTGTTGCTCTTGTTGCTTGGATTGCTTTCTCCTTCTTATTCTCATTCTTTAAGTGCTTTGTAAAGCTAGCAAGAGACACCTAAGTGTGTGGTGATCCTTGTGGGGTCTTAGTGACCCAAGTGGTTAAGGAGAAGGCTCGACCGATCTGTGTGACCGATTGAGAGAGGGAAAGGGTTGAAATAGACCCAGCCTTTGTGGCCTCCTCAACGGGGACTGAGTTCTTTGGATCTGAACCTCGGTAAACAAATCATCATGTCCACTTGCATTGATCTTCACTTGTTTTGTTTCCTCTCATTCATGTCTATAAGTTCTCTTGCCCATATAGATTTGAGTTTGCTCCCAAAAGTTATCCGCATTGATTGAGCAACTCATGGCAAGGCGAACTATCTTTTGCACTCCAAATTAAAACTAACGCTAACCCCAAGTATAGTGCATGTTTAAAGTTTGTAAATTCCAAGTTTTTGCCTATTCACCCCCTCTAGGCGACTTTCAATTGGTATTGAAGCCAGTGCTTCATTAAGAGTCTAACAACTCGAAGTGATGTCTGGAGATCACGCCAAGAGGGAGTTAGTCACCGACGACAAGGCCGAAGGCTCAGGAAGGACTCCGTCACGGGAGTCCGGCGACAAATGCAAGGAGGGAACCGCTTCCTCCATCAAGTCACATAGGAAGGGTGACAAGAAGAAAAAGAAAATGAAGAAGGTGGTCTACTATGAGACCGATTCTTCATCACCTTCCACATCTGGCACCGAGTCTACAACTTCAAAGCACCACAAGTGTAAGAAGTATAATAAGATGCCTCTCGCTATCCTTGCATTCCTAAACGCGCTCCTCAACTTTTGGTACCCCTAGGAAAACCACCATATTTGATGGTGAAGATTATTGTATGTGGAGTGATAAAATGAGGCACCATCTAACCTCACTCCACGAAAGCATTTGGGATATTGTTGAGTTTGGAGCGCAGGCACCACAGGTGGGCGACGAGGACTACGACTCGGATGAGGCCACCCAAATTAGGCATCACTTCCTTGTGTCGAGAGGAGTATAATAAGGTGCAAGGGTTGAAAATGCCAAAGAGATTTGGGACGTCCTCAAAACGGTGCACGAAGGTGACGAGGTGATCAAGATCACCAAAACGCGAAACGATCGAGGGAGAGCTCATTCGATTCGTCCTCAACAAAGGAGAGGAGCCGCAAGCGATGTACAACCGACTCAAAACAATGGTCAATCAAGTGCGCAACCTCGGGAGCACCAAGTGGGATGACCATGAAATTGTCAAGGTTATTCTTAGATCTCTTGTTTTTCGTAATCCCACTCAAGTGCAACTAATCCGTGGAGACCCTAGATATAAACAGATGTCTCCCGAGGAAGTGATTGGCAAGTTTGTGAGCTTTGAACTTATGATCAAAGACTCCAAACATATTGTCAACTTGGAGCAAGGCGCCACCTCCACACCCAAGGTGCAACCCATTGCATTCAAAGCAACGGAAGAAAAGAAGGAAGAGTCTACATCAAGTAGACTACCAATCGACGCCTCCAAGCTCGACAACGAGGAGATGGCTCTTATCATTAAGAGCTTTCGACAAATCCTCAAACAAAGGAAGGGGAAGGACTATAAGCCCCGTTCCAAGAGGGTGTGCTATAGGTGTGGTAAGTCCGGTTACTTTATTTCTAAATGGCCATATACAAGTGACAGTGATAGGAACGATGACAAGGAGAAGAAAAGATGGAGAAGAAAAGGTACTATAAGAAGGGTGGTGAGGCCCACATGGGGCAGGAATGGGACTTCGATGAGAGCTCCAACGACTCCTCTGATGAGGATGCCACCAACATCACCATCAACAAGGGACTTCTCTTCCCAAAGGTCGGCCACAAGTGCCTAATGGCTAAGGACGGCCAAAATAAGAAGGTACATTCTAGAGATACCCCCAAATATACTACATCTGATGATGAGGGTAGCTCTAGTAATGATAATGATGATTTAACTTCTCTTTTTGCTAACCTTACTAAGGATCAAAAGAAGAAAATAAATGAATTAATAGAAACCATTAACGAGAAGGATGATATCTTGGAAAGCCAAGAGGACTTGCTCGTTAAGGAAAATAAGAAATTTGTTAAATTGAAGAATGCGTATGCTCTTGAGGTAGAAAAATGTGAAAATTTATCTAAATAAATGAGCAATATGTGCAATGATTTAATTTCCTATCATAGAGATGAAAATGCTAGTCTAAATGTTAAGATAGAAGAATTGAAGGCTTACAATATTTCTACATCTACTATTGAGCATATCACCATTTGCACTAGATGTAGAGATGTTAATATTGATGCTATAGATGATCACCTTGCCATAATTAATAACAAAATGATCACATAGCAAAATTAAATGCTAAAATTGCCAAGCATGAATTAGAAAATGAAAAATTTAAATTTGCTCGAAGCATGCTTTATAATGGGAGACGCCCTACCATTAAGGATGGCATTGGCTTCCAACAAGGGAGCCAAAGCAACATCAAGCTTATTGCCCCCAAGAATAGACTGTCTAATTTTGTTAAGGGTAAGGCTCTCTTGGATCAAGATAGAGAGGGTTACATTTTATATCCTGAAAACTATCCTAAGCATAAGATTAGAAAGATTCATGCTAGAAAACTTCATAATGTTTCTCATCTTGCTTTTATGTATAGAAATGAGGCTTCTAGTTCTAGGCATTCAACTAATATCAAAATGCCTAAAAAGGAAATTGCAAATGCATCAAATGAGCATAACATTTCATTTAAGACTTTTGATGCATCTTATGTGCTAACTAACAAATCAGGCAAAGTAGTTGCCAAATATGTTGGGGGCAAACACAAGAGTCCCAAGACTTGTGTTTGGGTACCCAAGGTGCTTGTTTCTAATGTCAAAGGACCCAAGACCGTTTGGGTACCTAAGAACAAGACCTAAACTTGTTTTGTAGGTTTATGCATCCGGTGGATCAAGTTTTATAATCGATAGTGGGTGCACAAACCCCATGACAGGGGAGAAAATAATGTTCTCCTCATACGAGAAAAATGAAGATCCCCAAAGAGCGATTACATTCGGGGATGGAAATCAAGGTTTGGTCAAAGGTTTGGGTAAAATTGCTATATCTCCTAACCATTCCATTTCTAATGTTTTTCTTGAAGATTCTTTAGATTACATTTTTCCTTTCTTTTTCTTAATTATGCAAAATGGGCTACAACTGTCTCTTTACTGATGTTGGTGTTACTGTCTTTAGAAGAAGTGATGATTCAATAGCATTTAAGGGAGTGTTAGATGGTCATCTATATTAAGTTGATTTTAGTAATAACAATGCTGAACTAGACACTTGCTTAATTGCTAAGACTACCATGGGTTGGCTCTGGCATCACCGACTTGGCCATGTTGGAATGAAGAATCTACACAAGCTTCTAAAGGGAGAACACATTTTAGGACTAACAAATGTTCAATTTGAGAAAGACATGATGTGTAGAGCATGCCAAGCAGGGAAGCAAGTTGGAGTTAATCATCCACACAAGAACATCATGATGACCGATAGGCCGCTTGAGCTACTTCACGTGGATCTATTTGGTCCGGTCGCTTATATAAGCATCGACGGGAGTAAGTATTGTCTTGTAATTGTGGATGATTATTCTCGCTTCACTTGGGTATTCTTTTTGCAGGAAAAATCTCAAACCCAAGAGACCCTAAAGAGATTCTTGAGGCGGGCTCAAAATGAGCTCGGATTGAGAATCAAAAAGATTAGAAGCGACAATGGAACGGAGTTCAAGAATTCACAAATCGAAAGATTTCTTGAGGAGGAGGGCATCAAGCATGAGTTATCTTCTCCCTACACACCTCAACAAAATGGTGTAGTGGAGAGGAAGAATAGAACTCTTCTAGATATGGCAAGGACCATGCTTGATGAGTACAAGTCACTAGATCAATTTTGGGCGGTGGCGATTAACACCGCTTGCTACTCCATCAACCGGCTCTATCTCCACCGAATCCTCAAGAGAACATCATATGAACTCCTCGCTGGTAAAAAGCCCAATGTTTCTTACTTTAGAGTTTTGGGAGCAAATGTTTTATTCTTATTAAAAGCGGTAGAAATTCTAAATTTTCTCATAAAGCGGTAGAAGGCTTTTTACTTGGTTATGACTCAAACACAAGGGCATATAGAGTCTTCAACAAGTCCACTGGATTAGTTGAAGTTTCTTGTGACATTGTGTTTGATGAGACTAATGGCTCCCAAGTGGAGCAAGTTGATCTTGATGAATTAGATGATGAAGAGGCTCCATGTGTTGCGCTAAGGAACATGTCCATTAGGGATGTGTTTCCAAAAGAATCCGAAGAGCCTCCACAAGAACAAGATCAACTATCATCTTCCATACAAGCATCTCCACCAACTCAAGATGAGGATGAGGCTCAAGAAGAAGAGGATGAAGATCAAGATGATGAGCCACCTCAAGAGGAGGACATTGATCAAGGGGGAGATGAGGATGATCAAGACAAGGAAGATGATCAAGAGATGCAAGATCAAAGACCGCCACACCCAAGAGTCCACCAAGCAATTCAAAGAGATCACCCCATCAACTTCATACTTGGTGACATTCACAAGGGGGTAACCACTAGATCTCGAGTTGCTCATTTTTGTGAACATTACTCTTTTGTGTCTTCTATTGAGCCATACAGGATAAAGGATGCACTAAGAGATCTGGATTAGGTGGTGGCAATGCAAGAGGACCTCAACAACTTCACGAGGAATGAGGTATGACATTTAGTTCTACGTCCTAACCAAAATGTTGTAGGTACCAAGTGGGTATTCCGCAACAAGCAAGATGAGCATGGTGTGGTGACTAGGAACAAAGCCTAACTTGTTGCCAAAGGTTATTCACAAGTTTAAGGTTTGGATTTTGATGAAACCTATGCACCCATAGCTAGGCTTGAATCAGTTCGCATATTACTTGCATACGCTACTTACCATGGCTTTAAGTTATATCAAATGGACGTGAAGAGTGCCTTCCTCAATGGCCCTATCAAGGAAGAGGTATATGTTGAGCAACCTCTCGGCTTTGAAGACAATGAGTATCCTAACCATGTTTATAAGCTCTCAAAGGCGCTTTATGGGCTCAAGCAAGCCCCAAGAGCATGGTATGAATGCGTGAGAGACTTTCTCATCACTAATGGCTTCAAAGTTGGAAAAGCTGACCCTACTCTCTTCACTAAAACTATTGTTAAAGACTTGTACATATGCCAAATTTATGTTAACGATATTATATTTGGGTCTACTAACAAGTCATCTTGTGAAGAGTTTAGTAGGATTATGATACAGAAATTCGAGATGTCTATGATGGGGGAGTTGAAGTATTTCCTCGGATTCCAAATCAAGCAACTCCAAGGGGGCACCTTCATCTACCAAACTAAGTATATTCAAGACATACTCAAGAAGTTTGGAATGAAGAATGCCAAACCCATCAAGACACCCATGGGAACCAATGGGCATCTCGACCTCGACACGGGAGGTAAATCCGTAGATCAAAAGGTATTACCGGTCGATGATAGGTTCTTTACTCTATTTATGAGCTTCACGACCAGATATTATGCTTTCTGTATGCATGTGTGCAAGGTTCCAGGCAAATCCTAAGGAAGTTCACCTTAGGGCCGTGAAAAGAATCATGAGATATTTAGTTTACACTCCTAAGTTTGGGCTTTGGTACCCCAAGGGATCTACCTTTGATTTAATTGGGTATTCCGATGCCGATTATGCTAGATGTAAAATTGACAGGAAGAGCACATCAGGGACTTGTCAGTTTCTAGGGAGATCCCTGGTGTATTGGGCTTCAAAGAAACAAAACTCAGTAGCTCTTTCTACTGCTGGACACTGTTGTGCACAATTACTTTGGATGAGGCAAGCCCTCAGGGACTATGGCTACAAGTTGAGCAAAGTCCCTCTCCTATGTGATAATGAGAGTGTAATCCGCATGGCGGATAATCCCGTTGAAAACAGCCGCACTAAGCACATAGACATCCGGTATCACTTTTTGAGAGATCACCAACAAAAGGGGGATATCAAAATTTCTTATGTTAGCACCCATAACCAATTAGCCGATATCTTTACCAAGCCACTAGATGAAAAGACTTTTAGCAAACTTAGGAATGAGCTAAATATTCTAGATTCTTGGAACATTCATTGAAACTTTGCACATATTGCTCATTTATTTAGATTCTCGGAACACATTAGACTTAGCCTTGGCACAAGAAGAATAAGAAATATGTATTTGTACCATATAAAAGAGACATGATCAAAGGTATCATTTATCCTTTGCCTTACTCATAGACCTCCAATTGGTATAAACTTTCACTCATATCCATTATTTTCCAAAGGGGAGGATTAAAAGGCCTCTCAAGTTTCTTCGTTTTTGGCGCTTAATGCCAAAGGGGGAGAAAGTATTGCACCTAGTCATCATTTATCTCAAGTACATAAAGTTCAACATAAACCAAGAAAGAAGCTAAGTTGGGGAATCAACAAAGTATGGAGCAAAGACTAGAAATGGGGCTGCCAGTGGCGCACCGGACACTGTCCGGTGCCTAGGCCGAGCACCTTTCCAACTGGCCGCTCTCGGGTTTCTCAGGAAGCCACTCTGCTATAATTAACCGGACTGTCCGGTGTGCACTGAACATGTCCGGTGAGCCAACGGAGCAACGGTCAGATGTGGCAACGGTCGACTGCAAAAGGTGAACATTGCGCAGTCAGAAGTCAGAGCAGCAAAGTCAGAACGCACCGGACATGTCCGGTGTGCCACCCGACAGTCCGGTGCCACTAGACGATAGAAGACTTCAAGGGTCAATCGCTCCAAACCCCAACTGTGTGCTGATGTGGCATGCACCAGACAGTGAACAATGCCCTGTCCGATGCACCACCGAACTGTCCAGTGCGCCATCAACAACAACGACTAGAATAGTGGTTGGGGCTATAAATACCCCCAAACACCTTCATTCAAGCCATTGAAAGCCCAAAATTTGTATAAGGGAAAAATAATAAAATAAATAAACAAAGAAATAAAATAGTAAATTCAGATATCTCAAATTATACTTGAGCTTTGAATTTTGAGGACTGAATTTATAAACCAAGAATTAATATAGAAAAGAAGTAATAAAAAGGTTTTCTATTCAACTAAATGATTATTCATTTCATTAAATGATGCACTATAAGCATTTATTTACATGAATATTAAATTTAGATGACTCAAGTTGGGACTAGTTTTTCTTTTAAGTTTAACACATAAAATTGAAACTCGGGAAAATAAATAATAAAAGATACTCCATTGAGTAGTCCTCCTCATAAATTATACATACTCCTAAAACAATCAAGAAAACCCTTAAATGAAAGTATGCAATACCTTCTTTCAAAATAAATAGATAATGAATATTTAGTTTTGGAGTAACTTTTAATTCTTATCGCACATTCAAAATGCTATTTTCCAAAAAAGAAAGGAACAATATGAGTGTGTTTCATATTTCAAACATGTACCAAATAAATGAATTAATTAAAATAAATATATATCTATTGCATCATGATTGATTTTGAGTGTGCATAAATTTGAAATTTGGAATTTAAACTTGGTTTGATTTGTATTTGAAATAAGAAAGGAAAATAGAAGAAAAGAAAAGAATAAAGGTGTATGCCGACTGGGACTTTGGCTTGGATTTCGGCCCACCTAGTCTCCTGCGCGTGGCCCAGCTCGCCTTGCTCGCACCATGACACTGCACCGATGACATGTGGACCCCCGCTCGTCAGCCCTCACCTCACCGGCGCGCGAGCCCACCTTGTCGGGCGCATCTTGCTCCTCCGTCCTTCTCGGCCACCGACTTGAAACGGAATCGCAGCGACCGGGTCACGGATCCCCCCTTTAATCGGACTCTCGCCCTAGGTATAAATCCATGGCCACGACATCTCCTTTCCCCTCTTCTAGTCCACACGCACGCCGGGGGAAACTAAGCCAACGAGCAAATTGAAGAGGGGCGAGCCACCATTGGGGAATTCGCACCGAGCTTCATCGAAGAAAGAGAAAGAGTGATAGGTCGTGTTGTGTGCCAGACGTGGGGCATTGCCGCAAATCGCGTGTGGCGCCTGTCTCCGTGCATGCGGTGCATATGGACAGCCATGACGCCGTGGCGACCCAGATCGGCTGCTGCTGGTCTTCACAAGGAGGAAGAACGGAGAGGCTACTATCGGTGACAAGAAGTACTTCAGCATCGGTAGCAAAGTTGGTGCGACGGTTGTAGCTGAAGCTTGGGGTTTCTGTTCGCGGTGTCAGCGGGCTTCTTGTGTGGACGGAGATGGTGAGTTCTTCACCGATGCTCGGATGGCACGGTGGACCCGCTCCACACCATGGGCTGTGGACACCGGAGCACAAGCACTGGTAAGCTCACCCTTGTATCGTTCGCCATAGTCCATTCCTGGTATATCAATAGTTAGGATGGTGAACCGGGTACTTGAACATCGAGCGTGGCCTCATTAGCGACAACACCGCGGCTTGGGGCATAGCGTCGCCGCATGGCTCACCAATGTGACAGGGTTGTGGGTGATGCAGCTCTGGCTGTCGATTTGAGGGTGAACGGCTCGGATCAGACCCCCATACTGCTTCGACTGGGACTCCTCTCGTCCGTTGATCTGCAATCCAGTGCCCAAGATGAGATCTTGCATAATTTTGATCCACGACATAGATCTCAGATCGTGCGGTTTTGGTTAGATCAAGTTTCATAAAATCTAGGCCGTTGATAGGTGCATGCACGGTGGAGATTGGATTAGGGTTACAGCTTCGGCTGGACAATCCATGCCGTTGGGTTGGCCGTGAAGGGATAGGATTAGATCTAGATCCCAACCCTTGGATTTAGATCTGGCGGTCCATATCGCGTGCCGGTTCACTTAAAGACAGATCTATTCTCGGGCGTCCACTCATGATCGGATGGCTCAGGCCCAGGATAACCCTTCGGCTGTGGGGTTTTTTCAGATGAGTCCCTGACTTTATTGAGAATAAACCCGCGGTCCGGTAGCGTTATAGAAAAACAAAAATTTGATCCCGGAATTTTTAGATTAAACCCTAGGTTCTTGGGAAATTGTGTCCCTAGTCCAGAACTAGTAGGAATATTCATAATTTAAATCAGAAAATGATTTTCTTTGTATAAATAATTCCATAGACTTGATTAATCCATATCTAATCTATTTTAATCCCTTTTTGATCCAATTCAGCTCCAATAAATTCATGATAATATTGTTAATTATTTAGTAACCTTATTTAGTATGAAACATGTGGTTAAATTTAAGCGCTTGGTTTGTTTCGTATCTACCACTTAAAATTTCGAAAAATCGTAACTAATTCGCTTTAACTCCGATTCGATCCATTCAAATTACGTTAGACTCATAGGAATATTTACTACACAGTAGCAACATTTATTATATGATATCACGTACTTCTATAATTAAGTAACTAACTGGATTAATCTATGCTTACTAGAATTAGCTTTTCTAATGTTAATATAGTATTCTGAGCTTAGAGTTATAATTTGATTAAAATGATCTTCAATTAAGTAATGACCTAGATTAAAGTTGAGTTAATTACTTATAGAATATTCCCTCATATGATCTATACTAACCAATTTATAATACAATTTAATATTTGAATCACATAGATCTCCCATAAATCATAACTCCTTAACCATGACTCCGATCTTAGTAGTTCTCGATCCCACGACCTCGTAGCAACGCTTAGATTATTATTATGCAGTTTGTTCTTATGTTTGGTGTGATGTTAATTTTGTCTATACCATGTTTGTTTGTATTGATACGACTAGCAGTGAGGTCACGAGAATCTGAAGATCATCCTAGTACCTGGAATCTCAAGTCTCAGGCAAGTTGTGCCCTTGACCACTTTTATTACCCAATAATGTTCTTTATTATCACTTATTCATGCCTAGGTTTAATTTTGATGGGGCCTAATAGGTGACCCTAGTCCGGTTATCTTTATACCTTGTTTACCCCTGAATTACTTGGGTAGTTTTGCTATTGCTCTACATGGTTTTGGGATTAATATTACATTATGTCCATGTTCCAATTATTCTGTTATTTTATTTATTATTCATGCCAAGATCATTATTTTTAATTGGAACATGGAGCTTAACTTGAGAAACACGTGCCACCACAAGGGTGGAATGGGACGCCCTTGGCTGACTAACTAAGAAATCTAGTGGAGGACTACCTTACCCGATAGTGGCAAGGGCAGTAGGGGAGTAGGCGTGTAGGGAGGTTCCTGTGGTCAGACGAGGGATTCCTGCATTGCTCTTCCTAGAAACTGTAGCGGGGTTTCTGAAGCTAGTGGAACTTTGTAAAGGCCTTGTAGTAGATCCCTAGCCATTCACCTCGGAAGTGTCAAAGGGCCTTGCAAACCCTAGTGACATGGGATACACAACTTGTGGGTACAAGGTACAACCTCTGCAGAGTGTAAAAGTGGTATACTAGCCGTGCTCGTGGTCATGAGCAGCTCAAGACTCTCGCATGATTAATCTATGGAACTAAATTCAATTTGTCATTTGCATTGCATGGGATTTATTATTAATTTTGTCCTATTATTATTATGGTTTGGTATTTACTTACATTTAGTAACTGCTAATAAAATTTGACCAACTTATTAAAAGCAATGCTCAGCTTTAACCCCTATTATTGATCAGCCTTACACATCACATGAACTCCCACCTTTGGCGAGTTCATGCACATTATTCCCCACAACTTGTTGTGCGATGAACATATGTGAGCTCACTCTTGCTGTCTCACACTCCCCCACAGGTCAAGAACAGGTATCATAGGATGAGGCACATGGAGGATGTTGCGATGTGTTCATGAGAGGTCTAGGCTGTCGTCTCCCAGTCAACTTTGGGTTGTTGGATCGTTGTCTCCTTACGATGTAATTATTTATTTATTTTGTACAGAAACTAATATTATATAGTAAAGTTGTAACATTCGTTTCTGTACCATGATTTATCATATGTGTGAGACTTGGTCCCAACACACCTGGTGATTATGTTTGTGCCTGGGTCCCTAAAACCCGAGTGTGACAGAAGTGGTATCAGAGAAAGGTTGACTATAGGACAAAACCTAGATAGAACTGGACAACCAATACTTACTTACCTTTGCTACTTTGATCCTTTCTAAACTTTTCTCATCTATTTCTGCTTTACTTTGATTATTCTTACCTTTTCTTTCTAAATACAAAAGTGGATTTCACAATTTGAAATCTTGTACCTAAAGTAACCTTTAGGAATAAGGGACCAAATCTTAGGAAAAAAACAAAATTATTTTCGTAAGTATCTATATGCTTGAATGTTTGTTCTTATGACACTTGTCTGAGTTGGATCTTCGATTGAGTGTGACGGGTTATGGAGTAATATCCACAATTGCATCTGCATATACATGTAGGCACAAAAAAATGTGTTATAAGACAGCTAGGCCACATAGATTATTTCCCCTTTAATATATATATATATATATATATATATATATATATATATATATATATATATATATAGCATAATAGATTCATCTTATTTTAAAAGATTCTCTCTTATCTTAATAGACCCATCTAATCTTAAAAGATTCGTCTTATCCTAACCACTTTACTTATCTCATCCTAAAGTAACAACCAGGATCTAATCCAAAATAATGAGATTCTGAGATCTGATCTAATGTGATAGATTAATCTAACCTAACAAAGACTAACCTCCAGTTGAGCCAATCTAATGTAAGTTGCTTAACAGGAAAGTTAATACTGATAAAATGGATTAGACTCTACTCCTATAAAATATGTTTAACTTAATTCATTCTGCACTAAGTTAAGAATGATCGACCAACTCAATCTCATGCAACTACTTTAACCGATGGTTGCATAACCCCTCTGTTTTAACCTAACAGAGATTCTGACTTACCTACACCATATAATCCATCATATCTAAAAAGATTGTAACATATCTTAATAATATGTTATCCTACCCTGGTAGATCTATCTAACTTAAACTAGTCTAATCTAGTTATATCCAATCTAATCTAGAACCTACCTAATCTAATATGATCCCAATCTAAAGGGGGTTACTTAAACAAGTTAGTTAATACTGGTAACATAGATTAGACCATATTCCTATAAATGGGTTTTAAAACCAAAATTGATGCCTTAGACCAACTCATCCATGAAACCATGACCTAACCTATGTTATAGGTTGCCTAACCCAGTTATTCCAAAAGCAAAGCAATACTCTATTTAACCTACCTACCCCATATACCCACAATTGTTATCCCAACTCAGATAATGGCATCTAACACCACAACCGATGGTCCCTAAAACAGACCCAAGAAGAAGGTTAACCTTGACAATGATGAATATAAGTAGAAACAGATCTTCAGATGAATCAAGATCTGCCACCTGGAACAAAAGTCTCCATTACCTAACTTTCTTTTTACCCCCAAATCTTCTCTACACTCCCCTAATAGCTAAAACCTGATGTATATTGTACCCTTGTTTTCTATGCCACACCTGCTAATGGCATGAAAGTTTTAGGTGTATAAAAAATACTAATTGGAAGTTCCACTTAGAAAAAAACTAAAATTTCATAAAGATAAAGTCAGCTTGATATGCTTAACTAAATGATATTCTTAAATAGGATTATAGAATCTAATGTGATCTAATCTAATGTGGTCTACTTAAACAGATTAGTGACACTAGTAGAAGAAAGTAGACCTATCTAACCTAATATGATCTCATCTAGAGTGAGATACTTAATGCTGGTACAAAAGATAAGGCCATACTCCTAATTCACTTAAGCCTAAATTGGTGACTTAGATCAACTCAGCCATATACCATCGACCTACACATTCTTGATAAATTGTCTAATCTATCTATAAAAAAGAGAGAGAGATTCTAATCTATACCAGCTTGACCTACATATTTCCAATGATATACATCATTGTTTTTCCAAGTCTGACCTAAAACAAAGTCACCCAACTAAAATTTGACATAACACACTCAACTTATACTAATCTAGAGCTTATTCAATCTAATGTGAGTCACTTAACAAGTTAACACCAGTGAAATAAACTAGATCCTACTCCTATAAACCTTGTTCTCCCCTCATGCACTTAAACCTAAAATTAGTGCATTAAACCAACTCAACCGTGAGTAGAAGAGCTAACCCAACCAATAGAGTCATGATGGATTTGTATAATCTATCTATCCCCACCTAACATCAAACAAACTTTTTACCTACATCATGTAGTCTATCTCACCCATATCTATCTTAACCTATTTCCCCAACTCCGATAATATACACTAACATCGAATCAATGAGACCAAGACCGAAGAAGAAAAGATCAACATCAACAAGGAAGGATATAACAGTCAAAGTGAATCTCGGGATGAATCAAAACATAAACATTTCGGATAAGTCTTTTCCTTGCCATAAACTTTCTTACCTCAACCTGTCCATCTTATGTCCTACATAATAAGTAGCTGGATACTTATGCTCTCCTAATCACCCACCATTGACAAAAAAAGTGAGACTCTGGATTTTTTTGAACCAATTATAGGCTAAAAGCTGAAATTACAAACCAATCCTTCTGTATCCCTTTTCTTACAAATCTCTAGGACGAGATTTCTGTTAAGGGGGTAGGATTTGTAAAACCCAAAATTTGTGTAAGGGAAAAATAATAAAATAAAGAAAGAAAGAAATAAAATAGTAAATTTAGATATCTCAAATTATACTTGAGCTTTGAATTTTGAGGACTGAATTTCGAAACCAAGAATTAATCTAGAAAAGAAGTAATAAAAAGGTTTTCTATTCAACTAAATGATTATTCATTTCATCAAATGATGCACTATAAGCATTTACTTACATGAATATAAAATTTAGATGACTCATGTCGGGACTAGATTTTCTTTTAAGTTTAACACATAAAATTGAAACTCCGGAAAATAAATAATAAAAGATACTCCATTGAGTAGTCCTCCTCATAAATTATACATACTCTTAAAACAATCAAGAAAACCCTTAAATGAAAGTATACAATACCTTCTTTCAAAACAAATAGATAATGAATATTTAGTTTTGGAGTAACTTTTAATTCTTATCGCACATTCAAAATGCTATTTTCCTAAAAAGAAAGGAACAATATGAGTGTGTTTCACATTTCAAACATCTACCAAATAAATGAATTAACTAAAATAAATATGTATCTATTGCATCATGATTGATTTTGAGTGTGCATAAATTTGAAATTTGGAATTTAAACTTGGTTTGATTTGTATTTGAAATAAGAAAGGAAAATAGAAGAAAAGAAAAGAATAAAGGTGTATGCCATCTGGGCCTTTGGCTTGGATTTTGCCCCACCTGGTCTCCTGCACGCGGCCTAGCTCCCCTTGTTCACGCCATGACACTGCACAGATGACATGTGGACCCCCCGCTTGTCAGCCCTCACCTCACCGGCGCGCGGGCCCGCCTTGTCGGGCGCATCTTGCTCCTCCGTCCTTCTCGGTCGCGGACTTGAAACAGAATCGCATGATGAACGGGTCACGGATCCCCCTTTCATCAGACTCTCGCACTGGGTATAAATCCATGGCCGCGACCTCTCCTTCCCCTCCTCCAGTCTACGCGCACACCGAGGGAAACTGAGCCGGCGGGTGAATTGAAGAGGGGCGAGCCACCATTGGAATTTGCACCGAGCTTCATCGAAGAGAGAGAAAGAGTGATAGGTCGCGTTGTGTGCCAGACGTGGGCCATTGCCACAAATCGCGTGTGGCGCCTGTCTCCATGCATGCGGCGCATACGGCCAGCCATGGCGCCGTGGTGACCCAGATCGGCTGTTGCCGGTCTTCACAAGGTGGAAGAACAGAGAGGCTACCATAGGTGAGAAGAAGTACTTCACCATCGGTAGCGAAGTTGGTGCGACGGTTGTAGTTGAAGCTTGGGGTTTCTGTTCGCGGTGTCAGCGGGCTTCTTGTGTGGATAGAGATGGCGAGGTCTTCTTTGATGCTCGGATGGCACGACGGACCCGCTCCACACCATGGACTGTGGACACCGGAGCACAAGCACTGGTAAGCTCACCCTTGTATTGTTCGCCATAGTCCATTCCTGGTATATCAATAGTTAGGATGGTCAACCGGGTACTTGAACGTCGGGCGTGGCCTCATCGGCGACAACGCCGTGGCTTGGGGCATGGCACCGCCGCATGGCACACCAATGTGACTGGGTTATGGGTGATGCAGCTCTGGCTGTCGATTTGAGGGTGAACAGCTCGGATCAGACGCCCATACCCCTTCGACTGGGAATCCTCTCGTTTGTTGATCGGCGATACAGCACCTAGGATGAGATCTCGCATAGTTTTGATCCAATCCATAGATCTCAGATCGTGCGGTTTTGGTTAGATCAGGTTTCATTGGTGCATGCACGGTGGAGATTGGATTAGGGTTACCACTTCGGCTGGACAATCCATGACGTTGGGTTGGCCGTGAAGGGGTAGGATTAGATCTAGATCCCGACCCTTGGATTTAGATCTGGCAGTCCATATCGCGTGTCGGTTCACCTAAAGACGGATCTAATCTAGGGCGACCACTCGCGATCGGATGGCTCAAGGCCCTGGATACCCCACTGGTCGTGGGTTTTTTCAGATGAGTCCCTGCCTTTATTAAGAATAAACCCGCGGTCCAGTAGCGTTATATAAAAATAAAAATTTGGTCCCAGAATTTTTAGATTAAACCCTGGGTTCTTGGGAAATTGTGTCCCCACTCTAGAACTAGTAGGAATATTCATAATTTAAATCAGAAAGTGATTTTCTTTTTATAAATAATTCCATAGACTTGATTAATCCATATCTAATCTATTTTAATCCCTTTTTGATCCAATTCAGCTGCAATAAATTCATGATAATATTGTTACTTATTTAGTAACCTTACTTTAGTATGAAACATGTGGTTCAATTTATGCGCTTGGTTTGTTTCATATCTACCACTTAAAACTTTGGAAAATCGTAACTAATTCGCTTTAACTCCGATTCGATCCATTCAAATTGCGTTAGCTCATAGGAATATTTACTACACAGTAGCAATATTTATTATATGATATCACGTACTTCTATAATTAAGTAACTAATTGGATTATTCTATGTTTACTGGAATTAGCATTTCTATTGTTAATATAGTATTCTGAGCTTATGGTTATAATTTGACTAAAAGATTTTCTTTAATCAAGTAATGACCTAGATTAAAGTTGAGTTAATTACTTATAGAATATTCCCTCATATGATCTATACTAACCAATTTATAATATAGTTTAATATTTGAATCACATAGATCTCCCATAAATCATAACTCCTTAACCATGACTCCGATCTTAGTAGTTCTCGATCCCACGACCTCGTAGCAACATGTAGATTATTGTTATGCAGTATGTTCTTATGTTTGTCGTGATGTTAATTTTGTCTATACCATGTTTGTTTGTATTGCTACGACTAGCATTGAGGTCACGAGAATCTAAAGATCATCCTGGTACCTGGAATCTCAAGTCCTAGGCAAGTTGTGCCCTTGACCACTTTTATTACCCAATAATGTTCTTTATTATCACTTATTCATGCATAGGTTTAATTTTGATGGGGCCCAATAGGTCACCCTAGTCTGGTTATCTTTATACCTTGTTTACCCCTGAATTACTTGGGTAGTTTTGCTATTGCTCTACATGGTTTTGGGATTAATATTACATTATGTCTATTTTCCAATTATTCTATTATTTTATTTATTATTCATGTCAAGATCATTATTTTTAATTGGAACATGGAGCTTAACTTGAGAAACATGTGCCACCACAAGGGTGGAATGGGATGCCCTTGGCTGACTAACTAGAAAAGATAGTGGAGGACTACCTCACCCGATAGGGGCAAGGGCAGTAGGGGAGTAGGCGTGTAGGGAGGTTCCCGGGTTGATTTTGCTGCGATTGCGGTCAGACGGGGTATTCCTGCATTGCTCTTCCTAGAAACTGTAGCGGGTTTTCTGAAGCTAGTGGAACTTTGTAAAGGCCTCATAGTGGATCCCTAGCCATTCACCTCGAAAGTGTCTAAGGGCCTTGCAAACCCTGGCGACATGGGATACACGACTTGTGGGTACAGGGTACAACCTCTGTGGAGTGTAAAACTGGTATACTAGCCGTGCTCGCGGTCATGAGTAGCTCAGGACTCTCGCATGATTAATCAAGGAACTAAATTCAATTTGTCATTTGCATTGCATGGGAATTATTATTAATTTTGTCCTATTATTATTATGGTTTGGTATTTACTTACATTTAGTAACTGCTAATAAATTTGACCAACTTATTAAAAGCAATGCTCATCTTTAACCCCTATTATTGATCAACCTTACACATCACATGAACTCCCATCTTGGGCGAGTTCATGCACATTATTCCCCACAACTTGTTGAGCGATGAACATATATGAGCTCACTCTTGCTATCTCACACCCCCCACAGGTCAAGAACAGGTATCACAGGATGAGGCACATGGAGGATGCTGCGATGTGTTCGTGAGAGGTCTAGGCCATTGTCTCCTAGTCAACTTTGGGTTGCTGGATCATTGTCTCCTTATGATGTAATTATTTATTTATTTTGTATAGAAACTCCCATTATATAGTAAAGTTGTCACATTCATTTCTGTACCATGATTCATCATATGTGTGAGACTTGGTCCCAGCACACCTGGTGATTATGTTTGTGCCCGGGTCCCTAAAACCCGGGTGTGACAGCCATCCAAGTTTTCTGAACTTCACATTCATTGCAAGAGCAAAGGCAAAACACGCAAAGACACAATCAAAACATTCAATCCACTCCAGGCTCCAAAATCAACTATATTGCTTAGAGACTTGTGAGAGGATCATTTGTGTTCTTTTGTTGCTCTTGTTGCTTGGATTGCTTTCTCCTTCTTATTCTCATTCTTCTAAGTGCTTTGTAAAGCTAGCAAGAGACACCTAAGTGTGTGGTGATCCTTGCGGTGTCTTAGTGACCCAAGTGCTTAAGGAGAAGGCTAGACCGGTCTGTGTGACCGATTGAGAGAGGGAAATGGTTGAAATAGACCTAGCCTTTGTGGCCTTCTCAACGGGGACTAGGTTCATTGGAACCAAACCTCGGTAAACAAATCATCGTGTCCACTTGCATTGATCTTCACTTGTTTTGTTTCCTCTCATTCCTCTCTCTAAGTTCTCTTGCCCATATTGATTTGAGTTTGCTCCCAAAAGTTATCCGCATTGATTGTGCAACTCTTGGCAAGGTGAACTATCTTCCGCACTCCGAATTAAAACTAACGCTAACCCCAAGCATAGTGCATGTTTAAAGTTTGTAAATTCCAGGTTTCGCCTATTCACCCCCCTCTGGGCGACTTTCAGGGGTCAAGGGGGACGGTCTTTGTTGCTTTGGCCGACTCGAAGTTGCTGGCATGCTTCTTGGGGTCGAGAACCTCTCCGACGAGGTTCTCCAAGTCGATAATAAGCGCCTCGGAGTCAACGAGCCCCTCGGTGTACTCGATGCACTCGACGTCGCACTTGTAGGCGTGGTGATATGTCGGGCCGACGGTGACTATGCCTGCTGGCCCCGACATCTTTAGCTTCAGGTAGGTGTAGTTCGGGATGGCCATAAATCTTGCATAGCATGGCCTCCCGAGTACAGCGTGGTAGGTGCCTCGAAATCCCACCACATCGAATGTGAGGACCTCCTTTTGGAAGTTGGCGAGAATCCCAAAGCAGACAGTCAGGTTGATCTTCCTGAGGGGATGCACCCTCTTGCTAGGGGTGATTCCCTGAAATGGCGCAGCCCCTGGCTGAATCTAGGATTGCCCGACCCTAATGAGTTCCAAGGTATCCACATAGATGACATTGAGGCTACTGCCTCCATCCATGAGTGCCTTGGTGAGGCGTGTGTTGTCGATGAAAGGGTCAACGATGAGTGGGTACCTCCCGGGGTTCAGGATGTGGTCTGGGTGGTCATCTCGATCGAAGGTGATGGCGTGGTCTTACCAATCCAGATAGGCTGGGGTTGCTACCTCGACCGAAAAAACCTCCTAACGTTCCTGCTTCTGCTACCTCGAGGAACGGTTGACGGTGGCTCCCCCAAATATCTTGTAGCAATTATGCACATTGGGGAACTCATCACTCTTGCTGCCCTCCTTGGGAGCCTTTTTGTTGCCTTCATCAGCCAAGGGTACGGGCTTGTTGTAAAAGCGCCGAAGCATGTCACACTCGCCGAGGGTATGTTTGATTGGGCCCTTGTGGTAAGGGCAGGATTCCTTCAACATTTTGTTGAACATGCCCAGTCCCCCTTGGGGGGCTCAGGGTTGCGTTTTTTAGCCGCGGTGACAAGCTCGGTGGTGAGGGTCTTTTGTGGGCCCTACTGCGCCTTCTTCTTCCCCTTCTTCAGGTTGCGTTGGGTGGACGCCTCGGGGGCACCCTCCTTTCGCTTCCCATCTCCCTTGTCCTTGTGGAAGAGGGCCTCGACTGTCTCTTGACCCAAAGCGAACTTCATGGTGATATCCATTAGTTCATTAGCTTTAGTTGGGGTCTTGCAATCTAGTTTGCTGACTAAATCCCGATAGGAGGTTCTGGCGAGGAATGCTCCGATGATGTCGGAGTCGGTGACATTGGGGAGCTCGGTGCACTGCTTTGAGAACTAGCGAATGTACTCGCGAAGGATCTCATCCTGCTTTTGCCGGCAGCTTTAGAGATCCTAGGAGTTTCCCAGGTGGACATACGTGCCCTGGAAATTCCCCCAAAGACCCTGACTAAGTCCTCCCAATCATGGATGTAGGCTGGCAGGAGGTGCTCGAGCCAGGCTCAGGCAGAGTCGGATAGAAAGAGGGGGAGGTTACGAATGATGAGGTTGTCATCATTTGTTCCCCCAAACTAGCAGGCTAGTAGGTAGTCAGAGAGCCAAATCTCAAGCTTTGTCTCCCTGAATATTTGGTAATGGTAGTCAGGGCTCTTAACCGGGAAGGGAACGGTGCCCTACAAAAGCTTTGCTGAAGACCTATGGACCCGACGGCTCGAGAGAGGGGCTCTAATCCTCCTTGATGTCATAATGGCCACCCCACCGAGGGTGGTAGCTGTATTTCTCATGGTGTCTGTTGTGGTGTCGAATATGCCCGCTGAGGAGGTCGTGGATCCCTTGGGGCTGACGGCTGGCCCGGAGGCAATCACACGCCATGGGTGCCCCCTCTCTTATGGGCATGGGGTGGACCGAGACCTCCCTTTTGAAATAAGAGGGTCCCTCTTGGTGACTTTGGATGGGCTCCCGGAGTCGAGAGGCTGAACTCTCGGCCTGCTGGAGAGCTGCGCATTCCAAGAGCTCCTGAAGTTTGCCATGGATGTGGTGCCCTTCGGTGGTAGAGGGCTCTGGCATGGCGCGGAGCAAGATTGCTGCTGCTGTAAGGCTTTGATTGGCCCAGTTAAGGGCAGGGGTGCGTCGACTTTGGCGTCCTCCTTGATGCGATGATGCACGTCACATGCCTTCGCGTGCGTACCCCCATTGAGGGTTTTGCCGACGGCCTCCCTCTCTAGTGCTTGTCGTAGGTGCAGTAGCCATTGTTATTCTTCCCTGAGCTTGTTGTGTAGCTCTCAGAGCTGCTCGAGGTGAGCCATGTGGCTCCCAGGAGGGGTCTAGGCCCCGCCTGGCTCCACTGCTTCTTGAACGCGCGGGGGAGGCTGGTAACCTTATCGAGGCATGCCGAGATGGTTTCCCTCGTCATTGATCTCTTGGTCGATATGAAGGCATTCTCGGGTTGGGTCGTAGCTCTCCCCGCCGGTGCTATAACTCTCTGAGCTATCGAAAAGTAACTCGTCACATGCGTACAGGAACTACAGCATGGACTTAGGATCTCACAGCCTAGAGAAGTCCAGGCCAAAGCCTGGACCATCCTCTTCTTCGGAGTCTAGACATCCTGAGGGGAAAGAAGTCCGGCATACAGCCTAGTAACAAAGCTGGTGTCGAAGCTTGGCCAAAAGGGGATAGGGTTGAACACAGACGGTTCTCCCCAGCCCCTGTCATGTCCAGCCAAGGAGCGACCGGCTCCTCTCGACCCGCGAGTGGGAGGACCGGTGAGACTGGTGCAGCCCACTCGATAGCGTGGGGAGTTGGCACTTCCCATGCCAGAGGAGGTGGTACCAGGAGAGTTGACACGTGGTGTGTAGGTGCCGCTAGTGGCACTCCAGGTGTGACGTTGTTGTTGGCTAGGTCCCTCGAAAGGGTTCCTACGTCATCGGTCATCCCAGTAGTTTCACCAAGGCATGGGGTGCCATGGGTGGCACAACTGATGTAATTCTGTCTCTGCCTCCTGCGATGAGAAGGACGGCGATGGGTGCTTAGATGCTCCACAGGGACAAGTGGGAGGAGCACCATGTCGTACTCGATGTTGAGTGACATGAACTCTAGGCTTTCGAACCTGATCACTGTTCCGAGCCTGAGTGGGTGATGAAAGCCTGCCATCTAGAGTCTTGATGGGAACTAGGGGTGTTGCACACGATAGAGCCCTACCTGGCGTGCCAATTATTGGTGCTTGGACTAGCGGTCTTAACCAACTAGTGAAATGATGCCGCATGCCTAGAATCTGGATGGTGTGCGAGTTGACACAAGAGATTTATCCTGATCTGGGCAATGTAAGGACCTACTTCCAGCAGAGAAGGGATGAGGATTGTATTACTCGCACCGAGATGCTTGCAGTAGGAAGTCCCCAAGTCCCTAGAATAGATTGAGGCAAGTGCCAATACCTAAAGACAGGAGAAAGCTACTAAGTGTTTTGCGTGCCCCTTGGAGGAGTCATGACTGCCCTATTCATACACCTACGGGATGCATGCTGTTGAGCCGGGGTCCGTCATGCTTCTAGGGTAGATGTCTTGGCGTCCTATTTGCGACACAACCTTGCAATTCATTGTTGACTTGAGCCTACTGTTTTCCCACTGAGAGCCGAGGTCGAGGCCAAGGGGTTGGCCACATGCCCAAGCCCATAGGGGAGGGGATGCCCATACCATAGTGGTTGTAACAGAGCCTCGGTATGGGTAAAAGTCTGTTTACGGGATGCGTCAGCGCCACTATGTTGGGTGACATTAGGTTTCCTTTGCTACAGATCTCAAGGTTAGAGCCAAGCTCGGGTGAGGCGGAAGAATTCCTGAGGAGATGGTCGTGCTCTCCCTAACGCGTGCCATAGTTGACGGAGTGGTTGTTTGCAGGATTCACGGTGGATTAGGTAGCCTAGGCCGAGCTCGGGCGAGACAAAGACGATGACCGAGGGTATGCCTAGCATCGGGAGAGGCAGAGATGGTGCCCAAGGGTAAGCCCCATGTCAGGTGAGGCGGAGCTTTGAGACCGTGGCCTGGTCTGCTCTTTCGTGGTATTAGGTGTCCCATCCAGGGATGGCAGGTGGCATGCACGCACAGTGGCGCATGCGTAATCATGTTGTTGTGCCCGGACGTGATCTCTGTCTCCTTGCCACTTTGCCCCTATTTCACTAAGAAGGGTATGTATGCATATTAAATGCATGTGTCCCCTGTTGGCCTTCGGACACACTTTGTTCTATTCACCTGAGATAGGCTCGGGCAAGATGGATATGGTGGTCCTAGGGCGAGATGATTCTGGGCAAGGTGGAAATGGGGGGACCTGAGTCGTGAGAGGCTCGAGCAAGATGGAGGTTTGCCTAAGGCAGAGATTTTGGAGGGCCCTCGGGGAGGGGTCTCGGTCATGATGGCATTCTTACGGGGAAGGCCCTTGTGGTGGGCCTCGGGTGAGGAGGTGACCTGGCCTCTTGTCTTCGGGGATCACACACGACAGATACCTACAAAAATAGCTTTTTTATTCTTATGATTAGGTGTTCTATTCTAAAGGATCACTTTAGGTACAAGATTCCAAGGTGTGAAATCCACTTTGTCTTTAGAAGAGAAAAGATAAGAGTAATCAGAGTAAAGCCACAATAGATGAGAAAAGATTAAGGAAAGTTTAGAAAGAATCAGAGTAAAGATGAGTAGGTAAGGGTTTAACCAGTTCTATCTAGGTTATGTCCTACAGTCAACATTCCTCTAATACCACTTCTGTCACACTCGAATTTAAGGGCCAAACCCAGGCGCGAATCAAATGTGTGCTAGGATGAAGTCTCACACATATGATGACTCATGGTACAGAAACAAATGTCACACCTTTACTATATAATAGGAGTTCTGTACAAAATAACTAAATAATTACATCATACGAAATCGATGATCTAGCAATTATAGTTGAATGGGAGACGATGACCTAGATCTCTCACAAACTCATCACGACCTCCTTCATCCTCCTCATTTTGTGGTACCTGTTCTTGACCTGGGGGTGTGATTACAGCAAGGGTGAGCTGACATATGTTCATCACTCAACAAGTTGTGGGGAATAATGTGCATGAGCTCACTTATGGTTGAGGCTCATGTGAAGTGTAAGGCTTACCAAAGAAGATGGTTAAGGTTGAGCATTGCTTTTAAAGTTGGTCAAAGTTTTATTAGCATTACTAAGTATAAGTAAATACCAAGCCAAATAAATAAGAGATCAAAATTAATAATAATCTCACAATGTAATGCATATGACAAATTAAGTTTAGTTCCATAACATGTGAGGGTCTGAGCTGCTCATGACCATGAGCACGTCTGATATACCAGTTTTACACTCTGTAGAGGTTGCACATCTTTACCCACAAGTCGTGTTACCCATTTGCTAAGTGATCGCGACTTCCGTTCATCTCTACCGATGAGATGAGGCAGGGTAGCACTATGAGGCCTTTACGAAGTTCCACTAGCTTCAGAAAACCTGCTACAGTTTCTGAGGAGAGCGATATAGGAATCCCTCATCTAAAAAGCCATCGCAGCATGATCAACCCGAGAACCTTCCTATAACGACAACTCCCCTACCACCCTTTCCCCTTTCGGGTAAGATAGTCCTCCACTAGCTTTCCTAATTAGTCAACCAAGGGCATCCCATACCACCCTTGTGGTAGCACTGTTTTCCCGGGTGGTCGCTCCATGTTCCAATTATCATAATGATCTTATCATGAACAGTAATAACTCATTGACAATAAATAGCATGATCATGGATAATGTGAATCTTAACACTCAAAACCACATAGAGCAATAGCGTATACTACCCAAAAGTTTAGTGGTAATCAAGGTATAAAGAAGACAAAACTAGGGTGTCCTATTGGGTCCCATCAAGATTCACCTAAGCATATCATAATAATTAACAGGAACATTATTGGGTAAAGAAAAGTGATCAAGGGCACAACTTGCCTTATACTTGTGATAACCTGTTGTCCAAATGCTGACCCAAAAGTTGGGCTTCTGATTCCTCGTCACCTCCCCTCTACTCGTCGCAATACATAAAATCAAGAAAAATGATGGATATGGTAACATTACACCAAAGCATATGAACAAACAGCGTAAGAATATCCTACGTGCCTGCTATGAGATCGTAGGACCGAAAACCACTAAAATCAAAGTTAAAACAAATAAGTTACGATTTTCTAAAGTTTCTAGAAATAATTTTGTACTAAAAATTAATTTCTTTATTTAATTTTATAAATATCAAGGTTTATGGGACTGTGTACACCATTTTACAAAAGCTCGAGGTTAGCTTTACAAAAATCTAGACCTAACTATTTTATTATTCACATAGTCTAGGACGGTAGGTTTCTTTTACAAAAACTCAGGGACTCTATAAGTATTTTTCCACACTAAATCACACAAACGCCCCTAGAGTTGTCCGATCTTAGATCCACAGCCCAAGTAAGACAATGAACCAGTATGCAATGAAGGACCTTCGATCCCGATCTAATGACCATGGTTCCACACCCGAACCGGGATCCAAAGACCTAATCACCATCGTTTATGTCTAGATCAACTGCTCCGATTTACTCGGCAAAGGGGTATGCATTGCTTTAATCTCCACCATTGATCAATAAACCGATGACACTAGGCACTTCTCTCTCCCACCAGTGTGATATCCTAGCCCCTGGGATGGGATATCCTGGCCCATGGCTTAATAGAATTAATAGTGTACTCATACCAATAAGGTGCATCTTCTTTTTCGGAAGCCTATCTCGAAAGAACCTCCAAGTTAAGCGTGCTTGGCTTAGAGCAATTTGGGATGGGTGACCGATCGAGAAGTTTTCTCGGGTGCGCATGAGTGAGGACAAAGTGTGCACAAAACACCCGTGTTGGTTTGTGGGGACAATATATGATCCTAGAGAGCTACCAGGAGTAAGTACCACAGATCCAGGGATTGGACGGGGTGTTACAACTGGTTATCATAGTGCAGCGACGCCATCATCTCGTAGCGGAGCAGCGCTGGTGAGCCCGCTAAACCGGCACTCACGAGCTTCGGTTCCCTCTCCGACAACCGTTACACAAGTGTGATATCCTGGCCCCTAGGATGGTATAACCTGGCCCAAGGCTTAATAGAATTAATAGAGTAATCATATCAATAAGGTGCATCTTCTTTTTCGGAAGCCTATCTCGAAAGTACCTCCAAGTTAAGCGTGCTTGGCTTGGAGCAATTTGGGATGGGTGACCGACCGAGAAGTTTTCTCGAGTGCGCATGAGTAAATAAAATGTGTGCACAAAAGAGCCGTCTTGATCTGTGGGGACAATATATGATCCTAGAGAGCTGCCAGGAGTAAGTACCGCCGGACCAGGGATTGGACGGGGTGTTACAAGTGGTATCAGAGCCGACCCTCACGGTTTCACGGGCGTATGTGGGTTAGGGGGATTAGGTATATGACGCAATTAATAGAGTAATCATATCAATAAGGTGCATCTTCTTTTTCGGAAGCCTATCTCGAAAGTACCTCCAAGTTAAGCGTGCTTGGCTTGGAGCAATTTGGGATGGGTGACCGACCGAGAAGTTTTCTCGAGTGCGCATGAGTAAATAAAATGTGTGCACAAAAGAGCCGTCTTGATCTGTGGGGACAATATATGATCCTAGAGAGCTGCCAGGAGTAAGTACCGCCGGACCAGGGATTGGACGGGGTGTTACAAGTGGTATCAGAGCCGACCCTCACGGTTTCACGGGCGTATGTGGGTTAGGGGGATTAGGTATATGACGCATGGTGCATGTGGACCCGTAGTGGTCACATGGCATGGCATATGAAGACACTATACACATAGACATGGCTAAGAGGGGAGGTTCCTAGATTAGGGTTGACCGATGAGGACGTCGGTCTTCTAAGGGGGGTGGATTGTGATATCCTGGCCCTAGGATGGGATATCCTGGCCCAAGGCTTAATAGAATTAATAGAGTAATCATATCAACAAGGTGCATCTTCTTTTTCAGAAACCTATCTCGAAAGAACCTCCAAGTTAAGTGTGCTTGGCTTGGAGCAATTTGGGATGGGTGACCGACCGGGAAGTTTTCTCGGATGCGCATGAGTGAGGACAAAGTGTGCACAAAAGACTCGTGTTGGTCTGTGGGGACAATATATGATCATAGAGAGCTGCCAGGAGTAAGTACTGCTAGACCAGGGATTAGACGGGGTGTTAAACGAGGCAGAGAGCAACGTGAAAAGGTGGGGGAGGAACTCACTAGAAATCGTGATGTGGTAGGGCTAGGCCACGGGGCAAGGTGGCTCGTGGTGGTGGAAAAATTCGAATTACCGAATCCCCGCTCCTCCAATCTCCCTTCCACAAGGTCGCGCCCTTGCACATGATCTGTATGTGAGGTCAATCCTCCCAGGCTGCTCTCCACGGTCCAACGGTGACGAGGATCGTTCATCCATGGTGGTGTCTTCCTTTGCTCTCTGTTCACTCCTCCTTTGCTCTCCGTTCGCTCCTCTCGGTCGGCTTTGTGCCTCTGTTTGATGGAGGGGTCTCGGCCTAAATACCTGAGGGAGGTACGCATCGGCCGGAAACCCAGTTTGCTATACCTACGTGATTTGCGTGGAAGACCCAAATCTTGAGAGATTTAACAAAGTTGGCTTCAGTTTGGACTTGAAGGAGACGACCGACGCATTGGGACCACACGCAAGTGACACTCGACAAGAAGGGCACCATCCGATTTGTGAGACATGACATACACACGGTGGGAGACCGACCTATGGGTCCCATATGTCGGCGATATGGAAAGTTCAGGCGTGTGGCATGAGGTTGAGCTGTGGAGCCCATGTCATTGACCTATGCGTGGACACGGCTTAGAGGTGAGGGTTGACTCCACGGACCCACTTGTTGACGCAAAAGAAAAGGGTTGGCGCAATCCGTGTGACTGTTCAGTGGTACCCCGATGTTAGTGCTAGGCGCAACACAAGCAGCGCAGGGGCACTGATGGGCCGGTGGGTGAAGAGGATTCACATGCAGGGCCGAGTGGAGGAGGAGGCAGCCCATGTGAGTTAATTCTCTTCCCTTTTTGTTCTTCTCTATTTTGTTTTCTATTTCATATTTCAAATTCAAATTAGAATTTGGGTTCAAATCTAAATATGCATAAAAAACTCCAGCATGCCTATGCCTCATAATTGGATTAATTAATTTATTTATTATCATATTTAAATAAATGTTTTTAAATATGTAATTCATTTACACAAAAAATAGAAAATAGGTAATTTGAGGGAAATTAGTTTCCAGTGTATAAAATTGTTTTAGAGAATACCTATAAATGTATTTTCCAACAAAGGGTAACTAAAATCATATAGGGATACTTTTTATCAAATCTTCATTAGAAACCATATTTGTTTTTTTCGGAGATGTAATTTCAAGAGTTATTATAATCAGATATTTTAATTCAAAACCTTTAGAGAATTTTTCTTATATTCTAAAATGAGATTTTATGTGTTACAGTTTCCCTCGGAGATACCCCTGGTTTGCCACATGTGCTAGGCATTGAGCACAATATTGATTTAATTTCAGGGGCGAGTTTGCCCAACCGTGCTGCCTACAGGGCCAATCCTGAGGAGACTAAGGGTGTGTTTGGTTTGACTTTTGGCTTGGCTTTTGCCCCATAAAAGCCAAAAGTCAAACCAAAGGACTGAATCTGAAAAGCAGCTTTTTCTAAAAGCCGACTTTCTTGTAGTGCAAAACTGAAAGCACCTCTAGACCTGCTTTTAGCAGCTTTTAGGTGGAACTGTGAAAATATATATGGAAGAATTTTTAGCGACTTTTAGTAGTTTCCACCAAACGGTTTTTAGCTTTTTAGCAGTTCACAGCCCACAGCAGCTTTTTTCACAACTCATAGACCACAACAGCTTTTTTCACAGCCACAACCCAACCAAATAGAGCCTAAGGAGATTCAACACCAAGTCTAGGACCTTCTGGAGCGAGGGTACATTTGTGAGAGCCTTAGTCCTTATTCTGTTCCTGTTCTTTTGGTTGCTAAGAAAGATGGCACTTGGCGCATGTGTGTTGATTGTAGAGCAATTAATAACATCACAATTCAGTTCCAATATCCTATTCCTAGATTGGATGACATGCTTGATGAATTAAGTGGTTCTATTGTTCTCTTAAAAAATTGACTTGCATAGTGGATACCACCAGATTTGTATGGCTTTAGGTGATGGATGGAAAACTGCTTTTAAAACTAAGTTCAGTCTTTATGAGTGGTTAGTCATGCCTTTTGGGTTAACTAATGCACCTAGCAACTTCATTAGATTGATGAATGAGATTTTACGTGCCTTCATTGGTAAATTTGTGGTGGTTTGTTTTGATGATATTCTTATCTACAGAAAATTTCATGATGATCATATTGAACACTTACGTTCTATATTTTATGTCTTCTGTAATGCACATTTATTTGGTAACCTTGAGAAGTGCATCTTTTGCGCCGATCGTGTATCTTTTCTTGGATATGTTCTAACATCGCAGGGCATTGAGATGGATGAGGCAAAGATTGTTGCCATCACGAGCTGGCCACTTCCGAAAACGCTTACGCAGGTTCGGAGTTTTCTCAATCTTGAAGGATTGTATAGGGGATTTGTGAAGGATTTCAATACCATTGCGACACCTCTCCACGAGTTGACAAAGAATGGAGCATTGTTTCATTAGGGACCAACACAACAACAAGCTTTTGATGTCCTCAAGTCAAAACTCACACAAGCACCACTACTGCAACTTCCTGATTTTGACAAGACATTTGAGCTTGAGTGTGATGCGAGCGACATTGGGATTGGAGGAGTGCTCATTCAAGGAGGTAAACCTATTGCTTTCTTTGGTGAAAAATTGCATGGTCCAACTCTGAATTATTCTACATATGACAAAGAACTATATGCTTTAGTATGAGTTTTACAAACTTGACAACATTATCTATGGTCTAAAGAATTTGTCATACATTCGGATCATGAATCTTTGAAGTATCTTAAGGGACAACCTAATCTAAACAAACGACGTGTTAAATGGATTGAATTCATAGAATCTTTTTATTACATTATTAAGCATAAAAAGGAAAGGATAATGTGATTGCTAATGCTTTGTCTAGACGTTATACTATTTTATCCCAACTTAATCATAAAATCTTTGGTTTGGAGACTATAAAGGGATTATATGCTGATGATTTCAACTTTAAAGATGCTTTTGAAAATTGCAGAGAGGGAAGAACGTGGAAAAAATTTATGTTGTGTGAAGGACTTTTCTATCGTGCTAACAAGCTGTGTGTTCCAGCTAGCAACATTCGTCTTCTACTCTTGCAGGAAGAGCATGGGGTTGTCTTGATAGGACATTTTGGTGTTAAGAAGACTAAGGATGTGCTACCACTCACTTCTATTAGCCTCGGATGAAATGTGATGTTGAGCGCTAGGTATCGCGTTTTACAACGTGCAACAAAGCTAAGTCCTGACGTAACCCACATGGTCTTTATATGCCTCTTCCTATTCCTAGTGCACCTTGGGAGGATATTTCTATGGACATTGTTTTGGGCTTGCCTAGAACAAAGAGGGGAGTGATAGAGTTTTTGTGGTTGTCGATCGTTTCTCCAAGATGGCACATTTTATACCATGTCACTAGACTGATAATGCTTCACATGGTTCTGATTTGTTCTTCACTGAGATTGTGCGGTTGCATGTTGTGCCAAATAGTATTGTTTCTGATAGGGATGCTAAGTTTTAAACCATTTTTGGAGAACCTTATGGTTTCAACTGGGAACAAAGTTGCTATTTTCTACTACTTGTCATCCCCAAACATATGGACAAACAGAGGTTGTTAATCAAACTTTATCTACTATGTTATGGGCTATTTTAAATGATAATTTGAGGTTGTGTCAGGATTGTTTGCCACATATTGAGTTTGCTTATAATAGATCCATTCATTCCACAACCAAGCTTAGTCCATTTATGGTAGTATATGGTATAATCCTCGTGCTCCAATTGATTTGCTACCTTTACTAACTTCTGAAATAGTAAACTTGGATGCTACACAACATTCTAAATTCATTCTTAAGATGCATGAAACAACTAACTTGCAAATTGAAAAGATTAATGAAAAATATTGTATTGCTGCTAGTAAAGGTAGGAAGGAAATAAAATTAGAACAGGTGACTTGGTGTGGGTTCATTTGAGAAAGGATATGTTTCCTAATTTGAGAAAGTCTAAACTCATGCTACGTGCTGCTCGGCCTTATAAAGTTCTTGCAATAATTAATGATAAGGCATACACAATTGAGTTGCCTCCAGATTTTGGGAATAGTCCCACCTTTAACATTTCAGATTTGAAGCCATACATGGGTGAGGAAGATGATATCGAGTCGAGGATGACACCAATTCAAGAAGGGGAGGATGATGAGGACATCACTTCTATATATACAATGTATGGACCAATAACACGACCGCGTGCGTGACAATTAAATTTCTAGGTACATTCTACTCTAATCAATTGTGTTTTAGAGCTTATGCTTGGGGCCATGGATGTTTTGATGATTAGGAACCTTGGAGAGGACCAACAAGGACTTGGGAAAGGCCAAGGGGTTGAGGAGGAGGAGCAAGGGCGTCCACAACATGAAGGACATCTAGTCCGACTTGGCTGCGATTCTATCTCGGGTCCATGACCAGCCTATACTAAAATGGACGCCCAAGAAGCATTCGTACTCCGATTGTGGCGGACAAGGTATGGATAGAAAGCTAACTAGCATTATCCAAAGACAAGGGAAACAATTTTTTCTCAATGTTCCACTTAACCATGATTGCAGTGAAGGTTTGTGATAACCTTTGGCCAGTGTGGCGCCCTTCAACATGAAAAAAGCCAACAATTCTTTTTTGGAGACACTAATCATCATCAATCCAATGGATGGTGACACACATGTATGACTTATTTTTGACAAGATGTCCACATATCCATTGTTGCACTGAAGCGACACTGAACATCTTTTAGTTTTGCATACAACTTTTCTTTTTCTTCCAAATACAAATCCATGATATATTTTCTAGCAGTGACACGAGACTTTATTGGAAAGTGAGGGCGCAGAGACTTAACAAACTCAATGAAGTACTCATGTTCTACTATATTGAAAGGATATTCATGCACGATTATTGTCAAATGAAGCTTCTTTAGGCTAACCACTTCATCATACTTATAAAGCTCAATGAGATTTATGTCTTTGTAATGGTCCTTTTCACTTTTTAGACACAACTGACCTTTAATTAAACTATGTGATGTTCTCAAGTGATTTCGAAATCTGCTTGTTCCATGATGACCCTCAGCCCTATACTTAGCCTTGCAATTAGGGAAGTAGCAATGTCCCCATACCTGAACATATTTCTTTCCATCGACCTCCACTTCAACATCCTTCTTAGTGAAATGCTGCCACACATCAGATGTGCACTTCTTTACCCTCTTCTGTGGTGCTTCTTCTTCAGGTTCATGTTGTGGTTGTGGTTGTGGTTCATCAACAATAGCCACATCATCTTGACTCGGATCTGTAGCTATACCATTTGCATTGCTACTTCTTACACTTCGAATAAAATGCCTCTCGACCTCAGCTGTTGAGGATGATGGTGATGTGCGGCCACATCCATGCCCACGCGTGTGTGCACGTACATTATGAATCCGACTAGAAGAGGCTTCGGCTTTTCTTTTCTTTTCAACCCTGTTATAAACAGATTTTTCGTATTATTCTACGGTCAATATAATGCTTCCCAATCTACAACCAATTAGTAATGCTAATGCTACTGTTTTTCTTTTCCTTCTAATATATACCTTGAGCATATGTAGAGAATACCAAATTTGTTTTGTGAGTAGAAGGCACTCTTATGGTAGACATCAACTTGGCCAATCTCATGGCTGACCCTGAGGGCAGATTACTTCCAACCGGAGGCGTCATCTCAGGAATGGTGCTGCCGTGGCCCGTGGACAGCAGACCATGGAGAGAGTTCCTGCCGTGCTGGTGCTGCGAGGAGTAGAGAGTGTGGCCTGTCCGCCTGTGGATAGCCACCCGTAGAGGCCTGTATAACGGAGGTTGGGTGCCCTTTCCTGCGTAGCTGCGCTGAATAGAAACAGGCGGGCGTCCAAGGAGCTGCCACGAGCGAAATGAAGTGAAATGAAAAATATGAATACCCTAAGATTGTCACACGCCCTTGCTGGTGCAGCCGTGCAGCGAGGAGCCATGGCCCGTGGATAGCAGCCCCTGCACGGTGGAGGCTGGGAGCCTGGGAGAGGTCAGTGGGAGAGGGACGGTGGAGGGCCGGACCGTCAGAGCCTAGGAGAGGGATGTGCTGGGCGTTTGGAGAGAGGGCGGCGATTTGTGGAGAGCAGGAGAGGTTTTTGTTTTCTGGTCAGAAGGACGACATGTGGAGGCCCCCAGGCGCTACGTTAGCTTGTTAGGTTTGCGCTTAGATGGGATGGGCCTAGTACTGATGTCTGGATTGGAGCAGGCCATATTGAAGTGTTCCCGAATTACAAAATACGGTAGACAAAACGGGATCATCCCAATTAAAAATGAGATCCCAGTTAAACGGTCAGGAAAACAAATCTACCGTTTCCGTTTCCGTTTACCGTTTTCGTTCAGTTTTTGTTTTTTACATCGAGTTCAAAATCGATCGGGACAAAACTAACAAAATCGGTTATATGATAACGGTCGGTTCAGGATTTTCCCATTCTACTTTCATCCCTAGTCACCACCTTAAGTCGAAGTTGTCGTCCTTCGGTTAGAAGCTTTGGTACTCGTCATTATGGTTCTCAGATAGTATCTTCGTCTTGAAGACCTTTGGCAGAGAAGATCCTCAACATCATTTCGTCAGTGATACCTTTGTCTTGAGGACCTTTAGTGGAGAAGAAGACCCCAACAATAGCCCCTTCACGGTGCTAGATCGTTTTTTCATAACGAGCTCGATCCACAAAAAGTATGAAGGCTTCGGAATGGCAAAGGTCCAAAAAACATCTTCCCTGAGTTTGTTATTAAAAACGAATATAAAATTTACAGTGCTTATCGGTCCACCGATCAGTCAGTACGCGCGTCTTGGCGATTCGCCTTCTTCTCATGTAGGGCTATATAAACAGACAAGTCGGTGAGAAGTTATCGCAGCATTCATTGCTATTGCACCGTTGTGCTGCAGAAAATTTTCACTGAAGCTGAAGCTTGCTGCTTTATAATTCGAACAAACGTTTCACTGCTCAAGTGCAACTTCGTCTTCTAGAGTCTGAACATCAAAATGGCTAGAGTAAGTGATACGACCACGCCATTAAGCAACACATTACAACCCCCAAGTCATACTACATCAACTCAAGTACAACCAACATCATCACCAACCCAAGCCTTTGATGGACCAATTACACGTAGCCGAGCTAAGAAGCTACAGAAAGAGGTGCACTCGCTACATTATGAATTTCAGTTAAACACTAATGAGAACTTTATGCTACCTAAATCGTGTATGTTGATATTACTTAGGTTCACCAAAGAGGAAGGACAAAACATATCAAGAGCGAATCAGCAAGAAGAGCTATGTCCGAGTTAGTCCAGCGCAACAGAACCGTCCAGAAGAAACAGTCATATCTTTTGATTCCCAAAAGCTATGAAGGCCCATAAGTACTTTTTGGAAAGCTCTTGAAGTCTAGTTTCCAATGCTTCTAAAGCTGACTTAATCAAATCTACCAGAAAGGCAGTCGACCTACTTTAGTGCTGACTGGTCAGAAGGTCAACAGTCTGCTTGATGACCAAGTTTTCATATTAAACTGCATCATTCTACAAAGTTTCTTTAAGCATGCTATATATGGTGAAAAAGCTTATCAAGTCATATTTCCAACGCAACCAGCCCCACGTCATTTGGAGATTCCAAGGAGAAGTTATTATCAAAATACTGAAGGCTGCGCAGAAGTCAAACAGCCACACGGAATTCAGCTCTGCAAATCTCTCGAAGAGGCTCCATCACATTAGCACGTGAAAATACTTATATTTTGTGTTTATACCTCTATAATGCTAGTTGTTACTATTATAAATACCCCCTATGTCTATGATGTAAGGCAGCTTTTGATAATCTAAAAGAGAACCCTTTTGTTCAGCTGTGTGCTAACAAATATTGAGAGTGATCTCTACCCCTTTGCTCTTGTGAATTCCTTTGCGGGATTGCAAAAGCGGCGTCTTCATCCGCTCCCAAGTGTGGTTGGGCGAATCCTCGATTCAGGCTGCCAGTTAAAGACGGTGGTTGGCTTCGAGTTTTATTTGTCAGGTTGCACTAGTTATCGCTGCTTACAGCAAGTTATCTTGGCTTCTTCGAAGCTAGTTATTTGAAGATTGATCCTACGTCGTGAAGATCAGACATCGTGACACATCATCTGGTACCAAAGCCTCAGTTGCCATGGTAGGATTCTTTACCCTTAGCTATATATATTTTGTGTTCGTCCCATCCACCAAAAAAGCCATAAAATATTTTTGGCATAGCCCTTTGTTTCAATCTATTGTTCTAGTGAGTTTTGTTAAGTTTCAGTCCTTAGAGTCTTTGTTTAGTTGCTGGTCACTCTATCCTTTGTGTTTACTTTGAGCCTCTTATATATATCTGAAAATATCCACAAAAAGAAAAATCTGAAAACCCTCATGATTTCCTTCGCGTTAACTTTGATCCTATTTAAGTTATAGCTGCTGGTTGAGTTCTTTGTTAAGTATTATAAAGTGTGCAATATCATATTAGATCTCTATGTTTGGTTCTATAAAAAAGAGAAGAAAGAAATGTACCAAAAAAAAGTGTTGAACAAGATTGTGAAAGAAAAGTAGAACGATCAGTTTGTTTATGAGCACAAGTGCTGAAAGTTCATCAAGTTGTTCAACCAGTTTGCTATTGTCATTTGGTGCAAAATTTTGGTTGGGTCTAATCGCAACACTTGCATTCCAACCATACTACTTGATTTGCATCAAATCTGAAAATTCTTTGTGCGTGTGTTTGATCTACTTACATCACTCGTATCTTGTGGTCAGCACTAGGCAGTGAACTTCTAATCGGATGGTTATTTAACTTTACAACAACTAGAATTCAGATTGCATTCCTTGTTTACTATTCTCCACCAAACTCCACATATAAGCCATCGTAATCGGTACTCTGGTCTTGTATTCGCTCAACCATCACTTTATTGTTACCACCACACATTTTTCTTGCAACCCGCAGGGACCTCATAAGAGCTTTGGTTGTTAAGAGTGGTGTGGTTGTGAGATTCTATATAGCTTAATATTCCACCTATATTTGTTGCCTTGTCGCCACTAATTTCACAGGATGATGGATCCCAATGCTGAGATTGAAGAATGTGTCACCATGATACAATTCAATGAGCTCAAACAAAGCATAGAAGACAAGCAAGATCGGTTGGCACAAGATTTTCAGACACTTATGGCTGAAATCAGGGGTCGTCGTTGACTCCCTAATGGTGCAAGAAACCATGATGAAGACGAGGAATAAGGTGAAGGAAATTATTCTAGAAGAGCAAGTGAACATGGGAGGAGGAATCAAGGTGTTGCACGTGGTAGAGGAAGAGGGCGGAATCGAAGAAATGATGACAATGAAGAATCTGAATTTGGGGATGATGATGATCAGTCCCAACGTCGCTATGGTCGTTGTCATCATAGAGGCATGGGTTGTTCATTGCGTTGCCTCTTGTTGAGTGCGTCATTGTCTTCGCAGGCTTCTTGGTGGGTGGTGTCGACAAGGGCCTTGCCCTTTTTCTCAGCCAGTAGTGCTGCTTTCGCAGCTTCGTCAACGGATGGGGCTGCCTTCGAGCTAGCTTTCTTGGGTGCCATCGCGGGTGGTTTTTCGTAGCACGAACGGTGGGCGCCAAATGTTGGAACTTGTTCTCCCGAGCAAGTTTGATCCAACGGGGGAGTAGAAGTAATGCAGACAAGGTTTTGCTCAAGAGGGCAATTGCTTTTTTAATCTCCTTTCACAAGGGCACTGTGCGGGGGTATTTATAGGTGCTTGAGTGCCCAGCGCCTCGGGTTAAGTACGCGTGTGCCCTCAGGCGCCCAGGTTATCCCCGGAATATTCCCATTAAAGCAGGGTTAAAGACTGTAATTACAGAGAAGCCTTTACAAATTAGGTCCATAATGCTCCGCGGCCACGCAGGGCCTGTTATAATGGGCCAGATTGCACGTGGGCCTTCGTGTTGGACGACACCGCGGGATGGGACGACCTCGCTAGAAGACTTCGTTCCTCGGTGCATTGGACGAAGGGTGGAGTCTGCCAGTCGTCTTGTCTCCGTTGGTGCAGCGAGACTGGCGAAGGCATCGAGCGAAGGGGTCTGTCGGTCGTCTTTTCTCCGTTGGTGCAGCGAGACTGGCGAAGGCATCGAGCGAAGGGTAGCGTCTTCGCCTTCGCCCCAACATCAACCAAGAAGAGAGATTTGGGAAACTTAAATTTACCATGCCAAAATTTGATGGTAGATCTGATCCCGAAGATTATTTCACATGGGAATTGAAGGTGGAGAAAATCTTCCGCCTACATAATTATTCAAAGGAGAAGAAACTTGCAATGGCATCTCTTGAGTTTGAAGGATATGCTCTGATTTGGTGGGAGCAACTTCTTCGTGATCGTGAAGAAGATGGAGAGGACCCTATCATTACTTGGCAAGAGATGAAGCGAGAAATGAGAATTCGTTTTGTGCCGAAGCATTATCGGTGTGATCTTTTTGATAAATTGCAGAATTTGAGGCATGGAAGTTTCTCTATTGAGGAGTATTATAAGGAGATGGAGAAGGCCATGATTAGAGCCAATGTGTATGACGACGAAGAGCAAACCATTGCACGTTTCATGACTGGGTTACACTGCAACATTCAGCGTATTGTTGAGTTTCAGCCATACCAAAGTCTTATTGATTTGGTACATCAAGCCACCAAAGCTGAACGCCAGCTGCAACAAGATGCTAAGAGAACCAAGCCCTTGTCATATGGTGCACGAACCATGATTGGAGGAGGCAAATCAATCTCAAGGTTTACTGCTGCATCCTCAGCGACAAAAGGTTCAACTGAAGGTTTGCAATCCAACATTCAAGGCAATTCTAGTGGAAAGAACAGTGCTGCTCCAAACACGAGTTATAAACCAGCAGTATCCACTTCAACATCAGTGGGTTCAACAGCCAAGAGTAGTGGTATTTAGTGCTTCAAGTGTGGAGGTTGTGGTCATGACATAAAGGAGTGTCCAAATAATCGTGTGATCCTTGTGACTGATGATGGAGAATATACATCAGCTAGTGAAGAGGAAGCTGAAGCAGGAAATGAAGATGACATTGATAAATCTGAAGAACATACGGGATGTGAATTTGAGCATGGTACAACTCTCGTGGTTACACAAATCTTGAGTGTTCAAATGAAAGAAGCTGAAATTGGACAGCAACATAATTTTTTTCAAACGTGAGCCAAAGTGCAAGACAAAGTAGTAAAGGTGATCATTGATGGAGGGAGCTGCCATAATCTTGCAAGTCGTGAGATGGTTGAAAAGCTTGGTTTGAAGTTGCAGCGACACCCTCATCCATATCATGTCCAATGGTTGAATGAATCGGGAGATATCAAGATTGGTTATAAGGTGAAAGTTCCGTTCAAGATTGGAGAGTATGTTGACACAGTGGAGTGCGATGTTGCACCCATGTCTATGTGTCACATGCTGCTAGGAAGACCTTGACAATATGACCGATATTCTAAGCATTGTGGAAGAACAAATCAATACACGCTAGATCTGAAAGGGAGAAAGTTTGTACTCAAGCCTATGACCCCTCAACAAATAACGGCTAAACGTTTACAAAAGAAAACTGAAATTAGTGTAGCAAGAAGAGGAGGAGAAGAGCAAAAGAAACTGAGTGCCATCCACAATTCGGTGAGTGAGTGCTACAAGCCAAATTCAAGAGATAAAAAGAAGGAAGAGGGAGAACATCTAGTTATGCTAGCCACAAAATCTGAGCTGAGAGAAGTGAGGAACAACCCATATCAAGTGCTCTTTGTACTTGTGAACAAAGATGTTTTAATTTCTCCTAACGACATAACATCTCTTCCTAGTGTTGTGGCTGATCTTTTGCAGGACTTTGAAAACGTGTTTCCACAAGAAACAATGGCTGGACTACCTCCAATTCGAGGGATTGAGCATCAAATCGATCTTATTCCAGGGGCTGCACTTCCTAACCGTCCACCATATCGAACCAATCCTAAAGAAACTAAGGAAATACAAAGGCAAGTACAAGAACTTCTTGATAAAGGTTTTGTTCGTGAAAGCTTAAGCCCTTGTGTTGTTCCTATGATTTTAGTACCTAAGAAAGATGGATCTCTGAGGATGTGTGTTGATTGTAGAGCTATAAATAATATTACTGTTCGCTATCGCCATCCTATCCCACGGCTAGAAGACATGCTTGATGAATTAAGTGGTTCCACAATTTTTACTAAAATTGATTTGAGAAGTGGATACCATCAAATAAAAATGAAAACTGGAGATGAATGGAAGACTGCATTTAAAACAAAATTTGGGTTGTATGAATGGTTAGTGATGCCATTTGGTTTGACAAATGCTCCTAGCACTTTTATGAGATTAATGAACCATGTCTTAAGAACTTTCATTGGAAAATTTGTTGTTGTCTACTTCGATGATATTCTAATTTACAGCAAATCTTTTGATGAACATGTGAAACACATTCGACAAGTTTTAGATGAGCATAGAAAAGAGAAATTATTTGCTAATCTGGAGAAGTGCAGTTTTTGCACAGTCCATGTTATGTTTCTTGGCTTTGTTGTTTCAGCAAAAGGAATAGAGGTGGATGAATCTAAGGTGAAAGCAATCAAGGATTGGCCAGCTCCAACGAATGTAAGTCAAGTAAGAAGTTTTCATGGTCTTGCTGGTTTTTATAGAAGATTTGTGCGAGATTTTATGTAATACCTAAAGTCATGCTTAGGGATTTTTGACAAATAATCTTTATGGATCTAAATAAATATGAACTCTAAATAATAAAAATAAAATAATAGATTAAATGCCAAAAGGCATTATATAGACTTTTGCTATATTTTGAAATAATCACTAAAAATTTCTTAATGAAGAATATATATTATAAATTTTATTTTAACGACAAATAATAAAATAGAATATTTGGAAGTACTTTAAAGGAAAAGTCACAAGCAAAAATAATGATTTCTTTGATAAGAACAATATGTGTATGGCATGCTTAAAAGTGTTTGCTCGGATAGGATAATGTGTGAGTTATTCTTTATAGAATTATGATTTGATGCATGGATAATAGAGCTAATACATAATTATTAAATGCACATGCTGAATTCTTGCTTGCGTATTCCACTCAAGTTTGAAATTCAATTTTGACTTGAATTTGTTTTAAATTGGGAAAAAGAAATCAGAAAAAGGAGAGATGAAAAAGAAAAGGAAAAGAAAAGCCTGTTGGGCCGGAATAACGGTTTTTGGCCCATTTTTCTCCTGAACCCGCGCAGCCCAGACCACAGTATTTCGCTGACCAGTGGGCCCTTGTGTCGCGCACTCTGGTTGCCTGCGTACTCACTTGCAGGTGGGACCTCCTCCTCAGCTTCTTCCCCAACCATCGTCCGTGACGATTTCTACCGCAACACCTCATCCAAATCCCCAACAGATCGCGCGTGGGACCTTGCCAACCAACCATCCCCAAACTGTAGCGCTCTTACCGTGGGGCCGCCGGTCAAGGGCGTCGTTCTCACCGGGTGAATCGGGCGGCTGGGTTCACCTTCCCCGCGGATGGCGCGACGATCTCAACGACCTGCGAGAAATCCGAGCTCTGTTCAATCCTCCCCAAACCGACCGGTGGTAGTATAAAATCGTGCCTCCCGCGTATTCCTTGACCCATCAAACCACGGCCAGGGAGCTCCTGCAACGGAATTTTTCTCCGCCACCATATCCACGGATGAAGAAACAGGCCGCGCGTGGACAGCTCACCGACGGCACTGCTCTGGGCTTGGTGCGCGGTCCAGGCAAGTCGCCTGGTCCCCAGGAAGTAGTTCATGGCCACGTCGGGCGTGATTGGGTGGCGTCGACGTAGGAATTCCTCGTCGGAGTCTGGACGCGGCCGCAGATCCGCCTTGCGCCATGAACCACGTGGTCACTGCCATGATTCGAGGTATGGATGTTGCCTCTGAGTTCGCCTGGGTCGCCTCTTGGGGTAGGAACCATTCCAGGGCAGGTATTGGTCACGGAGCGGGGGCAGCTCGACTGACGCCGGTGAGGCGCCGCCGTGACTGGCGGGCGGCGTAGCTCGGGTTGGCCCAGGGTTGAGGATGATGGGCCTCTGGCCGTCGATTCTCTAATGAAGGGTCACGATTAGATCCGAGGGAAAATTAGCGTGGGCCATTGATCCATCCACGGGCGGCTGGGATTAGATCCTCAGAAAACGTTTCGGTCGGCTGGCGGTGGTCGTCTGATCGTGGATGGACGGTGGAGATCGAATTGAAGCATACCTCTTCACACTGTCGAATGCGCACCGTTGGATGGCGATCTGGTGGCCCGTATTCAATACCGGTTCACAAGTGAAGTAAATCTAATCCGAACGCTCGAATTGTGATCCAACGGCCTGAATTCACAGATACCCCTTCGCGGGTATGTTTTATAAAAGAAACGCTGGGTTTTCTCGGATTCAACCCGCCGTCCTTACCAGGGGCGCTCTGAGTCTTGAGAATACTTACACGTTGGCCCCTGAACTTACCAGAAAATGAGGCGCGGTCCACAGATTAGGAAAAGCAGGAAAAATATTTAGAAAATAGTTTTTTAGTACAAATTTAATTGCAGAAACTTGTTTAAATTGTAGAAAATTCATATGAACTCTAATTTGGTCCATTCCAATTCCTAAATTTTTATAACATTATTTTCTAACCAATAGTACCACTGTTTTTACATGAAATACACATTAAAATTTATTTCTCACTTAACCCTATATTAAATACATAAAACCTTAGAAAATTCATAACTTAAAATCTATAACTCCAAATTTAATGATTCCAGTTCCTATAATTTTGTAATATTATGGTTTATCATATAGTACCACTGTTTTCACATGAAAGTCACATCAAAATTTATATCCTATTTAAAACACATGAAATCTTAGAAAATTCATAAACTAAAATCTATAATTCCAAAATTAATAATTCCTGTTCCTGTGATCTTATTTCAATATGTAGATGATTAATATGTATTTTGCATATATGTTTGGTGTAATGTTAATTTTGCCTATACCATGTATGTTTGTATTGCTACGACTAGCAGTGAGGTCACATGTCATCTGAAGATCATCCTGGTACCTGGAATCTCAAGTCCCAGGCAAGTTGTGCCCTTGATCACTTCTTTTTACCCAGTCATGTTCTAATTAATCATAATGATCTGCATAGGTTAATTTTGATGGGACCCAATAGGATACCCTAGTTTGTCTATCTTTATACCTTGTTTACCACTGAACTTTTTGGGTAGTACTTGCTAGTGCTTTATGTGGTTTTGGGTATGAAGATACATTATTCATGATTACACTTTTATTATCAGTCTATTATTTCTGTTCATGATAAGATCATTATGTTAATTGGAACATGGAGAACCACCCGGGAAAACAGTGCTACCACAAGGGAGGAATGGGACCCCTTGGCTGATTAATTAGGAAAGCTAGTGGAAGACTACCTTACCCGAAAGGGGCAAGGGCAGTAGGGGAGTGGTCAGTGTAGGGAGGCCCTCGGGAGGATTTTGCTGCGATGGCGGTCCTGCAAGGGATTCCTACATTGGAGCTTCCTATAAACTGTAGCGGGTTTTCTGAAGCTAGTGGAACTTTGTAAAGGCCTCGTAGTGTTACCCTGCCTCGCCTCCTCGGTAGAGGTGTATGGGAAGTCGCGATCCCTTGGCAGATGGGTAACATGACTTGTGGGTAAAGATGCGCAACCTCTGCAGAGTGTAAAACTGGTATACTAGCCGTGCTCACGGTCAAGAGCAGCTCGGACACTCACATGATTAAATTATGGAACTAAATTCAATTTGTCATATGCATTGCATCGCAGGTGATGTTGTTACTTCTGTTCTACTATTTAATTGGGTTGGTATTTACTTATACTTAGTAATTGCTAATAAAATTTTGACCAACTTTAAAAGCAATGCTCAGCTCTAACCATCCTCTTTGGTAAGCCTTACACTTCACGTGAGCTCCCACCTTTGGCGAGTTCATGCACATTATTCCCCACAACTTGTTGAGCGATGAACGTATGTGAGCTCACTCTTGCTGTCTCACACCCCCACAGGTCAAGAACAGGTACCACCGGATGAGGTGCATGGAGGATGTTGCGATGTGTTCGCGAGAGGTCTAGGCCGTCGTCTCCCAGTCAACTTTGGGTTGCTGGACCGTTGTCTCCTTATAATGTAATTATTTATTTTGTATAGAACTCCTGTTATATATAAAGTTGTGACATTCGATCCTGTGCCATGATTCATCATATGTGTGAGACTTGGTCCCAGCACACCTGGTGATTATGTTTGCGCCCGGGTTTTGGACCCCTAAAATCCGGGTGTGACAGAAGTGGTATCAGAGGAATGTTGACTGTAGGACGAAACCTAGATAGAGCTGGACAACCACTATCTACTTACCTTTGCTACTCTGATTCTTTCTGAACTTTTCTTAATCTTTTCTCATCTATTTCCGCTTTACTCTGATTATTCTTACCTTTTCATTCTAAAGACAAATGTGGATTTCACACTTTGAAATCCTGTGCCTAAAGTGACTTTAGGAATAGGAGACCTATTCTTAGGAACAAGAACAAAACTATTTTTGTAAATATTTATATGCTTGAATGTTTGTTCTTATGATACTTGTCTGATTTGGATCTTTGTTTGAGTGTGATGAGTTGTGGAGTAATGTCCACAATTGCATCTGCATATACACATAGGTATTAAAATATATTTATAAAATAACTAGACAACCTAGATTATCCCCATTGGAACATATCTAGCTTAAGAGATTTATCTTATCCTAAAAGATCTCATTCTAACCAATTCATCTTATCTTAAAAGATTCTCCCTTATCTTAATAGATCCATCTCATCTTAAAAGACACTCATCTTATCTTGAAAAAAATTTTATCCTTATCCTAATAGATCTAACTGGCCTCAGAAGATTCTATCTTATCTTTATGGATCTGTCTTATCCTAATAAACATACTTATCCACCCTAGTTTAACAACCATGATCCAATGTAAATTAATTAGATCATATCTAGTCAAACTGGTCATACCAATTTAATCTAGATCCCATCTAACCTAATATGACCTAATCTAAAGTGAGTTACTTAACGGACTAGTTAATACTAGTGAAATAAATTAGACCCTACCCCTATAAACATGACTAACCTAAACCGATTCCCTATATTAGCTCAGCCATATACAAGTACTTGACTGATGCGTTGGGTTGCAAAATCTGTATAGATCAACATATAAAATTATAAGCACCCAAGATTTTCAACTATCATAACTTATCCTACTCACATCTACCTACTTGTCCCTAATTTGGATAACAACTCCAAGGATGAAGACCAAAGATGATCGACCTCATCAAATCAAGGAAAGATAGGATTCAAGCCGGATCTTAAAGGAACCAAGATCCACAATCTTGGATGTGGTCTTTTCTTACCCTACTCTTTCTTACCCAAACCTATAAATACTTTAAAGATATCTTCTATCCTACATAATAAAGTGGACATACCTATATTACCCATGCTCTCCTATCATTTACTAATAATAAAAAGAGAGACTCTTGATTTTGAACTAATTAGAAACTAAAAGCTAAATTTCAAATCACTCTTCCTATATCCTCTTTCTTACAAATCTCGAGGACGAGATTATTTTTAAGGGGGGTAGAATTTGTAATACCTAAAGTCATGCTTAGGGATTTTTGACAAATAATCTTTATGGATCTAAATAAATATGAACTCTAAATAATAAAAATAAAATAATAGATTAAATGCCAAAAGGCATTATATAGACTTTTGCTATATTTTGAAATAATCACTAAAAATTTCTTAATGAAGAATATATATTATAAATTTTATTTTAACGACAAATAATAAAATAGAATATTTGGAAGTACTTTAAAGGAAAAGTCACAAGCAAAAATAATGATTTCTTTGATAAGAACAATATGTGTATGGCATGCTTAAAAGTGTTTGCTCGGATAGGATAATGTGTGAGTTATTCTTTATAGAATTATGATTTGATGCATGCATAATAGAGCTAATACATAATTATTAAATGCACAAGCTGAATTCTTGCTTGCGTATTCCACTCAAGTTTGAAATTCAATTTTGACTTGAATTTGTTTTAAATTGGGAAAAAGAAATCAGAAAAAGGAGAGATGAAAAAGAAAAGGAAAAGAAAAGCCTGTTGGGCCGGAATAACGGTTTTCGGCCCATTTTTCTCCTGAACCCGCGCAGCCCAGACCGCAGTATTTCGCTGACCAGTGGGCCCTTGTGTCGCGCACTCTGGTTGCCTGCGTACTCACTTGCAGGTGGGACCTCCTCCTCAGCTTCTTCCCCAACCATCGTCCGTGACGATTTCTACCGCAACACCTCATCCAAATCCCCAACAGATCGCGCGTGGGACCTTGCCAACCAACCGTCCCCAAACTGTAGCGCTCTTACCGTGGGGCCGCCGGTCAAGGGCGTCGTTCTCACCGGGTGAATCGGGCGGCTGGGTTCACCTTCCCCGCGGATGGCGCGACGATCTCAACGACCTGCGAGAAATCCGAGCTCTGTTCAATCCTCCCCAAACTGACCGGTGGTAGTATAAAATCGTGCCTCCCGCGTATTCCTTGACCCATCAAACCACGGCCAGGGAGCTCCTGCGACGGAATTTTTCTCCGCCACCATATCCACGGATGAAGAAACAGGCCGCGCGTGGACAGCTCACCGACGGCACTGCTCTGGGCTTGGTGCGCGGTCCAGGCAAGTCGCCTGGTCCCCAGGAAGTAGTTCATGGCCACGTCGGGCGTGATTGGGTGGCGTCGACGTAGGAATTCCTCGTCGGAGTCTGGACGCGGCCGCAGATCCGCCTTGCGCCATGAACCACGCGGTCACTGCCATGATTCGAGGTATGGATGTTGCCTCTGAGTTCGCCTGGGTCGCCTCTTGGGGTAGGAACCATTCCAGGGCAGGTATTGGTCACGGAGCGGGGGCAGCTCGACTGACGCCAGTGAGGCGCCGCCGTGACTGGCGGGCGGCGTAGCTCGGGTTGGCCCACGGTTGAGGATGATGGGCCTCTGGCCGTCGATTCTCTAATGAAGGGTCACGATTAGATCCGAGGGAAAATTAGCGTGGGCCATTGATCCATCCACGGGCGGCTGGGATTAGATCCTCAGAAAACGTTTCGGTCGGCTGGCGGTGGTCGTCTGATCGTGGATGGACGGTGGAGATCGAATTGAAGCATACCTCTTCACACTGTCGAATGCGCACCGTTGGATGGCGATCTGGTGGCCCGTATTCAATACCGGTTCACAAGTGAAGTAAATCTAATCCGAACGCTCGAATTGTGATCCAACGGCCTGAATTCACAGATACCCCTTCGCGGGTATGTTTTATAAAAGAAACCCTGGGTTTTCTCGGATTCAACCCGCCGTCCTTACCAGGGGCGCTCTGAGTCTTGAGAATACTTACACGTTGGCCCCTGAACTTACCAGAAAATGAGGCGCGGTCCACAGATTAGGAAAAGCAGGAAAAATATTTAGAAAATAGTTTTTTAGTACAAATTTAATTGCAGAAACTTGTTTAAATTGTAGAAAATTCATATGAACTCCAATTTGGTCCATTCCAATTCCTAAATTTTTATAATATTATTTTCTAACCAATAGTACCACTGTTTTTACATGAAATACACATTAAAATTTATTTCTCACTTAACCCTATATTAAATACATAAAACCTTAGAAAATTCATAACTTAAAATCTATAACTCCAAATTTAATGATTCCAGTTCCTATAATTTTGTAATATTATGGTTTATCATATAGTACCACTGTTTTCACATGAAAGTCACATCAAAATTTATATCCTATTTAAAACACATGAAATCTTAGAAAATTCATAAACTAAAATCTATAATTCCAAAATTAATAATTCCTGTTCCTGTGATCTTATTTCAATATGTAGATGATTAATATGTATTTTGCATATATGTTTGGTGTAATGTTAATTTTGCCTATACCATGTATGTTTGTATTGCTACGACTAGCAGTGAGGTCACATGTCATCTGAAGATCATCCTGGTACCTGGAATCTCAAGTCTCAGGCAAGTTGTGCCCTTGATCACTTCTTTTTACCCAGTCATGTTCTAATTAATCATAATGATCTGCATAGGTTAATTTTGATGGGACCCAATAGGATACCCTAGTTTGTCTATCTTTATACCTTGTTTACCACTGAACTTTTTGGGTAGTACTTGCTAGTGCTTTATGTGGTTTTGGGTATGAAGATACATTATTCATGATTACACTTTTATTATCAGTCTATTATTTCTGTTCATGATAAGATCATTATGTTAATTGGAACATGGAGAACCACCCGGGAAAACAGTGCTACCACAAGGGAGGAATGGGACCCCTTGGCTGATTAATTAGGAAAGCTAGTGGAAGACTACCTTACCCGAAAGGGGCAAGGGCAGTAGGGGAGTGGTCAGTGTAGGGAGGCCCTCGGGAGGATTTTGCTGCGATGGCGGTCCTGCAAGGGATTCCTACATTGGAGCTTCCTATAAACTGTAGCGGGTTTTCTAAAGCTAGTGGAACTTTGTAAAGGCCTCGTAGTGTTACCCTGCCTCGCCTCCTCGGTAGAGGTGTATGGGAAGTCGCGATCCCTTGGCAGATGGGTAACATGACTTGTGGGTAAAGATGCGCAACCTCTGCAGAGTGTAAAACTGGTATACTAGCCGTGCTCACGGTCAAGAGCAGCTCGGACACTCACATGATTAAATTATGGAACTAAATTCAATTTGTCATATGCATTGCATCGCAGGTGATGTTGTTACTTCTGTTCTACTATTTAATTGGGTTGGTATTTACTTATACTTAGTAATTGCTAATAAAATTTTGACCAACTTTAAAAGCAATGCTCAGCTCTAACCATCCTCTTTGGTAAGCCTTACACTTCACGTGAGCTCCCACCTTTGGCGAGTTCATGCACATTATTCCCCACAACTTGTTGAGCGATGAACGTATGTGAGCTCACTCTTGCTGTCTCACACCCCCACAGGTCAAGAACAGGTACCACCGGATGAGGTGCATGGAGGATGCTGCGATGTGTTCGCGAGAGGTCTAGGCCGTCGTCTCCCAGTCAACTTTGGGTTGCTGGACCGTTGTCTCCTTATAATGTAATTATTTATTTTGTATAGAACTCCTGTTATATATAAAGTTGTGACATTCGATCCTGTGCCATGATTCATCATATGTGTGAGACTTGGTCCCAGCACACCTGGTGATTATGTTTGCGCCTGGGTTTTGGACCCCTAAAATGCGGGTGTGACATTTTAGTACTATCGCTTCCCCTTTAAATGAATTGACAAAGAAAGGTGTTGAATTTAAATGGGGAAACTCACAAGAAGATGCTTTTCAAGAATTGAAGAAATGTTTGACTGAAGCACCTGTACTTATTCTTCCTGATTTCACTAAAACTTTTGAAGTAGAATGTGATGCTAGTGGGATTGGGATAGGTGGAGTTTTAATACGACAAGGAAAACCTATAGCATATTTTAGTGAAAAATTGGGAGGTGCTCAATTAAATTATTTTGTGTATGACAAAGAATTGTATGCTTTGGTCCGAACGCTTGAAACATGGTAGCACTACTTATGGCCAAAAGAGTTTGTTATTCATTCCGATCATGAAGCTTTGAAGTATTTGAAAGGGCAAGCCAAACTAAACCGTCGCCATGCCAAATGGGTTGAGTTTATCGAAACATTTCCATACATTATGAAATATAAGAAAGGTAAAGACAATGTGGTCGCTGATGCCTTGTGTCGAAGGAATGTGTTGTTGAATCAACTAGAGGTAAAAGTTTTGGGTCTTGAAAATTTGAAAGAAATGTATAATGATGATCCTGAATTTTCAGAACCATACATTCATTGTAAAGATAGAAAAGGTTTGGAAAAATATCATATACATGATGGATTTTTGTTTAGAGCTAACAAACTTTGTGTACCAAATACTTCGGTTAGATTGCTTTTATTGCAGGAGTCACATGGAGGAGGTCTAACAGGTCATTTTGGATAAAAGAAGACTTATGAAATGCTCAGTGATCATTTCTATTGGCCCAAGAAGAGGAGAGACGTCATCAGATTTGTGGAGCGTTGTGTCACCTGTCACAAAGCTAAGTCAAAACTGAACCCTCTTGGTTTATATACTCCTTTACCCGCTCTTAAAATTCCTTGGGAAGACATAAGCATGGATTTTATTTTAGGGCTGCCTAGGACTCAAAAAAAGAGAGATTCTATTTTTGTTGTGGTTGATAGATTTTCAAAAATGGCTCATTTTATTCCATGCAACAAGAGCGATGATGCTTCACATGTTGCCAATTTGTTTTTAAGAGAAATCTTGAGACTACATGGAATGCCCAAGACCATCATATCTGACCGTGATGTGAAGTTCATGAACTATTTTTGGAAAACATTGTGGGCAAAGCTTGGGACTAAACTTTTGTTCTCCACCACATGCCACCCCCAAACTGATGGACAAACTGAAGTGGTGAATCGTACATTGTCAATGCTGCTGCGAATAATGGTAAAGAAGAACTTGAAGCATTGGGAGGAATGTTTGCCACACGTGGAGTTTGCTTATAATAGGGCAGTACATTCTACAACTAATTTATGCCCCTTCAAAATTGTATATGGGTTCAAACCTATTGCTCTGATAGATTTGTTGCCCCTTCTATTGCTGGAAAGAATCAATATGGAAGCTTCCAAGCGTGCTGCATATATAAAAAAGATACATGAGAAGACCAAGGAAGCAATTGAGCTCAAAGCAGTGCGCAAGGCTGCAAGCATGAACAAGCATAGGAAGAAAGTGTTATTTGAATCGGGGGACTTGGTTTGGATTCACATGCGCAAGGAGTGTTTTCCTGATCAGCGCAAATCCAAATTGATGCCACGAGGGGATGGTCCATTTCATTTTCTTGCCAAGATCAATGATAATGCATACAAGATAGATCTTCCACCAAGCTATGGTGTGAGCAACACGTTTAATGTTGCTGATCTCTTACCATGTACAAGCGAAGACACTTCAGAGTCGAGGACGACTCCTTTTCAAGAGGGGGAGGATGATACGACCATGCCATTAAGCAACACATTACAACCCCCAAGTCATAGTACATCAACTCAAGTACAACCAACATCATCACCAACCCAAGCTTTTGATGGACCAATTACACGTAGCCGAGCTAAGAAGCTACAGCAATAGGTGCACGCGCTACTTTATGAATTTCAATTAAACACTAATGAGAACATTATGCTACCTAAATCGTGTATGTTGATATTACTTAGGTTCACCAAAGAGGAAGGACAAATCATATCAAGAGCGAATCAGCAAGAAGAGCTATGTCCGAGTTAGTCCAGCGCAACAGAACCGTCCAGAAGAAACAGTCATATCTTTTGATTCCCAAAAGCTATGAAGGCCCATAAGTACTTTTTGGAAAGCTCTTGAAGTCTAGTTTCCAATGCTTCTAAATCTGACTTAATCAAATCTATCAAAAAGGCAGCCGACCTACTTTAGTGCTGACTGATCAAAAGGTCAACAGTCTGCTCGATGACCATGTTTTCGTATTAAACTACATCATTCTACGAAGTTTCATTAAGCATGCTATATATGGTGAGAAAGCTTATCAAGTTAGCTTTCCAACGCAACCAGCCCCATGTCATTTGGAGATTTCTAGGAGAAGTTATTATCAAAATACTGAAGGCTGCGCAGAAGTCAAACAGCCACACGGAATTCAGCTCTGCAGATCTCCCGAAGAGGCTCCTTCACATTAGCACGTGAAAATACTTATGTTTCATGTTTATACCTCTCTAAGGCTGGTTGTTACTAGTATAAATACCCCCCTATGTCTATGATGTAAGGCAGCTTTTGATAATCTAAAACAGAACCCTTTTGTTCAGCTGTGTCCTAACAAATATTGAGAGTGATCTCTACCCCTTTGCTCTTGTGAATTCCTTCGCGGGATTGCAGAAGCGGCGGTTTCATCTGCTCCCAAGTGGTGCTCCTACTCCCTTTGATGTCTCCTCGATTGATTGTAGGCTGTGTTGGTTGGTTCTTTGAGAGTGTAGTTGGGCGAATCCTCGATTCAGGCTGCCGGTTAAAGACAGTGGTTGGCTTCGAGTTTTATTTGTCAGGTTGCACTAGTTATCACTGCTTGCAGCAAGTTATCTTGGCTTCTTCGAAGCTAGCTATCTGAAGATTGATCCTATATCATGAAGATCGGGCATCGTGACGCATCAGTAAGATCGACTGCTAGGGTGACACACGAGGGAGATGAGGCTAGAACCACTGAGACAACTCCCATCTCAGAAGTGATGAAGCATTCTGGGTTGGTTGTGCAGGAAGAAACTATTGCCGAAGGTGTTGCTGATGCTGAAGCTAGACAAACCGCTGCCGAAGCTGAAAGTGAAAATGAAAGTGAGGATGATGACAGTATCCTAAGCCCGAGCAAACCCGGCCATATCGAGTTCGGGAGATCCACAGTAAAGGCAGAGGATCTAGTTTTAATGAAGAAACTAGGGTACTTTGGGGAGAATGATGACGAACTGGTTCGTTTTGCATGAGAGGAAGTGATTCCAGAACCAAAAGAGGATGAAGTTGTGGTCTTTAAAAGCTTCTTCAGGGCGGGACATCAGTTTCCCCTTTATGAGATGATCAGTGAAGTTTTGAAGATGTTCAAAATTTACCTTCATCAACTGACCCCAAATGCTATTGTTAGACTCAGTGTGTATATTTGGGCTCTTCGAAGCTAAGGAAAAAGTGCCAATGCTGAAGGGTTCTGTCGAGTGCACGAACTTCATTATCAGACGAAGGCTAGGGCCGATGGTCTGCACAAAAAACTTCGGGTGCTACAATTTTGCATACCGAAATGATACCAAGGCCCCCGTGATTGGCTACCGCACTAAACCGTGCACTGAATGGCTAGAGCTGATAGAAACGATGTGCAATGAAATTCTTGGGAACTATACTAAGAAAGAAGATCAGCTGATGACAGCTGCCTTCGGCACCCGTCAAAAATGAAGGTTAAATCGTGTGATGGATGCTCTGAATTTTGAGTACCCAGATTACGAGAGACTTGACGAAGGGGCTAGAGGAGCAAAAAGAAAATGGGTTGTTAGTATTCTGAATAGATAGGCCATTCGATCAGTCAAGGAAGATCAGAAGGCCATCAAGAAGTAGAAAATTGTAGCGGAGCCAAAAGATTTTGCTCCCAAGAAACGAAAGCTCGCCAGGATATCTCCTTTAGAGACGAAGGTACAAGATGTGCCAAATAAAGCTGCAGGCGCTGCTTCACCTCCTTCTGCTGATGTTTCAGAAATTCTGAAGGTAATGACTGAACCCATCCCATTCACAATGCTAGGTCCTCTAAGGTTAGATCTGACTAGCCTCTTGCAGTCAAAGGAAACCGCCTCTGCTACCAGGGGAATGCTGGAGGGTAGAAGAAAAGGCGAATGATGAACTATTGTGCCTGCTACCAGGCATGCTATTGGACAGACCCCGCCCCCAGCCTCGGCAGAGAAAACTATTGTGCCTGCTGATGCTGAAGATACTGCCGGAGCCGAAGTTAATGAAGCTATGCCTGAAACTGATAATCTCGCTACCACAATGTCAAAAATTGATAGACTTATCAGATGTGGTTCCTAAGAAAAACATAGCCGAAGCGGCTCCTGATAAAGGAAAGAGAACTGAAGAGACCTCTTCAGAAGATAAGAATTTCGACCTTTGGCACCTGGGTGGCCAATAACTTTCGGAAGAGGATATATCGGAATTGAGGGAGTTTGCCATGTCTTGCGGCTATGAGCCTGGATCCATGGTCTTTGGTGGAATTGACGAAGAGATTTTGGGATGCATTTGCGAACGCGCCGGATCTAAAATTATAAGCACATTATGGAAGAGCATCAGATTCCCGAAGCTAGGGAAGGACATCAGCTGTTACAAACGTCAGCACATTATCGACAGTTTATTTTACTCGAATTTTAAAGTAATGTTCCTTTGCTATCTTTTCTTTCATCATGTCGATTTAAGTATTTTAATAATGAGATTCTAACTTTAATTCATCTTTCAGAGTCTGTTGCTGAGCAAGGCCTTGAAAATGCAGCAGGATGACGAAGACAGAAAAAATGAGATCGTTATCGAAGGCTTGGAAGATAAGATTAAAAAAACTTGAAAATTTCTTTGAAGGAAAAAGATAGCATGCTGCATTCAGCCAAAGGCTCTCTCGCCGAAGCTCATTCTCAAAATGGAAAATTGAGCAAAGAGCTGGAAGAAGCTCGAACACTTTTGGAAAAGAACTTGGATCGCTTCAATCATGAGTCCGAAGCGCTGAACGCGAGAATTAAAGCAGAAGTTGAAAAGAATGTCAAACTAAGGAAAACAGCAAAATTCTTCGGGATAAATGCTTCCGTTTTGCTACTCGATGCATTGCTTGGATGAAGGGTATCTTCAACTCTGTTCGAGCCGTATCTGAAGAAGTTACCCTTTCTGCTGAAGATATCCCTGGCTCTTGAATGTGTTGAAAAAGAGGTTGACGTCCTCGATGAAGTTATAACTGGCCACGGTGATTTTTGTGCGCTAGTGGCTTCTCGTGGCACGACTGCTACTTTTATGAAAGCCGGATGTAATCATATAAGAGCCGTTAACAGGCCAAACTTCAACCTTTCACCATCAGACCTAGTTGATATTCCAGCCGAAGCTCAAAGCATAGGCAACAGATTTATCACCCAAACTTGGGCGAAGGGTGGCCGAGAGCTGGTTGGAGACGAAGCTCGAAACCTGTTGGTCACTTGTTCTCAAATGCTGCGAATCAAGAACAAGGCAACACATTTATTAAGTATTAAGGACCTTCGTCTTTCTAAACATTACCTCCTCGCGGATATAATGATCATCAAACGAAGGTCATGAAGGACATGCCTTCATCATGGAATAGATAAATTAGAATACATAAGGATAAATATAATGAATACAACTCATTGATCTATTCGTATTTGCATTCCATAAAGTATATATGAGTATTAATAGAATCCGTATTACATTGATACCTTCGACTTGCTCGAAGGTGCTGACATGGCGATGATTACAATTCAGCATGAACAGTACGGTGCTACTGTTCATATATTTATAGGCACGGGTCACAGCCCAGGTAAAATTATATTTATGGCCTTCAACATTTGTTCATAATCATAACATAAATCACTAGGGACTAGCTATTCTTTTCATCCTCTTTTTGGTTTAAGCCGAAGCTACTGGCAGCTTCGGCGCTTGCCATCGTTGCTTCTAGACGAGATCTTCGTCTTAAGGAGCTTCGATGGAGAAAAAGGAAATCCTCAGTACCACCTTGCCGATGGTTTATGTCTTGAGGACCTTCGGTGGAGAAGAAGACCCCCAACAGTAGCTCCTTCGCGGTGCTAGATCATTTTTTCATAACGAGCTCGATCCGCGAATAATACGAAGGCTTCGGAATGCCAAAGGTTCGAAAAACACCTTCCCTGAGCTTGTTATAAAAAACGAATAAAATATTCTTAGCGCTTGTCGGTCCACCGATCAGCCAGTATGCACATTTTGGCGGTTCGCCTTCTTCTCCTGCAGGGCTATATAAAGAGACAAGTTGGTGAGAAGTTACCACAACATTCATTGCTATTGCAACGTTGTGCTGTTGGAAATTTTCACCAAAGCCAAAGCTCTCTACATTGTACTTCCAAACAAGCATTTCATCCCTTAAGAACAACTTCGTCTAAGAGAGGCTGAACAACAAAATGGCCAGAGTAAGATCAACTACAAGGGTATCCCGCGAGGGGTATGAAACTAAAACGACTAAGATAGCCCCCATCTCAGAAATGATGAGGTGGTCGGGGCTGGTTGTGCAGGAAGGAACTATTGTCGAAGGTACCTCTAATGTCGAAGCTGAACATGCCGTGACTTAAGTTGGGAGTGATAATGAAAGTGAAGATGACAATAGCATTCTATGTCCAACTAAGCCCAACCATGTTGAATTTGGGAGGTCCACAGTTAAGGCTAAAGATCTAATTCTAATGAAGAAGCTAGGATATTTTGGAGAAAATGATGATGAACTGCTTCGCTTTGCTAGAGAGGAAACAATTCTAGAGTCGAAGGAAGATGAAGATGTGGTATTCAAGAGCTTCTTCAGGGTGGGACTTCGGTTCCCTCTTTATGAGATGATAGGTGAGGTTTTGAAAATGTTTGAGATCTACCTCCATCAGCTGACCTTGAAAGCCATTGTCAGGCTCAGCGTATATATCTGGGCTCTCCGAAGCTAAGGAAAGAGCGCTAACACAGAAGGGTTCTGCCGGGTACACGAGCTTCATTACCAGACGAAGGCAAGGGCTGACGGCCTACACAAGAACTTCGGATGCTACAAGTTCGCATACCGAAAGAACATGAAGATCCCCGTGATAGGCTACTACACCAAATGGCCGACTGGACGGACGAGCGAGTGGTTTTACGTGAAAGCTGACGAGAAGAAAAGGGAAAAACTTATGAGCATGGTGATGAGTTCGTTGAGACTGAACTTTGGCATGACTCGGCCCCTGTGCAATATGCAGTTGGGGTCTCCTTGCCAGCTAGCTGAGGTGGAGTTCAGGGTCATGGCTAAGCATATTAGCACTAGAGACTTGGTACAAGAATACCTGGCGAACCAGACATTTCCGACTTCTAGCGGTTGGGGAATGCCGAAGAAGAAAGAGGAAGGTAAAAAGTATGAGCTTGTCCAACTGCCTTACCGATATTAAATTCCAAAAAAAATTAAGGAACCATGCAATGAATGGTTAGAATTAATAGAAACTATGTGTGATGAAATTCTTGGAAATTATACAAAGAAAGAGGATCAGTTGATGACTGCTGCCTTCGGCACTCGCCCAAAGCGAATGTTGAACCACGTGGTGGATGCTCTGAACATTGAGATTCATTATTATAAGAGGCTTGATGAAGGGACTAGAGGAGCCAAAAGAAAAAGAATTTTCAGCATCCTGAATCGACAGGCCATCCGGTCAGTTAAGGAGGACCAGGAGGCTTTGAAAAAGCAGAAAACTCTATCGGAGCCGAAGGAATCGGCTCCCAAGAAACGGAAACTTGTCAAGGTATCTTCTGAGGAGACAAGGGTACAAGATGTGCGGAAGCAGATTATGAGCCCTTCTTCGTCTTCTACTGCTGAGGTCTCAGAGATTTTGAAGGTAATGACTGAACCTTTCCCATTTGCACTGCTAAGTCCTCTGAGGTTGGATCTGACTAGCCTCTTGTAGTCAAAGGAAATCGTGACTGCCGAGGGGAAAACAGGGGGTAAAAGAAGCGACATATGATGGATATAATGGAAGCTATTGAATAGACCCCGCCCTCAGCTTCGACGGACAAAGCTACTGTACCCATCAATGTCGAAGATACCACCGCGGTGGAAGCCGAGAATCTCGCAACCACCCTGTCGGAAATCGATAGACTTATTACGGATGTGGTTGCTGAGAAAGATGTAGCAGAAGTGCCCTCTAATAAGGGGAAGAAAATTGAAGAGACCTCTTTGGAAAATATGAATTTTGACCTTCGGCACCTGGGCGGCCAACAACTCTCCGAAGAGGACATATCAGAATTAAAGGAATTTGCCATATCTTGCGGCTACCAACCTGGATCAATGCTCTTCGGCGGGGTTGATGAAGAAATTTTGGGATGCATTCGCGACCGCACCGGAGCTAAGATTATAAGCACTCTATCTAAGAGCATTAGATTCCCGAAGCTTGAAAAGGATATTAGCTGCTATAGACAACAACACATCATTGGTAGCTTATTTTACTTGAACTTCAAAGTAAGACTCCTTTGCAAGTTATCAATGGTATCTTCATGTTGATTTAGGTATTCTAATTTTGGATCGTTTTTTAGAGTTTATTGCTAAGCAAAGCCTTGAAGATGCAACAAGATGACAAAGATAGGAAAAATGAAATTGTCGTCGAAGGCTTTGAAGAGAAGATCAGAAAACTTGAAGATTCTTTGAAAGAAAAGGATAGCTTGTTGCGCTCAACCGAAGGTTAACTTGCCAAAGCTCAGGCTCAGAATGAAAAACTAAGCAAGGAGCTGAAGGAAACTCAAACTCTTTTGGAAGGGAACTCAAGCCAATTCAGCCATGAAACCGAAGCTTTTAATATGGCAGTCAACGTTGAAGTTGAGAAGAACCAAAAACTAAGTGAAATGCTTAAAGATCTTAAGAATAAATGCTTCAACTTTGTGGCCCAATGCACTTCTCGGCTTAAAAGTATCTTCAATTCAGTTGGAGCCACGTCCAAAGAAGCCACTCTTTCTGCCAAAGATATCCCCGGACACTTGAATGCATTGAGAGAGAAGTTGATATCCTCGATGAAGTCATAACTGGCCATAGTGACTTCTGTGCGCTAGTAGCTTCTCGTGGTACGGCATAAAAGCCGGATGCAATCATGCAAGGGCCATTAACAGGCCAAACTTCAGCCTGTCTCCAACTGACCTTATTAACATTCCAGCCGAAGCCCAAAGCATAGGTAACAGATTTATTACCCAGATCTGGGCAAAAGGCGGCCAAGAACTGGCTGGAGACAAAGCTCGAAATTCGCTCAACAAGGTATAAAATCTTTTTACCTTTGTGCTTTTTTTATATTTTATCTTACCATGTTCCTTAGTGCCTTTGTCATTCTTCAGGATGATGATGCCAAAAGATAGCAGGCCGAAGCTGTATCTGAAGCATTAGAGGAAACTTCAGAAGCTTCATTTGCTAGCATCTATAAAAACACTTTTGGAAACTCTTTGTGGAACGAGATGTATTATTTGACGAAGAATTATAATTGACTATGAACAAATAATTGTAAATATTTGTAAATGCTTCATAATGCTATTTTACCCTACCTCCGTGTGTTATCTGCTTTGCTATGGACGAAACCAATGCTCGTAGCTTTTTGAGCCGAAGGCAAAAATACCTTCTCTTCTTTTCATTCACATCAAGATGTATTATTTGACGAAGAATTATAATTGACCATGAACAAATATTTGTAAATATTTGTAAATGCTTCGTAATGCTATTTTACCCTACCTCCGTGGGTTATCTGCTTTGCTGTGGATGAAACCAATGCTCATAGCTTTTTGAGCCGAAGGCAAAAATACCTTCTCTTCTTTTCATTCACATTGAAGCACCTTTTTAGCATAATCAAACATCGGTTCCCTCATATGCAATGAGACGAAGCATCTTCGTATGTAGAAACCTTCGCTTTTCCTGTTAATTCATCCTCAACAAAGGAGAGGAGCCACAAGCAATGTACAACCGGCTCAAAACAATGGTCAACCAAGTGCGCAACCTCAGGAGCACCAAATGGGATGGTTATCTTAAGATCTATTGTTTTTTGTAATCCTACTCAACTACAACTAATCTGTAGAGATCCTAGATATAAACAAATGTCTCCTAAGGTAATTGGCAAGTTTGTGAGCTTTGAACTAATGATCAAAGGCTCCAAACACATTGTCAACTTGGAGCAAGGTGCCACCTCCACACCCGAGGTGCAACCCATTGCATTTAAGGCAACGGAGGAAAAAAAGGAAGAGTCTACACCAAGTAGACTACCAATTGACGCCTCCAAGCTCGACAACGAGGAGATGGCTCTCGTCATTAAGAGCTTTCGGCAAATCCTCAAACAAAGGAAGGGGAAGGACTACAAACCCCGTTCCAAGAGGGTGTGCTATAGGTGTGGTAAGTCTGGTCACTTTATTGCAAAATGTCCATATACAAGTGACAGTGACAAAGATGACGGCAAGAAAGGGAAGAAGAAGATGGAGAAGAAGAGATACTACCAGAAGGGTGGCGAGGCGCACATGGGGCGGAATGGGGATCCGACGAGAGCTCCACCAACTCCTCCGATGAGGACGCCACCAACATCACCATCAACAAGAAACTTCTCTTCCCCAACGTCATCCACAAATGCCTCATGGCTAAGGACGGCAATAAAAAGAAGGTACACTCTAGAGATATCCCTAAATATACTACATCCGATGATGAGGGTAGCTCTAGTGATGAAAATGATGATTTAACTTCTCTTTTTACCAACCTTACCAATGACCAAAAGAAAAAAGATAAATGAATTGATAAAAACCATTAACGAGAAGGATGATATCTTGGAAAGCCAAGAGGACTTGCTCGTTAAGGAAAATAAAAAAATTGTTAAGTTGAAAAATGTTTATGCTCTTGAAGTAGAAAAATGTAGGAATTTATCTAAAGAGCTTAACATCCGCAATGATTCAATTTCCTGTCTTAGAGATGAAAATGCTAGTTTAAATGCCAAGGTAGAAGAATTGAAAGCTTGCAATACTTCTACACCTAATGTTTAGCATGTCACCATTTGCACTAGATGTAGAGATGTTAATGTTGATGCTATGAATGATCATATTGCTATGATTAAAGAACAAAATGATCACATGGCTAAATTGAATGCTAAAATTGTTGAGCATGAGTTTGAGAATGAAAATTTTAAATTTGTTTGAAGCATGCTTTACAATGGGAGACGCCTGAGCATTAAGGATGGCATTGGCTTCCAACAAGGGAGCCAAAACAACATGAAACTTAATGCCCCTAAGAACAGACTGCCTAATTTTGTTAAGAGTAAGGCTCCCATGGTTCAGGATAGAGAGGGTTACATTTTATATTCTGAAAACTATCCTGAGCACAAGATTAGGAAAATTCATGCTAGAATACCTCATATTATTTCTCATCACGCTTATCTGTATAGTAATGAGACATCTAGCTCTAGGCATTCAACTCATATCAAAATGCCTAAAATGAAAATTGTCAATGCATCAAATGAACATAGCATTTCATTTAAGACTTTTGATGCATCTTTTGTGCCGACTAACAAATCAGGCAAAGTAGTTGCCAAATATGTTGGGGCCAAACACAAGAGTTCCAAGACTTGTGTTTGGGTACCCAAGGTGCTTGTTTCTAATGTGAAAGGACCCAAGACCATTTGGGTACCAAAGAACAAGGCCTAAATTTGTTTTGTAGGTTTATGCATCTGGTAGGTCAAGTTGGATAATCGATAGCGGATGCAAAAATCACATTACAGGGCAGAAAAGGATGTTCTCCTCATATAAGAAAAATGAAGATCCCCAATTTGCTCAAAGGTTTGGTCAAAGGTTTGGGTAAAGTTGCTATATCTCCTGACCATTCCATTTCTAATGTTTTTATTGTAGATTCTTTATATTACAATTTGCTTTCTGTTTCTCAATTATGTAAAATGGGCTACAACTGTCTGTTTACTGATGTTGGTGTTATTATCTTTAGAAGAAGTGATGATTCAATAGCATTTAAGGGAGTGTTAGATGGTCAGCTATACTTAGTTGATTTTAATGATAACAATGCTAAACTAGGCACTTGCTTAATTGCTAAGACTAATATGGGCTGGCTCTGGCATCGCCGACTTGCCCATGTTGGGATGAAGAATCTTCACAAACTTCTGAAAGGAGAGCAAATTTTAGGACTAACAAATGTTCATTTTGAGAAAGACAGGATTTGTAGCACATGTCAAGCTGGGAAGCAAGTTAGGACTCATCATCTAGACAAGAACATCATGACGACCGACAGGCCGCTTGAGGTACTCCACATGGACTTATTCGGCCTGATAGCTTACATAAGCATCGACGGGAGTAAGTATTGTCTTGTCATTGTGGATGATTATTCTCGCTTCACTTGGGTATTCTTTTTGTAGGAAAAATCTCAAACACAAGAGACCTTAAAGAGATTCTTGAGACGAGCTCAAAATGAGTTTGGTTTGAGAATCAAGAAGATTAGAAGCAATAATGGAACGGAGTTCAAGAACTCTCAAATTGAAGGATTTCTTGAGGAGGAAGGCATCAAGCACGAGTTCTCTTCTCCTTACACACCTTAACAAAATGGTGTAGTGGAGAGGAAGAATAGAACTCTTTTGGATATGGCAAGGACCATGCTTGATGAGTACAAGACATCGGATCGGTTTTGGGCGGAGGCGATTAACACCGCCAACTACTTCATCAACCGACTCTATCTTCACCGAATCCTCAAGAAAACATCGTATGAACTCCTAACCCGTAAAAAGCCCAATGTTTCTTATTTTAGAGTCTTTGGGAGCAAATGCTTTATTCTTATTAAGAGAGGTAGAAATTCTAAATTTGCTCCTAAAGCAGTAGAAGGTTTTTTACTTGGTTATGACTCAAACCCAAGGGCATATAGAGTCTTCAACAAGTCCACTGGATTAGTTGAAGTTTCTTGTGACATTGTGTTTGATGAGACTAATGGCTCCCAAGTGGAGCAAGTTGGTTTTGATGAACTAGATGATGAAGAGGCTCCATGCGTCGCACTAAGGAACATGTCCATCGGGGATGTGTGTCCAAAGGAATCCAAAGAGCCTCCACAAGCACAAGGTCAACCATCATCTTCCAGACAAGCATCTCCACCAACTCAAGAGGGGGAAATGGCTCAAGAAGAAGAGGATGAAGCAAGATGATGAGCCACCTCAAGAGGAGGACATTGATCAAGGGGGAGATGAAGATGATCAAGACAAGGAAGATGATCAAGAAATTCAAGACCAAAGACCACCGCACCTAAGAGTCCACCAAGCAATTCAAAAAGATCACACCGTCAACTCCATTCTTGGTGACATTCACAAGGGGGTAACCACTAGATCTCGAGTTTCTCAACTTTGTGAATATTACTCTTTTGTGTCTTCTATTGAGCCCTACAGGATAGAGGATGCACTTAGAGATCCAGATTGGGTGGTGGCAATGCAAGAGGAGCTCAACAACTTCACGAGGAATGAGGTATGACATTTAGTTCCATGTCCTAACCAAAATGTTGTTAGTACCAAGTGGGTATTCCACAACAAACAAGATGAGCATGGTGTGGTGACTAGGCACAAAGCCTAACTTGTTGCCAAGGGATATTCACAAGTCGAAGGTTTAGATTTTGATGAAACCTATGCACTCATAGCTAGGCTTGAGTCAATTCGTATATTACTTTCCTATGCTACTTACCATGGCTTTAAGTTATATCATATGGACATGAAGAGTGCCTTCCTCAATGGCCCTATCAAAGAAGAGGTATATGTTGAGCAACCTCCCAGCTTTGAAGATAGTGAGTATCCTAACCATGTTTATAAGCTCTCAAAGGCGCTTTATGGGCTCAAGCAAGTGCCAAGAGCATGGTATGAATGCCTGAGAGACTTTCTTATCACTAATGGCTTCAAAGTTGGTAAAGCTGACCCTAGTCTCTTCACTAAAACTATTGCTAAAGACTTGTTTATATGCCAAATTTATGTTGATGATACTATATTTGGGTCTACTAACAAGTCATCTTGTGAAGAGTTTAGTAGGATCATGATACAAAAATTCGAGATGTCTATGATGGGGGGAGTTGAAGTATTTCCTTGGATTTCAAATCAAGCAACTCCAAGAGGACACCTTCATCTGCCAAACTAAGTACATTCAAGACATACTCAAGAAGTTTGGAATGAAGAATGCCAAACCCATCAAGACACCCATGGGAACAAATGGGCATCTCGACCTCGACACGGGAGGTAAATCCGTAGATCAAAAGGTATACCGGCCGATGATAGGTTCTTTACTCTATTTATGTGCTTCACGACCGGATATTGTGCTTTCTGTATGCATGTGTGCAAGGTTCTAGGCAAATCCTAAGGTGGTTCACCTTAGGGTCGCGAAAAGAATCATGAGATATTTAGTTTACACTCCTAAGTTTGGGCTATGGTACCCCAAGGGATCTACCATTGATCTAATTGGGTATTCCGATGCCGATTATGCCGAATGTAAAATTGACAGGAAGAGCACATCAGGGACTTGTCAGTTTCTAGGAAGATCCCTGGTGTCTTGGGCTTCAAAGAAATAAAACTCAGTAGCTCTATCCACCGTCAAAGCTGAGTATATTGCTGTAGGACATTGTTGTGCACAATTACTCTAGATGAGGCAAACCCTTAGGGACTATGGCTACATGTTGAGCAAAGTCCCTCTCCTATGTGATAATGAGAGTGCAATCCACATGGCAGAAAATCTCATTGAACACAACCGCACTAAGCACATAGACATCCGGTATTACTTTTTGAGAGATCACCAACAAAAGGGGGATATCGAAATTGCTTATGTGAGCACCCACAACCAATTAGCCGATATCTTTACCAAGACCCTAGATGAAAAGACTTTTAGCAAACTTAGGAATGAGCTAAACATCTTAGATTCTTAGAACTTTGATTGAAATCTTGCTCACATTGCTCATTTATATACCTTTGATAATGTCTCCTTCATTTGGTACAAATCCATATTTCTTATTCTTCTTGTGCCAAGGCTAAGACTAATGTGCTTCCACGAGTATCTCTATGATTAGTCTTAGATTGAAAGGGAAATGGAGGATTCGGCAAAGGCAAGGCTTCCACTCAACTCTATCTGTATCATTTATCCTTTGCCCTCCTTATAAATTTTCATTCATATTAATTGGAGGAGAATTAAAAGGCCTCTCAAGATTCTTCGTTTTTGGCAATGAATGCCAAAGGGGGGGGGAATTAATATGCCTAAAGCAAAAGGACCACACCACCATTTGTAAATTTTCAAAAACTATTTCACAAAAGGGAAGAAATTATTTCAACTAGTATCTGTTTCACAAAAAGGGAGAAATTTTTGAAATTGCAAAAGCCCTCTTAACAGCTAAGGGGAGAACTTCTTCAGGGGAGCTTTTAGTTAGCTAAAGGAAAAGCATTTCAAACAGGGGGAGAATTTTCAAAATCTTGAAAATGCCTTTTGGAATCATATTCTTACACCATTGGCTATTTGCAAAAGAATTTGAAAAGACCTTTACAAAAGATTTGCAAAAACAACCAAAGTATTTCAAAAGAATTGGAAATGTGGTCCAAAAATGTTAAACTAGAAGAAAGCAATCATATACACTTAGAAATACTTTCGGTTGGTTTTATTCAAAGTAACTTATTCTCAACTGTCAAATTGCAAACTAATTACATTTATACACTTTATATTTTCTTTGGTTTGTGTTGGCATCAATCACCAAAAAGGGGGAGATTGAAAGGGAAATGGGCTTAAAACATTTCCTATAATCATTTTTGGTGTTTGACATCCATCACAAACCACATGGACTAACTAGTTTGCCTAGTTATCATTTATCTCAGGTGCATAAAGTTCAACATAAACCAACAAAGAACATAAATTGGGAACTTAGCAAAGTTTGGAGCAAAGACAAGCATTGGTGCTGCTAGTGGTGCACCAGACACTTTCTAGTGTGCACCAGACACTGTCCGGTGCCCACGCCGAGGCACCTCGTGAACTGGCCGCTCTCGAGTTTTTCTAGGAGTCGCTCCGCCATAATTCACTGGACTGTCCGGTGTGCACCAGACATGTCTGGTGAGCCAGTGGAGTAACGGTCAACTGCGCCAATGGTCGACTACGGTGAACAGTGCATAGTGCACAACGCAAAAAAGTCAGAACTGCAAAGTCAGAACACACCGGACTGACCGGTGTGCCACCAGACTGTCTAGTGTTGCAAGAGGACAAAGGACTTCAACGGTTAACTGCTCCAAACCCCAACGGTCTACTGACATGGCACGCACCGGACAGTGAACAGTGTCATGTCCGGTGTGCCCATTGACAACAACGGCTGGATAGTGGTTGGGGCTATAAATACCCCTCAACCACCACCATTCAAGCTATCCAAGCCTCCTACACTTCTCATTCAATACAAGAGCAAAGGCAAACACTCCAAAGAGACAATCAAAGCATTCAATCCCCTCCAAGCTCCAAAAACAACTCAATTGCTTAGAGACTTGAGAGAGGATCATTTGTCTTTCTTTTCTTCTCACTCTAAACTTCTAAAGTGCTTTGTAAAGCTAGCAAGAGACACCTAAGTGTGTGGTGATCCTTGTGGGGTCTTAGTGACCCTAGTGATTAAGGAGAAGCACTCAACCGGTCTGTGTGACCGATTGAGAGAGGGAAAGGGTTGGAATAGTCCCGACCTTTGTGGCCTCCTCAACGGGGACTAGGTTCTTTGGAATCGAACCTCAGTAAACAAATCACTGTGTTCAGTTGTGTTGATCTTCACTTGATTTGTTTCCCCTTCTTTCCCCTCTCTAAAAGTTCCCTTGCTCATATTGATTTGAGTTTGCTCCCAAGGTTATCCACATTGATTGAGCAACTCTTGGCAAGGACAACTACCTTCCGTACTCCAAATTATTTCTAACACTAACCCTGGGCATAGTATGTGTTCAAAGTTTGTAAATTTCAGGTTTCAGCTATTCACCCCCTTTTAGGAGACTTTCAATGCTACTTTACCTTTTATTCATGTGTTGTCTGCTTTGCTATGGACGAAACCAATGCTCACAGCTTTTTTGAGCTGAAGGCGAAAAACACCTTCCCTTCTTTTCGTTCACATTGAAGCACCTTTTGAGCAAAATCAAAGATCCACCCCCTCATATACAACAAAGCATTTTCCTTTCTTTTTCTGAAAAACATCTTCATTTGAGACGAAGCAACTTCGTTTATAATGAAGCATTTTCTCGTTGGAGGCAAAAACCCTCGTCTTTCCTGTTGATACCTTATGATTTATGCCATGATGCGATGAATCTAAAGATGCCTAATGCAAAGGATGATCTGATGAAGTATGCAAATGTATGCCAAAGGTAAAAAAACTCACGCGAATACACACCCAGACTCTGCATCCCCTTAGGAACAACATTGGAGTCCCTTCACCTTTTACTTAGGTGGTATTTCAGCTCTGCATTCCCTTAGAAACGACTTTGGAGCTAAGCTCTGCATCCCCTTATGAACGACTTTGGAGCTTCTTCACCTTTGACTTAGGTGGCATTTAAGCTCTGCATCCCCTTAGGAACGACATTGTAGCTTCTTCACCTTTGACTTAGGTGGTATTTTAGCTCTGCATCCCCTTAGGGATGACTTTGGCGCTTCTTCATACTTTTTTACACTCGATGGTGTAATCCCAAATTTTTACATTTTACATGTGGGGGAAGCTGGCCCTTGTATTGCACAGGGCTGCGCAAGAAAAAAAATGAAAATTACAACCTATGGCCCCATTAAAAACCATTCTCCCCTCTTGAAAGGAAAAGGGTGCCATAGGGAAAAGTAAGAAAATTACATAGTTTACACATAATATCTCTGAAGCTCATCTGCATTCCAAGATCTTGGAATGTCATTACTGTCCATGTCTTTTAACCTATATGATCCAGGTATTGACGAAGACACCACCAAGAAAGGACCTTCCCACTTAAGCTGAAGCTTCCCCATTGTGTCTAGGTTGGCCACTCTTCGAAGCACCAAGTGTCCTGGCTTGATATTCTTTAACCTTACCTTTCTGTCTCGCCATTTAACTGTTTCGGCCTGATATTTATTGATGTGGTCCATTGCTTGAAGCCTGGTCCCTTCTATAGTGTCATTTGTTATTTTGGAAGCCTCTTCGTCTTCTGTCAAAGCTAGGGTCCTTATTGAACCTGTTCTTGTGTGATATCCTGTCCCCTGGGATTGTGATATCCTGACCCAATGCTTAATAGAGTATCCATACCAACAAGGTGCATGTTCTTTTTCAGAAGCCTATCTCGAAAGAACCTCCAAGTTAAGTGTGCTTGACTTGGAGCAATTTAGGATGGGTGACCGACCAGGAAGTTTTCTCGGGTGTGCATGAGTGGGGACAAAGTGCGCAAAAAAGACACATATTGGTCTGTGGAGACAATATATGATCCTAGCGAGCTGCCAGGAGTAAGTATCGCTGGTACAGGGATTGGACGGGGTGTTACAAGTGGTATCAGAGCTGACCCTTGCGGTTTCACAGGCGTGTGTGGGTTAAGGGGTTTGGGTATATGGCACATAGCGCATGTGGGCCCAGAGTGGTCACATGGCATGGCATATGACGACACTAGACACACAGACATGGCTAAGAGGGGAGGTTCCTGGATTGGGGTTGACCGACGAGGACGTCGGTCTTCTAAGGGGTTGGATTATGATATCCGGGTCCCTAGGATGGTGATTACCTAGCCCAAGGCTTAATAGAGTATCCATATCAACAAGGTGCATCTTCTTTTTCGGAAGCCTATCTCGAAAGAACCTCCAAGTTAAGCATGCTTGACTTGGAGCAATTTAGGATGAGTGACTGACTGGGAAGTTTTCTCTGGTGTGCATGAGTGAGGACAAAATGCGCACAAAAGACTCGTGTCGGTCTGTGGGGACAATATATGATCCTAGCGAGCTGCTAGGAGTAAGTACCGCCAGTCTAGGGATTGGATGGGGTGTTACATCTTGCTTCTTCCGGTGTTATTGCTTCATCACCGAATAAAAGTTTGAACGGGGTAAATCTTGTTAACCCTGAGACAACAGTGTTGTGATTCCATACCACTTTTACCAACTCATCTGGCCACTTTCCTTTTGGCAGATTGAAGATTGAGTTCATTATTTTTGTTATAATAATTCTGTTAGCTCGTTCTACCAATTCATTTGATTATAGATGCCTCATAGATGCAAAATGCATTTTTGTACCAATTTGGTCAGAAAAAGTTTTGAATGTTTCAGCATCAAACTGAGTTCCATTATCAACCGTGATAGCCATCGGCACACCGAAGCGGCAAACAATATTTTGTCAAAAGAATTTCTGGACCGTGGCCGAAGTGATTGTAGCTAGGCTTAGCTTTAATCCACTTTGAAAAGTACTCCACCGCTACCCAACATATTTCAAGTTTCCTTGCACTGGTGGCAGTGGGCCTAACAAATCTAGGCCCCACCTTTGTAATGCCCAAATGGGTTGGATTAGCTGAGTTAAAGACGAAGTTTGTTTTTGATCTCTAGCACACTTCTGGCAGTTTTCACATTTCTGAACTAAATGTGCTACATCCTGGACCCAATATGAGCTCCACACATCCCTGCATGTATCTCTTTCATTAGTTCATGACCTTTGGCTCTAGACAAACACTTCAGTAATGGAGAACAAACTCCTTATTTGAACAATTCTCCTTCTATGATCATATAGGGGCTTGTCCTAGCTTGCATTCTTTTTATGTACACTTCGTCTTCCGAAGGATAGTTGCCTTGCAGGAAAGATACAATCTCAGTCCTCCAATCTTTGCTGTGTACCGGTGAGATTGTTAGCATCGCTCGCTCTATGAGCTTGACTGAAGGTGCTTTAGAGTTTCAAAGAATAATTCTGAAGGGAGTGAGAGCCTCTGTGCCGCTGATTTAGCTAGTAAATCTGCATGCTCATTTTCTCCTCTTGGGATATTCTTCACTGTGAAACCTTCAAAAGAGGCTTCCATTCTTTGGACTGTATCAAGATACTTGTCAAGCTTCGGATCTCTTGCTCTACTGCTTTTATCAACATGGCCTGTGATGACCTATCAATTAGATTTGAGGACTGCCCTTCTTATTCCCATCTCCTTAAGCTTTCAAAGCCCCAACAGAAGTGCTTTGTACTCCACAATGTTATTTGTGCAATTGAACTCTAATCTGGCTGCGTAGCAGGTTTTGATCTTGGATGGTGAAATTAGGATAGCAGCTGCACCTACGCCAAAGGTCCCCCATGACCCATCACAGAACATTGTCCAAGCTTCGTTATCTGTTGTGCTTTCTTCGTTCTGAGCCCCTGGCGTCCAATAAGCAATGAAGTCTTCTAACGCATGGGATTGGATCGAAGACCTATGAACAAAATGAATAGTGAATTCATTCAGTTCTGCAGCCCACTTTCCAACTCTTCCTGTGGCCTCTCTGTTCCTTATAATGTCCTCGAGACACTGAGACAAAGGTACTATAATGTGGTATGACTAGAAATAATGCCAAAGCTTTCTGGAGGCCATCAATACATCATATAGCACCTTCTCCAGCTCTGTGTAGTTTCTTTTTGATGGACTAAGTACTTCAGAGACGAAGTATACTGGAACTTGCTTCTTCGCTTGGCCATCTTGTTTCTCCTGCACTAGCGCTGCACTGACTGTAGTGTGGGAAGCAGCTACATACAATAGCAATGGGGCTCCTGACGAAGGTGGAGTCAATGTTGTCAATTGTATTAGATATTGCTTCAGCTCTTTGAAAGCCTTTTGTTGAGTTGGTCCCCATTGAAAGACTTCGGCTGATTTTAGCACTTCGAAGAATGGCAAGCTTCTCTCTGCTGATCTTGAGATGAATCTGTTGAGAGATGTCAGTCTTCTTGTTAATCTCTGAGCACCTTTTCTTGTTCTTGGTGGCTCCATCCGAAGTATGACTTCTATTTTGTTTGGATTTGCTTCAATTCCTTTTGTTGACACAAGGCACCCAAGGAATTTCCCCTTCTTCACCTCGAAGACACATTTCTCTGGATTGAGCTTGAGACCAGCCTTCCTAAAATTGGCAAATATTTCTTGCAGATCAGCAAAGTGATTTTCTTGCTTCGTGCTTTTCACTATAATTTCATCGACATATGTTAGAACATTTCTGCCAATCTGAGAGCTGAGAACTTTGGTAGTCATTCTGTTGAAGCTTCCTCCAGCATTCTTGAACCCCTCGGGCATCCGAAGGTAGCAGTAGGACCCACTAGGGATTATGAAGCTTGTTTTAGGCTCATCTTCCTTCCTCATCCAGATTTGATGATAGCCTGAATAGCAGTCCAATAAACTCTTGAGCTCCAAAGTGGCTGCTACGTAGGGAGTCTATTCTTGGTAAGGAGAACTCATTCTTCGGACATGCCTTGTTGAGATCCGTAAAATCAATGCACATCCTCCACTTTCCATTAGCCTTTTTTCACCATCACAGTATTAGCTAGCCACTCTAGATATGTCACCTCTCTGACTACTCCAGCACTCAGGATTCTTTTGACTTTGTTTTTTGCACCTTCGGCTTTGTCATTGGACATCTTTCGAAGCTTCTGCTTCCTTGGTCTAATGGCCAGGTCTACATTGAGTGAGTGCTCAATGACATCTTTGTTGACAATGACATCTTTGTTGACACCATAAAGATCATTGGCTGACTAAGAAAAAACATACTTGTTGTTGAACAGGACTTCAACAAAGTTTTCTCTTCTTCACCAGACAATTGAGACCTAGCAACACCTTCTGCTCGGCTATGTCTTCGCACAGAAGCATAGGCTTTGGTTGATCCATGGAGGAAACCTTATGTGACGGAACCTCCCAAGTTATTAGGCCCACCTACAGTTGTCCTTGTCTAGCGGACCTCAGACAACCATGTAGATGCTTCTAATCACTCGACAAGTTCAGTATCTGTGTCCTTTGCCTTTCCCAAGAGCGTTTCACCCATCGCACAGATATTATAACACATCGGAGGAACGAATAAGCAGAAGCAATTACAGTAACTTAATTTACATTAAAATATAAAAAGAGTGTTATTATTACAGACTAGTAGTATATGAGTGCAGAAGTATTATTATTACAAACTCGGGAGGCAAAAACCCCTCCCGCACAGAAGTATAAGGTTTTTCAAAAGGAGGACAACATCCTCCCAAGGCTTCACTCCTGAGATTCTTCTTTTGGCACCACCTTAGAGCAAAAGCAACAAAAGTTTGCTGCTTCCTCACCTACAACAACATGGGTTTGGAAACCCTGAGTACAAAGTGTACTTTCGCATGTCTTACCCGTCAAAATAAAAGACTCTCAAGGATATGTTGGCTTGAGGGAGTCAAGGTAAGGCTGAATCAAGAATCGAGACTTTGTTTGCAAAAATGCTTACTAATAGTGGATCCTTAAAAATCCAGTTTTATTAGCAGTTTAAGTCATTACCTGAATCTAGAGTTATTTCTATCCTAGTTCAAGCACTTGGCCTATACTAGACATCTTTTGTCATCCCTTTAAGTTTACTAGAATGCTACGTGTAGGTCAGTGACCAAGTCTTCATGTCTGAGAAGTAACGGCGATTTGAATCGATTAATACCCAGCTGGGGATCTCCAATCACACGACATATGTAGCACTTAACCCTTGCATATGTCAACTCGCCACCAGGGTTCTTAAGACCAGATCAGGTTCATGCCAACCGAGAGCACAAATACACCACCGTCCAGCCTCTTGCCACGGAGGGTACAAGCTACTCTCGCCATCTCTCAACTCCCATTGCGTGTTGTCTTATTCGGGTATTAGTCTGCCCAAGGCAAAGCTTACCCATGATGAGGCATGTGACCAGTTAAAAGGTCCTCGATCATCAGGCCTACATCGACAAGGTCCTTAATTAACTCAGACGAAGACACTACACCGAAACCCTCTTCTCGTGCAAGTCAACCACTCGGTCTCGTTTTAATCATTTAAAACCCAAAGTTTGGTACCTGGCAGAGGTACATCTTTTCGGATGTTGAACCCATCATGGCCATGATGGATCCACCATCAAGTTTTATTTTTGAAAACATCCCATCTACTGTGAAGCATCTTCTTTTGTTCAAAAACAAAACATTTTGTTTTCTAAAGCAAGGCTAAGCATCAGAAAAACCTTTTCATAAAATAGGTGATCAAGGAGAGGTAATCAATTTTTCAAGGAAGTAAATGCATCAATTGTTTAGCACCCAACTCCTATCACCTAATGCATCAAGCAAGTGAGAAAGATTTTAAAATAGCAAGGAGGTGGCAAATGCACCGGGGCTTGCCTTGTGTTATAGGAGATTCGGGCTCTGCTCCAAAAATATCAAAATAAAAGTAGTTCCTGGCAGGTGGGCCTTCAGGTGGTGGTGGTGCAGCTCCTTCTTCTTCAACTATTACCTCTTCCTCGTTCTCTATAACCATACATAACCATGAATGCTTATGTGATGCTTATGAAAATGCAATGATAATAAAGGTACATCATATTAGGTCTTGAATACAATTTTCCTTCATGGTACTCCAGGAAACTAGGGTTTTTGGAGTTAGTATTTTATTTTATAGGGCAGACACTACTTAGAAGATTAGGGTTTTGGGGTTTAGGTATCAAACATTGTCCAAATCATGTCTAACTTCACTCATGGGTTCTAAATATCATATTAGGCTTATCCAAAAAGTTTAGTGATTTTTGGAGTTATTAAATAATTTATAAATTTCTAGAGGTATAGGCTTAAGCCCTTTTAAATACTACATACTTCCCTGTTTGGACTAAAAATCCTAAGACTATTTTCTTAAATACTATAGAAATTTAGGGGTTTAACAAAATTGGTCTCATATTTTTAGCATTTTTCTAGAATTTTCTATGGATTTCCTAAGTCTGGCAGAAAAAGAAAAAGAGAAAACATCAGCAGTACTGGGCCCAATCTGGCCTGAGACGGCCCACGATAGGCAAAATGCCCCCGTGCGCGCGCCCGCGCTGATGATTTTTGCGCAAAGGCCCCTGGCGTTTTAAACAACTTGAAAAGGGGTCACGACACTATTTATATGTTTCACTAACGTTTGCGAAAAACCCCTACTACTTCTTTTTCTTCGCAGTGCCAAGTCCATGACGCTGGACGGCGACAAGACACCTCCAGTGAACTCGTTCCGGCCAGAGAACGCAACGGCTAGGCTTCTCCTTTGCTTGACACTTAATTCAACCCTCCGCAACACTAATCCCTCAACTAATTTCAGTAATTCGGACCGGAGCACATCTGCCCATGATGACGGCGGAAACCGAGGATAATCCAAGGTGTTCTAGGCGATTTAAGGCGGTCTAGTTCAATCGAATGGGTCGGTGAGCTACAGGGAACATGAGGAAGGCAAGAACACCAATTAAGGAAGCTTGAACTGACTGCAGAAGGCTGGCCACGGCGAGGTGTTCATGCGGCAGTATTTTGACTGATTTGGGGGAAATGGGAAATTGGGCGACTCTGGTGGACGATCGGAGACGAGAGCTAGTGCTTTGGATGGGTAATTACCCTACGGAGCTCATGGCATGCTCAATTTATAGAGTCTGTGAGCGGTGGTGTCCAATTCGAAGAGATTGCGCTGGCGGCTGAGAAGGGGGGGGTGAGTCATTGCGGCGATCTACCATGGCGATCACAGGGCAATGAGCTATGGCGGTCACTGGACAGTCACTATGGCTCACGATGACGTGATAAATGTCCTAAGGCGTGGCATACCCGAGGAGAATGGCGATAGACGCGGCAATGGCCGTGCAGCCACGTCGCCGGCGTAGGTGGGCAAGAGACAGAGTGGCTACAACGTCTTGTGTTCATCCGCGACGAGTTCTTTTTACCGTCGAATGTAATCCACTCGCCCGAAGCACGAATGGTGATGGCCGGCGTGAATCCGGGCGCAAAGGTCACCGGCGGCGACGGGGCTGAACAGAAGATCTTTGTTTACTGTACCATCAGATTCTTATTCAGTCAGCCAGACAAAGCAATTTGTAGGGAGATTTGTTCCCAAATTCATGTAGTGACTCAACCATCTCTCTGTATCAAAGTTGTAGCCCTATGATCCAGCTACAATCTTTCTATAGCAACCATAGTCAAACAATTACTAGATCATGGTCGAATCTAATCTCAAAGCTTGCCCAACTTCACTGTTACCCCTTATTCAGTTCATTGGCTGACTGTCAGCTTGACTTTAGACCTAATTATCTCCAAATTTTACATGACACCAAGACTTAATTACTTAAGCAAAGTTGTACTCCTATAGTAGCTCTACAAGTTTGATGTGTTGACCCTAGGCAAATTCCTCATGAACTGAAAGATACAGGGTTCCAAAGTTGGCTCTATGCACTGGTTTTCAGACTTAGGCATAGGGATGTAGGGGTGTCCTTTTTGCAAATAAGTCCAAACTTCATCATTTGTCTTGCAAATCCTTAAATGTGAGAAACTCATATTTTGTGATATTGTACTACCTTGGTATTTGCACTTGGGGTCCAAAACTGTACAAATTTTACACTTAGCCCCTAGGGTTCCAATTTAGGGTTTTTCCAGGGGTCTTTTCAGAGTTTTTAACATTTTAGGGATTTGGTGCTACCCAAGCCCATTAAATGTGACATCTTATGATCTTTTCTAATGAGTTTTGAGATTTTAACTTATTTGGGCTTCATTTTCACTCATAAGCCTAGTTTAGGGTTAAGTACTCTAAACTAGAGTTAACCACACATCAAGTCATATCAGTCCATTATTTTTGAACTTTTTACCTAGTGAATGCACTCTAGGTGTGACAAACACATGATATGCTAATGCTCATGATGTTATGCTCAAGTTTTAGTGACAGTAACACCAGGGGTGTTACATCCTTCCCCCCATAAAAGAATCTCGTCCCGAGATTAAAAGTCCTAGGGCAAGTAGTGGAAAAGGAAACGCGTCATATTTTTATTTCCTTATTTATTGTACAAGGCAGGGGGTGGTATAGGGTCTACTCTTCTTTTACAACAATTGTACATACCTCACAATTTACATGAAGCTAAAAAGCCTAGGAAATTCTTTTCTAAAAAGTCTTGGGTTTCCCATGTAGCTTCATCTTCAGTGTGTTGGTTCCATTGTATCTTATAAAATTTGAGAGTTCTTCTTCGAGTAACCCTGTCCTTTTGATCCAGGACTCGAATAGGATGTTCTGAATATGTTAAGTCTGGTTCCAAGGTAACATCCGTCACTTCAATGGTTTGATCTGGAACCCAAAGACATTTCTTCAATTAGGACACATGGAACACATTGTGCACTCCAGATAATGTTTCGGGTAGTTGGAGTCGGTACGCCACTGGTCCACATTGTTACAGAATGAGGAATGGACCAATGTATCGAGGTGCATGCTTTCCTTTTACATCAAAATGAGTTACGCCCTTCACTGGTGATACTTTCAGATACACATAGTCTTCAACTTGAAAGTACAAGGGTTGGCGACGTTTGTCTGCATAACTATTTTGTCGAGCTTGTGCCTTTTTCAAATTATGTATAATTCGTTGAACTTTTTCTTCCATCTCTTTCACCAAATCAGGCCTGAAAACCCACCTTTCTCCTGGTTCAGACCAATTCAATAGAGTACGACATCGTGGTCCATATAAAGCTTCAAAGGGTGCCATCTTAATACTCTCTTGATAGCTGTTGTTGTATGAAAACTCCGCCAATGGTAAACATTCATCCCATTTTTGTGGGAATTCTAGAACACATGCCCATAACATGTCTTCAAGTATTTGGTTCACTCTCTCAGTCTACCCACTAGTTTGAGGATGATAGGCCGAATTGTGGAGCAACTTAGTACCTAGAGATTTGTGGAGTTCTTCCCATAATTTGGATACAAGTTGCGGTCCGCGATCCGACACTATGGTCTTTGGAATGCCGTGCAAACTGACAATATGGGCAATATACACCTGGGTATAGGTGAAGACTGGATATGATGTCTTGACTGGTAGAAAATGGGCTATTTTGGTAAGTCGATCAATTATAACCTAGATAGAATCAAAACCTTTGGCCGTCCTAGGTAACCCTACAATGAAGTCCATGCTAATGTCTTCCCATTTCTATGTTGGGATGGGTAAAGATTGCAATGGACCAGCAGTCTTCATATGTATGGCTTTGACACGTCTATAGGTGTCACATCTCGCCACATAATGTGCAATCTCGATCTTCATTTTTGTCCACCAATAATGTTGCTTTAACTCATGATACATCTTAGTGCTTCCAGGTTGTATGGAATATCGACTAAGATGTGCTTCATCCAAAATTTGCTGGCAGACATCATCATCTTTCGGCACAACTATGCGGTTATTAAACCATACTATGCCTTGATCATCCTTTCTGAAATAGTTTGCTTTACCAACTTTTAATTTCTCATGAATATGTTTCATACCCTTATCTCTTCTTTGTGCATCAATAATCTTTTGCAAAAGAACCAACCCAAGATTCAATTGGTTTAAGGTTCCATGTTGAATCTTTCCCAGGTTTAATTTCTCCATTTCTTGGCATAATGTGATGTCAGAAGTCTTTACTGTAAGATAATGGCAAGAAGCCTTGCGACTTAGTGCATCTGCCAGCACGTTGGCCTTGCCTGGGTGATAGTGAATTTCTAATTCATAATCCTTAATCATCTCAAGCCATCTCCTCTGCCTCATATTTAATTCTGACTGGGTAAAAATGTACTTCAAACTTTTATGATCCGTATATAGATGGCAGATATTTCCCAGCAGATAATGACGCCATATTTTAAGGGCATGAACCACAACAGCTAATTCTAAGTCATGAGTTGGATAAAGTTCCTCATGCCGGCGCAACTGTCTTGAAGCATATGCTATAACTCGTCCCTCTTGCATTAAGACATAGCCTAGACCACTGCCTAATGCGTCACAATATACCTCAAAAGGCTTCTCAATATCCGGTTGAACTAATACCGGAACAATTGTCAATAACACCTTCAGCTGCTTGAAGGCTTTGTTGCATCTTGAGGACCAGTTAAATTTGGTATCATTCTTCAAGAAACTTGTGATTGGTTTCACAATCTTGGAGAAATCCAAGATAAATCTGCGGTAATAGCCAGCGAGACCAAGGAAACTTCGAACCTGACGCACAGTGGTTGGCGGTTTCCACTCTAGAATATCCTTGATCTTGCTGGGATCAACCGCAATCCCATTTGCAGACAAGACATGTCCCAGAAATTGGATTTCCTCCAGCCAAAACACGCACTTGCTGAATTTAGCATATAATTGATGTTCCCTTAAGCGCGTTAATACGATCCGTAGGTGCTGAGCATGCTCCTCTTCATTCTTGGAATAAATCAAGATATCATCAATGAAGACCACCACAAATTTGTCCAACTCGGGCATAAATACCGAGTTCATTAGATATGTGAAGTGGGTAGGAGCATTTGTTAATCCGAAAGACATAACCAAATACTCGAATAATCCGTACCGCGTAGTAAATGCGGTCTTAGGTATATCTTCGGGTCGGATACGGATCTGATGATAGCCTGACCTGAGGTCAATCTTAGAGAATACCCGTGCTCCAGTAAGTTGATCGAACAAGATATCAATCCGGGGAAGAGGGTACTTATTCTTGATTGTGACCTCATTAAGGGGTCTGTAGTCCACGCACATTCGAAGCGTTTGATCCTTCTTCTTGACAAAGATTGCGGGACATCCCCAAGGTGACGAACTGGGCTGGATGAATCCCTTCTCTAGTAGATCTTGTAATTGAGTCTTGAGTTCTGCCAACTCATTTGGAGGCATTCGGTACGACCTTCTAGAAATAGGAGCCATACTGGGCTTATGTTCGATCACAAACTCTATATCTCTTTCTGGAGGTAATCCAAGCAAATCTTCCGGAAAGACATCCGGGAACTCATATATGACCAAAACATCTTGGATTTCCGGCATGATAGCTTCATAGACTCTGCCAAATGGTTTAGCTAGAATAGCTATAGGGATGGACAAGAAAACCTCTTCATGGCCATAGCTCAACCTGATGGTTCTTAAATCAGTGTTGAGGATAGCTTTGTGCTGGGCTAACCAATTCATGCCCAGAATTACATCTGTATCCTGGCCCTTTAGAACAATCATATTGGTGGGAAAATCCCATTTAGCCAATGTTACTGGCACATTGAAGGCCACTTCTTTAGTAAATATTTGTCCCCCAGGTGAATGAATAGTAAACCCTTCCCTTGATTCAGTGCAAGGAATGCAATATTTTTCCACGAATTTCTTGCTTATGAATGTATGCAAAGCACCAGAATCAAAGAGAATAACTGCTGGGTGATTGGCCACAAGGAACGTACCCATCATAACCGGCTCTCCCTCCAGTGTAGTGGCCACTTGAGTGTAATATATTCGCCTAGTCTTCTTAATATTCTTGCCCGCTGAATTGTTTGCCATGTTTCCCTTGCCTTGATTTGAGCTCCCTGAGTTCTATTGATTGTTGGATTTATTCTGCTTTGGATATGGGAAGTCTTTGATAAAATGTCCAGACTTCCCATAATTGAAGCAGCTAGTTGAGGAACTAGGGAGGGCGGGAAAACGAGCACCAGGGACACTCGACTGATTTGTTGAAGTGGGGACAGTGGCAGGGCGAATGAAGATAGGCTATTTAAATGGGTAGGAGGGTGGACTTGGTGAAGAACAGTTTTGATTGAAAGGTCGAATTACCAACCTTGGTCGCTTTTTAGGCCCATGATTGGACCTGTCACCTCTGAATCCCTTCGACTTTCCTTGGCCTGTATTCTTAGCTTCTACTGCCAGCGTTGTGCTGACAACCCTACTGTATGTGAGATCTAGGCAGGTAGCCATTTTTCTTTGAAACCAGTGGTTGAGGCCTCTCATGAAGCAATTCTTCTTTTTCAGGTCAGTGTTCACTTGGTCAATTGCGTATTGGGATAAATGATTAAATTTGTTGAGATACTGCATGACAGTATCTCCCCCTTGCTTGAGTCGCATAAATTCCTCATGTTTCATGTGTAGCACTCCTTCTGGAATATAGTGCTCACGAAACGCTAACTTAAATTCATCCCACGTGGCCTAATGTCCGACAGGTTGAATGGCCACAAAATTTCCCCACCAAGTACTGGCAGGGCCTCTCAATTATTGGGCAGCGAATAACGGTTTCTGAGTTTCTATGCAATGGAGTAATCCAAATTTCTGCTCTATAACCCATACCCATTCGTCAGCCTCTGAGGGTCTTCGGCTTTAACAAAGAGTGGGGGACAGGTTTCAGAGAAGTCCAGATATGAAGTCTCACATGGTCCCTGCGGATAAGCCCTTCTGCCATGTTGCTGGAATTGATTTCCTGCCATTTCACGTAAAAAGCGGGTATTGTCGGCGGTCGCATTGACCAAGGCAGCGATAGCCTCAGCCAATGTTGGCAGTACAGGCGGTGGATTGGGCGTGTCTTCTCGACCATGGGAAGTACCCGCACTGTCATGCGCACGAGTCCTGGATTGCATCTGAGGCAAAGAAACATTTGGGAAAAATATAACATGCCGATATACACCATCATTTTACATTACCAAAATGTAATGATACAAACTCAAATGTACAACATAACTTTATTACCTATTTTACATTAGTATTATATCTAAACTATACTAATCTAGTATTTATCGCCTTTGGTTGCTTCACTATCTATTGTAGGGGATCGTTCGTTAGCCAGGTTCATAGAAGGATGGGGCTTAAAAAGGTCCAATTCCGCACCAAGTCCTTCACCTGCTGTTCCTAAGGGTCCGGCTCCCATTGCAACAGAGTCGGCAGGTACGTCTAGGTGCAGTCGCGAATACAGTACATGGACTTCCTCATGTAAAGTATTGCAATACACCTGCAAGTTGTCAAGGGCCGTGCTGAGCTCATCCACGTGGGCTTGAGCTTTGGCTTCCCGGTCCCAAGCAATCGAACGCGAATTGACAGCCCAATCGATTGCCAAATCCCGTTCAGCAAGCTCGTCTTGCAGATGTTTGACGTCAGCTCTCAACTCAATCATACACTGACCATCTTCTACCCACACCTTGTTTCGGTGACGTAGCTCCGTCCGAAGCTGCTCCACTTGGGCTTCTAGGTCTCCGATGGGGTCGTTACTGCCGCTGCTGCTCCCTTCATGTTTTGGGGCCAACTGATGCTGAGGTACGCCAATAGGTCCAGTGGACTTACACACAGTTTTCCTCGTATGCGGCGGCATATCTCCATAAGGGGGAAAGTTTATTAGTACAGTTTTTAAACATGATGCATGCATAATTATGGAATCAACCTTCGTTGATTCCCAACCTCCTATACATTGCACTCTGTTACCTGGTCTTATAAGATGGGTACTTCAGAAAGTGGCAAGGTGAGAATGAAAGAAATTTTCTTGGATAAGTATTTGAAAATTCTTTTTGAAATGCCTCATAATATCTAAAGAGATGGGCTTCGCTCCGATACCAGCTGTGACGGAACCTACAGTTGTCCTTGTCCAGCGGACCTCAGATAACCCTGTAGATGCTTCTAATCACTCGACAAGTTCGGTATCTGTGTCCTTTTCCTTTCCCAAGAGCGTTTCACCCGTCACGCAGATATTACAACACATCGAAGGAACGAATAAGCTTAAGTAATTATAGTAACTTAATTTACATTAAAATATAAAAACAGTGTTATTATTACAGACCAGTAGTTTATGAGTGCAGAAGTATTATTATTATAAAATCAGGAGGCAAAACCCCCTCCCGCACAGAAGTATAAGGTTTTTCAAAAGGAGGACAACATCCTCCCAAGGCTTCACTCCTGAGATTCTTCTTTTGGCACCACCTTAGAGCAAAAGCAACAAAAGTTTGCTGCTTCCTCACCTACAACAACATGGGTTTGGAAACCCTGAGTACGAAGTGTACTTTCGCAAGTCTTACCCATCAAAATAAAATACTCTCAAGGATATGTTGGCTTGAGGGAGTCAAGGTAAGGCTGAATCGAGAATCAAGACTCTGTTTGCAAAAATGCTTAATAATAGTGGATCCTTAAAAATCCAGTTTTATTAGCAGTTTAAGTCATTACCTGAATCTAGAGTTCTTTCTATCCTAGTTCAAGCACTTGGCCTACACTAGCCATCTTTTATCATCCCTTTAAGTTTATTGGAATGCTACGTGTAGGTCAGTGACCAAGTCTTCATGATCGAGAAGTAAAGGCGATCCGAATTGATTAATACCCAGCTGGGGATCTCCAATCACACGACATATGTAGCACTTAACCCTTGCATATGTCAACTCGCCACCGGGGTTCTTAAGACCAGATTAGGTTCATGCCAACCGAGAGCACAGATACACCACCGTCTAGCCTCTTGCCATGGAGGGTACACGCTACCCTCGCCATCTCTCCACTCCCATTGCGTGTTGTCTTATTCTGGTATTAGTCTGCCCAAGGCAAAGCTTACCCATGATGAGGCATGTGACCAGTTAAAAGGTCCTCGATCATCAGGCCTACATCGAAAAGGTCCTTAATCGACTCAAACAGAGACACTACACCGAGACTCTTCTTGTGCAAGTCAACCGCCCGATCTCGTTTTAATCATTTAAACCCCAAAGTTTGGTACCTAGCAGAGGTACATCTTTTCCGATGTTGAACTCATCAAGGCCATGATGGATCCACCATCAAGTTTTATTTTTGAAAACATCCCATCTACTGTGAAGCATCATCTTTTGTTCAAAAACAAAACATTTTGTTTTTCTAAAGCAAGGCTAAACATCAGAAAAACTTTTTCATAAAACAGGTGATCAAGGAGAGGTAATCAATTTTCCAAAGAAGTAAATGCATCAATTGTTTAGCACCCAACTCCTATCACCTAATGCATCAAGCAAGTGAGAAAGATTTTAAAATAGCAAGGAGGTGGCAAATGCACCGGGGCTTGCCTTGTGTTATAGGAGAGTCGGGCTCTGCTCCACAAATATCAAAATAAAAGCAGTTCCCGGCAGGTGGGTCTTCAGGTGGTGGTGGTGCAACTCCTTCTTCAACTATTACCTCTTCCTCGTTCTCTACAACCATACATAACCATGAATGCTTATGTGATGCTTATGAAAATGCAATGATAATAAAGGTACATCAAATTAGGTCTTGAAAACAATTTTCCTTCATGGTACTCTAGGAAATTATGGTTTTTGGAGTTAGTATTTTATTTCATAGGGTAGACACTACTTAGAAGATTAGGGTTTTGGGGTTTAGGTATCAAATATGGTCCAAATCATGTCTAACTTCACTCATGGGTTCTAAATACTATATTAGGCTTACCCAAAAAGTTTAGTGATTTTTGGAGTTATTAAATAATTTCTAAAATTCTAGAGGTATAGGTTTAAGCCCTTTTAAATACTACATACTTCCCTATTTGGACTAAAAATCCTAAGACTATTTTTCTGAAATACTATAGAAATTTAGGGGTTTAACAAAATTGGTCTCATATTTTTAGCATTTTTCTAGAATTTTCTATGGATTTCCTAAGTCTCGCAGAAAAAGAAAAAGAGAAAACATCAGCAGTACTGGGCCCAATCTGGCTTGAGACGGCCCACGATAGGCAAAATGCCCCCGTGCGCGCGCCCGCGCTGATGATTTTTGCGCAAAGGCCCTTGGCATTTTAAACAACTTGAAAAGGGGTCGCGACACTATTTATATGTTTCACTGACGTTTGCGAAAAACCCCTGCTACTTCTGTTTCTTCGCAGTGCCAAGTCCACGATGGTGGACGGTGATGACACACCTCCGGTGAACTCGTACCGGCCGGAGAACGCAACGGCTAGGCTTCTCCTTTGCTTGACACTTAATTCAACTCTCCGCAACACTAATCCCTCAACTAATTTCACTAATCCGGACTGGAGCACATCTGCCCACGACGGCGGCGGAAACCGAGGATAATCTAAGGTGTTCTAGGCGATTTAAGATGGTCTAGTTCAATAGAATGGGTCGATGAGCTACAAGGAACATGAGGAAGGCTAGAACACCAATTAAGGAAGCTTGAACTGACCTGCAGAAGGCTGGCCACGGCGAGGTGTTCATGCGGCGGTATTTTGACTGATTTGGGGGAAATGGGAAATTGGGCGGCTCTGGTGGAAGATCGGAGACGAGAGCTGGTGCTTTGGATGGGTAATTACCCTACGGAGCTCATGGCATGCTCAATTTATAGAGTCTGTGAGCGGTGGTGTCCAATTCGAAGAGATTGCACTAGCGGCAGAGAAGGGGGGGGGGTGAGTCACTGCAGCGATCTACCGTGGTGATCGCAGGGCAATGAGCTATGGCGGTCACTGGACAATCACTACAGCTCACAACGACGCGATAAATGTCCTAAGGCATCGCATACCCAAGGAGAATGGCGATAGCCTCGGCAATGGTCGTGCGGCCACGTCGCCGGCGCAGGTGGGCAAGAGACAGAGCGGCTACAGCGTCTTGTGTTCATCCATGACAAGATCTTTTTATCGTCAAACGTAATCCACTCGCCCGAAGCATGAATCGTGACGGCCAGCACGAATCCGGGCGCAAAGGTCACCGGCGGCGAGGGGGCTGAACAGAAGATCTTTGTTTACTCTACCATTAGATTCTTATTCAGTCAGCCAGACATAGCAATTTGCAGGGAGATTTGTTCCCAAATTCATGTAGTGACTCAACCATCTCTCTGTATCAAAGTTGTAGCCCTATGATCTAGCTACAATCTTTCTATAGCAACCATAGTCAAACAATTACTGGATCATAGTCGAATCCAATCTCAAAGCTTGCCCAACTTCACTTTTACCCCTTATTCAGTTCATTGGCTGACTGTCAGCTTGACTTTAGACCTAATTATCTCCAAATTTTACATGATACCAAGACTTAATTACTTTAGCAAAGTTGTACTCCTACAGTAGCTCTATAGGTTTGATGTGTTGACCCTAGGCAAATTCCTCATGAACTGAAAGATATAGGATTCCAAAGTTAGCTCTATGCACTCGTTTTCAGACTTAGGCATAGGGATGTAGGGGTGTCCTTTTTGCAAATAAGTCAAAACTTCATCATTTGGCTTGCAAATCCTTAAATGTGGGAAACACATATTTTGTGATATTGTACTACCTTGGTATTTGCACTTGGGTCCAAAAATGTACAAATTTTACACTTAGCCCCCTAGGGTTCCAATTTAGGGTTTTTCCAGGGGTCTTTTCAGAGTTTTTAACATTTTAGGGTTTTGGTGCTACCCAAGTCCATTAAATGTGATATCTTATGATCTTTTCTAATGAGTTTTGAGATTTTAACTTATTTGGGCTTCATTTTCACTCATAAGCCTAGTTTAGGGTTAAGTACTCTACACTAGAGTTAACCACACATCAAGTCATATCAGTCCATTATTTTTGAACTTTTTACCTAGTGAATGCACTATAGGTTTGACAAACACATGATATGCTAATGCTCATGATGTTATACTCAAGTTTTATTGATAGTAACACTAGGGGTGTTACACCTTATCTCTTTTATGTTTATACTTTTGATGAGCTTCGACTTCATCTATGTTATGGATGGCCTTTGAATCTGTCCAGTTCCCTTCGACCCTTCTAGCAGCCTCTTGACTTTCATGCACAGCGATGGGACCCTAGTCAGATGGTATCTTCATGCACAGATATGCTGGATAGAGTATTTCTTCGAAGGCATTTAATGTCCCTCGAGCAATGATTGCATTCTAGGGATAGTCCATATTAGGGATGGATCCGGATATTTATTCGGATGTCAAATTTTTGGTCTTGTTTCTTCGATTGCGAATAAATAACATATAGAATTTGCTATGTAAATTTATATTCTTGTTTTTAGCATTGAGACTGTTAATCTTCACAAAAAATAAACATTAAATTTGTTATATATCTTTTTAAATAATTGATATAAAATTCGGATGTCTATTCGAATACGGATTCGGATGTTTTTTCACCTTTTTTATTGAAGGGAGAAAATAATGTACATAAAAAATTATATAAAAATTTATTTAAATACTTCATAATATTCTTAATAACATTGCCAAAAATTAGCTTTAAATTCTATGTATATCTATATTAAAATATTATATTTGTGATACAAGTCGGATGTTTTAGGAACATCCCTAGTCCATATCAACAATGTCAAAAACAACTTGTTCTGTTCTTGTGTTGTGAACATAACCGAAGGTGATTGGCATTGTTATCTTTTCGAGTGCCACTATCTGCCTTCCTTCAAAGCCACACAGGGGGTGTGTTGCATCATGTATCATGTCATCCTGCTCCTGCATCTGCCTAAAGGCTTTTGCAAAGATGATATTTGCTGCACTGCCTATGTCTACAAGGACATTATGAACTAGAAACCCCTTGATAACACAAGATATTACCATTGCATCATTATGAGGGTAGTCCTTGAGCTGAAGGTCTTCCTAGGAGAAGGTGTTTGGTATATGAGACCACTTGGACTTGATGAAGGGTCCCTGCACTCCAACATGTTGTACCCTTCTCTGTGCTTCCTTCTTTCGCTTCTTATTGGCTAGTTCAGAACTTGAACCACTTGTGATTGGGAGCACTAGATTTGTAGCCGAAGGTGCCATAGCTTGGTCGCCTTGCGAAGCCATTGTCATGGTCGTGGAAGTGAGTTCACCGGAGGTGGGCGCCAATGTTGGTCACTTGTTCTCAAATGCTTTGAATCAAGAACAAGGCAACACAATTGTTAAAGGTCAGGGACCTTCGTCCTCTGAAGTATTGTCTCCTCTCAGATTTAATAATCTTCAAACGAAGGTCATGAAGGACATGCCTTCAAGATTCATGAGAATAAGAATACATAAAGACAATGAATGTAATCTATTAGCTCATACACATATGTATTTCATAATACACACATGAACATTAACATAATTTATATTACACTAATACCTTCGGCTCATTCGAAGGTGTTGATGTGAGAGCGATTACAATTTAGCGTGAACAGTATGAGGGTTCTGTCCACCTATTTATAGGATCAGGACGCAGCCCAGGTGAAAATACATCTATGACCTTAATTTGTGTACATAACCGTGGCATAAATCATCAGGGATTAACTGGTCTTTTCCTCTTCCGTCTAGAGCCATGCTTGACCTTCGTCACCACCTTAAGTCAAAGCTGTCGTCCTTCGGTTAGAAGCTTCGGTATTCGTCATTATGGTTCTCAGATAGTATCTTTGTCTTGAAGACATTCGGCAGAGAAGATCCTCAACATCACTTCGTCAGTGATACCTTTGTCTTAAGGACCTTCGGCGGAGAAGAAGACCCCCAACACCTCCCAATTACAAATTATTGTGATATAAGTTCGTTATGAAATAACGAACTCATCCCATAAGGGGCTACTATTGGGGGCCAATATTACTGAAGGTCCTTTGTTTTGTTGTGTCACATAATTGCCTTAAGGGTACAAGGTTTTGCCGAAGATCACTTGAATCTCGAAGATTATTTGTCTAACATTTGGCTTCAGTAATTAACAAGTGCATTCATGAATGTTCTTATAGGAGTACGAAGCTAAGCTTCGATAGAGAGCGACTTCATATAAATGCAAGTGGTAAAGACAGCGGTCAAAGATAGTAGCTTCGGCCACAAGCTGAATGGAAGCAGCTGAGTGATGAAGGCTGGAACTCGTGAAGCCAAGAACAAAGAAAAGTACACTGCTACCCCGATACCATTTGTAAATGACTTATGTAAAATGGATGGACATTATTGTAAATCCATTATAGGTCGGTTCATATCCCATATAAAAAGGTGAACAATACCCTACATAAAGTATCTTTTAGCTAGGCGCTACAACTTCGTATAGCTCAGCCTCTGAAATACCTTCGTGCTATCTTGCATCAAGAAGCCGAAGGTATGATGTAAACTTGTTTCGTATAGAAACATAGCCGGTCTACATTAAAACTCTATGATTTCATGTGTAGGCCACTTAGGTTTTTACTCATAGTGTGTCACAACTCTCTCGAAACATTCCCAAATTTTTATCACAACCTCTACATATGATATCATGACATGTTGACAAGTTTCATGATTTTTGACTTTGTTTGTGTTTTATACAATTTTTAAACAATTGGATGGCAAGTTCACAGTCGTGTTTAGTGAGCATGGTGCTCGAAAATTCCGGTATGCTCCTGAAATCAGTCGTAACTTGTGTTACCTAACATGGATATCATTTTTGCATTCACAGTTTTCCATTTTTCAAGTGACTTGTAGTTCAAATCTGAATTACCCGAGTGTTGGGGGTCTTCGTCCTCCGAAGGTCCTCAAAAACATGATTTGACAATGTTTTCCAAGTGGATTATATGAACAGGTATCTTCGGACTCAGAATTATGAACATGAAGTATGGTCAGGACGAAGCCTAAACCAGACGAAGGACGAGCTGATTATCAAGCTCCACGAAGGATGGTGCACAGCCGAAGCTGTGCGCAGGGAAGCTTCGTCGCGATAGCAGAGAGGGAAACCGACTTAAAGATGAAAAGACTACGTGGGCCTTGACAGATTTCCATAAGTCATTGACAAATGTAATGGACATAAATGTAATTTTACGTGGGCTGCGTCCCGCGTCTATAAATAGATGAACAGTACTCCCGTACTGTTCACGCTGACTTGGCATATGCTTTTGCGTCACACTTGTACTTTTTACCTTCTCTCAGGACCGAAGGTACATTTGTAATTTAAAATCATTTCTATTTCTCCATGTTAATAAAATAGAAATGATTCCATGATGATGTCTATATTATATTTCATGCTTTATATGAATCCTTCGTCACTACTTGTTATATTTACGAAGGTATGTCTCTTATGACCTTCGTCCGAAACTCATTATTTCCCGAAGGGACATAATGTGTCGAAGGACGAAGGACTTTAACACTTAACACTTTTTATGTTGCCTTGTTCTTAACTCTTAGCATTTGAGAACAAGTCCCCAACATTGGCGCCCACCTCCGGTGAACTCACTTCCACTTCGAGTTTTTTTGAACACCTTCGGAAGCTATAAACCTTCGCTATGGCACCGAAGAAAGCTTCAGCGGCTGGGGCTGCAGCACTGCAACCGCTGGACCCCAATCAGGAGACCGTCTCTCTTCGGGAGGCCCGAAGCCAGAAGAGGAAGGCCGTCAGCCCGACGCTTCAGGAGGATGAACTAGACCAAGAAATTAGGGATATGGAGATGCTTCATCAACAGGTACAGAGGAAAAAAGAGAAGATGGCCAGGCTAGCTGAGCTGCAAAGGCAGATAGACGAAGCTTCTGAAGAAGTCCGTCATCTTACCCATGATGAGCAAGACCGAAGGCCTCAACAAAAAGACCTTCGTCAGGAGGGCTTCTTCAACGAAGATGACTGGTATGAAAATTTCCATCATGGAAATTTTGTTTTCGATGATGCTTCTCCTCTGTCTGCTGAGCTGCAGGCTACACCTTGGCCTCCGTCCTATAAGCCACCCCAGCTTTCCATGTTTGATGGCCACTCAGACCCGAAGCAGTTCTTGATGAGCTACGAAGCAACAGTGTCTTCGTATGGGGGCAATGCTGCAGTCATGGCAAAGTCTTTCGTCATGGCCGTCAGGAGTGTTGCTCAGACCTGGTATTCCTCCCTTCGACTAGGAACTATCACCTCATGGCAGAAGCTGAAGGATATGTTGTTAACCAGCTTTCAAGGATTTCAGACGAAGCCGGTCACTGCTCAAGCCTTGTTCCAGTGCACTCAGGATCATGAAGAATACCTTCAGGCGTATGTCAGAAGGTTCTTGCGTTTGAGGGCGCAGGCACCAACGGTGCCCAATGAAATTGTCATCGAAGCCATGATCAAGGGGCTTCGTCCTGGACCTGCAGCTCAATACTTTGCTAGGAAGCCTCCTCAGACTCTGGAGAAGCTGCTCCAAAAGATGGACGAGTACATTCGTGCCGATAATGACTTTCGCCAAAGAAGGGAGGAGGCCTTCAGATTTTCCGAGATGACCAGGGGCTTCGGAGGAAGATTCTATCCGAGGCATGTCAGGTCCATCCACAACTCCACTCAAAATGATGACAAGGGGAGTCAGCAGAACAGGCCGCAGTGCTCCTCACAGGCTTCGGGGCAACAGCAAACTTTCTTCCGGCCACCAGCTCCAAGAGGCAGAGGCGCCAGGGGCTTCGGCGGAAGATTTGGAGATCAACCAAGGAGGATATTTTGCTTATTCTGTGGTGAAAACAAGGGCCATACCACCAGGATGTGCCATGTCACCATTCAGAAGCAAAAGGAGCTAGCAGAAGCTGCAGCGCAACAGGGCCAGCCGAAGCAGGTCATGCATACTGCTTCGTACCATCAGCGTTACATCCCGGAATACGTGGGCAACCACCCTGCAGTTTCCGTAGCTTCGGCAAGTCAACCTCAAGCTTCATGGCAACAGCCCCCGCCTCCACCTCCGTTGCAGCAAGGCCAACAGCCAGAAGGGAGCCAATATGTTCCGCACCAAAGGGATCTCAGAGAGCAATCTGAAGCTCGCACAGTCAATAGTACTGTGCCAGAGTCGAAGCACATTTATTGACAGATATCCTACTTTGATAGCAGTCTTTTCTGTTCAAGTTCTATTTTCTGTGAAATAAAGAACATTTCAGTTTTCATATAATAGTTTCGTGGTTGGTTATAAGGAAAACCTATCTTCTCCACAGGCTTAAGTTGCTGAAGCTTAAAAATTTGCGGTAACAAGGAGGACCTTCGAATTATTAAAAATCCGTCGAAGCAACAAAAAGTCGTTCTAAGGAACGCAGAGTAAGTTGCCGAAGTTACAAAAAGCCGTTCCAAAGGGAGCGCAGTGTAAGTTTTTTGCTCCAAAGACGTTCCTAAGGGAATGCAGAGCATACAGCGAAAAGTCAACGCTGATACCGCCTAAGTAAAAGGCGAAGAAGCTCCAAAGACGTTCCTAAGGGAATGCAGAGCTTATACCGTCTAAGTAAAAGGCGAAGAAGCTCCAAAGACGTTCCTAAGGGAATGCAGAGCTTATACCGTCTAAGTAAGAGGCGAAGAAGCTCCAAAGACGTTCCTAAGGGAATGCAGAGCTTACGAATATATTTTGTGTGTATCTTCGGAACAAATGTCATTTTGCATAACATAACATCATCACATCATTTTGCATAGCATAAGCATCATACATCATGTTGCATTTGGCAAAAGAAGGGGACACAGTATCAACCTTCGAAAGGACGCATTGAGAAAGGGAAAATTGTGTAAAGTCACGAGGGAATACAATGATAATCTTCGGAATACAGCTTCGGAAAATGTTTTTACGAAGCATGGACGAGCTTCATCAGAGCAATATCGAAATTGTATAGCTTCGGAGAATGTTTTCACGAAGCGTGGACGTGATTCGTCAGAATAGTTTTAACGGAGAATGTCTTCTTCACGAAGCATGAAAAGAAGGGAAGGTGTTTTTTCGCCGAAGGCTCAAAAATGGTATGTATGTAAAATTTCATGCATCGTAAAGAATTGAATAATGGAAAGAGACTTGTATATTACATTCAAATGTACAAAATATTACATAGATCACACTTCAAATGTTTTTTCTACTAACACCTAGTCTTCTCTTAATACTACTTCGGCAGCCTCATTTAGAAGTTGTTCAACAACTTTATCCATGATAGCTTCGGCCATTTGTTTGATTTCGTCATCCTCTTTTGCGTGGGGGTCAACAGACGATCCAGCAGGTCCTGAGGGAGGAGAATATTTTTGCATTATTATTACAAACCGCGAGCAAAGTTTGAAATAAAAATCACAACACAATAAGAGCGACTAATTAGTACCTATTTGCCCTTCGGCAACTTCTGTTACTTTCCTAGCATCATGGATGCCTTTTTCACTCCTTTGAATAATTTCCTGTGCCATTTCTCGGCCGCCGTTGTCCCAGACATCAGTAAAGAATTTGCCACCAACCATGCTTGCTTCGGCCGAGGGGTCTTTGATGTCTTCGGAGGATAAGGCAGCTTCGGACTGAGCTAAAGTTTTTACATGCCCGCAACCTTTTTTCTCCAAGACAGTAGCAACTCCCCTGGCGCCCGAAAAAGCGCAGATGTCGCCGCGGCTACTCAGGATTTCCTCGAAGGCCTCTGCTTCGTGGCTGATCCATTCTATTGGACCTTCGGGATTGCCTCTTGAAAAATTCTCTTCACTGGAAAATGCGCCCACGCTAGCGAAGCTGGTTTTAATTTTCTTTATGCATTCCATGGATTTTTCGTAGCATTTTTTCTTAGAAGACCGAAGCTCTTCCACGGTCGCTTCCAAATGATCAGCCCATTGGTCACTACATTCCCGTCTTGTTTCTTCAAGTATGCGTTCTTCTTTCGCCCGGGCCAATTGCTTCTGAAGATCTTTAATTTCGCGTTTCTGAGCTTCGGCCTGAATCTTTGCAGCAGCTTCGTCCTTTTTTATTTTGTCTACTAATGTAACCAGAATTTTATCTTTTTCTAGAGCTTCGTTTCTCAGTTTAATAACTTCTGATCGTAAATTGTTGAACGCAATTTCATAACTCTCATCTTCGGCACTCTTTTGTGCTCTTAATGCGTTGCTCAGGATTAAACCCTATACAAAAAAAAAGAATCCATATAAGAATAAAGAAATGAATTACGTATTGTAAAATTTTTTCAAAAGTCTAATTCCCATACCTTTAAGCTATTGTACGCAAGACTGTCCGCGAGATCTTCCTTCGTCATAGCACTTAATCCAGCTTCGAGCTTCGGGAAACCCATACTTCTAGCCATCTCCCGGCAGACAGATAATTCTTTGTTATCGGGGAGGCAGTATAGGAAGTCGTCTTCATTTGTCCCATTGAACACTACTGCCCCCTTTGGATACTTTAACTCTCTAGCATAGTGATTCGCTTCATAAGTCTCTTCTTCAGATAATTTTTTCCCCGAGGCATGTCGCACGAGGTAATCGTATGCGCTGAAAGCAGCTTCGGGGGCGGCAGTGTCAATTTCTTCAACCAAGGCTGGTTCTGATATTTTCTCGGTCGCCAAAGATTGTTCCTTGGTGGGCTCTGAAGGTCCAGCTTCAGTTTTAGCTTGTTGTTTCGAAGCTTCAGTAGACGCTTCAGCAAGTTCAACAGTCTTTTTTGGAGTTGTGCTTGAAGACTTAATTGTCTCCAAGACATCTAGTACGTTCACCATTCTTTTTCTTTTTGGGGTCACCGATGGGCCCTTTTGGTTTTTTATTGTTTCGACATTTACCGAAGGACTTAAGATTTCCGATGTTTTTGGCTTTTCAACCTTCGGATTCTCTGCTTTTCCTGCTGAAGGCGCTTCAGTCTTTTCTTCCATCTTCGGCACTGGAGCTGGTTCGGTAGCTTCAGAGGCCAAAGAGACTTCACCAATAAATTCTGGCACTGTGGCCAGCTCAATAAAACGCACTGGGTGGGTGAGCACCTTCATCTTTTTCCTTTGCGGCACTGGCTCACTAGTAGCACTCGTCGTAGCTTCTGCCGCAGTAGAAGTATTTTTTCTTTTGCGACTCAATACCGGATAGTGGTAGTCAGGGTAGACAAACCCGACTGCGTCAAATACCCGGTTGAGCCTTTTCTTTTTTCGGCCTCCGAAGGCTGCTGATAACGCAGTGTTCTCGGCCTTCGAATATGCCCCAAGCAGTTCGTCACTTAATATTTCAATGCTTTTCAACCAGTCATCATCAGGTTCAACAAATTTATCTGCATATTTGAATGTGTATTTCAGTCTGACCAGTCCGCCTTTGTCGGACTCTTTGATGGTCTCCTTCGGCATTTCCCACTTTCCTGCAAGTGGCCACACCCTGAAGGCAATATGCTCTTGGACCAAGTCCCTTGTCCCAATGAAAGAGCAGATTACGCCGAAGGCCCTTTGGCATTCCTTGGCCGCTTCATCCATTTCAACCTTCGGCCTTCGAAGTCCGAAGCGTTGCCAGATGGGGCGCATAATGATACTCTTGACATCTTCTTGCGCTGTTAAGTCATTCTTTACATAGAACCACTCTGTCATCCAGGCTCCGGGCCACCTCTTCCGAAAGGTTGGCACAGGGCGGCTTGACCCGGAGCGGGCACCGAAGCTGTAACACCCAAAGTTGTTGTGATATTGCTCTTTCCCCCAGGGCTTCATCTCATATAATAACTCATGAATGTTGCAAAAGCTTTTAGCATTTGGTTCTAAACCTTGGCTTCTTGCAGCCCAGACAAACATCCCCATTCTTATGATAGCTTCGGGAGTAATTTGATGAAGGTAGACTTGAAATGTTTTCAGTACCTCAACAACAAAGTTGCTTAGGGGGAATCGAAGCCCAGCCTTGAGAAAGCTTCGGAAGATTACGACTTCATCTTCTTCGGGGGTGGGAGAAGTCTTTTCTCCAGCATCAGCCCTCACAATAGATATATCTCGAAAATACCGCCCCCTCATATTATCAATATGACTCTGCTTGATAGTGGTTTTTCCGAAAACCGTGTGACTTGGTCGCCATGGTCGATCTTCGAACTCTTCCCCACCACTTTCTACATCAAAACTGTCGCTGTCATCAGTATCTTCGGACAAACCTTCAAGAATTTCCTTGGTGATTTTCTCTGTATTGGTCTCCGCCATCGCTATAAGGAACCCCAAGTTCTTCTCTTCGTCAAGACTCAGCTTCGTCTCAGCAGGGATCTTCTTACCTTCAGACATCTTCGGAAGCGCTAAAAAACTGTTTTCAAGGCCGAAGCTTTAAAATCAAATAGATCAGCAAATCTTAGTACACAAGAGCTAAAAATGTAGTGGGCCGAAGCAGATGCCAAGTGTGCGTACCAAATAAGTTTGCGGTATGATCTTATTTATACGCCCAGGGCGTTGAAAATTGAAAGACCCCGCTTGTCAGTGAATGTTGCTATTCTAGCAAAGGGAAGGTGTTTTTTCGGACCTTCGGCTCAAGGCCTTCGTCCATATCGCAATCTGAATTTATCATTAACAAATTAATATTGCGAGGGGCTACTGTTGGGGGTCTTCGTCCTCCGAAGGTCCTCAAAAACATGATTTGACAATGTTTTCCAAGTGGATTATATGAACAGGTATCTTCGGACTCAGAATTATGAACATGAAGTATGGTCAGGACGAAGCCTAAACCAGACGAAGGACGAGCTGATTATCAAGCTCCACGAAGGATGGTGCACAGCCGAAGCTGTGCGCAGGGAAGCTTCGTCGCGATAGCAGAGAGGGAAACCGACTTAAAGATGAAAAGACTACGTGGGCCTTGACAGATTTCCATAAGTCATTGACAAATGTAATGGACATAAATGTAATTTTACGTGGGCTGCGTCCCGCGTCTATAAATAGATGAACAGTACTCCCGTACTGTTCACGCTGACTTGGCATATGCTTTTGCGTCACACTTGTACTTTTTACCTTCTCTCAGGACCGAAGGTACATTTGTAATTTAAAATCATTTCTATTTCTCCATGTTAATAAAATAGAAATGATTCCATGATGATGTCTATATTATATTTCATGCTTTATATGAATCCTTCGTCACTACTTGTTATATTTACGAAGGTATGTCTCTTATGACCTTCGTCCGAAACTCATTATTTCCCGAAGGGACATAATGTGTCGAAGGACGAAGGACTTTAACACTTAACACTTTTTATGTTGCCTTGTTCTTAACTCTTAGCATTTGAGAACAAGTCCCCAACACCGAGTAAATTCAATTAAAAGAACAAAATCTAATAGTTATAGCAAACACTTCTATAATTGTGCCAAAACTAAACATGTAGGTCTACATAGTGTAGGAAAACACCAGAAAAAGTTTGGTGAAAAATAGAAAAATGTAAACATTATTTGTCGAGTGCCTTGGAGACACTCGACACAGAGTTCTTTGCCGAGTATCTGAACGAGGGCACTCAGCAACAAAGTTATATAACAAATAAAACAATCTTTGACGAGTGCTAGCCAGGGGGCACTCGACAAAGTGTATTTTTAAATTTTAAAAATCTTTGCTGAGTGCAAGATCGTGGGCACTCGGCAAAGACGTTGAAGTTAACATACCTCGCCCACGATCGGGCCATTTTTTATAGCATGCCACCGCCTTCGCTGCTCTCCCCGGCCTTCGCCGCCTTCGCTCTCCCCCGCCGTCGTCGCCCACGCCACACCCCCGCCATCACCCGGCCATCTCCCCAGCCACCACCGCCATCTCCCCGGCCACCACCGCTATCCCCGCCGTCTCCCCGGCCACCACTGCCGTCTCCACTACCGCGCCCCTACCGCGAGCCCCGCCGCCGACTTGCCACCGTGAGCCCCACCACCGCGTGTCTCGTCCTCCGAAGTCCAGCCACGACCACCACCGCCACCCACGCTCGATCACGGGACAAGGTATTTGGTACAATGCTTGTATTTTGCTAGTTTTTACTTGTACAATGCTTGTATTTTGCATTTTCTCACTACTTGCATTACATTATACTTAATAGTGCATAGCCACATGTGAATGAAAATATATTGGTGATTTGCAGCCATCGCTCTGCTACTTTTTTTGCAGGTTTTGGAAACCTCCTCGTGCAGGGGAGGTGCTGCCGAATTTTTTTTTTTGATAGACTTGTGCTATACTCAGTTATATATATTAGAGGATGGAGGACCGTAAGTGGATGTACACGGGCCATGTAGGAAGGAAAGATGTCACCTCTGAATGGATTAGAAAGACTGATGCTTTCATGGAACGGGCATTTGGCAAAGCTGCTAAAGGAGCTAGTCTAGTCCCATGCCCGTGCAGCAAATGCGCCAACCAGAAAAGAAAATCAAAGAAGGCCATGGTAGAACATATTTGGAAGAATGGATTTACGTCGAACTATACTCGATGGATCTTCCATGGTGAAGCGCATCGTACGAGAGAGGAGGTGCTGAGACAACGCTTCGAGGATTATGATGCTGATGCCAAGGTAGCAGATATGTTGAACGACTATCACCAGGCATAGTTCGCCGGAGGATGTACGTAGGAGGAGCCAGAGCCGACCACAAAGACGTTCTATGACATGTTTGACATGGCATAGAAGCCCCTTCACGGCCAGACAAAGGTTTCTCAACTGGATGCCAGTGGGCGTGTAATGGCGTTCAAGTCGCAACACAGCCCTAGTCGATACGCATTCGATGGCTTGTTGACGGTTATTGGCAGCCTACTTGTAACACCCCGAGATCCACAAACACCCCAGAATGCTACTAAACTACACCTCTAACATTCGTATATAAAATTTCGATAGCATCTCCTTTGAAAATTGCATAAACGGGGAAGCAACAAAGTATAAATAGATATCATGATAAGAAAACATAATCGACATAAATAATCTGCTAGCAATGGGAAGACAACCATAACGGTATGAACTAAATTAACAAGTGCGCACAACTAGTTAGAAACAAACATCCTTTGGCAAGAAGCTTCTAATTAAATCATGACTGCGCCTAAGCAGCGTTATTATGAGAGTGAAGGTGGATGTGCTGCTACTTCCCACTTTCCTGGATGAGCAACAAGCACCTGCATTGAGTAATGCAAGAGTGAGATGAAACATCTCAGCAAGCGAATTGTTTTGACGAGATATTTGAACCACAAATTGAATTAATCAACATTTTAAAAGAATCACAATTAAGATCAGAAATACTTGTAGATATAGAACTCAGTAGTCCCAATATAACCAATACCATCTCATTTCCTCGAACAACCACCATAGGTTCTATAACACTTCTCTGCGTCAACAAAACCTGCAAATATCACTTCAATGTATGCATATGAATGCAAAGTGTAGGTACTCTGTCTTCATACCTCTGAAGGTATAAAACCACATCATCTGCAAATATCACTTCAATGAATGCATATGAATGCAATGCATATGTCCTCTGCCTTCATACCTCTAAGGGTATGAAGCCACATCGTACCCCTCCTCGGGCAACGTACAATGCTAAGTTGTACCGGTACGGTCGGACCATAGGTCACGACCCAACTTCAGATGCAAGTGAATCATGCAATGTATATGGCATGCTGCATTTATCAATATACTTCACTTCCTTCACATACAATACAACCCCAAATAATACTTCATTTACCTTCAGATACAATACCAACCTCAAATAATACTTCATTTACCTTCAGATACAATACCAACCTCAAATAATACTTCATTTACCTTCAGGGGTGTGAATTAATCTCATGAGTCATACTCGAATCATAATCATCATCAATATATGATTGACCATCAGTATAATGTAAGAAAGTAAAGCATCACCATAGAGTCCAATTATGAAAGAATCCAATACTTTTGAATATTAGAGTGTAAGCAATAGAAATAACAGGTCAGAACGGAAGCAACCACCGCTACATTCACTTGCCTTCATCGAAGAAGAAGAAATGTACTAGGCATGATCTGGAGTGTAGCCACCTGCTAGCGGGCATAAAACTTAGTACAAATATTTCACAAACATTTGCCAATAATCAACAAATCGCTCCTACACTTGAAACCAAGACCTGGTGGTAACCCTCCCACCCTGAACCACATGCCATACAGCAGCAGCGCTGTTTGTTAATTTTGTATCTTTAAAATTATAACAGTGGTGATGTCTAATAAATAATCTAGGAGTATCTACACAAAATACCCTACATCTTCGGTATTCAATGGATAATTAAATTCTGCCATCTATAAGTTCTAAAACATCTGACAAGATAATTGACTGAATCTGTTTTACACAGCAGTGTAGTTAACTTCAAAATTCGATATCTCACAAACCACTCAACCAAAAATCATGAAATTCTACTGGCCGTAAGAACTTTTATCCCTCTACAGAAGTCTCCATAGTTGGAAGAGCCAATTTGGCCATTTACCTGATGAAACCTACCAGTCAACAGATCCGCTCATTTTTGTCAGGCAAACAGGAACAGCCACAGTAAAACAAACATAACTGGAGTTTCATAATTCATATGAATGCACTTTTTAACAATCTGGAAAGCTTATGAAATTATCTACAACTTTTCTTACAAACCCAAGGCTGAATTCTGTTGATAAAATTGCCTAACTCTTAAGAGAACAGATTCTGCACAGAATTATGAGACTAAAAAACTGCTATAATAAAACTGCAATAACTTTCTGATCAGATGTCCGATTGAGGTGTTCTTCATGGCCACGGAAAGATCTACAAATTACCTACGACTCATATATAGACTTTTCATTTTTTTGAGGCCACTAAGACTATGGAAAACTGGCATGAACAGAAACTGTCGAATCTGCCATTCCGCAGAAAACTAAATTCGAGATCAAAACCTAACCCCACATCTAATCTAGCCTCTAATCCTTTAATCTCCATGATCCACAACCTCCAAAACCACATAATTACAGGGAGGAACAAGGATTTCATCCATACCTAGGGTTTTCTCCAAGAAAATCTTCAAGAAGAGATGGGGAAGAACATCTCCTTGATCCTCTCTTCCTCTTCAATTCAACGTGCTCCTCCTCTTCTCGATCCTTGCTGCGTGGGGGGATCTAGAGGGAGGAGGGAGACATGGAGAGGGTAGGGGCGGCTGCCATTGGGGAGGAGAGCAAGAGAGGAAGGGGGGCGGCTGCAACCCAATTGGGGAGAAGGAGAGGGGGCGGCTAGTGTTGGGGAGGAGAGGGGGGCTCCCATCCACCGGATCGAGATCAATGGCCCAAACTCGCTCTCCCCTTTGAGCTCTCGACCCCAGCGGAAAAAATGCCAAAAGTTCTACTGTTTTCTGAGGAATGCCTCCTGAAACTCCAAACCCCAATGCCACAGAACATCAAAGAAAAGAGAAAAATAAGTTTAACTTCTTTTCAGAAAATTTGGGGTATCACACTCTACCCCCTTAAAAAGAATTCGTCCTCGAATTCGACCACTCCAACAAAACATCCAAGATATCCCATATAGCAGCACCATGCAAAACATGGGTCCATTATTGGTCTTAATTAACACAAGAACTTCTACATCGACAAACTGTCTAAGGAAACTACAGCACCTGACATCAAGCATGAACCAACATGTAATGAAGCTCAAACCAAGTCATAGGTGCAATCAACACTACGATTTCCCAACATCGAATTTGGATGTAGCCATACATCAGCATCAATGTCTTAAAACGACACTCTTTTATGAAGGGGTAATACGCACTAAGCACAACCTTTACCAACTTTAACAATTCATTTTAATGCAATGGTGAAACATCCACACCAGATGAATGTATAAGAAGATCAAACACCTCACCTCACAGCACCACGAAACAAGTAGTTCTATTGAAACAAAACTCCTAATCTTACTAAACCTTGTTCTTACCATAATGAAAAGATAATAATGTAATCTAACATACTTTGCACCCCACCAAAAGGGAGAAAATCTATAGAACTAATGGAGCAATAAAGCCGACAAGAAGCCAATAACATCTTGCGCGGCACAGTTCATCAAAGAAATGCCAAAAACTCTACATGGAGCACTGAAAGCCCAACAACAACACAATACTTGCTTAACCCATGTCACTATACTTCATTCAACATCTCAACTAAGAAAAATATCCAACTAGTAAGGTTAACCAACACATAATATAAGTCTTCATCCACTATAGTTCAGAAACTTACATTTCATTCTATCATATGATGCACTCAAAGTACTAGACCTAAAGGGTCAATACTAACCCCATAATCCTTCACACATTTGGCAAACATCTCAAGCTGATGTAAAAACCACATCATTTAAGAATAGGTGACTAACCACACACAACCAACTCTAGGCTAGGCAATGACTTCATTCAAACCAATAGATAAGTGGTCCAACAATGGCTCCACAAACATGCATCGGGGGGAGAACCATCAGATCCTCAATGTATTAATACATAATCAATGGATCAAGAAAATCAAAGATTTTATTCTACAATTAGCATGACTAACATGCAACCACTTTAAACCACATCTATGCTTTGTAGCAACTAAAACACACGATAGAAGAGAGACATGTAAGCCATTCTGGCTATGTAAAGACTTCCCCCAAAATCCATATAAAAGTACCAATATTCATTTCTTTCAGAACTGGTTTCTCGACATAAACAATCATTCTTTGTAAATATAGTTGGAGCTATCCACCAACCTCCCAACAACTTAAATTCAAATTAATGGTTACCTTGTAACCCAAAACACGCAATTCACACTCCTCTTAGAAACATCCTCAATCAAGCATATATAACAATATTATTGTAATAAAACTCAACCATGAAAAACATGTTGAAAAGAACATAGGCATACATGTATATCTCCAGCATAATAGCAACTTCAATCTCACAAAAGACCAACGATATCAATCGCATTAATAAAACAATATCAAAATTTAGAAATGAATTATATCAGACATTAAGTCATAAACAACTTACCACATCATCGTAAAGGATTAGGGAGGGTGAAATTATTTCATCTGCACTTCAAAGACATTAACATATATCAAAGATATTTGAACCCATACCCTTCCTATATGTGCAAGTGTGTCAAATTTATCTTTAAATTGCCAAGAATCTAAAGCCTATGCTTTGATACCAACTGTAACACCCCGAGATCCACAAACACCCTAGAATGCTACTAAACTACACCTCTAACATTCATATATAAAATTTCGATAGCATCTCCTTTGAAAATTGCATAAACGGGGAAGCAACAAAGTATAAATAGATATCATGATAAGAAAACATAATCGACATAAATAATGCTAGCAATGGGAAGACAACCATAACGGCATGAACTAAATTAACAAGTGCGCACAACTAGTTAGAAACAAACATCCTTTGGCAAGAAGCTTCTAATTAAATCATGACTGCGCCTAAGCAGCGTTATTATGAGAGTGAAGGTGGATGTGCTGCTACTTCCCACTTCCCTGGATGAGCAACAAGCACCTGCATTGAGTTATGCAAGAGTGAGATGAAACATCTCAGCAAGCGAATTGTTTTGACGAGATATTTAAACCACAAATTGAATTAATCAACATTTTAAAAGAATCACAATTAAGATCAGAAATACTTGTAGATATAGAATTCAGTAGTCCCAATATAACCAATACCATCTCATTTCCTTGAACAACCACCATAGGTTCTATAACACTTCTCTGCGTCAACAAAACCTACAAATATCACTTCAATGTATGCATAAGAATGCAAAGTGTAGGTACTCTGTCTTCATACCTCTGAAGGTATGAAACCACATCATCTGCAAATATCACTTCAATGAATGCATATGAATGCAATGCATATGTCCTCTGCCTTCATACCTCTAAGGGTATGAAGCCGCATCGTACCCCTCCTCGGGCAACGTACGATGCTAAGTTGTACCGGTACGGTCGGACCATAGGTCACGACCCAACTTCAGATGCAAGTGAATCATGCAATGTATATGACATGCTGCATTTATCAATATACTTCACTTCCTTCACATACAATACAACCCAAATAATACTTCATTTACCTTCAGATACAATACCAACCTCAAATAATACTTCATTTACCTTCAGATACAATACCAACCTCAAATAATACTTCATTTACCTTCAGATACAATACCAACCTCAAATAATACTTCATTTACCTTCAGGGGTGTGAATTAATCTCATGAGTCATACTCGAATCATAATCATCATCAATATATGATTGACCATCAGTATAATGTAAGAAAGTAAAGCATCACCATAGAGTCCAATTATGAAAGAATCCAATACTTCTGAATATTAGAGTGTAAGCAATAGAAATAACAGGTCAGAACGGAAGCAACCACCCCTACATTCACTTGCCTTCATCGAAGAAGAAGAAATGTACTAGGCATGATCTGGAGTGTAGCCACCTGCTAGCGGGCATAAAACTTAGTACAAATATTTCACAAACATTTGCCAACAATCAACAAATCGCTCCTACACTTGAAACCAAGACCTGGTGGTAACCCTCCCACCCTGAACCACATGCCATACAGCAGCAGCGCTGTTTGTTAATTTTGTAACTTTAAAATTATAACAGTGGTGATGTCTAATAAATAATCTAGGAGTATCTACACAAAATACCCTACATCTTCGGTATTCAATGGATAATTAAATTCTGCCATCTATAAGTTCTAAAACATCTGACAAGATAATTGACTGAATCTGTTTTACACAGCAGTGTAGTTAACTTCAAAATTCGATATCTCACAAACCACTCAACCAAAAATCATGAAATTCTACTGGCCGTAAGAACTTTTATCCCTCTACAGAAGTCTCCATAGTTGGAAGAGCCAATTTGGCCATTTACCTGATGAAACCTACCAGTCAACAGATCCGCTTATTTTTGTCAGGCAAACAGGAACAGCCACAGTAAAACAAACATAACTGGAGTTTCATAATTCATATGAATGCACTTTTTAACAATCTGGAAAGCTTATGAAATTATCTACAACTTTTCTTACAAACCCAAGGTTGAATTCTGTTGATAAAATTGCCTAACTCTTAAGAGAACAGATTCTGCACAGAATTATGAGACTAAAAAACTGCTATAATAAAACTGCAATAACTTTCTGATCAGATGTCTGATTGAGGTGTTCTTCATGGCCACGGAAAGATCTACAAATTACCTACGACTCATATATAGACTTTTCATTTTTTTGAGGCCACTAAGACTATGGAAAACTGGCATGAACAGAAACTGTCGAATCTGCCATTCCGCAGAAAACTAAATTCGAGATCAAAACCTAACCCCACATCTAATCTAGCCTCTAATCCTTTAATCTCCATGATCCACAACCTCCAAAACCACATAATTACAGGGAGGAACAAGGATTTCATCCATACCTAGGGTTTTCTCCAAGAAAATCTTCAAGAAGAGATGGGGAAGAACATCTCCTTGATCCTCTCTTCCTCTTCAATTCAACGTGCTCCTCCTCTTCTCGATCCTTGCTGCGTGGGGGGATCTAGAGGGAGGAGGGAGACATGGAGAGGGTAGGGGCGGCTGCCATTAGGGAGGAGAGCAAGAGAGGAAGGGGGGCGGCTGCAACCCAATTGGGGAGAAGGAGAGGGGGCGGCTAGTGTTGGGGAGGAGAGGGGGGCTCCCATCCACCGGATCGAGATCAATGGCCCAAACTCGCTCTCCCCTTTGAGCTCTCGACCCCAGCGGAAAAAATGCCAAAAGTTCTACTGTTTTCTGAGGAATGCCTCCTGAAACTCCAAACCCCAATGCCACAGAACATCAAAGAAAAGAGAAAAATAAGTTTAACTTCTTTTCAGAAAATTTGGGGTATCACACTACTTCCGGAGGATCATGTTTTGTCAAAGAGCATGTACGAGGCACAGAAACTCCTTCATGCACTAAAGATGACATATGAGCAGATACATGCTTGTCCAAAGGGCTGCGTGCTATTTAGGACAGAATACGCGGAGGCAAAGTACTATCCGAAGTGTAAATCGTTTAGGTTCATGGAGGTAGACTCTAGTGATGGACAGAAGAGGCAGCTTGACATCCCCATGACAATCCTATGCCACCTTCTGTTCATACTGAGGATCTAGCGTCTATACATGACGAGGAATCCGCGAAACAGATGACATGGCACAAAAATGGAAAATGATACAATCCTGACAAGATGATGCACGCATCTGATGGTGAAGCATGGAAACACTTTGATGGCATTCACTGTAAGAAAGCCGAAGAGGCTCATAATGTACGTGTTGCGCTGGCCACAGATGGGTTCAATCCCTATGGAATGAGCGCTGCCCCATACACATGTTGGCCCGTGTTTGTTATCCCAATCAATCTCCTCCCGGTGTGTGCTTTCAAAGGCAGAACATATTCGTGTCATTGATAATTCCCGGACACCTGGAGAATAAAATGGGCGTGTACATGGAGCCTTTGATTGATGAATTGGTACATGCTTGGGAGGAAGAGGTATAGACATATGACCGAGCTACGAAGACAAACTTCAAAATGCATGTTTGGTACCATTACTCCATGCACGACTTACCGGCATATGGGCTATTCTGTGCCTGGTGTGTTCACGGTAAGTTCCCATGCCCAGTTTGCAAGGAAGCTCTTGGGTTCAATTGGTTGAAGAAGGTTGGCGAATATTTGTCATTCAATAAACATCAATAATTTCTCTCTCCTGACCATCCATTCTGCCTAGACATCAAGAACTTTATAAAAGGTGTCGTAGTGACAGACCGCCCAGCTGCAACGATGACTGGTGCCAAAATTCGTCAATAGATAGATGGACTTGTGGCCAATCTAGAAGGTGGTTTTATGGGATATGATGAGCAGCATATGTGGACACATAAGTCGGGTTTGACTCAGCTCCCCTATTATGACAACCTACTCCTTCCATAGGACATTGACGTGATGCACACTGAAAAGAATATTGCCGAGGCACTTTGGGCAACAATTATGGACATTCCTGATAAGTCAAAGGATAACGTAAAGGCAAGAGTGGATCTAGCAGAGTTATGTGATAGACCAAACCAACAGATGAAGCCGCCTAGTAGTGGAAAGACATGGAGAAGGCCTAAGGCCGATTTCGTCCTAAGCAGGGCCCAGAGAAAGTACTTCAATGGATCAAGATGTTGATGTTCCCTGATGAATATGCAGCTAACCTGAGTGGGGGGTGAAGTTATCTACTCTATGAGTCTTAGGGATGAAGAGTCATGTCTTCCACATATGGATTGAACGGATTCTTCCTGTGATGGTTCGAGGCTATGTCTTTGAGCATGCCTGGCCAGCGCTTATAGAGTTGAGCTATTTCTTCCGCCAGCTTTGTGCAAAAGAGTTATCTCAGACCGTGATTGCAGACTTGGAAAGATTGACACCTGTGTTACTGTGTAAGCTTGAAAAGATATTTCCACCTGGCTTCTTCAATCCAATGTAGCATTTGATTCTTCATCTCCCCTATGAGGCACGAATGGGGGGCCCATGCAGAGGCGTTGGTGCTATCCAATAGAGAGATGTCTAAAGACTATTTGAAAAAATGTAGAAATAAATGCAAAATCGAGGCTTCCATTGCAGAGGCATACATTCTAGAGGAGGTGTCAAACTTCACAACAACTTACTATGGTGACAAACTGCCGAGCGTGCATAATCCACCCCCTCGTTACAATGATGGCGGCAATGAATCGAACCTCAGCATATTTCGGGGCCAACTCGAAAGCGCAAGTGGTTCGACCACCAAGACCCTGACACATGAAGGGTGGCGCCATATCATGCTATATGTATTGACCAACCTTAAAGAGGTGACGCCATATATGGAACAATTTCTTCATGAATTCTAGCGTCAATCAAGGGACCCAACTCCACAGGAATATGATACCCTTCTTAGAAAGGGTGCGGGAAATGGATTGCCCGATTTCATTTCCTGGTTCAAACATAAGGTACGTGTTTAGTTTATCAAACAGATCCATCTATGAACTCAATTTAGCGTCTTTTAACTTGCGAATACTTGCAGGGTCAAAGAAATCCGTTTATGAGTGCCGAGTTGAGACAAGTAGCCAACGACTTTGCTTATAAGGTTAAGAAATATTCTGGGTATGATGTCAATAGATACCGTTTTCGCACAACAAGCTACGACCAAAGTCGGCCCAACCAAAAAACAACGTGTTCTAGAGTCTTTACGCTCGGCCTTGATGAGGTCGATTATTTTGGAAAAATCGAACAAATATATCAACTCAAATTTTATGGTTCCAAACCTCTTACACCAGTGATATTCAAATGTGATTGGTTTTACCCTCAAGTGACGAGATGGACACATTCTAATCTTGTGATAGTCGAAATTCGAAAAGACTAATTCCACCATACGAGGAGACAATGTCTATATCGTTGCCTAATAGACAACACAAGTGTATTATCTCTCATATGCGTGCCGAATTAAAGAACACCTTAAGGGTTAGAACACAAGTGTATTACAACCTTTGCCGAGTGCCTCCTAGTGCACTCGGCAAAGGTACAGACAAGAGGTAATCTTGCGGACACTCGGCAAAGGGATATTCTTTACCGAGTATCGTCTAGTATATACTATTGGTTGTTCCGAGCAAAATAATACTCTATATATCATGGTTGAATATATAAAACTGATCGCAGCCCTTCTTTGGCGAATGACAAGCTCTTTAATTTTCAGCGTTTTCATGCGGCATTGTATTGCTGCATGATGATGATGATGATGAGTGCATCTAGTAGTCTCATCAGCCTTTCATGGCGTCAATAACGTCCCTTAGATTGTTGAACGACGTACCATCTTTGCTGATGCTCCTGGACGCAACCTGCTGCAACTCCCGCGCCCTAGACATGGCCGCGGGGTCGTTCAGCAGGTCCTCTATGCGTGCAGCGATGTGCTCGCTCGTCAGCACGCCGCCGGCGTCCTTGACGACGAGACGCAGACCGGTCTTCCAGACGTCGCAGACGTAGCTCTCGTTGATAAACTGGTCGGCGAAGTACGGCCAGGTCAGGAACGGGAGCCCGTTTCTCACTCCCTCCATCAGCGAGTTCCACCCACAGTGCGACACGAAGCAGGCGACCGCCGGGTGGGCGAGAACCCTGTGCTGAGGCGACCACGTCACAATCTTGCCCCTTTTCTCGACGGTCTCGAGGAATCCGTCAGGGTAATTGGCGGTATTGGCCAGGCCAGGACGGACCACCCAAAGAAATGGTCTGCGCGACAGCTCCAGCCCACGAGCGAGTTCATGGAACTGTTCCTGGTTCAGCACGGCGATGCTACCGAATGCGACATAGACAACTGATCTGTCGGGTTGTGCGTCCAGCCACGACAGGCAGCTGTCGTCGTCTGGCCAGAAATTCCCGATGGGCTTTCCCTCACGGAGACCCGTCGGCAGTGGCCCGATGGGGACGATGCTGGGGTGCTGGGACAGGATGCCCTCCTCGAGCTCCTTGACAGTGTTGCACAGAAGGACGTCGACGGTGTCCTGTCCTAGTGCTTTGAGGATGTTGTTGAGGCACCGGAATATCTGCTTCTGCGCTTCCTCTGTCCCGGCGGCGTTCCATGCTAGCGGTGCAAGGTTCATCGGCAGGTCGCCTACCGGAGGTATCTGTTTGCCCGTCGGTAAACCTGCAACGCCGGCCAGAGGATTTTGCTTGGATCTGCTACCAATTATGAACGAATCAAAATCCTATTAGTGTCCCTATAGTACCTTGTACCTACCATCCTTGTCGAGCATGCCATCAGCGATCAGCACTGGCAAGTCTAACCCCGCTGCCATCACGGCGGCGCACGACGGCCAGTGCGTCGCCGTGCGCATGCCGGCCTTCTTGGCAATGCCGAGAACCCACGTCAGGCCATAGTCAACGACCATGCAGCAGAACTGGCCGTTTTCCACCATGCGCTCGACAGCTGCCGGCAGGGAGCACATCAGCGCGCTGGTTAGCGTGCCGAGGTCGTTACGGTCACCGTCTACTGGGAAGCCGTCGGAGACGGAGACGAAGTGCACCTGGCCTGGTTCAGGTTGAGCTCCACCTTGTCCTGCCACCAGATCTGGCGACGCCGCTACTAGCTGGCCGTGGATGTGGTCCGTGTTGACGAAAGTGACGGCGAACCCATGGTCGGCGAAGCGGTACGCGAGCTCCAGCAGTGGAAGGACGTGACCCTGCGCTGGGTACGGGATGAAGAGAGCGTGGGATGAAGAAGCCATTGTCGAGTTATGAAGAACTAGCATGTATCTATTGTTGAATTGTTGGCACGTACGTGGTAATCTACTCCCCGGTCGTGTATTTAACGAGCGCTAACTGTAAGTGTAAGGGTATATGATTAGAGGGATTAAAATATCTTTATTATTAACAATTAAATAGCAAATGAATGTTAGCCTCTTAAATCCACTCCCGTATCCTAGTTCCCAAATAAGTCTTAAGATTGTTTTCATTATGTCCTCTCTACTATATAGAGTACAAGTTTTTATCACTAGTAGAAAAAGGCTCAAAGCCTGCGGGGACGATATACTTTTACAGGCGGATTCGGTTATCCACCGACTGTGTTATTTCTAGTGGCGGTTCCTTAAGAAAACCGCCACTAGAAATCATATTTCTACTGGCGGTTCCTTAAGAAAACCGCCAGTAGAAATCCATGATTTCTAGTGGCGGTTTTCTTAAGGAACCGCCACTAGAAATACGATTTCTAGTGGCGGATTTCTTAAGGAACCGCCACTAGAAATCATTTTTATCCTTAATTTTTCGAGTTTTTCAAACGGCCTCGTATGACAAAACCACCAAAATAAAAGTTGTAGATCTCTAAAAGTTATGAAACTTTGTAGTTGACAACTTTTTTATTTGAACTCGTTTCGGTTCTCAAAAATTGAATCTAAGTATGTCAAATTTAAAATTCAAATTTTGCAAACTACCTCGGATGAAAAAAGTGTCAAAATAAAAGTTGTAGAACTTCAAAAGTTATTTATCTTTGTAGTTGACAACTTTTTTATTTGAATTCGTTTAGTTCTTAAATAAGCAATTTACACTCAAATGGTTGTAATATGTGGAGAAAACAACTACAAACTAGACACAAGACATGTCATAGACGGAGTGGTAGGGGAGGGTACGCGCGAGGGTGAGGTCGACGGTTCGAATACTAACAACCGCGTAGCGCGCGAATTTTGCGCGAAAAATGCCGCGACTTGCGACGGAGACGGGTGGGGTGGGCTGAGGCCCCCTAATAAAAATAAATTTTTTAACTATTTTTAAAATATGTTTTATGTTTCCTGGAAACGATTTGCACTGGCGGTTTTATTACGTCGACCGCCAGTGAAAATCGATTTTCACTGGCGGTTTTATTACGCCGACCGCCAGTGAAAATCGATTTTCACCGGCGGTCCTCAGTTACCCGCCTGTAAAAATGATGATTTCTACTGGCCCCTAGCACTGGCGGTTACGAAAAACGCCACTATAAATAGGTTTACAACCGCCACTATAGAACTTCTCTGTACTATGTTTCCACAGTCCTCGTACATTATCCTTTCCTTTTATACAAAAATAAGATAAAATTATACACAAATGATATTCGTACCGTAGTTGTTGACTCTATATTCACATCTTTTTACTTTAACTAAAACCAAATATATCCATATGATATATAGAAACTGTACCAATGCATAGGTATCTCATCCCACTAGACATTCTCTATATCCCACCTTTCCAATGCTAACTGATAGTCTCCATCATCATCTTTTACTAGTAGGGTGCCCGTGCGTTGCTATGGCAACTTAAAAATTGATACAAAACAATGACGCAATATAATTACAATCTTTGATTGATGATTTTGTAGCTAACAAACAACGCCACCGTCAGAAATGACACGTCGATGAACAGACCAAAATCCACCTTTAGCTAAGAAATTTACTTGTGAGAGACCCCTAGTTTTTTGTGAAAGTTTTCCATGTGATCTTGAGGATGTTGATCCCTATAGAACAACAATGTTGCACTGAAGCTTCTCCCCCACAATGCTTCTCCTCATGCTTCAAATCCTTGAGCAGCAGCAACATACAATTTAATAAGCAAAAATAACAATTAGATAATGCAGGATGTATTAAAGAAACTACTGATTTAGTAGTTGACCATTACTTATCTAACACAATCCAGCTTATATGTGATTTCTTGCACTCAACAGCTACAACATCAGGAGAGCCGAAAACAAGATTATACCTCACATTAATCTATAGAAACAACAAATTAAGCATACAACAACAATAATAAGATGTAAACAAGCATTAGCCCCAGCTCAAATGTCTATATCATACACATCAATTTTCTTAACTCTAATAAATCACATTTCTGATCCAACATAGACTTATGGCCACATGTACAGTCTCCAACGAACAGCATAAAGCCCCAGAACTTTTTGTCTAAAATAGAGAAGTGTTCATATACTTTCAGTTTTTAGGCAACTACTGCAAAACCAGAGAAACATTAACAACTATAGGCAATAAAAACCATGGATTTAGGCGATCATTGTAACTAAAGTGAAAATGATTTGTGATACCAACAAACGTGCACATGAGCCAAAAACCAGAAATAATACCAAAGCTATGTGACGGGATGATGACAAGTATGATGCTACCGCCTCGCCCAGATGATGGGGTCTTGTGGCTGCCCTAACCGCGCCACCACCTTCTCTGCCACCACAGTTGCGGCGACGGGCCCTTGTCTGCCATAGACTTCCCCTTCCTCTATAGCTGCTAGTGGTGGGAAGAGCCCACCATCATCTTCTTCAAGACAACCAGCAATGCCTACAAATCCAAAAGCTCTAAGTCAGAAGCCTAATTGCTGAAGCAAATAACTCAACAACCGAAGACCCAAGATCCATGAAGTAGCAAGAAAAAGCTACTACAACAAATTGGAAGTGATGCTCGCCTAGTACAAACAACAGTACAACACAACAACTACGCTAGGGGTTTTAATGCCAACTGGGAGGGAAGTGCTTTAATGTTACTTGTAGGACCAGCATAAGATCCTTAATTTAGAAACAAAATAAGAGGCTGGTAAGCAGCACCTAGACAAGGCACAAGGGTGGTGACAAAGCAGCACCCTTGTAGGTGAGGCACATCACGTTGGTGAACTCCCTTACACATGGTGTTTACAAACTCGTGTGTGGACTCCTTACCTACACTCCTAGTAGTATGAGAATGATGCTAAAGTGTCCAACGGTACAAAACAACAAGAAGATGGATATTTCCCCTTCAGAAAAAATGAGCGGGGAGTGGCAGTGATCATCATTGTTCTAAGAGTTCAGAGTTGGGGGACAGGGAGAATGGTCGCACTGAGCGGAAGAGGAAGAACTAACGTCTCCTCTCTAGTCCTGCTCAAACTCCTTAGCAGCGGTGAATGAGGATTCCATCAGTATCATAATAGCAAAATCAGAAATGGCAAGAGAACAAAGCGGTTAGGTAATGAGAAGTATTCTCTAGAGGCGAAATAAAAAATCCAGTCGAATAACGAGGCTTACCAATTGTAGGTCGTTCGTTGGTGACTCCCCCTCGACTGATAAATGGAGACAAAAAGGAGCAAGCTTTATGATCTCTGATGCTCGAGTACCAAGTATTGCTTGAAAAACACATGCATAGTCATAGAAGATGAAAGACATTTCAATTAATCCAGAAAAGCATAAGCGTTCATACTTGAGACACACGGAGTGAAGGTAAGCCATTCCACGTGCAGTGGGTGGACGTGGGGCGTGGACATGACACTAGTAGAAAAAGGCTCAACGCCTGCGGGACGATATATTTTTACAGACGGATCCGGTTATACACCGACTGTGCTATTTTTAGTGGCGGTTTCTTAAGAAAACCGCCACTAGAAATCGTATTTTTAGAGGCGGTTCCTTAAGAAAACCGCCAGTAAAAATCCATGATTTCTAGTGGCGGTTTTCTTAAGGAACCGCCTGTAGAAATCGATTTCTAGTGGCGGTTTTCTTAAGGAACCGCCACTAGAAATCATTTTTATCCTTAATTTTCGAGTTTTTCAAACGACCTCGTATGACAAAACCACCAAAATAAAAGTTGTAGATCCCTAAAAGTTATGAAACTTTGTAGTTGACAACGTTTTTATTTAAACTCATTTTGGTTCTCAAAAATTGAATCTAAGTATGTCAAATTTAAAATTCAAATTTTGCAAACTAACTCGGATGAAAAAAGTGTCAAAATAAAAGTTGTAGAACTTCAAAAGTTATTTAACTTTGTAGTAGACAACTTTTTTATTTGAATTCGTTTAGGGTCTCAAATAAGCAATTTACACTCAAATAGTTGTAATATGTGGACAAAACAACTACAAACTAGACATAAAACATGTCATAGACGGAGTGGTAGTGGAGGGTACGCGCCCGCGCGAATTTTGTGCGAAAAAATGGCGGGTGGGGTGGGCCCCTAGCACTGGCGGTTACGATAAACGCCACTAAAAATAGGTTTACGACCGCCACTATAGAACTTCTCTGTACTAGTGTGAGCTGGGCAAGGCCGAACTCGGTGATGCAGGCGCTGAGTCCCTGTGAGAGAAGGATGTTGCTTGACTTGATGTTCCCGTGAATGAACTTCCCGCCGCTACCCACGGAGTAAAGGTAAGCCATTCCACGTGCAGTGCCCAGAGCTATCTTCACCCTGGTCTCCCAGTCCAATGGGGTTCTTCCAGTAGCTTTGTTACTTGGATTTTACAATCAACAATTAGTCTACAACCAACTACCATACAGTTTCATTTCCATAGAAATATGTATAATGAGCCTAGTCAGACTTTCAAACAATAAGTTAGCAAAACAGGTGAAATAACTGAAAATAAAAGTGGAAACATCACAGAAACAAAACTTGAAATGCACCTTTCATTTGGTGACCCAGTCCCAAAATATCAGTAACCAATTAAATTTGTGGTATCCAAGCAAAATAGAACATGTCCATACAGACAAATTAGATGAAAAAGAAATGAAAGCAAACTCAGGTGTTCTATCAAAAATATGTCAAAAGTCCTACAGCCCTCCTAGTAAAATCACACAGTTTCCAGTTCATGGTGATTAAGTAGATTAGCCAAATGTGTCTAAACCTGATTAATAATATGCAACACAACATTAACCCATGTAGTGCTACTTGTACCCCCAACTGTCCATGTCGTTCTTGCAGATTAAGTAGGTAACAGAAAAGCAAGGCAGCACTATGAAACCACCAATTATTCTTTTGCATTCACTGCAAAGGCCAGAAAATTTCAGTATCTCAAAAGCCCAAAATTCTAGCTACAAGAGCAGGTCTTGTTAACTGTTTCTAGGGAACTCCAGAACAGCTATTGGAATCCCAAATACCAAATGATTTGAGGAAGGTATATGTCAACATCCTTTGTAAAAAACTATGTTATATTTAGAAGATAAAAACTAAGGACTGAAGATAGTACATCTGGAGTGTATGTCTATGTTACAAATAATAAATACCTTATTCGGAAAAAAAAATTAACTTATTCAGAAAAAATTAACTAAGGAGTAAGGACCAAAGATTATAATTTACATAACCCAGAATTAGAGAGTTCGCTACAATCGATGTAAAGCATCCCCACTTTGAGAATTCAAGTATGCGACCCCATCTGGATTATACTTTCAAGTTGAAGTAGCAAATAGCTTCAATTTTGAAAACTATATTTCAATCTAACAATATGATAGGTAACAAAATGTAAAATGATTCAGACAGATTATTTGAAATGAAGGGGACATAGCATGCAAAGCTGCACAAAGGCTACCTAGTGGGACATAGTCATACACCAAGAGCTTCTCATCCTTGGAGTAGTAGTAAGCACGCAATGGACAGTGTTCTGATGCTGGCAAACCTTGCCAATTAGCTCCATCTGCTGTTCAAATTCCCTCTTTCCCGCCACCACTTCCTTCAATCTCTTGACCACCACTGTTGTTCCATCCTCTAGAACAGCTTTGTACATAGTCCCATAACTTCCTTTTCCAAGGACTTCAGCCGAAGCCCTCAACAGATCCTCCAAGTCAAAATTATATGAAGAGCCCTCAAAGAAAAATAGTTTATTTCTCTCTGCTTCTTGAATACCACTGCTGCTATATTCTCCCTTGGATTTTTCTCCCCTTTTACCTGCAATTGCCTTTCCTTTGGATGAAGATGATCCTACGCCAGACTCTGCATTTTTCTTTCTTTTGAAAATACATACCAAGAGGATCAGGATCAATATGAATACAACCCCTCCTCCAGCAACTATAGCAATTATGACACCAAGGTTGAGATATTTCCAGAAGCTTCTTTTGGCATTTTGGGATGATGGCGACGATGGAGAAGCAGGTGGTGTCCCTGGACATGGTTCCAATGGAAATCCACACAGAAAGGCATTCCCAGAAAAGAAGTAGCTGGGAACTTCTGCAGGGAGGGTGGTATAGCCGTATAGGTCCACTCAGGTTATTGTTGCTCAAATCCAAATGTCTCAACTTGGGGAGGCGAAGGTCAGGGATGGGTCCAGAAAGAGAGTTGTTCTGGAGAAGCAATGATGTCAGTTCAGTAATGTCTTGCACCTTTGATGGTATTTCTCCATTGAACGAGTTATAGGACAGGTCTAAGAATGTTAGACTGGAAGAAAGTGAACTTGCAACAATGAATGGTAGTCAGTCATTCCAGACTTGTAACTACAACAAGGTAGCATTAAATTAACCAAATGAACTATATCTGATAAAGTGATAATTAAATAATATATGGGGTAATATATGGAGTACATGCACATTGTAATCAGAACCGACATAAAACAATAGTAGTCAGAAATAAAGATTTAACAATCCAAAATAAATTTTAAAATCCATTTAGGTTACCTTGCATCTTGGTTTTGATTGCATCCACCTGCTAATATAAAGATCAATTGTCCCTCGATTTTCCTTGTTAGTTGGAACTGGGTAGTAAAAGCCAAAAGGAAAAATGGAGAAGTATATCCCATCACTTGATTTGAAAATAGAGAGAGGGATAGTTAATAATAGTAAGGAAGGAATCAATACTGACAATTTCTACCTTGTCTAGGATACTGACACCTTGATCCAAAGAATAAGCACGAATGTCATGTGCTAGCTTCTTTGTGTTTTGCTCGCCAAAGGTCAACTGGAAAGATTGAGACAACAGCTAACCCAAAGCATTTCAGCATTTAAGCATAACATACAACAACCCATTTAAAAAATAGAATACAAAATTTACTCAAATCGTAGCTATTTCAAACCATGACATTAAGTACATATTGATACAACAGCTGGCCCAAACTAATTTCAATGATTGAAGCATGAAATCTACTATAGATGGATACAACAACCCATTTACAAACAACAGAATATGGCAGATTTTAGGATGAACAAGTTAAAAACACACCTTTCATTCCAATACGGAGATGCATGAATTCGGTGAGCCTAGATCGATACCGATAACATCTGCCATGGTCGGCTTTGTGTTGCATGCCCAGATATTTGTGTCAAAAAATATTGGAAGTCTTATCAGTAAAGATGATTAGCATAGGCAACAAACCATACAATTCCAGACATCTTTTCAAGTTTTTTAATAAATAAACATTTACAAAATAAGATACTGCTTATTGCCATGATTATTTTAAAAATTAAGGATAGATACATACATTCATTCACAATACAGTTTGTCTAGGTAATGTAGGAATTGGTACGAGGCATTACCAACCTAGAGAATTTCATCGCCACTAATGGAATGCAATATGGCTAGCTTTTAATGGTACCCCTTAGCTACAAGTTAGCCATGTGGTGGAACCCTGAGCACAACCGTAGAAGGTTAATGAATTAGATAGCTATTAGGTGTTTCCGTCACTAAGCAATGATTGCAACAGTATGCTTGGATTAACATCAAACAAAACTAAAAGAACAACTCTATGTTCTAGGTTCTGGATTTAGGGTTTAGGGTTTAGAGAGATTTGTAGCATAATAGAGTACATTCACTACCCAGACCATTGATTGACGTCTTCTAAATTAAACATAACAAGTTGAATAAATTGTAACACCCCTGGTGTTACTATTACTAAAACTTGAGCATAACATCATAAGCATTGGCATTGCATATGTTTGACACACCTAGAGTGCATTCACTAGGTAAAAATTTCAAGCAAGTTGTGTGGCTATGGCATTTTACAAATAAGACCCTAGTGTAGGGTACTTAACCTCAAATAGGGACCTGAGGGATAAAATAGGACCCAAATAGAGAAAACCACAAAGACTAAGTAAAATAATCATAAAATGTTATCAAAGATGGACCTACATTGCATTTACACCCCTGAGATATCAAAAATCCTAATTGGAACCCTGGAAAAACCCTAAAACTAAACCCTAGGGGGTTAACTACAAAATCAGTGCACTTTTGGACTAGAGTGCAAAAACCATGGCAATAAGGTATCCTAAGTCATATGATTCACAATCATGAAGATTTGCAATCCAAAAACTTGAGATTTGGACTTATGTGCAAAAGAGCCACACTTGACCCTTTTAAGGATGTCTGAATTTCAGTGTGATTGATTCAACTTTGAGCCCTTGTATCTTCCAAATTATTGAGAATTCACCCTAGGTCACCACATCAAATTTGTAAACCTATCAAAGGAGAACAACTTTGTTTAAGAGTGTAAGCATAGTTGTTATGAAGAAATTGGAGAAAATTAGACCTAAAGTTGGGCTGTCAGGTCATTTTAAGTCTGAATTTTCCAATGACAGTGAGATTGGATGAACTTAGTGTTCGATTTTGGGTATGATCCTATGATCTTTTGTGGGTGCACCATGTAACAAAGTTAAAGCTGGTTTATTAAACTATAACTTTGATACAGAGAGCTAGTTCGGTCAATACACCAAATCGGGAGTAAATCAACGCTAAACCTGCTCTGTCAGACCGACTGATGAAGGTGTGCAATGGTACAGTAGCCTGATCGGGTTCAGTAAACCTCACCGCTGATGACCGTCGCGCTATGATTCACGTCGATCGTCGGGATTCGTGCGCTATGGATTGGGGATAACGGCAGGCGGGTAAAGATCTTGGCGTCTGGATCAACTTGAGTCCGGCCACGGCTAAGCTCGCCGTACCCCCTTGCCCTGCGGCGACACGGATAAGCTCATCGGCGATGGCTGCCTGCTGATCCTGCGCCGCGTGTCCAGGCACTTTACCACGTCGCAGTTGCTTGGCTTGCGATAGTTACTCATCGTCGATGAAGTCGCCACGATGGAAGACACGAATCCACTGCACCAGTAATCTCGCCTCTCTCCGGCCGCCAGCATTGCTCGGCCAAATTGAGCACCACCGCGTAAGCCCTCTATAAATTGATGGTCGGGTCAGCTACGCTATGTCATCACGAAACCAAAGCACCCGCTCCCACCCTCAATCATTCGCCAGAGCTCCCGAATTTCGAGTTTTCCCCAAATCAGTTCATCCCACCGCAAGAACACCCTCACCGTGGCCAGTGCAATTGAGGTCAGTTCAGACCTACTGCTCCCTTGTTTGAGTGATCTCACATACCCGTGATACTCATCGACCCGCCCAATTGAACTGAGCTGAAAACAACTATCGAAAGAGCAAATTGCCGAAGTGCAACATTATGCATTGTGTAATAATGTCCAATTATGTAATCGCTGTGTACGTGAATTTCTAGTCCTCGCACTTACATGGACGGTGCTTGGAATTGCGGCGAGTGGCATGAGAGGACGCTCTAGCGACGATGCACGGGTATAATGTTTATAGAAATATTACATTCTTCAACAAATTTTTTGCTAGATATAATGTTTTTATTCTACAAAAAAGAGCTCTAGGAGCATCTTTTAGGACCATTAACATAATTACAAAATAGCTTCGGACCATTCTTCAGGACTATCTAGATAAGATTCGAATCATCAATCTTCATCAGCTTCGCCCTAGAAGCAACAATGTGTCAGAAATATATTGTGAAACACATTGTGATAAACACGAAGAAGCATGATGTAGCAAAGTAGAAGAATTTTTATACCTTGTCAATTAGTGCTCGAGCTTCGTCTCCAGCAGCCTACCGACCACCCTTCGTCCAGATTTGAGAGACAAATCTGTTGCCTACGCTTCTGGCCCCAGATGGGATGTTGTCCAAGTCTGATGGCGAGAGGTTAAAGGTTGGTTTATGGACAATTTTTAAGTGGTTGCAACCGACATTGGCAAAAATGGCGGCCGTTCCAAGGGTAGCCACTAGTGCACAGAAATCACCATGGCCAACTATGACTTCGTCAAGATCACAATTTTTTTCAATCCATTTGAGTGCCTTTGGAATATCTTTAGCAGAATGATTGGCCTCCTCGGATGTAGCCCCAACAGAGTTAAAAATGCTTCTTAACTGAGATGAGCACTGGGTTGCGAAGCCAAAGCATTTGTCCTAAAGTGTTTTCAGTGTTTCACAAAGTTTAAGGTTCTTCTCGGCTTCGGCTTTGACTTTCAGGTTTAAAGCTTCAGCTTCACAGTTGAACCGGCTTGTGCTATCTTGCAAAGTTGATTTTGTTTTCTCTAGCTCTTTGTTCAAAATTTTCAATTCTTGTGTTTTGATTTGAAATTTGAATGCTTTGTTTCTTGTTTCAAAGACGAGCTTCAGCGAGAGAGCCTTCGGCAATACTGAGCAGGGAATCTTTTTCCTTCAAAGAATTCTCAAGATTTTCAATCTTTTTCTCCAAATCATTGATAATAAACTCGTTTTTCTTATCTTCAATCTCTTGTTGCAATTTCAAAGCTTTGCTCAATAGAAAACTCTATTGCAAAGATGAAGTTACATTAGCTTTTCATTCTTAAAACTTTATTGCTAATTAGATGAAGGAAGAACAACAAAAAACATACCTTAAAATTTGAGTACAACAAGTTGTTGGTGATGTGTTGTTTTCTAAAATTGCTAATATCGCTTTCAAGCTCTGGGAATTTGATACTCCTTGACAAGGTATTCACAATTTTTGCTCCAGCACGGTCAGGGATGCATCCCAAAATTTCTTCATCTACACAGCCAGAGAGAATGGATCCAGGATGATAACCGCCAGATACAGCAAATTCTCTTTTAACTCTGAAATGTCCTCTTCGGAAAGTTGTTGGCCGCCCAGGTGTCGTAAGTCGAAGCTTTTGTTTTCTGAAGAGGCTTCTTTGGTTTTCTTCCCTTTTGATGTCGAAGATTCAGGTGCAATCGCCCCCTCGGTATCAATCCTAGGCTCCACACCAGCAATAATTCTATCAATCTCTAATAAGGTGGTCCCGAGAGGACCGCGACCACTTTCAGCCTCTTAAGGCGCTTCAGCAGCTTCATCAGCGGCGGAGGGGGCAATTCTCTTTTGTACTGCCGGTGGGGGGGTATCAAGGATGACCCTCATCATAGTCATCATGCGATGCTTCTTTTGGGATTTCCCCCACCGGGTGCTAAAGGACCTGCTTCAGCAACTTTCCTAGCAACTTTTTCCTTTGGCAATACTAAGCTAGATAGCTCCGATCCTAGAGGACTTAGCATGGCGAAAGGCAAGGGTTTAGTCATTACCTCTAGGATTTCTGTTACGCTAATAGAAGATGCCGAAGGAGTTTCAATAGTACGCTTTAGCGGAGAAGACTTTTCTTCCTCAGCATGGTTTGATTCCACAGTTTTTCTTTTCTTGGGTACCGAAGGGTGTCATCTTGGAAATTTCAGTTTCTCCAGAAACCTTCGTTCTTTTTTATAGCTTTTTCTTTTTATCCTTCTCGATGGATCTTATTGCTTGTCTTTTCGGGATACTTACAACTCTCTTCTTCTTTATTCCCTCGACTTTTTCATCAAGTTTGTCATAATCAGGATATTCTAAGCTGAGGGCATCCATCACTCGGTTTAATCTTTGTTTGTCCCTAGTGCCGAAGGCAACAGTCATCGACCGGTCTCCTTTCTTAGTAATAATTCCTAAGAATTTGATTGCACATTATTTCGATCACTTCCAGCCATTCGGCACAATGACGCTGAAGGTTTTTTGGAATTTAAAGCGGTATGGTAGCCTTACAAGCTCAAGTTTATTTCCTCCGTCTTTCCTCTTCGGCATTCCCTATCCACCTGATATCAGAAAAAGTTTTATTTGCAAGGTATTCTTGCACTAAATCTCGAGTGCTAATGTGCTCGGCTACGACTCTGAGTTGGACTTCCGCTAACTGGCATGGGGATCTGAGTTGCATATTGCATAGTGGTCTTGTCATGCCGAAGCTCAGCTTTAACGGACTCATCACCATACTCATGAGTTTTTCCCTCTTCTTCTCATCAGCCTTCACATAGAACCATTTGTTGGCCTAGCCAGTAGGCCACTTAGTGCGATATCCAATTACTGTAGCCTTCATGTCCTTTCTATAGGCAAAGTTATAGCATCCGAAGTTCTTGTGGAGGTCGTCTGTTCTGGCCTTGGTGTGGTAGTGAAGTTCGTGCACTCTGCATAACCCTTTGGCATTAGCACTAATTCCCTGACTCCGCAAAGCCAAATATATACACTGAATCTAACTATGGCATTTGGAGTGAGTTGATGAAGATAAATTTCAAATCTTTTCAAAACTTCACCGATCATCTCGTATAGAGGGAACCAAAGTCCTGCTCTGAAGAAACTTTTAAAAACTATAATTTCATCATCCTTCGGTTCTGGAATTACTTTGTCCCCAGCAAATCTTATCAGTCCATCATCATTCTTCCCAAAATGACCAAGCTTCTTCATTAGATTTTCCAAATTCAACATGACAGGGCTTGCTTGGACTCAAGATACCATTGTCTTCCTCATCATCACTACTAGCTTCGGCAACAACATTTCCAGCTTCAGCATTAACACTGTCTTTCTCTGGAAAAGATCCTTCTCCCTCTTGAACAATCAATCTAGAACGCTTCATAACCTCTGAAATTGGAGTTGTCTCAGTGGTCTCAGTCTATCTACCCTCATTTGTCAATCTATCCTAGCCATTTGAGTTCTTGAGACGAAGCTAACTTTCAACTGTTCTAATGCCTATTCAAAGACCAGCTAACAAGCGCACAGAAAATAGACAACTTCGACTTCAGTAAAAATTTTCAACAAAACAACGGTGCAATAGCAAGGAATGCTGTAATAAATTCTTACCAACCAATCTGTTTATATAGTCCTTCAGGTGAAAAATGCGTACCACCTCGCCGCTTATACTGACTGATCGGTGGACCAACGCAGGTCGTAACTTCTTTATTTGTTTTTTAATAACAAGCCTTCATGTGTTTCACGGATCGAGCTCGTTATGAAAAAATGACCTAGCACAGCGAAGGGGCTACTGTTGGGGTCTCTATCTCTGTCAAAGGTCCTCAGGATGAAGAAAACGTTTATAATTCATTTTGAAAAGGATACATCAAAAGGAACTGAGTGCCGAAGCTGTAAGAGACATGTAGGAAATGCAACGAAGCTCCGGCAAGGATTAAAGCTTCGGCTTAAGATGATCACGAAGGTCATACATGAGGTCAAGCCTGCAATGAAAAGACTTGTTGTAATACCCAAATTGTGATTGGTATGAGATAATATAAAAGGGGACACAATCTCACTTCATCTATATGTGAGTTTGACCTTTATGCATCATCACATGTGAACACCCTATGTAAAAACAAATAATTAATAACATAAAAAGCCACTAAAATATGTATCATGCTGGTTTTCATTTTTGTGTGCATCTTGTGACCATATAAGAAATCATGTGAAAGAAAATATTAAAGTCCCAAAGTGGAATTTAGAATATAAAGGAAATTATATAAGTTAGAAAAAATATATGAAGATATAAAGATAAAAATAATACATATATAAGAATATTTTCAAATTGGTACTGTTTATGGCACAAAATAATCTGAGGATAAAACTGTTACAGGTTTGAATTTAAACTGGAATTTAAATTTGAATTTAGAATAGAAAGAAATAAAAATAAAAAATATAAAGAAAAAGGAAATGGCGCATGGGCCAAATTTCCTGGGCACGACCCATTTTCTCTACACATCGCGCGGCCCAGCTCTGGGTAAAACTGCATGGACACGCGAGCCATCCTAGTCAGTCACGTACGTGTCTCCCTCCTCCCCTTTACACCGACGCGTGGGCCAACTGGCCAGCCGCATCCCCACGCCCACGTCGTGACCGGGTCTGCGCTGCACCGTGGGACCAACTCGTCATACACTGCGCTCCTTTCCTTCCGCATCGTTTCCCTGTCTCGCTTACAGGTGGGCCCCTACTGTCAACAGACCCCGCTCCTTCCGCTCTCAACGGATTGCCGAGGATGGCGGGCATGTCACCGGCGTAGACTTCACGCCCCCCTTGCGGATGACCGCGCGCTGTTAAATACCAGGTCCTGGGGGCCACCACACGCCCCTTTCCTGAACCTCCCGCCGCCACTATCCATTCTCGTCCACCACTCCGGCCGTACTGAGACGCAGGGATTCCACCACCGCTCGGGATCGACGTTTCTCGCTCTCATCCATTCCAGGGATAGCTCTGGTTGTTCGGGTTGCCGTGGCGGGCGTTGCGAAGGGAGGTGTGGTGGTTACGAACGACCGATGTGGGTGGAATTTATCACCGTGGTTGGGACTTCGCCGCGAGATTGCGCTATCGTGCGGCCAAGGGATTCTTCGCCGCGATTAGAGGTAATCGGTGTACCATTTTCTTCGCGTTTCAATGGTAGGTGTGCAGAGTAGTTTGATTTTGGAATTAGTGCTCTGTTGCGCGGAATCGTAGGGAGTCCGGCCATGTGCCGCCGTGTTCCAGCCGACGGCGCCACTGGTGGCCACGGGAAGGAAGCAGACGGGTTACTGATCGTCGATTCGTGATGTGTGGCTCAGATCTAGCCAGGCGTACTGATTGGGGCTGGGACTCACCGTGGTCGTTGATCTACGGACGAGCGCTTGTGATTAGACCGTAGGGTTTTAAATCAGAACCGTAGATCTGTAACCAATGGCTGTGATCGCGCGCTAGTTTATAAGGATGATGATCTAATCCAGGCGCTAGATTTTTGATCGGATGGCAGAGATCCTCCGTACCCCTTCGGATGCGCAGTTTGCAGAAGAACCATTATAGTTTTAGAAAACCAAACCGTCGTCCTGCGCAGTGGGGCTCTATGTCTTTGGAGTTGTTGCGCATGGGCCCTACTGATTTCAGTAATCCTGCGCCTATTTCAGAGATCCGAGCGATTGATTAATTAATTTCATAAATGAGTTTTAATATAAGAATAATTCCTAGAAATTGTAAAAATCATAGAAAATTCATATGAACTCCAAATTAACCCATTCCACTTTCTAAAATTTTGTAATATTATTTTCTATCACCTAGAGTCTCTGTTTTGACATGAAAACAGTAAGAAAATGTAACACCCATTTGTAAATTGCTAGGAAAATATACCAATAGAGAAAACAATTTCTCTTTATGTGAGTTTGATCTTCATGTATCATCACTTGTGAACACCATATTCAAAAAAAAATAATAATAAGTAAATAATTAATAAAAGGATATACTATTAAATTGTGCATCATGCTGGTGTTTATATGTTTGTGCATTCACTCATGGAAATAATGAGACAAGAAAACATTAAAGTCCCAAAGTGGAATTTAGGATATAAAATAAAATCTAGGATTTAGAGATGGAGAAAGAAAAGAAATACCACCTAAAACATAGGAAATAAATATATACATAAAAATATTTCCTTCATCCCCAAAAATTTAATTTGAAACATTTTATACATGTGCAAACCTATAACTTAAGTTCAAAGTTGAATTTGAAATTCAAAAGGGAAAGGAAAATCTAAATTTAAGAGAGAAAAACAAAAGAAAAAGAGAAAAGAAGCCAACTGGGCCTCAAGCTTCATTTCGGCCCAGCTTCTGATTCCTTCTGCACGGCCCACTTCTCCACCGCGCGCTCCCACCCTCTGCCGCGCGGGGCCCGCACGTCTGCCGCTCTTCGCGCGCGCGCTGGATGAACTCTCTGCTTCGCCGGACCCACACGTCAGCTCTCCTTTCCCCTTCTCCACTCGAGCCGTTGATAGATGGGGCCCCCATGTCGGATCCTTCCCCAACAAACCGCCCGCACCGGCCGGGACCGTAGCTCGCGAGCGCTGCAACCTCGGAACGGCCTCACCCCCGGGTCCACGACCTAGACCGGGGTATATGTTCTACGCGCCGCACCTCTCCTACCTCATCCCTGCCCAGAAACGCGCCGCCGCCACCACCAGTACCGTGCGCGCCGAGAGAGAGAGAGAGAGTGTCGCCGCCGAGACCTGATCTGCTTTGTTGCCATGCTGGGTATAGTACGCCTGTGTGTGGAGCTTCGCCGCGCCTCCGGGGAGCTGTCTACTACCGTCGCGGAGGAATCGAACCACTGGGTGACCCGGAATCCCTCGCCGGAGTGGAGTTCTCCGCCGAGCTCGTGTCTCACCGTGGCCGTTGCCGACCCAGCGTCGATTCGTGGTATGGAGCACCCCACTTAATTCACATGGATTGTCCACACATGCAGCACTAGTCAGGAGATAGATTTGGGGCTGGGAATCGCCGGTGACCACCTCTGGTGGGGAGCGCGGCCGTGGAGTCGACCGCCGCCGTGCTTAGTCTTGTCGGAGGGAAGGGACGAATCGGTGGCCGTTAATCAGGACACGAACGGCTCAGATTAGATGGCACATACCGCTTCGGTCGGAATCCACGTTAGCCATTGATTCCCGATCGGATGGCTACTGGGTGATTTGCCCCTTTAAAATTGTGACCGTTGGATCCTAATCCAAGGGCCCACGCGGTTTTACATTAGATCAGCCCAGGATTTAATCTGGTGCACACACCTTGGATCGGACGATCGGGATCGCTTCATACCCCTTCGCCCACCATTTTTACACTTGAGCCCTCGGACTTTTGTGGAATCAACCCGCAGTCCACTCGAGTGTCTCCCTGTGTCTGTAGAATATTTACACCAGAACCCCTATACTTTGCAGAAATTGAGGCCTAGTTCATAGTTCTTTAAATTCAGTTATTTAATTATAGAAATTACTTTTTAATACAAAATAATTGCTAGAACTTAGATAATTCATAGAAAATACATATGAGCTCCAAATTAATCCATTCCACTTTCTAAATTTTTGTAATTTTATTCTTTATCACCTAGAGCCTCTGTTATGTCATGAAAACAGTAAGAAATTTATTTATCACTTAATCTTATTTAAAGCACATAAAACCTTTGAAAATGCATAACTTGAAATCTATAACTCCAAAAATTATGATTCCTGTTCCTAGAATTTTATTTTAATGTGTAGATTATTACTGTGTATTTTGTTTATATGTTTGGTGTAATGTTAATTTTTCCCTATGTATTGTGCTTGTTTGTATTGTGGCGAGTAGAAGAGCCCGTTGCTGAGGATCCTGGTGAGCAGCAGGTCGAAGTAGCTGAGCAGGAGCTCATTGAAGGCAAGTTGTGCCCTTGATCACTTTTTACCTAATAATGTTCTTTTAATATCACTTTTCCATGCATAGGTTAATTTTGATGGGACCCAATAGGTCACCCTAGATTTGTTTATCTCATTACCTTGTTTACCCCTGAATCACTTGGGTAGTTTGCTATTGCTTTACCTGGTTTTGGGATAATCATTTATTACCTCTATGTTCCAATTCTGTTGTTATTCTATTTATGTTCATGTCAAGTTCATTAATGTTAATTGGAACATAGAGCTTAACTTGAGAACCACGTGCCACCACAAGGGTTTAATGGGACGCCCTTGGCTGACTAATTAGGAAAGCTAGTGGAAGACTACCTTACCTGAAAGGGGCAAGGGCAGTAGGGGAGTGGTCAGTGTAGGGAGGTCCCTGGTTGATTTTGCTGCGATGGCGGTCAGCCAGGAACCCTGCATTGGAACTTCCTATAAACTGTAGCGGGTTTTCGGAAGCTAGTGGAACTTTGTAAAGGTCTCGTAGTGTTGCCCTACCACGCTTCCTAGGTAGAGGTGTATGGGAAGTCGCGATCCCTTGGCAGATGGGTAACATGACTTGTGGGTAAAGGGTACAACCTCTGCAGAGTGTAAAACTGGTATACTAGCCGAGCTCACGGTCATGAGTAGCTCAGGACTCTCTGATGTTTAAATTATGGAACTTAAATTCAATTTTGTCATTTGCATTGCATGGGTTTGTTATTAATTTTGTTCTATTACTTTATCTATGGTTTGGTATTTACTTACACTTAGTAACTGCTAATAAAATTTTGACCAACTACTTAAAAGCAATGCTCAGCTTTAACCCCTGTCATTGATTAGCCTTACACATCACATGAGCTCACACCTTTGTGAGTTTATGTCCACTGGTTCCCCACAACTTGTTGAGCTATGATCATGTGTGAGCTCACCCTTGCTGTCTCACACCCCCCACAGGAGAAGAGCAGGTGGTTCAGGAGGAGCCACAAGGCGAGGAGTATGATCTGATCTAGGTGGCGTTTCTCAGTTGACATTGGCGCCAACGATCCTTAGTTTGTTTTATGTTTATTCTTTTATTTTGTAATAAGTCTTCCGCTATGTAATAAATACTCTGATGTTTTATGACATTTATCTCTATACACTCTGTTATTATATATGTTGTCTTCTTTGGCGCATGTATGAGATGCACCCGGCTTTGTTCCTTAAAACCGGGTGTGACAGAAGTGGTATCAGAGGAAATGTTGACTGTAGGACGAAACCTAGATAGAAATGGACAAACCCTCTCCTACTTACCTTACTCTGACTCATTCTATACTCATCTCATCTTGATCTTGTCTCACCTTCTACTGTTCTACTCTGATCATTCTTACCTTTTCTACTCTAAGACAAGATGGATTTCACACCTTGGAATCCCTAACCTTATGACATTTTAAGAGATAGGGAACCTAAGATGAAAATAAAACTATTTTCTCTATTTTAAAAATGTTGGTTGATTGTTCTGATGCTCAATGTCTGATTTGCTTCTTTGAATGATTGAATTATTATAGATGGACATCTTAGTATGTACCACCATAAGGTATTGAATTAGCTAGGGTAGGTAAAATATTAATCTGCTTAGCTAATAAAATTCCCCAAAGTAACCTGATTTGTAAATACCTGCCTTGTCTACTATTTTCTTACCATATGTATCTAACTCAGATGGTAAATACCAGGCGTGGTGGTGGAATTGATTTGCCTCCTAATCGACACACTCGAAGGATATATAGACAACCTCAGCCACAGCCTGCAGAGATGAATCCTCCTAATCCTCCACCAGGCGGAGTTGACCCACTCGTTGCTGCTCAGATGGCGGTGATGCAGCAAATGGCAGACACTATGGCTGATATGCGTGCCCAGATGCAGCAAGAACGTCAAGAGATGCGTCAGGAGAGAGAAGATATACGCCAGGAGTTGCGCCAGGAGCGAGATGAGATACGCCAGGAAAGGAGGGCGCAAGAACAGCAGCTGCAACAGCAAATGCAACAACAACAGCAGCAGCAACAGCAACAAGTACCACTGCCTCCACCTCCACCACCACCAGTTCCACCCCGAGACAAGCATAGAGAGTTCATGAGTCATAAGCCACCTACATTTGCAAGCTCACCTGATCCACTGGACGCGGATGATTGGCTGAAGTCCATTGAGAAGATGCTGAATATTGCACAGTGCACGGACCGGGAGAAAGTTCTTTATGCTTCTGGACGTCTGACAGGTCCTGCTGCTGACTGGTGGGATTCTTATACTGCTGCCCATGATGCTGCGGATACTATTACTTGGGCAGAGTTCAGTACACAATTCAGGAACTACCATATTCCCGCTGGTATGATAAAGATCAAGAAGAAGGAATTTCTGTCGCTGAAGCAAGGAAGTATGTCAGTCAGCGAGTACCGCGACAAGTTTATTCAGTTATCCAGGTATGCCCCTAAAGAAGTTGCTGAAGACGAGAGGAAGCAAGAGCATTTCATTGAAGGACTTAATGGACCACTGCAGTATGCTCTAGTGGCACACACATTTCCATCATTTCAGAGGCTGCTTGATAAGGCCCTGGCTATTGAACACAAGCGTGTTCAGCTGGGAGATTTGAAGAGAAAGGCAATATCTCAAGGACAAGGAAGCAGCAGTGTTCGTCCTCGCTACAGTTCACCACAGGGTACACCGACTCGACCAGGAGGACCGCGCCCAGTTCAGCAATCACCACTGAGGACTCCACCTCCTCGACAGGCTACCCCTACTGGCACTCCGACGAAGTTTTCAGGACAGAGTCCAGGCACTACTTGTTTCAAGTGTGGGAAGGCTGGTCACTATGCAAATGTCTGCCCACAGAGGATTGCTGCTACTCCAGTTCAGAACAGGCAGCAAACACCAAGCTCTGGCAAGGGATATTCTATTGCCAAGGTTAATCAAGTTAGCGTTGATGCTACTCCGGATGGAGGGGACCTCGTAATTGGTATGTTTTATGTTAACGCAATTCCTGCAACCATATTATTTGATTCTGGTGCTACACATTCATTCATGTCTGCTAGATATGCCAACACAAATGAAATACCACTGCTAAATATGAGAAAACCCATGATAGTAATTACACCTAAAGGGCCTGTTGAGGCGAATCAAATGACACGTAGATTGACATTAACCATTATGGGTAGAGAATTTGGAGCTACTGCTATAATATTGGAGTCAAGCAGTATAAATTTGATCCTTGGTATGTCATGGCTAAGAAAGGCAAAGGCCGTTATAGCATGTGGTAGAGGTACCGTAGAACTCACTACCACTAAAGGAGAAAGATTTCAAGTTAATATTGCAGTAACCTCCTCATCCATGCATGCAATGTTCTTTATACCGGAAGAGTTTGTTGGTGACAATATCCGGGTGGTTAGAGATTTTCCGGATGTCTTTCCAGAGGAGTTACCAGGGATGCCACCTGATAGAGAAGTTGAGTTTGTTATTGATCTCTTACCTGGAACCGCCCCTATTTCTAAACGGCCATATAGGATGTCCGTAGAGGAGTTGAAGGAACTTAAGAAGCAGTTAACTGAGTTACAAGAGGCTGGGTACATTCGTCCGAGTTCCTCACCTTGGGGAGCACCGGTTCTGTTTGTACAGAAGAAGGATGGATCGCAGCGGATGTGTGTGGATTATAGATCTCTTAATGATGTTACAGTGAAGAACAAGTATCCGTTGCCCCGTATCGAGGATTTATTTGATCAGATGAGAGGTGCAAGAGTATTTTCGAAGATTGATCTCCGATCCGGTTACCATCAGATGAGGATTAGACCATCGGATATTCCCAAGACGGCTTTCTCGACTCGATATGGATTATATGAGTTTACTGTTATGTCGTTTGGATTAACCAATGCACCAGCTTATTTTATGAACTTGATGAATAAGGTGTTTATGGATTATTTGGACAGATTCGTCGTGGTGTTTATCGACGATATTCTTATCTATTCTAAGAATGAAAGTGATCATGAACAACATCTAAGGTTGGTGCTACAGAAGTTACGAGATAATCAACTCTACGCTAAGTTCAGCAAGTGCGAGTTTTGGATTGACAAGGTGCCATTCCTTGGTCATATTATTTCTAATGGAGGAATAGCAGTGGATCCTGCTAAGGTGAAGGAGATTATGGAGTGGAGAGTGCCCACTACAGTTACTGAGATTCGGAGTTTCTTGGGACTCGCAGGCTATTATCGGAGATTTATTGAAGGATTTTCTAAGATTGCTAAGCCTATGACTTCGCTTTTGGAGAAAGGAAAAGAATTTAAGTGGGACGAGAAGTGTCAAGACAGCTTTGATCTATTGAAGAAGAGGTTGATGTCGCCACCAGTATTGGTTATGCCAGACCTACAGAAAGGATTTGATATCTATTGTGATGCATGTGGCCAAGGCTTAGGATGTGTGCTCATGCAGGAAGGTCATGTGATTGCATATGCTTCTCGTCAGTTGCGGAAACATGAAATGAACTACCCCACTCATGACTTGGAATTGGCAGCCGTTGTGCATGCACTTAAGATTTGGAGACATTACATTATGGGAACCAAGTGTCAGGTATATACGGATCATAAGAGTTTGAAGTATATATTCACTCAGAAGGATCTCAACCTTAGGCAACGCCGTTGGTTGGAGCTTATTAAGGATTATGATTTGGAGATTCACAATCACCCGGGCAAGGCAAATTTGGTTGCAGATGCCTTGAGTCGCAAGGAGCATGTTCATTCAGCTATTGTTGCCCAGCTACCCGATGAGATTGTGGAGGATTTCAGGAGACTTAACCTGGGGATAGTTGCTCATACTGAAGGAGTCACTATTGATGTGGAACCTACCTTGGAGCAAGAAATCCGCAAGGGTCAACTTGAGGATGCTAAAATAAAAGAGATTAAGGATCTGATTACTGAAGGTCGAGTTCCAGAATTTACGGAAGATGTGCAAGGCACTATATGGTTCAAGGACAGGATGTGTGTTCCTGATATTAAAAGCCTTCGAGAGACTATTTTAAAGGAGGCCCATGATTCGGATTATTCTATTCATCCTGGTAGTACCAAGATGTATCAGGATTTGAAACGGAAGTATTGGTGGTATGGATTGAAAAGAGATGTGGCTGCACATGTGGCTATGTGCGATGTATGTCAAAGAGTTAAGGCTGAACACCAGAGGCCGGCTGGATTATTGCATCCACTGAAGATACCCGAGTGGAAGTGGGAAGAGATTGGTATGGATTTCATCACTGGATTGCCTCGCACCCAGAAAGGATATGATGCTATATGGGTGATTGTGGATAGATTGACTAAAGTGGCCCACTTTATTCCTGTGAAGACTACATATAAAGGTTCTGAGCTAGCAGAGTTATATATGGCTCGGATTGTGTGTTTACATGGGGTACCAAAGAAGATCGTGTCTGATCGAGGTTCGCAGTTTACCTCAAGATTTTGGAGAAGCTTTCATGAGAACATGAGTACGAAGTTGAATTTTAGTACGGCTTATCACCCTCAGACTGATGGACAGACTGAAAGGACAAACCAAGTTTTGGAAGATATGTTGAGAGCTTGTGCCCTTCAGCATGGAGGAAGTTGGGATAAGAGTCTGCCTTATGCTGAGTTCTCGTACAATAATAGTTACCAGGCCAGTCTGAAGATGTCACCTTTTGAAGCTTTGTATGGGAGAAAGTGCAGGACTCCTTTGTATTGGGATCAAACTGGAGAAAGACAATTCTTTGGGCCCGAATTGATTCAAGAAGCAGAAGAACAAGTCCGTATAATTCGAGAGAATTTGAGAGTTGCTCAAACCAGGCAAAAGAGCTATGCTGATAATAGAAGAAGGCCACTGGAATTTGAAGAAGGAGATTATGTCTATCTCAAGGTGTCACCACTTCGTGGAATGAGGAGATTTAAGGTTAAGGGCAAATTGTCCCCTCGCTACATTGGACCATTCTTGATCTTTAGAAGAGTTGGGGAGATGGCATACCAACTCGAGTTACCAGATAGTCTATCGGATGTGCATAATGTGTTCCACGTATCTCAACTGAAGAAGTGTCTCCGTGTTCCCGAGGAACAGTTACCAATGGAAGAGCTTAGTGATCAAGGTGATTTGACTTACACGGAGTACCCGATCAAGATTTTGGATACTTTGACCCGAGTTACAAGAAATAAGGTGATAAAGATGTGCAAGGTACAATGGAGTCACCACGGAGAAGATGAAGCAACTTGGGAAAGAGAAGAAGAGCTTCTTATAGATTTTCCCCACCTTTTCCCTAGATCTTCTTAATCTCGAGGACGAGATTATTTTTAAGGGGGGTAGGATTTGTAACACCCATTTGTAAATTGCTAGGAAAATATACCAATAGAGAAAACAATTTCTCTTTATGTGAGTTTGATCTTCATGTATCATCACTTGTGAACACCATATTAAAAAAAAATAATAATAAGTAAATAATTAATAAAAGGATATACCATTAAATTGTGCATCATGCTGGTGTTTATATGTTTGTGCATTCACTCATGGAAATAATGAGACAAGAAAACATTAAAGTCCCAAAGTGGAATTTAGGATATAAAATAAAATCTAGGATTTAGAGATGGAGAAAGAAAAGAAATACCACCTAAAACATAGGAAATAAATATATACATAAAAATATTTCCTTCGTCCCCAAAAATTTAATTTGAAACATTTTATACATGTGCAAACCTATAACTTAAGTTCAAAGTTGAATTTGAAATTCAAAAGGGAAAGGAAAATCTAAATTTAAGAGAGAAAAACAAAAGAAAAAGAGAAAAGAAGCCAACTGGGCCTCAAGCTTCATTTCGGCCCAGCTTCTGATTCCTTCTGCACGGCCCACTTCTCCACCGCACGCTCCCACCCTCTGCCGCGCGGGGCCCGCACGTCTGCCGCTCTTCGCGCGCGCGCTGGATGAACTCTCTGCTTCGCCGGACCCACACGTCAGCTCTCCTTTCCCCTTCTCCACTCGAGCCGTTGACAGATGGGGCCCCCATGTCGGATCCTTCCCCAACAAACTGCCCGCACCGGCCGGGACCGCAGCTCGCGAGCGCTGCAACCTCGGAACGGCCTCACCCCCGGGTCCACGACCTAGACCGGGGTATATGTTCTACGCGCCGCACCTCTCCTACCTCATCCCTGCCCAGAAACGCGCCGCCGCCACCACCAGTACCGTGCGCGCCGAGAGAGAGAGAGAGTGCCGCCGCCGAGACCTGATCTGCTTTGTTGCCACGCTGGGTATAGTACGCCTGTGTGTGGAGCTTCGCCGCGCCTCCGAGGAGCTGTCTACTACCGTCGCGGAGGAATCGAACCACTGGGTGACCCGGAATCCCTCGCCGGAGTGGAGTTCTCCGCCGAGCTCGTGTCTCACCGTGGCCGTTGCCGACCCAGCGTCGATTCATGGTATGGAGCACCCCACTTAATTCACATGGATTGTCCACACATGCAGCACTAGTCAGGAGATAGATTTGGGGCTGGGAATCGCCGGTGACCACCTCCGGTGGGGAGCGCGGCCGTGGAGTCGACCGCCGCCGTGCTTAGTCTTGTCGGAGGGAAGGGACGAATCGGTGGCCGTTAATCAGGACACGAACGGCTCAGATTAGATGGCACATACCGCTTCGGTCGGAATCCACGTTAGCCATTGATTCCCGATCGGATGGCTACTGGGTGATTTGCCCCTTTAAAATTGTGACCGTTGGATCCTAATCCAAGGGCCCACGCGGTTTTACATTAGATCAGCCCAGGATTTAATCTGGTGCACACACCTTGGATCGGACGATCGGGATCGCTTCATACCCCTTCGCCCACCATTTTTACACTTGAGCCCTCGGACTTTTGTGGAATCAACCCGCAGTCCACTCGAGTGTCTCCCTGTGTCTGTAGAATATTTACACCAGAACCCCTATACTTTGCAGAAATTGAGGCCTAGTCCATAGTTCTTTAAATTCAGTTATTTAATTATAGAAATTACTTTTTAATACAAAATAATTGCTAGAACTTAGATAATTCATAGAAAATACATATGAGCTCCAAATTAATCCATTCCACTTTCTAAATTTTTGTAATTTTATTCTTTATCACCTAGCGCCTCTGTTATGTCATGAAAACAGTAAGAAATTTATTTATCACTTAATCTTATTTAAAGCACATAAAACCTTTGAAAATGCATAAGTTGAAATCTATAACTCCAAAAATTATGATTCCTGTTCCTAGAATTTTATTTTAATGTGTAGATTATTACTGTGTATTTTGTTTATATGTTTGGTGTAATGTTAATTTTTCCCTATGTATTGTGCTTGTTTGTATTGTGGCGAGTAGAAGAGCCCGTTGCTGAGGATCCTAGTGAGCAGCAGGTTGAAGTAGCTGAGCAGGAGCTCATTGAAGGCAAGTTGTGCCCTTGATCACTTTTTACCTAATAATGTTCTTTTAATATCACTTTTCCATGCATAGGTTAATTTTGATGGGACCCAATAGGTCACCCTAGATTTGTTTATCTCATTACCTTGTTTACCCCTGAATCACTTGGGTAGTTTGCTATTGCTTTACCTGGTTTTGGGATAATCATTTATTACCTCTATGTTCCAATTCTGTTGTTATTCTATTTATGTTCATGTCAAGTTCATTAATGTTAATTGGAACATAGAGCTTAACTTGAGAACCACGTGCCACCACAAGGGTTTAATGGGACGCCCTTGGCTGACTAATTAGGAAAGCTAGTGGAAGACTACCTTACCCGAAAGGGGCAAGGGCAGTAGGGGAGTGGTCAGTGTAGGGAGGTCCCTGGTTGATTTTGCTGCGATGGCGGTCAGCCAGGAACCCTGCATTGGAACTTCCTATAAACTGTAGCGGGTTTTCGGAAGCTAGTGGAACTTTGTAAAGGCCTCGTAGTGTTGCCACTACAGCAATCCAAACCATCCCCGTCGGCTATATTAATTCCCGTCGGCCTGCGTGCGGGCCGACGGGAATTAATTAATTCCCGTCGGCCAGAGTTAGGCCGACGGGAATTAATTAATTCCCGTCGGCCAGTCAACGCAGCCGACGGGGATTAAATAACTCCCGTCGGCCCGCGCTTAGGCCGACGGCGATTAACTAACTCCCGTCGGCCGCGCCGCCAGCCGACGGGAGTTATTCGAAATAACCAACGCCGACCGTTCTTCTTCCTTTCTTTCTGTTTCTCTACGCCTCTACGCTCGCGCCGCCGCCGTGCTACCCTGCCCGCGCCCCGCACCCGCTCGCACGCCGCCGGTGCTGCCCGCCGCCCCGCCGGTGCTGCCCGCCGGTGCTGCCCGCCGCCCACGCGCGCCGCCCGTGCTGCCGCCCACGCGCGCGCCCACGCCCGCCGGTGCTGCCCGCCGCGCCCGCCGGTGCCGCACGCCGCCACCGCGCCGCCCGTGCTGCCCGCCGCCCCCGCACCCACGCCGCCGCGTCCACGCCGCGCCCACGGCCGCCGCCCCCGCCCGGGCGCCCGACAACCGCCGCCGAACGTCGTCGCCTGCCCAACGCGGTCACCCGCCGCCATCCACGGTAGCCACGACTTCACCACATCGAGGTCGTCCATCTGCGTCCGCCACCGTCGTCCGCGCAAAGTGAGCGAGGTATATTATATATATTGTAATGTTTTATTTTCGTCGGTTTTTTGTGGCCGACGGGAATTAACTGTTATGTGATTAAATTTTGTTTAAATTTGTTAATTAACAGTGTTAGTAGTCTTCATATTTTTAATTTTATGTTGCAAATATAAAATGTGTTGTTGAATGTTATTAGTTAATGAATTTGATGATTAATGTGATGTGTTATACAACTAGTAGTTATTTCAAATATTATTATTTAATGAATTTGATGTTATACAAGTAGTAATCATGTTAATGTGATTAAGTTATGTTATGTATATATATAGTTTAACTACTTATCTATAGATGTATGTGTGACGTTTAGAAATATGAATGTCTCACACACGCAATTCTTATTCGTACACACACAGCCGCAATAATGGGTGATAGACGTGATTGGATGTATGAAGGTTTCAAGAAGGGTGGGTGTCACACTAGTGAATGGTTTGCCAAGACGTAGATGTTTCTGGACCATGCAGCTGCTTTGTCACAAATAGATAATATTAGGTGTCCATGCAATAAATGTAGAAATATGACGAGCCACACCAAGAGGCAGGTCACACTACACCTGTGCTCGCATGGTTTCGTGCCAGGCTATAAGGTTTGGTATCTCCATGGTGAAGATGCTGAACGAGCAACAGAAGTAGAAGTTGATGACGGTGAAGATGATGTTGATAGGATGGACCAGATGCTTGAGGATCTGCAGCCTGAACTGGCACCAGATCATCATGATTCACCTACACTGGAGGTTCAGAAGTTCTTCGACCTTCTCAAAGCGTCAGAAGAGCCTCTTCACGGGCACACTGACGTGACCGTACTGGAATTTGTGACCCGGCTGATGTCAATCAAGTCCAAGTTTGCATTCTCAATTAATTGTTACAAGGAGCTTGTGGATTTGATTAGCGAGGTTCTTCCTACGGGTCACAAGATGCCGAAAGACATGTACCAGTCCAAGAAATTGCTTGAAGGTCTTGGTATGGAGTATGAGAAGATTGATGTTTGCCAAGACAACTGTATGCTTTTTTGGAAGGAACATGACAGAGAACAGAAATGCTTAAAATGTGGGAAGTCGAGGTACGTGGAGCTTGTAAATGAAGATGGGGAGAAGGTGGTGACAAAGGTTGCACATAAACAGCTTCGGTACATGCCTCTCACTCCTAGAGTGAAACGTTTGTTTCTCTCGAGGAAGACCGCTATGCACATGAGGTGGCATAAAGATTGTACGGACAGACAAGATGGGTTAATGGTGCACCCGTCAGATGGTGATGCATGGAAGGCTCTTGACAAATTTGATCCAGATTTTGCCAGCGATGCAAGAAACGTTCGTATCGGCTTGGCAACTGATGGTTTCACGCCGTTCAATATGACCGCTGCGTCGTATTCATGTTGGCCTGTCATTGCCATACCGTACAACCTTCCACCTGCTCTTTGCATGAAATATGAGTTTATGTTCCTATGTCTTGTTATACCTGGTCCTGAGCATCCTGGCGTACGCCTCAATGTGATGCTTCAACCACTGATTGAAGAGTTGAAGAAGCTATGGCAAGGTGTGGAAGCCTATGACTGCTTCAAGAAGCAGAAATTCAATCTTCGTGTTGCATATCTGTTCTCGGTTCATGATTTTATGGCGTATGGTATTTTCTCTGGATGGAGCGTGCATGGTAGATTGACGTGTCCTTATTGTGCTAAAGATACAGATTGTTTTCGTCTTAGTGCTGGTGGCAAGATATGTTACTTTGATTGCCATAGATGTTTTCTACCCTTCAATCACCCCTTCAGAAGGCAGAGAAAGGAATTTAGGAAGGGCACCATCGTCACGAAGGGACCGCCCAAGCGACGTAGTGGGATAGAAATTACAGAAGAGCATATGAAACTTGTCCTAGACGAGAGTGGGAAAAGGTATCAAGGTTTTGGTGAGGAGCATAACTGGACTCACATATGTGGCTTGTGGGAGCTTCCTTATGCTAAGTCATTGATTTTGATGCACAACATCGACGTCATGCATCAAGAGAGTAACTTTTGCCAAGCCCTCATAAATACATGCATGGATTTCCCTGATAAAACGAAAGACAATGACAAGGCACGCATGGACTTAGCAGTGATATGTGATCGTCCAACCCTGGTGCTTAGAGAAAACGGAGGCAAACCAAAAGCTGACTATTGTCTGAAATCTAAGCAACGGAAAGAAGTGATGAAGTGGATGAAGGATATTAAATTCCCCGATGGTTATGCCGCTGGTTTTAGAAGATCTGTGAACTTGAAGACAATGAAGATGAATGGACTGAAGAGCCATGACTTCCACATAATTATGGAGAGGCTCATGCCTGTAATGTTTCGTGGGTACATTTCTGAAGCTGTGTGGAAAACGTTAGCTGAAGTTAGCTATTTCTACAGACAGTTGTGTGCTAAAGAAATCAGAAGAGATGTGATGGAACAGCTGGAGAAAGAGGCACCGGTGCTTTTGTGCAAATTGGAAAAAATATTTCCACCGGGTTTCTTCAATCCTATGCAGCATCTCTTTATACATCTTCCATATGAGGCTAAGGTCGGTGGTCCTGTTCAGTATAGGTGGATGTTTCATATAGAAAGAGCATTAAAGAAGCTTAGAGCAATGGTGGGCAATAAGGCAAGAGTTGAAGGATGTATTGCAGAACAATTTAAACTAAAGGAGGTAGCACACTTCACAAGTTGTTACTTTGCAGAAGAACATAATGTATTTGCTCGAAAGAAAAGGTACCATGATGATGAACGAGAGATGCCTCCTTGTAGTGATCTTTTGATTTTTCAGACAAACGGCAAAGCCGTTGGTCCACCCAAGGCATATCACCTCAGTATGGAAGAACGGAAGTCTGCTTTACTGTACATGTTCACGAATATGCCTGAGGTGGAGAAATACTTTGTGTAAGACTTATTTTCTTAAACTGTTCATATGTGAATTAGTTTATGTTATCAAATATCTCATGTCACACAATAATATTTGACAGCGAGTTTGATGAACAAAATATGAGGTGTCTCGGTAGGCCAACAGCGAGAGACATAGACAAATTGCGACGCGATGGTATGCATGGACGACCTAATTTCATTATGTGGCTTCGGGACCGTGTAAGTCTTAATTATGTGGGTCCGAGAGCTAATTTCATTTAACAAATATTACAGAATTTGCTAATGCTTTGTGGCATGATTGACAGTTTGGGGAGGAAATGAATTTGAATGATGACTTACGTCAGTTATCTATTGGAAGCGTAACTGCCAAAAGCTATGGACGTTACGACGTCAATGGATATCGCTTTCGTTCAAGCATTTTCGAATCAAGTCATCCTATGGCCGCCACTCAAAATAGTGGAGTCGTTACTAGGGCAACCGACATGGAAGGACACGAAGCCTGCTATTACGGGAAAATCAAAAATATAATCGAGATTACATTTGCTGGAAATAAGCCTTTAGCGCTAGTTTTCTTTGAGTGTAAATGGTATGACCCGAAGTATTATAGGACCGAATTTGGGATGACACAGATCCAACCTGAGAAATTGCTTCAAGGACACGACACGTATATCCTTGCCCATCAAGCAGACCAAGTTTATTTCTCGACATATCCATGCAAAAAGTTGTCTAAATGGAGGGTTGTGTACAATGTAAATCCCCGCGAACGCCTATACACTCCTGGTGAGGACGAATATCAAATTGGTCACCTTGAGCAGGTTGATGAGGTGTTTCAAGAAGAAGAGTTGCCAACTAGTTTTCATATTGATCCTGCACCGGCATTAGATTCACTAGTCGCAGACGTTAACGACTTAACTTTTCCCGAGAGGCGGAGAAGACAACCTGTTAGGAGAAAAGTTACATGGCGACCTCTGCATAGAAGAGAACAAATAGATCCTGATTTTGATGATATTTAACAAGTAAAGTTTTTTTGTTATTTCATTTGTTTATATTTTAAGTATTATGTCATTTTTGATGCACTAATGAATAATTTCTTATTTTTTATGCAGGATGCCGCCAAAATCGAAGAAGTCAGTGAAAGGGTTGTTCAAGGGCCTGGGCCTTTTTCAGGGCAGTTCTTCGAGCAGCAGCAGACGTCGAGAGCTGTTGAGCGCGGTACATGGAGATGAGGTAACATATCTTGTACAAATAAATTTGTTTACAAATTTACAAATAAATCTTGAGTTGTATGTACCAGGATGAGCAGCACACAGAGGAGCAGCACATTGAGGAGGAGCAGCACAATGAGGCTGAGCAGCACAATGAGGAGGTGGAGCACATTGAGGAGGTGGAGCACGTGACATGGGACCAGGCCGCACAGCATCACCAGCCATGGGACCAGTGGGACCACCAGAGAGAGCAGCAACAGGCGTGGGACCAGTGGGGCCAACAGGGCGAACCGGCTGACAACCCGATGGATGATGGCTCGGGAGGCTCTTCAGCGACACGCACACGTCGCTCAAGAAAAAGCCACTCAGTAAAGCCTCGTCACGCGATAGAGCGAGAGGCTGATAGGACTTTAATCATGCCACATGGAGATCGGTGAGTGTAATATATTAACTTATCTCATATAACTATTATGTGTATTGTTAATGTTTTTGTGTAATGCAGGAATTGGGAGGACCTGTCCTTTGACGGCAAGGGACACCACACTCAGGTTAACCTTACGTTGGGTTCTCTTTGCCGCCTTCACTACCCTGGTATAGTGAAGGTGTCAAACGGTGATACCGAGGATGAGGTGCTCGTCAGTACCTGGGATGAGTACAAGTTTAAAAAGGAACGAAACCACACCGACAGACAGGGACTTGTGCGTAATGACTTTTGGGTATGAATTCTTTATTATTTTTGTTATGTTTCTTAATATTGTAAATCTATGACTTATACCATTGTATTTGTATTCTTTATGTTGTAGCTTCGATATCGGTTGCCTGACGGAGAGGATTACATGGGGCACGCTGAACGTGTCTTCCAAAACAATGCAAAGAAGCTGGTGAAGGATGCCATATACTATGCGAGAATTCAGGCTACAAACCTGTATTTTCAAAAGCATCCGGAAGAAGCAGGCCCCTTGACTAAAAAGGAAGGGTCGTCAAAGATATATTTGACTGAGGATCAATATCGTGAGGTTAGTATTCAATTTGTTTTACCCTTTATATTTATTGTTGTGATTGATAATATGTAACATTGTGTGTGTGCAGGTGATGGTTCCATGGATGGCGCCCGTGCCTGATGCGTACTATGCTTGGTGTCGATATTGGGCTTCCGAAGGCTTCCAGAAAGCGTCAGCGCATCACAGACAATGTCGAGGAACCAATCCTAACCACAAGTTTGGCGGTGACGACATGATACGAAAAGCTAAAAGAATGGTAAGTTTGATCTATCTATGTCGATCAGCAAATAATACGATTGCTTATGAATGTTTTTTGTTTATACAGGAAGCTACGAGTGGCCAAAAGCCTAGTGACATTGAGGTCTACCAGGAGGGCCACAAAGGACCAGACCCGAACAACCCTGACCAGCTCTGCAGCCAGACAGCCACGGATCGCTTGGTGAGTTTTGGCTCAAAAGTTCAAACGTTCAAAGTATATAAATTCCTGCATTTGTAAGGTTGTCAATGATGTATAGGCGGCATATGGGGAGGAGATGGTTCGTCGCCATGGCCCTGACTTCGACTGGCGCCATGAACCGGTGGATCCCTCGGTGGTGTACGCAAGTGGTGGTGGCAAAGCGCATGGACGGTAAGCTCTAACTTATGAAATTATATGGTTGACACTAAATTGACTATACAATAATCACATTTTTTGAATAACTTATAGATACGCACTCTTCGACGGATTCATTGACTCGTCGTCGGTGAGATCTCAGAGGACGGGTTCATCTTCCCGTAGCTCATGCTCTCGTCGACCGAACGAGCAGGAGTTGGAGATTATGAGGATGCGCGAAGAGATGAGACAACAACGCGAATTTATGGAAGCTTGCAATGCTCATAATCAAGCGATGTATCAAGTGAGTACACATAATCCGAACTCTAAATTATTATATTTCAATACAACATCTTCGGTAGTAACACATATGTGTTTAACAGTTAATGCAGCAACAAGGCATGACATCAAATTTTCCACCGCCACCACAATGGAGCCAATTTGCAAACACACCAGTTCCACCACCACAGTTCACCACCCCTCCGACACATATACCTGCACCTGGAGATAGGGTACGTTTGATAACTCTCCATTAATTTATACACTTGTATACTTTTTGATATTTGCATTTAACGTGTTGATATTTGCTAACTTGCATAGGTTACGCCTGAAGCGGGTGGCAGTGGGTCTGATCCAGCAGTAGGGACTGGATTTGTTGACTCGCTCTTCGCGTTCCCTCCTCCTGGTGGTGAAGGCGGCAGTGGTCAAAGCTCTAACCACCCAAGTGGTGGTTATCTCTAAACACTTAAACTTATGTTTGAAATGTCGTATTCGTTGATGGATGTTATGTTCAATACTATGTCGTACTCGTTGTTTGATGTTGGTGGATGTTATGTTTGAATACTAAGTCGTACACGTTGGTGGATGTTTTAATTATAAATGCACTATGTCTAAATGCATGTGTTTGTGGATGTTGTATCTCTACATGTGTTTGTAATGTGCCTGTTATATGTGATTTATATTTATGTTTGATATATGTTATGTGTGCAGAAATAGTGACATAATTTAGTGCTGTTTTTGTAGCAGTATACAGTAATTCCCGTCGGCCCAGTTAATTCCCGTCGGCTATGGTCGAACCGACGGGAATTAACTACTAACTCTCGTCGGCCCAGTAATTCCCGTCGGCCACGTGGGGCCGACGGGAATTAATTAATAACTCCCGTCGGCCTAGGGAACCGACGGGAATTAGCCTTAATTCCCGTCGGCCACTAAAACCGACGAGAATTAGCCTTAATTCCCGTCGGCCACTATCTAGCCGACGGGAATTAACTATTCCCGTCGGCCGCCGACGGGGATAACCTTATCCCCGACAAGGGACGCCTGTCGGCCCGAAACCGACGGGAATAAGCCCTAAACCGACGGGAATTACTTATTCCCGTCGGTTTAGGGCTTATTCCCGTCGGTTTCTGGCCGACGGGAATTAAGTGAATTCCTGTAGTGTGCCCTGCCACGCTTCCTAGGTAGAGGTGTATGGGAAGTCACGATCCCTTGGCAGATGGGTAACATGACTTGTGGGTAAAGGGTACAACCTCTGGAGAGTGTAAAACTGGTATACTAGCCGAGCTCACGGTCATGAGCAGCTCAGGACTCTCTGATGTTTAAATTATGGAACTTAAATTCAATTTTGTCATTTGCATTGCATGGGTTTGTTATTAATTTTGTTCTATTACTTTATCTATGGTTTGGTATTTACTTACACTTAGTAACTGCTAATAAAATTTTGACCAACTACTTAAAAGCAATGCTCAGCTTTAACCCCTATCATTGATTAGCCATACACATCACATGAGCTCACACCTTTGTGAGTTTATGTCCACTGGTTCCCCACAACTTGTTGAGCTATGATCATGTGTGAGCTCACCCTTGCTGTCTCACACCCCCCCACAGGAGAAGAGCAGGTGGTTCAGGAGGAGCCACAAGGCGAGGAGTATGATCTGATCTAGGTGGCGTTTCTCAGTTGACATTGGCGCCAACGATCCTTAGTTCGTTTTATGTTTATTCTTTTATTTTGTAATAAGTCTTCCGCTATGTAATAAATACTCTGATGTTTTATGACATTTATCTCTATACACTCTGTTATTATATATGTTGTCTTCTTTGGCGCATGTATGAGATGCACCCGGCTTTGTTCCTTAAAACCGGGTGTGACAGAAAATTAATTTCCCACTTAATCCTATTTTAAGCACATAAAAACTTTGGAAATTCATATCTTAAAATCTATAACTCCAAAATTTATGATTCTTGTTTCTAGGATTTTATTTTAATGTGTAGATTTTTATTATGTATTTTGTTTACATTTTGGTGTGATGTTAATTTTCTCTATATACTATGTATGTTTGTATTGATGCGAGTAGAAGAGCCTGTGACTGAGGATCCTGGTGGCCAGCAGATAGAAGTAGCTGAGCAGGAGCTCATTGAAGGCAAGTTGTGCCCTTGACCACTTTTTACCCAATAAAGTTATTTAATATCACATGTTCATGCATAGGTTTAATCTTGATGGGACCCAATAGGTCACCCTAGACTGTTTATCCATTTTACCTTGTTATCCCTGAATCACATGGGTAGTATTGCTATTGCTTTAGATGGTTTTGGGATAATATTTCATTATATCCATGTTCCAATTATTTTGTTGTTCTATTTATGTTCATGTCAAGATCATTAATGTTAATTGGAACATGGAGCTCAACTTGAGAAACACGTGCCACCACAAGGGAGGAATGGGACCCTTGGCTAACTAATTAGGAAAGCTAGTGGAAGACTACCATACCCGAAAGGGGCAAGGGCAGTAGGGGAGTTGCATGCAAGGAGGTTCTCAGGTTGATTTTGCTGCAATGGCGGTCAGACGGGGGATTCTTGCAAGTGCTCTTCCCATAAACTGTAGCAGGTTTTCAGAAGCTAGTGGAACTTTGTAAAGGCCTCGTAGTGTTGCCCTGCCTCGCTTCCTTGGTAGAGGTGTATGGGGCCCATACAACCCCATGGCAGATGGGTAACATGACTTGTGGGTAAAGGGTACAACCTCTGCAGAGTGTAAAACTGGTATACTAGCCGAGCTCACGGTCAAGAGCAGCTTGGGACTCTCACATGATTAATTTATGGAACTTAAATTCAATTTGTCATTTGCATTGCATGGGATTATTCATTAATTTTGTTCAATTACTTTTATTAAGGTTTGGTATTTACTTACATTTAGTAACTGCTAATAAAATTTTGACCAACTAATTAAAAGCAATGCTCAGCATAAACCCCTGTTGTTGATCAGCCTTACACATCACATGAACTCCCACCTTTGGTGAGTTCATGTCCACTGGTTTCCCCACAACTTGTTGAGCTATGATCATGTGTGAGCTCACCCTTGCTGTCTCACACCCCCCATAGGAGAAGAACAGATGGTTTAGGAGGAGCCACAAAGCGAGGAGTTTGATCTGATCTAGGTGGCGTTTCTCAGTTGACTTTGGTGCCAAGGATGATCCTTAGTTTGTTTTATATTTATCTTTTATTTTGTAATAAGACTTCCACTATGTAATAAATACTCTGATGTTATTGTGACATTTATCTCTATACACTCTGTTATTATATATGTTGTCTTCTTGGCGCATGTATGAGATGCACCCGACTTTGTTCCTTAAAGCCCGGGTGTGACAGAAGTGGTATCAGAGGAAATGTTGACTGTAGGACGAAACCTAGATAGAAATGGATAAAACCCTTACCTACTTAACTTACTCTGATTCATTCTATATTCATCTTATCCTGATCCTGTCTCACCTTTTGTTGTTCTACTCTGATTACTCTTATCTTTTCTACTCCAAGACATGATGGATTTCACACCTTGGAATCCTACACTTATGATCTTTTAAGAGATAGGAAACCTAAGACAAAAATTTAAACTATTTTCTCTATAAAAAATGTTGGTTGATTGTTCTGATGATAAATGTCTGATTTGCTTCTTTGATTGATTGAGATATTATAAATGGACATCTTAGCATGTACCACCATAAGGTATTGAGTTAGCTTTAGTAGGTAAAACATTAATCTGCTTAGCTAATAAATCCCCCAAAGTAACATGATTCGTAACTACCTGCCTTGTCTACTATTCTCTATTACCATATGTTTCTAACTCAGATGGTCAATACCAGGAAGGGTGGTGGAATTGATCTACCACCCAATCGACACACTAGGAGGATATTTAAACAACCCTAACAACAACAACAACCTGAGATGGATCCTCTGAATCCTCCACCAGCGGGAGTTGACCTAATGGTTGCAGGTCAAATGAGGATGATGCAACAAATTGTAGACACTATGGCAGATATGCATGCTCAGATGCAGCAGGAACGCCAGCAGATGCGCCAAGAATGGGAGGAGATACGTCGGGAGCTGCGCCAAGAGCGAGAAGAGATACGCCAGGAGAGAAGGGTGCAATAGCAATAGTATCAATAGTAGCAACAGCAACAAGTACCACTACCTCCACCTCCACCACCAGTTCCACCCCGGGACAAGCACCGGGAGTTCATGAGCCATAAGCCACCGACATTTGCTAGTTCTCTTGATCCACTGGACGCTGATGATTGGCTGAAGTCTGTGGAAAAGATGTTAATTATTGCCCAATGCTCTGACCGGAAGAAGGTTCTATATGCTTCTGGTCATCTGACAGGTCCTGCTGCTGATTGGTGGGATTCATACATTACTGCCCATGATGCTGCTGATACTATCACATGGGCGGAGTTTGCTACTTAGTTTAGGAACTACCACATACCGGCTGGACTAATGAAGATTAAGAAGAAAGAATTTCTATCGCTGAAGCAAGGAAGCATGTCAATCAGCGAGTATCGTGACAAGTTCATTTAGCTCTCCAGATATGCTCCGGATGAGGTTGCCGAAGATGAGAGGAAGCAGGAGCACATACATTTCCATCATTTCAGAGGCTGCTTGACAAGGCCCTAGCTATTAAACATAAGAGTGTTCAGCTGGGAGATTTGAAGAGGAAGGCGATATCCCAAGGACAGGGAAGCAGTAGTGTTCGTCCTCTTTACAGTTCACCCCAGGGTACACCAGTTCGCACTGGCGGAGTCTAGCGCCCAGTTCAGCAATCACCTCAGAGGACTCCACCGACTCGTCAGGCTACCCCTACTGGCACCCCAACAAAGGTTTCAGGATAGAGCGCAGGCACCACTTGCTACAAGTGTGGGAAGACTGGACATTATGCAAATGTTTGCCCACAGAGGATTGCTACTACCCTAGTTCAGAATAAGCAGCAGACTCCAGGATCTGGCAAGGGATACTCTATTGCCAGGGTTAATCAAGTCAGTGCTGATGCTACTCCTGATGGTGCCGACATTGCACTTGGTATGTTTTATATTAATGAAATTCCTGCAACCATATTATTTGATTCTGGTGCTACACATTCATTCATGTCTACTCGATATGCAAACACAAATGAGTTACCATTGAAAAATATGAAAACACCAATGATAGTAATAACACCTAAAGGGCATGTTGAGGCAAATCATATGACACATAGATTGACATTAACAATTATGGGAAGAGAATTCTGGGCTACCGCTATAATATTAGAGGCAAGCAGTATAGATCTGATCCTTGGTATGTCATGGTTAAGAAAGGCAAAGGCCATTATACAATATGGTAGGGGTATGGTAGAACTCACCAGCCCTAAAGGAGAAAGATTTCAAGTTGAAATTGCAGTAACCACCTCTTCTAGACGTGCTATGTTCTTTATAGCTAGGAGTTTGTTGGTGACAACATCCGTGTGGTTAGAGATTTTCAGGATGTCTTTCCAGAGGAGTTACCAGGAATGCCACCAGATAGGGAAGTTGAGTTTGTAATTGATCTTTTACCTAGAACTGCTCCTATATCTAAACGGCCATACAGGATGTCTGTATGAGTTAAAGGAACTGAAGAAGCAGTTAACGGGGTTACAAGAGGCTAGGTACATTCATCCGAGTTCCTCACCTTGGAGAGCGCCGGTTCTGTTTGTACAGAAGAAGGATGGATCACAAAGGATGTGTGTGGACTATAGATCCCTTAATGATGTTATGATGAAGAACAAATATCCATTACCCCGCATAGAGGATTTATTTGATCAGATGAGAGGTGCTAGGGTATTCTCGAAGATTGATCTCTGATCGGGATACCATCAAATGTAGATTAGGCCATCGGATATTCCTAAAACGGCTTTCTCGACTCGATATGGATTATATGAGTTCACGGTTATGTCATTTGGACTAACTAATGCACCAGCTTATTTTATGAATTTGATGAATAAGTTGTTTATGGAGAATTTGGACAGATTCGTCGTAGTATTCATCGATGATATTCTTATTTATTCCAAGAGTGATAGTGACCATGAAGAACATCTGAGATTGGTGCAACAGAAGCTACGAGATAATCAACTCTACGCCAAGTACAGCAAATGCGAGTTTTGGATTGACGAGGTGCCATTCCTTAGACATATCATTTCTAATGAAGGAATATCAGTGGATCCTGCTAAAGTCAAGGAGATTATGGCGTGGAGCATACCCACTACAGTTACTGAGGTCCAAAGTTTCTTGGGACTTGCTAGCTATTATCAGAGATTTATTGAAGGATTTTCTAAGATCGCTAAGCCTATGACCTTGCTTCTGGAGAAGGGAAGATAGTTTAAGTGGGATGAGAAGTGCCAAGATAGCTTTGATCAATTAAAGAAGAGATTGATGTCGCCACCAGTGTTGGTTATGCCAGATCTGTAGAAGGGATTTGACATTTATTGTGATGCATGTGGCCAAGGCTTGGGATGTGTGCTTATGCAAGAAGGACATGTGATTGCCTACGCGTCTCGTCAGTTGCGGAAACATGAGTTGAACTACCCCACCCATGACTTAGAACTAGCCACCGTAGTACATGCACTTAAGATATGGAGACATTATATCATGGGAACCAAGTGTCAAGTATACACGGATCATAAGAGTTTGAAGTATATATTCACTCAGAAGGATCTCAACCTTAGGCAACACCATTGGTTGGAGCTTATTAAGGATTATGATTTGGAGATTCACTATCACCCGGGCAAGGTAAATTTGGTTGCAGATGCCTTGAGTCGAAAGGAGCACGTTCATTTAGCTATTGTTGCCCAGCTACCCGATGAGATTGTTGAGGATTTTAGGAGACTTAACCTGGGGATAGTTTCTCACACTGAAGGAGTTACTATTGATGTGGAACCTACCTTGGAACAAGAAATCCATAAAGGTCAGGTTGGTGATGCTAAGATATAAGAGATCAAGGATCTTATTACGGAAGGTAGAGGTCTAGAATTCACGGAAGATGAGCAAGGCACCATATGGTTCAAGGACAGGATATGTGTTCCTGATATTGAAAGCCTTCGTGAGACTATTTTCAAAGAGGCCCATGACTCAGATTATTCTATTCATCCTGGTAGTACTAAGATGTATTAGGATTTGAAGCAGAACTATTGGTGGTATGGATTGAAGAGAGATGTGGCTACACATGTGGCTATGTGCAATGTATGTCAAAGGGTTAAGGCTGAACACTAGAGGCCAGCTGGACTATTGCACCCGCTAAAGATACCTAAGTGGAAGTGGGAAGAGATTGGTATGGATTTCATTACTGGATTGCCTCGCACCCAGAAAGGATATGATGCTATATGGGTGATTGTGGATAGATTGACTAAAGTAGCTCACTTCATCCCTGTCAAGACTATAAAGGTTCTCAGCTGGCCGAGTTATATATGGCTCGGATTGTGTGTTTACATGGAGTACCAAAGAAGATCGTGTCTGATCGAGGTTCACAGTTTACCTCAAGATTCTGGAGAAGCTTTCATGAGAATATGAATACAAAGTTGAATTTTAGTACGGCTTATCATCCTCAGACTGATGGATAGACTGAAAGGACTAATCAAATATTGGAAGATATGTTGAGAGCTTATGCCCTTCAGCATGGAGGAAGTTGGGATAAAAGTCTACCATATGCTGAGTTCTCATATAATAATAGCTATCAGGCCAGTCTAAAGATGTCACTATTCGAAGCTTTATATGGGAGGAAGTGCAGGACTCCTCTATACTGGGATCAGACTAGATAAAGACAGTTCTTTGGGCCTGAACTGATTCAAGAGGCAGAAGAACAAGTCCGTATAATTCGAGAGAATTTGAGGGTAGCTCAAACCAGGAAAAAGAGCTATGCTGATAATAGAAGAAGACCACTGGAATTTGAGGAAGGAGATCATGTGTACCTCAAGGTATCCCCACTTTGTGGAATGAGGAGATTCAAAGTTAAGGGCAAATTGTCCCCTCGCTTTATTGGACCATTCATGATCTTTAGGTGAGTTGGAGGGATGGCATACCAACTCAAGCTACTTGCTAATCTATTGGATGTGCATAATGTGTTCCACGTGTCTCAACTTAAGAAGTGTCTCCATGTCCGTGAGGAACAATTACCAATGGAAGAGCTCAGTGTTCAGGGTGATTTGACTTACACGGAGTACCCGATCAAGATTCTTGACACATTGACTCGAGTTACAAGAAATAAGGTGATAAAGATGTGCAAAGTACAATGGAGTCACCATGGAGAAGATGAAGCTACTTGTGAGAGAGAAGAAGAGCTTCGCATAGATTTTCCCCATCTTTTCCCTAGTCCTTCATAAATCTCGAGGACGAGATTCTTTTTAAGGGGGGTAGGATTTGTAATACCCAAATTGTGATTGGTATGAGATAATATAAAAGGGGACACAATTGCACTTCATCTATATGTGAGTTTGACCTTTATGCATCATCACATGTAAACACCCTATGTAAAAACAAATAATTAATAACATAAAAGCCACTGAAATATGTATCATGCTGGTTTTCATTTTTGTGTGCATCTTGTGACCATATAAGAAATCATGTGAAAAGAAAACATTAAAGTCCCAAAGTGGAATTTAGAATATAAAGGAAATTATATAAGTTAGAAAAAATATATGAAGATATAAAGATAAAAATAATACATATATAAGAATATTTTCAAATTGGTAGTGTTTATGGCACAAAATAATCTGAGGATAAAACTATTATAGGTTTGAATTTAAACTGGAATTTAAATTTGAATTTAGAATAGAAAGAAATAAAAAAAATATAAAGAAAAAGGAAATGGCGCATGGGCCAAATTTCCTAGGCACGACCCATTTTCTCTACACATCGCGCGGCCCAGCTCTGGGTAAAGCTGCGCCAACACGTGAGCCATCCTAGTCAGTCACGTACGCGTCTCCCTCCTCCCCTTTACACCGACGCGTGGGCCCACTGGCCAGCCGCATCCCCGCGCCCACGTCATGACCGGGTCTACGCTGCACCGTGGGACCAACTCGTCATACACTACGCTCCTTTCCTTCAGCATAGTTTCCCTGTCTCGCTTACAAGTGGGCCCCTGCTATCAATGGACCCCGCTCCTTCCACTCTCAACGGATTACCGAGGATGGCGGGCACGTCGCCGACGTAGACTTCGCGCCCCCCTTACGGATGACTGCGTGGTGTTAAATACCAGGTCTTAGGGGCCACCACACACCCCTTTCCTGAACCTCCTGCCGCCACTGTCCATCTCGTCCACCACTTCGGCCATACTGCGATGCAGGGATTCTGCCACCACTCGGGATCGACGTTTCTCGCTCTCATCCGTTCCGAGGATAGCTCTGGGTGTTCGGGTTGCCGCGGCGGGCGTTGCGAAGGGAGGTGCGGTGGCTAGGAACGACCGGTGCGGGCGGAATTTCTCACCGTGGTTGGGACTCCGCCGTGGGATTGCGCCATCGCGTGGCCAGGAGATTCTTCGCCACGATTAGAGGTAATCAGTGTACCATTTTCTTCGCGTTTCACTGGTAGGTGTGTAGAGTAGTTCAATTTTGGAATTAGCGCTCTGTTGCGCGGAATCATAGGGAGTCCGGCGATGTGCCACGGTGTTCCGGCCAGCGGCACGCTGGTGGTCGGGGGAAGGAAGCAGACGGGTTACTGACCGTCGATTCGCGATGTGTGGCTCAGATCTAGCCAGGCATACCGATTGGGGTTGGGACTCACTGTGGCTGTTGATCTACGGACGATCGCTTGTGATTAGACCGTAGGGTTTTAAATCAGAACCGTAGATCTGTAACCAATGGCTATGATCGCGCGCTAGTTTATAAGGATGATGATCTAATCCGGACGCTAGATTTCCGATCAGACGACAGAGATCCTCCCGTACCCCTTCGGATGCGCGGTTTGCAGAAGAACCCTTATAGTTTTTGAAAACCAACCTGTCGTCCTGCGCAGTGGGGCTCTGTGTCTTTGGAGTTGTTGCGCATGGGCCCCTGCTCATTTCAGTAATCCTGCGCCCAGTCCAGAGATCCGAGGGATTGATTAATTAATTTCAGAAATGAGTTTTAATATAAGAATAATTCCTAGAACTTGTAAAAATCACAGAAAATTCATATGAACTCCAAATTAACTCATTCCACTTTCTAAAATTTTGTAATATTATTTTCTATCACCTAGAGTTTCTGTTTTGACATGAAAACAGTAAGAAAATTAATTTCCCACTTAATCCTATTTTAAGCACATAAAACCTTTGGAAATTCATATCTTAAAATCTATAACTCCAAAATTTATGATTCTTGTTTCTAGGATTTTATTTTAATGTGTAGATTTTTATTATGTATTTTGTTTACATGTTTGGTGTGATGTTAATTTTCTCTATATACTATGTATGTTTGTATTGATGCGAGTAGAATAGCCTGTGACTGAGGATCCTGGTGGCTAGCAGATAGAAGTAGCTGAGCAGGAGCTCATTGAAGGCAAGTTGTGCCCTTGACCACTTTTTACCCAATAAAGTTATTTAATATCACATGTTCATGCATAGGTTTAATCTTGATGGGACCCAATAGATCACCCTAGACTTTTTATCCATTTTACCTTGTTATCCCTAAATCACTTGGGTAGTATTGCTATTGCTTTACATGGTTTTGGGATAATATTTCATTATATCCATGTTCCAATTATTTTATTATTCTATTTATGTTCATGTCAAGATCATTAATGTTAATTGGAACATGGAGCTTAACTTGAGAAACACGTGCCACCACAAGGGAGGAATGAGACCCTTTGGCTAACTAATTAAGAAAGCTAGTGGAAGAATACCTTACCCGAAAGGGGCAAGGGCAGTAGGGGAGTTGCATGCAAGGAGGTTCTCGGGTTGATTTTGCTGCGATGGCGGTCAGACGGGGGATTCTTGCAAGTGCTCTTCCCATAAACTGTAGCAGGTTTTCGGAAGCTAGTGGAACTTTGTAAAGGCCTCGTAGTGTTGCCTTGCCTCGCTTCCTTGGTAGAGGTGTATGGGGCCCGTACAACCCGTGGCAGATGGGTAACATAACTTGTGGGTAAAGGGTACAACCTCTGCAAAGTGTAAAACTGGTATACTAGCCGAGCTCACGGTCAAGAGCAGCTCAGGACTCTCGCATGATTAATTTATGGAACTCAATTTGTCATTTGCATTGCATGGGATTATTTATTAATTTTGTTCAATTAATTTTATTAAGGTTTGGTATTTACTTACATTTAGTAACTGCTAATAAAATTTTGACCAACTAATGAAAAGCAATGCTCAGCTTAAACCCCTGTTGTTGATCAGCCTTACACATCACATCAACTCCCACCTTTGGTGAGTTCATGTCCACTGGTTTCCCCACAACTTGTTGAGCTATGATCATGTGTGAGCTCACCCTTGTTGTCTCACACCCCCACAGGAGAAGAACAGGTGGTTTAGGAGGAACCACAAAGCGTGGAGTTTGATCTGATATAGGTGGCGTTTCTCAGTTGACTTTGGCGCCAAGGATGATCCTTAGTTCGTTTTATATTTATCTTTTATTTTATAATAAGACTTCTGCTATGTAATAAATACTCTGATGTTATTGTGACATTTATCTCTATACACTCTGTTATTATATATGTTGTCTTCTTGGCGCATGTATGAGATGCACCCGACTTTGTTCCTTAAAGCCCGGGTGTGACACTTGTTTATCCTTAAGTTTCGTATTAGAGCAATGTATAGATATCAAGGTCTTAATTATACTTTTGCTTGGGCTGTGTCCCAAGCCTATAAATAGATGAACAGTACCCCCGTACTATTCACGCTTGATTGGAAGACGATATTCACATTCTCTATTTCGAGCAAGCTGAAGGTACAAATGTAATGTATAGTTTGTACCACTTTATTAATACATAATACAGGTCTTAATATCATTCTGACATGCAACATGAAATGAGTAATTGTTACAATGTTGTATTGTAATATTATTTCTATAAAAAATGAAGACTAGTTCTTCATGACCTTCGTTTGAGATTCATTATCACTGAAAGGGAATAATGCTTCGAAGGATGAAGGTCATTAACGTTTAACATATGCGTTGTCTTGTTTTTTATTCACAACAATTAAAAACAAGTGACCAACAGACACAGGAAAAGGAGGAAAACATGCGTGGATACTCCGATTGTGAATTTATTCACACATTCGTAGGTAACAAGTTAGTGACCAAAGATATTAAGGTACGTCAACTATTTCTCTAGTATTAATGTTGATTTCATGATAATAAAGTGTTTCAGCTTGTAGTTTAATGTATTAGCACTTTTTATTAATTCTTTTGGAATGACATAGATAATAATGATGCACAAAGAAGTACTCCCTTCGGATAGGATAAAAGCAATTCAAGAACAACTTATAGGGTTTGTATAAAGAGATCCTATCCAAAGGCGGAGAATTATATTATGATGGAGGAACTCTTCTTCCCTAACACAAGAAAAAGGTTATTCATTTTGAGAATATAGAAATATATATTTAGTAGTTAGAAAACTTCATAGACATTTGTATGTATTACTATTCACATTGATTTTAATGTACATAGTCAATTGTATATATATGAATCTACACATGTGTCTGTGTGTCTATATATAAAAATAGGTGTCGGGGACCATAATTAGGGGTACCCTCAAGACGCCTAATTCTCAGCTGGTAACCCCCATCAGCATAAAGCTGCAGAGGCCTGATGGGTCTGATTAAGTCAGGGATCAGTCCATACGAGTGACTTGACCACGCCACGCCCGAGCCTAGCCTCGGGCGAGGGCAGCCGACCCTAAGATGACTCCGTCTCGCCTGAGGCCTCCTCTTTCACGGCAGACGCATCTCCGGCTCGCCCTAGGCCCCGCCTTCGATAAGAAGAAACCCTGACTAAATCACCGCGCCAACCGACCGAGTCACCGGGGCGTTTAACGCAAAAGGTAAGACCGACGGGCGACCAGACTTCGCCAGAGGTGCCATAGGAGGCTCCGCCCGACCCAGGGCTCGGACTCGGGCTAAGGCCCCGGAAGACGGCGAACTCCGCTCCGCCCGACCCCAGGGCTCGGACTCGGGCTAAGGCCCCGGAAGACGGCGAACTCCGCTCCGCCCAAGGGCTCGGACTCGGGCTAAGGCCCCGGAAGACGGCGAACTCCGCTCCGCCCGACCCAAGGGCTCGGACTCGGGCTAAGGCCCCGGAAGACGGTGAACTCCGCTCCGCCCGACCCCAGGGCTCGGACTCGGGCTAAGGCCCCGGAAGACGACGAACTCCGCCTCGCCCGACCCAGGGCTCGGACTCCGCCTCGGCCTCTGCCGAACGATCTCCGCCTCGCCCGACCCAGGGCTCGGACTCTGCCTCTGTCTTGCAGGACGGACTCGACCTCGGCTTCGGAGGAGCCTCCACGACGCCCGACCTAGGACACGAGACCGCCGCGTCAACAGGAAGCGTAATCATCACCCTGCCCTGAGCCGACTTGGGTCGCAGAGAACAAGACCGGCGTCCCATCTGGCCGGCTACGCCAGATAGGCAAATGATGGCGCCCCACTAGACCATGACGACGGCGGCTCTCAGCTCCCTTACGAAAGCAGGAGGACGTCAGCAAGGGCCCAGCCACTCCGATAGCTGTCCCCCCGTCCGGCTCCGTTACTCCTCCAACAGCCACGACGCCACAACAACAGGGTGCCAAGACCTCTCCGGCTGCCACCTTGGCATGTACTTAGGCGCTAGCTCTCCCTCGCTAGACACGTAGCACCTTGCTACACCCCCATTCTGTACACCTGGACCCTCTCCTTACGACTATAAAAGGAAGGACCAGGGCCTTCTTAGAGAAGGTTGGCCTCGCGGGGACGAAGGGCAGGGGCAGGCGCTCTCTCGGGGCCGCTCGCTTCCCCTCACCTCGCGCGGACGCTTGTAACCCCCTACTGCAAGCGCACCCGACCTGGGCGCGGGACGAACACGAAGGCCGCGGGAATTCTCCGACTCCCTCACGACCCGGCTCCGGCCACCGACCTCTCTCTCTGTTCCCCCCTTCGCGCTCGCCCACGCGCTCGACCCATCTGGGCTGGGGCACGCGTCACTCTCACTCGTCGGCTCGGGGACCCCCCGGTCTCGGAACGCCGACAGTCGTCGGAAGATGCCCCCGAGGCGTCTACTCCGCGCGGCGCCAAGAAGAAAGGCAGGAGGAAGTCGCAAGCGAAACACGACGTTCCCGATGCAGACCTTGTCGCCGCCGCCGAGCACAAGAACCCTCGGAAGCCCCCCGGAGGTGCTAACCTCTTCGACAAGGCACTCAAGGAGACGTGCCCCTACCATCAGGGGCCCGTCAAGCACACCCTCGAGGAGTGCGTCATGCTTCGGCGCCACTTCCACAGGGCCGGGCCACCCGCAGAGGGTGGCAAGGCCCGCGACGACGACAAAAGGGAGGATCGCCAAGCAGGAGAGTTCCCAGAGGTCCGCGACTGCTTCATGATCTACGGAGGGCATGCGGCGAATGCCTCGGCTCGGCATCGTAAGCAAGAGCGTCGGGAGGTCTGCTCGGTGAAGGTGGCGGCGCCAGTCTACCTAGACTGGTCCGACAAGCCCATCACCTTCGACCGGGACGACCACCCCGACCACGTGCTGAGCCCAGGGAAGTACCCGCTCGTCGTCGATCCCGTCATCGGCGACGTCAGGCTCACCAAGGTCTTGATGGATGGAGGCAGCTGCCTCAACATCATCTACGCTGAGACCCTCAGGCTCCTGCGCATCGATCTGTCATCCGTCCGAGCAGGCGCTGCGCCCTTCCATGGGATCATCCCGGGGAAGCGTGTCCAGCCCCTCGGACAGCTTGACCTCTCTGTCTGCTTCGGAACACCCTCCAACTTCCGAAGGGAGACTTTGACGTTCGAGGTGGTCGGGTTCCGAGGAACCTACCATGCAGTGTTGGGAAGGCCATGCTACGCGAAGTTCATGGCCATCCCCAACTACACCTACTTGAAGCTCAAGATGCCGGGCCCCAACGGGGTCATCACCGTCGGCCCCACGTACAAACACGCATTCGAATGCGATGTGGAGTGCGTGGAGTACGCCGAGGCCCTCGCCGAGTCCGAGGCCCTCATTGCCGACCTGGAAAGCCTCTCCCGAGAGGTGCCGGACGTAAAGCGGCATGCCGGCAACTTCGAGCCAGCGGAGACGGTTAAGGCCGTCCCTCTCGACCCCAGTGGCGACACCTCCAAGCAGATCCGGATCGGTTCCGGGCTCGACCCCAAATAAGAAGCAGTACTCGTCGACTCCCCTCGCGCAAACGTCGACGTTTTTGCGTGGGGTCCCTCGGGCATGCCCGGCATACCGAGGGATGTCGCCGAGCACTCGCTGGATATTCGGGCCGGAGCCCGGCCGGTCAGACAGCCTCTGCGCCGATTCGATGAGGAAAGGCGCAGGGTGATAGGCGAGGAGGTCCACAAGCTGATGGCAGCAGGGTTCATTAAAGAGGTATTCCATCCCGAATGGCTTGCCAACCCTGTACTTGTGAGGAAAAAAGGGGGGAAGTGGCGGATGTGTGTAGACTACACTGGTCTCAACAAAGCATGTCCGAAGGTCCCCTACCCTCTACCTCGCATCGACCAAATTGTGGACTCCACTGCAGGGTGCGAAACCCTGTCTTTCCTCGATGCCTACTCAGGGTATCATCAAATCAAGATGAAAGAGTCCGACCAGCTCGCGACTTCTTTCATCACGCCCTTCGGCATGCACTGTTATGTCACAATGCCGTTCGGGTTGAGAAACGAGGGTGCGACGTACCAGCGGTGCATGAACCATGTGTTCGGCGAACACATTGGTCGCACGGTCGAGGCCTACGTCGATGACATCGTAGTCAAGACGAGGAAAGCCTCCGACCTTCTCTCCGACCTCGAACTGACATTCCGGTGTCTCAAGGCGAAGGGCGTCAAGCTTAATCCCGAGAAGTGCGTCTTCGGGGTGCCCCGAGGCATGCTCTTGGGGTTCATCGTCTCCGAGCGGGGCATCGAAGCCAACCCGGAGAAGATCGCAGCCATCACAAACATGGGGCCCATCAAGGACTTAAAAGGCGTACAGAGGGTCATGGGATGCCTCGCGGCCTTGAGCCGTTTCATCTCGCGCCTCGGCGAAAGAGGCCTGCCCCTGTACCGCCTCTTAAGGAAGGCCGAGTGCTTCACTTGGACTCCCGAAGCCGAGGAAGCCCTCGGGAACCTGAAGGCGCTCCTCACCCAGGCGCCCGTCTTGGTACCCCCAGCTGATGGAGAAACCCTCTTGGTCTACGTCGCCGCAACCACTCAGGTGGTCAGCGTCGCGATCGTGGTCGAAAGGCAGGAAGAGGGGCATGCTTTGCCCATTCAGAGGCCAGTTTACTTCGTCAGCGAAGTGTTGTCCGAGACCAAGATCCGCTACCCACAAGTCCAGAAGCCGCTATATGCAGTGATCCTGACGAGGCAAAAGCTGCGACATTACTTCGAGTCCCATCCGGTGACTGTGGTGTCATCCTTCCCCCTAGGGGAGATCATCCAGTGCCGAGAAGCCTCGGGGCGGATCGCGAAGTGGGCGGTGGAAATCATGGGCGAGGCAATCTCGTTCGCCCCTCGGAAGGCCATCAAGTCCTAGGTACTGGCGGATTTCGTAGCCGAATGGGTCGATACCCAGTTGCCAACGGCTCCGATCCAACCAGAGCTCTGGACCATGTTTTTCGACGGGTCGCTGATGAAGATGGGAGCTGGCGCGGGCCTGCTTTTCGTCTCGCCCCTCGGGAAACACCTGCGCTACGTGCTTCGCCTCCATTTCCCGGCGTCCAACAATGTGGCTGAGTACGAGGCTCTGATCAACGGATTGCGAATCGCCATCGAGCTAGGGGTCCGACGCCTCGATGTGCGCGGCGACTCTCAGCTCGTCATCGACCAAGTCATGAAGAACTCCCTCTGCCGCGACCCAAAGATGGAGGCTTACTGTGAGGAGGTTCGACGCCTGGAAGACAAGTTCTACGGGCTCGAGCTTAACCACATCGCCCGGCGCTACAACGAGACTGCGGACGAGCTGGCGAAGATAGCCTCGGGGCGAACGACGGTTCCCCCGGACGTCTTCTCCCGGGATCTGCACCAACCCTCCGTCAAGATGGATGACGCGCCCGAGCCCGAAGCACCCTCGGCCTCGTCCGAGGTGACCTCGGCCCAGCCCGAGCCATCCTCGGCTCACCCCGAGGAACCCTCGGAGCCCGAGGGCGAAGCACTGCGCATCGAGGAGGAGCAGAACGGGGTCGTGCCAGATCAAGATTGGCAAACCCCGTACCTGCAATATCTCCGCCAAGGAGAACTGCCCCTCGACCGAGCCGAGGCTCGGCGGGTAGCGCGACGCGCAAAGTCGTTCGTCTTGCTGGGCGATGAGAAGGAGCTCTACCACCGCAGCCCCTCGGGCATCCTCCAGCGATGCATCTCCATCGCCGAAGGTCAGGAACTCCTGCGGGAAATACACTCGGGGGCTTGCGGTCACCATACAGCACCTCGAACCCTCGTCGGGAACGCTTTCCGCCAAGGCTTCTACTGGCCAACGGCGGTGGCCGACGCCACTAGAATTGTCCGCGCCTGCGAAGGGTGCCAATTCTATGCGAAGCAGACCCACCTGCCCGCTCAGGCTCTGCAGACGATACCCATCACCTGGCCCTTCGCTGTGTGGGGTCTGGACCTCGTCAGCCCTCTGCAGAAGGCGCCCGGGGGCTACACGCACCTGCTGGTCGCCATCGACAAATTCTCCAAGTGGATCGAGGTCCGACCCCTGAACAGCATCGGGTCCGAGCAGGCGGTGGCGTTCTTCACCAACATCATCCATCGCTTCGGGGTCCCGAACTCGATCATCACCGACAATGGCACCCAGTTCACCGGCAAAAAATTCTTGGATTTTTGCGAGGATCACAACATCCGGGTGGACTGGGCCGCCGTAGCTCATCCCATGACAAATGGGCAAGTAGAGCGTGCCAATGGCATGATCCTACAAGGGCTCAAGCCTCGGATCTACAACAACCTCAACAAGTTCGGCAAGCGGTGGGTGAAGGAACTCCCCTCGGTGGTCTGGAGCCTGAGGACGACGCCAAGCCGAGCCACGGGTTTCACGCCGTTCTTCCTGGTCTACGGGGCCGAGGCCGTCCTGCCCGCGGACCTGGAATATGGCTCCCCGAGGACGAGGGCCTACAACGAAGAAAGCAACCAAGCTAGCCGAGAAGACTCGCTGGACCAGCTGGACGAGGCTCGGGACAGGGCCTTACTACACTCGGCGCGGTATCAACAGTCCCTGCGACGCTACCACGCCCGAGGGGTCCGACCCCGAGACCTCCAGGTGGGCGACCTGGTGCTTCGGCTGCGGCAAGACGCCCGAGGGAGGCACAAGCTCACGCCCCCCTGGGAGGGGCCGTTCGTCATCGCCAAAGTTCTGAAGCCCGGAACGTACAAGCTGGCCAACAGTCAAGGCGAGGTCTACGGCAACGCTTGGAACATCCAACAGCTACGTCGTTTCTACCCTTGAAATATTTCCAAGATCGTTCATATACCTCGCACCCACGCAAAGTTTAGTCAACAAGGAAGGGTCGGCCTCGCCTCGGCAAAGCCCGACCCTCCCTCGGGGGCTAAAAGGGGGGAAACCCCCTCTGCGTCAAAATTTTCCTCGAACAAAAAATCTCTTTTACCAGAACATCTTTCGTGCTTTTTGATTACTTCGAAAAGTGGGTCCTGGAAACGACGGAGTACACGTAAGCAGTCAAGGCTGACCGAGCCGAGGGACTCCTACGCCTCCGGGATACGGATACCTCACTCATCACCTTCTGCGATAAGTAACTCGCGCTCGGATAAGGCAAATCCGCGGATCGAACGAGTCTTTACGTACGAGAGCTCTTCTGTCGAAGCGATTCTTCGAGCCTTCTCGACCAAGTCGGTGACAGGGCTTCATGGGCGGGTAAAAGTACGCGTAAGCGGCAAGGCCGACCGAGCCGAGGGACTCCCACGCCTCCGGGATACGGATACCTCACTCATCACCTTCCGCGAGAAGCAACTCTTGCTCGCACTAGCATCCCTGCTACCGCCAAAAAGTCCAGATACTCGAAACGAGAGGAAAAGAGACGCAGCTTTATAACGCAACAAGGGTATGTGTTCTGGCCTCAACGGCCGCGCAAGGCCCACGCTACAAGACGATTTGACCCTGCAGGCTCGGATCTTGACGCTGGAAGAGGGCGATGACACCCTCGGCGTCGACAACACCTTCAGCAAGGCCCGACCTAGCCTCGGACGGCGACACGGTCCGAGGGCCTCCGCTCCGAAGGACGACGTCATCACCACGCTCGAGCAATCTCTGCCAGGGACTTCTCCGAGAATCCGGCCCGAGCGGACGGCTCGGCCGGCCACCTCCGGGGCCTCGGCCGACCGCCTTCCGAGGGCGCCAGCTCGATCCGAAGCCTCGGATGATCAACTCCGACGACGATCCTGCCAACAGACAACCCGGCTAGGCTCCGGCCAACCAGGTTTCATTTCCGAGCCAACTCCGCCTCTGCTCATGCTGATATCGCTACCCCTGGCCTCGGCTCGTCGAAGCGCGGCCGAGGGGTCTCTTTAACTAAGCTAGAGGAGCCTCGGACAACAGGGCCGACCGAGCCGAGGGATTCCTACGCCTCCGGGATACGGATACCTCACTCGTCACCTTGACACGGGGCGACTCACGCTTGGTGAAGCGGTTCAGGCAAACAACAGGCGAGTCCTAGTACTCAGAAATGAGGAAAAAAACACGGCTCTGTGCCGTAAGTTACATACATGTTCAGGCCCCGAAAGCCGAAATGAACAAAAAACCCGGCACTCGAAGTGCCATTACAAACGAAACTCCGGTTCCCCCCCCCGCAGGTACGAACAACCCCACTCGATGGGGGAGGGCCTGCGGGGCAGCAGAAGACCGACGAACGGCACGTCGCCGCCCCGCCCCGGCAGCGGCGACGATGAAGACGTCTGTCCCGAGGGGCCCAACAGCAGCAGTGATGGCCTCAGGGTGGATACTGCTGCTGGGAGGCCCCCGCCCTTGCCCAAACTCGAGAGGCAAGGACGGGCAGAAGGCCGTAGAGTCGGAGGTCGGTCCGTGGCCAACCTCGGCCGTCGCGCCGGCGGAAGAACCTCTTCCAGTTGCCGTGGCAGAAGGCGACACCGGGGGCGGCTCCGAGATTGCTCGGCTCAGAGAGCCGGGCACGCTGCAGCTGTTGGCGCCACGGACGACTCCCGCCCTTCCCCCCGATCACTGAGGGAAGGAGCGGGTCACCACCCGCGCAGGGGCCAACCCCGACCCGGCACACGCCCCTCCTCAGCCCTGGTGATGAAAATCCTTGAGGCTGAGGAAGGGGCGGATGCCGCAGCCCGGCTCGCTTTCCCCCACCATCAAGCCGGAGGTCGCCCTCTTGGGTGACCGCCGGTGGAGGGGTGCAGCCGGGCTGCATGATGAAAATCCTTGAAGCCGAACGATGGCTGAAAGGTACCGACTCCCGCGGAGTTGCGTTCCTCCGGCGATGGAGCGAAAAGACGGCGGTTTCCCCCCATCCGGGGGCTCGGAAGATGGAGAGACGCAATGCATTGGGGAGGAAAGAGACATGGTTACCTCACGAAGGGGGTCGCCCTCCTTTTAAAGGCAACTCCCCCTGCTTGCGCCCTCAACCGTCGCGGGCTGAGTCTTCTCCAACACGCCTCCAAAGCCCTTCCCTGCGGCGCGGGGGCTGGGGCCCGCCTGTCATACAGACCGGCTCTGAGCAGAAGAAGCCGAACCGCCGCGCACGACGCACGCAACCACCCAGCGGTTACAAGTAACCCTCCACTTTTGCTCGGACCAGCGGGCGAAAGGGGCAGGCGGCCATGCAGGCGGCATGCAACCGCGCCAAGTGGACGCGCCTCTCTGACTCCTGACAGGCCGGCGCGACGGCTCAAGCCCACGCGTCGTGCAACTGGCGCGCCGGGCGCTGCATGCGAACCGCTATGCCACTCGCTCCACCACCGCACCTCCTCGATTGCCGAACCGATACCGCGATTCGAGGCGACCCAGCCCGCGACCCGGCAGCGCCAGCCTGGCGCAGCGGTCAAAAGCGGTCAAAAATGGGCCGGCAGTGATGACGGTGGCAGGCGCGCGAGAGCAGCGGTCACGCCATCTGCCAAGCTCATGTCCCATCCGGAGGCAGCAAGAGAGCCCCCTCTCACGGCGTGAAGACGACGCGCCCGTGACCCGTACCTCGAACGGCTCGCGCACGCGCAACGACAACCTCGCCAACTACTCACCCCGGCGCATTAACTCCGCGGCTTGACGGACAGCGCTACGGGCGGAGCGGCTGGTGACGTTTCGCCTTCGCCAAAACGACCACGCCGAAAAAGGTACGCCACGACATTCAATTTCGAATCCTTTTTCCCTTTTCCTTCTTTCTCTATCTCTTGCAACAGGGACCGAGAAGGGGGATAACCCCAAAGGGATCCTTCCCCGTGAAGGAACTAGGCTCCGAGCCTCCCTACTGATCAGGGGTTCGAAGGCTGGCCCCCCGAAGGGTTCAACAGCCGCCTCAGATCGCGTGGGCCCGACACCCACTACTGGTCAGGGGTTCGAAGGTCGGCCCCCGAAAGGTTCCGCGACCGCCTCAGGCTACTCGGGCTCCGTGCCCCCTACTGATCAGGGGTTCGAAGGCTGGCCTGTCGAAGGGTTCACAGTCGCCCCAGACGCCGAGCGAGGGATGACCAGGGGTACGTTCGATACATAACCAAGGCTCGGGCTGCGCTCCCGAGGTACCCTAGGACATTTCCGAGACCAGCGGGAACGACTCTGTAACGGAATCCCATCGGAGGGAGGCAACGAGCCCTCGGACCCCGTCGCTAGGGGACCGGGTCCGGCAGATCACCCGCAGGTACTTTTGGGCGTGCCTCCGGGCCCCTAGCCGACCCCCAACGAACGGGGCACGGACGTCCACTCGGATTACCCGATTGCAGCTCACCGGAGACACCATGTTCGGTGCCCATCGAGGGTAACATGGCGCACTCCCCCCCTCCTCCTTGCGGAAAGGCGACGTAGGGGCGTATATAAAAAGTCGAGTCTGTCCCTGACCGTCCTCTCGCTCCGTGCGAAGGCTCGGGGGCTGCTCTCGCAAACCCAGCTCCGGCCGAACCGTTGACAGCGTCAACATACCAGCCCGAGAACTTGGGCCCCGACAGTGCACCTGGGTTACGCCCTGCTCGCATGAGGGAACCGCCAGACCAGCCGAGGCATTACGCTAGGCATTAAGACCTCGAAGGAGTGAAACCACTCCTCCGAGGCCTCGGGGGCTACACCCGGCGGGTGCGCTCGCGCGCACCCACCGGAACAAAGTACCACCGAGAAAGGCTGGTCCCCTTGCAAAAAAGTGCGACGCAAGCCTCCAAGCGAGTGTTAACACTCTCTTCGAGGCTCGGGGGCTACTGTCGGGGACCATAATTAGGGGTACCCTCAAGACGCCTAATTCTCAGCTGGTAACCCCCATCAGCATAAAGCTGCAGAGGCCTGATGGGTCTGATTAAGTCAGGGATCAGTCCATACGAGTGACTTGACCACGCCACGCCCGAGCCTAGCCTCGGGCGAGGGCAGCCGACCCTAAGATGACTCTGTCTCGCCTGAGGCCTCCTCTTTCACGGCAGACGCATCTCCGGCTCGCCCTAGGCCCCGCCTTCGATAAGAAGAAACCCTGACTAAATCACCGCGCCAACCGACCGAGTCACCGGGGCGTTTAACGCAAAAGGTAAGACCGACGGGCGACCAGACTTCGCCAGAGGTGCCATAGGAGGCTCCGCCCGACCCAGGGCTCGGACTCGGGCTAAGGCCCCGGAAGACGGCGAACTCCGCTCCGCCCGACCCCAGGGCTCGGACTCGGGCTAAGGCCCCGGAAGACGGCGAACTCCGCTCCGCCCAAGGGCTCGGACTCAGGCTAAGGCCCCGGAAGACGGCGAACTCCGCTCCGCCCGACCCAAGGGCTCGGACTCGGGCTAAGGCCCCGGAAGACGGCGAACTCCGCTCCGCCCGACCCCAGGGCTCGGACTCGGGCTAAGGCCCCGGAAGACGACGAACTCCGCCTCGCCCGACCCAGGGCTCGGACTCCGCCTCGGCCTCTGCCGAACGATCTCCGCCTCGCCCGACCCAGGGCTCGGACTCTGCCTCTGTCTTGCAGGACGGACTCGACCTCGGCTTCGGAGGAGCCTCCACGACGCCCGACCTAGGACACGAGACCGACGCGTCAACAGGAAGCGTCATCATCACCCTGCCCTGAGCCGACTTGGGTCGCAGAGAACAAGACTGGCGTCCCATCTGGCCGGCTACGCCAGATAGGCAAATGATGGCGCCCCACTAGACCATGACGACGGCGGCTCTCAGCTCCCTTACGAAAGCAGGAGGACGTCAGCAAGGGCCCAGCCACTCCGACAGCTGTCCCCCCGTCCGGCTCCGTTACTCCTCCAACAGCCACGACGCCACAACAACAGGGTGCCAAGACCTCTCCGGCTGCCACCTTGGCATGTACTTAGGCGCTAGCTCTCCCTCGCTAGACACGTAGCACCTTGCTACACCCCCATTCTGTACACCTGGACCCTCTCCTTACGACTATAAAAGGAAGGACCAGGGCCTTCTTAGAGAAGGTTGGCCTCGCGGGGACGAAGGGCAGGGGCAGGCGCTCTCTCGGGGCCGCTCGCTTCCCCTCACCTCGCGCGGACGCTTGTAACCCCCTACTGCAAGCGCACCCGACCTGGGCGCGGGACGAACACGAAGGCCGCGGGAATTCTCCGACTCCCTCACGACCCGGCTCCGGCCACCGACCTCTCTCTCTGTTCCCCCCTTTGCGCTCGCCCACGCGCTCGACCCATCTGGGCTGGGGCACGCGGCACTCTCACTCGTCGGCTCGGGGACCCCCCGGTCTCGGAACGCCGACAATAGGGAAGCTCTATACATCACCTAGGCTAATGGATGAAAGGTCCATCGCCCGAACTAGCCCTCGCGCCTAATTAACTCCCACCAAATCAGCCCCCGCGTCACCCAAACTAGCCCCTCGCCTAATTAAGTCCCCACAAACCAACCCCACCTAATTAAAGTCCCCACACACTGCCACTTGCACGCCATCGCTTAGCCACCATTGAAGCCACTGCTACCTGAATGCAATTCTTCACCGTCGTGTCTCGCCTCATTCGCCAAAGCAGCCATCTCTCGTCCTCAACTCATCACACTGAATTGTTGACCTTGAACAGCTAAAGCAACTCTCGAATGACTGAAGTAACTCTTGAATGGCTAAATATTTGTTCCCGTTGTACATTGAAGTTAACATTGAATGGTTGAATATCTGTTCTTGCTATATGGTGAAGTAAACCTTGAATGGAGAAGTAAACCTTGAATGGTTGAATGTTTCTTATTGTTGTGCGTTAAAGTAAACCTTGAATTGCTGAAGTAAACATTGAATGACTGAAGAAACTTAAATAGCTAAATGTTTTGTTTCTGTTGAACGTTGATGTAAACCTTAAATGGCTGAAGTAAACCTTGAACGGCTCAAGTAATCTTTAAATGGTTGAATGTTTGTTCCAGCTCTACATTGAAATAAAACTTGAATGGCTAATGTAATCCTAAACAAAACTATGAATGACTAAACTAAACCTTGAATGGCTGATATTTGGTGTTATGCATTGCAGGCAGCGGGCGGATCAGTCCTATCAATCGCGCGTGGCTGAAGAAGTTGGTTCCCTGATCAATTGATTTCTCTGATGCAGGTTAGTCCCGTTAATTGTGTGTTATTGGTATGGTCGCGCACGGTTGGTGCAACTAATTAATTAGGCCAGTTCAATTATTACCTTTTAGTCTAGGTGATCACCCTAGGTGATGCTTAGCATTTAGGTGTGTATATATTTGCCAATATACACATGTATATGTATTAATTATTGTACACACATACATATCAGTTTATAAATATATATAGAATAAAAAGTCTCTAGATATCTTAGTATTGTTCTATCAAAGAACCGGTCCTAAAGAAGAAATGTTTAGTAGCAGTTTTGCTAAGAACTGTTACTAAATATGTACCTGAGTACAGGTTCAAGTTAAAAACCGGTACCGAAGGCACTCTTTAGTCATGGACCATGCAATCAGGACTAAAGATTGAAGTCTTTAACCCTAGATGCCCGTTACCAGTTGGGAATCTGGTACTATATAACCATATAACCGGTACATCACCGATACAGATGGGCATCTCGTTGTTGTCCACCTTTAGATTTGATTTTAGATGTGGCTCAACAACTGTTTCTATAAGTCAATGGTTTGTAGATACAAAAGAGTACAAGTGACTCTACCGCTTACATGGGGACTTGAGCCAAGGAGAGGATCTAGCGAGTGGCACTGAGGTGGAGGTATGGGGAGACTAAGCAGTGGGAGATGTCAGGATGTCCGCAACGGTTCCTCTATATCATCGTCCTATATCTCACTTTTTCTTTACCCTCTGCCCCCTAAATTTCAACTCGCTTAACGATTCCCTCTAAATTTATACCTCTATACATAATACAATGTATTCCTAAAATATTTTAAATTAGTTTTTTACATATGTATTTATTATATGTATTTGTTATAGTCTGAACTGGTAGATATATATTCATTTTGTGTTTAATTTATAATTTAGAGTATAGAGACATTTGGGGGAAGAGACCCTAGATAAAGGAAATAGAGAAACGTACTGCCGTTTACGGATGGGAACAGAAGCACGACTGCAGGCTCTCCTGCCCCTGAACACGTGTAGGGGGCGTGCTGTAGCGACTGCAGCCAGCCTCAGGACAGCGCAGGGGAAGAGATTCTATGAGAGAGTAGGGAAAGAAAAAACAGACAAGAGCCCCTGTACCGACTTGAGGTAGAAATTAATCCAATTGAAAAAAACAGGTCTGAAATAGTAAAATCGCTGTCGCTTGATGCTAATATGCCATCAGACTATATTTACCACCATACCTTTATCACTGTCAGTTTACGAACTAATAGTCATACCTTTATCACCATCAATTTAATACTAGAACTAGCTAATTGTCTGTGCTTTGATATGGTTTTTATATATAGGTATTGAAATATTTATTTATATATAATTATTGTTTATTTCTAAACACTAAGATACGTGTAGTCTGCTGTCTATTTTTTGATATTTTTACTTTATTAAAACAGGATGCCAGCCTGGTGGGCCGGCTTGTAAGCGAGCAGCCCACCGGCCAGCTGATCGTTAGGGCTACAGATGCCGCGCGTGCTTAGCGGAGGATGTGGCTGGGAAGTTGCGTGAGGGAGCGAGCGAAGCAGGATAGTCTCGAGCGGCGGCGGTTCTCAGATAGACTGTAAATCTGTAGGTGGTTCGGCTCGCCCGAAGTCCTCGCCACTCCTGTGCAACCTTCTCTAGGTTGGCTTCTTAAGTATGGAGATTTGCTCCCTACTAAGGATCTCGCAGAAAATTGCCAGCTCTCTGTTCTTCTTCCCCTCTCGGTTCTAGTCACGGTTTGGATCGATTCAGTCGATTCTTGGTGTCCTGGTGCTCATCTTGCTGGTGGATCTTTTTGTAGTTTTTACGAAGCTGATGTTTTTTACAGTTTTGACGAAGCTCCCTTTTTTGCCGAAGCTAATTCAAAGTGATGGTTCGCTCGAAAATGCTGTGAAAAAGATTCGGCTATGGTCAAATTTTTCAACAGCACAACAGTGCAATGGCAATTAATGCTGTGGTAACTTCACACCTACCCATCTGTTTATATAGTGCTGCAGGTGGGAAGGTGAATCGCCAAGTCGCCCGCACCCGCTGAACAGTCACCCGCACCCGCTGAACAGTGGACCACTACCCGCTGTGTGGTGGGCCACCCCGCGCCTGGAGTACTTTAATCGTTTCTCGGCAACGAACTCAGGGAAGGTGTTTTTCGGACCTTCGACATTCCAAAGCCTTGAAGATTTTTCACGGATCAAGCTCGTTACGAAAAATGATCTAGCACCACGAAGGGGCTACTGTTGGGGGCTTGCTTCGTCGCCGAAGGTCCTTTAAGAGGAAGCACCTTCGAAAGATCAATGTATAATCAAACACAGCGCGAAGGTACATGCCGAAGCTACGATCCAGGGAGCTTCGACATAGCGACATGCCTTGAGACGAAGGGCTGCACCGACTTAAAGAGGAAAAGACCGACCAACCCATGATGATTTGTGTCATGATTGTAACTAGTCATCAGGGGCATAAATGTAATTCTGACCGGGCTACGTCCCGTGCATATAAATAGGTGAACAGTACCCCCGTACTGTTCACGCTAACTTATATTCGCTCGTGCGTCACACTTGGACTTTTACCTTCTGTCAAGCCGAAGGTATAAATGTAATTCAATATTGTTTCTGTTTATCCATGATAATAAAAAGAAGAGATATTAATAATTTCATATGTTTATTTATGTTGCCTCTTATATTTCATATGCTTCTTCTTTCATTATCATATGCTACGATGATGAAGGTATGTCCTTCATGATCTTTGTCTGAAGATCATTATATCCTAAGGGAGATAATGCTTCGAAGGACGAAGAGTATTAACCTTTAACATTTTGTGTTGCCTTGTTCTTAACTCATAACATTTGAGAACAAGTCCCCAACAAGGTGGCACTGCTCGTGTGCAGTGAGGTTCTCCTATGCTCTGTTGATTTAATAGTGCACCTGTGTGGTGCTCTGTCTGTTCTGATCTTTGTTCGTCGTGGCCTGGTGCTTGGGCTCTCTGCTGCGCGGTGTTCCTCTTCTCGGGCTGGTGCCGTGGATGTCTCCTTCGACTCTGGCAGCGGCTCTAGTATCTCTGTCAACCTCCCGCCGTGCAGGCCTGGATGTGGGCGGCAGAATTGGTTTTCTGGGACAGAACCTTGTGTTCGCTGAGCTGGTCTTCCCACGTAGACAATCTACGTGCTGTGAGTTACCCGTTGCATCTCTATATTTATTGAGTAATTTTGTGCAATTTGCTAATATTATTTACTTGGGTGTGATTGTACAATTTGTGGGCAGAGTTGATTGCTCAATGATGATAGCGGTGTAGTGAGACGACGTGACAGTCTGGGTTTAGTGTGTTGTTATTTTCAGCATTGATATTATTTATGCCTAATTATATCTCTATTTATTGAGGCTGTTTACCTGTGTTAAATTCTGCTATATTATTGAATTCACAGCCCCTAACTATTAGTATTTATACTTGATTATTAGGCTTATTACATCTGATCTAAAACCCTGATTTGGTAAGATAGGACTGTCACATTAGTCGATGATCTTTGATCACCCTTTAGCGTTGGAGGGCTGTTTTTTAAAATAACCCGCTATTTTGAGAGCAATATCTTAATATAAACAATTATGTTTATGTGTTTAATCTGCCTTCTTCATCTACAAGCCATGTTTAATTTACAAATGGACCTGAGTAGCTATGTTTCATGTTTTCTTTTACTGGAATTGCTACTGTTCATTGCTGTTATAATTACATATGACATTTATCTGAGTTATATGCCTATTTTATTTGGAATTAGAATATTTAATTTATTTAAATATGTTGAAAGCATGTCACTTATTTCTCTAATATTACAACATAGTCTGGTGATTAGCCCTAAATTTCTGTAGAGTGGGCGTGGTTTTGAGTGATAGCTCTACACTATTTTTTGCATGGTGTGGTAGCTGCGCTGGTGAGATCGAATACTGGATAGACGCAGTAGCCGGCTGCGTAGGTGTTGGGGGTCCAAGTGGGTGAAGCTGTGATAGCACCCACATTAGGTTTTTAATAGAGTAGTATAAATACGGAGTTGTGAGGTTAGTATGAATCTTTACATAAGCTTATTTTCGACTCTTTACGGCCAAGTGACAGGTGCCATCGACATAAGTCTCTAGCCGTCGGAAATAAGCTATGTCCGACGTCTTTAGCCGTCCGAAATGTTGTCGTCTATTGTTCTGACTATACTGAGCAGTTCCAAAATATTTCCTATGAGTATCTGAACAATTCTTGATGCCGTGCCGGCACGAGAATATGTGTACCAACCAAGCTAATCCCTTGTGTGTCGTAACAGGAAACGGTCCTTGATAGATATTGCCACACACTTTACACTTATACGAACCTAAAATAATCAATCTGCCGACTACAAGCTCTTGAAAATTTTGGAACCTCACACCCTACTTGCCGGCGCGCAGTAGGGCAATACATCAGTACATGCATGTGAGAAAGATATCTTTCAATTTCCAAAAGGTACGGCTGCTGTCCGCCGGTTCCGTCCGTCTAGAAGAATCGAAGTCTGAGATGATGTACTAGAGCTCTGCGTACGTACAAATGAATTAGTACAATGAATTAGTACAAAGGAGCCAGCCGCAGAGATCTGCCAAGAAAACAGCTAGCAAATTGATGCTACAAAGCCAGGACCTTGAGGCTATTTCGAGGAGTTCCCTTTAAAATTCTCCCCCTATATTATTTTTATTGTATCTCATCGTCAAAATTTAATTTCCTACTTATTTATCTTTCACAGCGGTTTCCACTAAATTCTCTCCCTATAATTCACTACAACTATAAGATATCATTTTCTACATATACTTTACATCCACTATTAATTTTTTCTACTAATAATTGAAAGTGGATCTACGTGAACAGTGCAAGAGCCGGCCGCACGCCACAGCTAAAGAGAGAGGGGGGCGAGCGCATGGAGGACGCAGTAGGGAGCCGCGCTGCGGGCGTCCACGTGCCCCTGCAGCCGCCATGCAAGGGGAGGGGGTAAGAGCGCGGCTGCCGCTGCACGTAGTCTGAGCATGACAGCGATCCACCTCTAGTTTTGCTATAAAAGTCTAGCGATCTAATTTTTTAAGGCTTATTTGGTATTGGCTTTTTTCTATTTTCGACAACAGTTTCAATGGAGAAGCAAAGAAATAATACTACCTCTGTTATCGAATATTTGTCGACCGCTAGTTCATTTTTAAACTAAACAACGACAAATAAAAAAGAACGAAGGGAGTACCAAATAATTAAGAAGGTGGATCTATTTTATGGTGAACAGTAAAGGATCGAGACCATTTTTTGAGCATCTCCAACAACGTGACCTATAAAATGCTCTATAATTTAAAAATGAGTATATTTTATAAAATTTAGGGCACCAACAAATATCTTGTCCCAACATTAAAGCCTCAAATCTAGATTATAGGATAGGACACTACGTTGTAGTATATTTGAGGCACTTGAGAGAGTGTCCTATAACTTTTAACCAAAAATTATGAAATGAGGCACTGTTAGAGTAGTTTTTCCTATGTAGAGCCTCATATTTCAATTTGAGGTACCGGTTTGATGCATTGTTGGAGATGCTCTTAGTCCTTTTTAGAAGCTACAACAGACACTCTAAGAGGCTAGATATACACTTTGCAGTGTGTCTGTGCACTCATTTCTAGGCTTCCCCCACGCACTTATCACAGACACGTTGTGAAGTAGATTATGCGGTACATGCGCTTCACTCCTGAGTTTGGTTTGTGGTACCCTTCTTCCGTTCTATCTTTGTGCGATTATTCTGATGCTGATTTTACGGGATGTCCCTTAGAGCGCAAGTCTACTTCTAGAACTTGTGAGTTTTTGGGGACTTCATTGGTTTCCTAGTCTTTGCGCAAACAGTGTAATGTTGCCTAGTCTACCACAGAGGCTGAGTATGTCGCTGCCGCTAGTAATTCTTGGTCGTAATCCGAGTTGATTCCTCTTTGTGTTTGTTTTGAGAAAACCCCAACAAAACCCCATTCTTCTTGATTTTTTGGTTCTATGCTTTGATTTCTGAGTTGCTCGTGTTGTTACTTCAACAGTGGACATCTTTCTCCCACACAAACTATCTGGAAAGTTTGAGCCTGTTCTGGGCAGTTTTCTCTACCCAACACTATTGCCCCTGTGCGCGACACTGCTGGACACTGACACTGCCGGACTTAACCGCGACAATGCCGCTCTGCACAACACTGTCAGCTCATAGCCCAGCACTACTGCTCAATGTTCTATGTGCTTTTCACTCTGACCTTTTATTGTCACCTGAGCAGTTCTCTGAGTTGCACTTTCGTGTGATCATACGACACTAGTTTGATTCATACTATGATCTGGTGCTTTGTGAGTCCCTAAGGGTGTCTGGGTTGAGCTTTGAGATCAAAGTCATGTACTCGCAAGTCGAGAATTTTTAGTGGCTCCCATTCACCCCCCCTTTTGGTCCCCTCACTGGTCCTTCAATTGGTATCAAAGCCATTTAAGGATTTCCCTTCGCTAATCGGTTTGAAATCCACGAAGGCAACATGGAACAGGGTGTTGGAAAGCCATCGTTCTTTGATGGGACAAACTACCCATACTAGAAGATCCTCATGTCGGCATATCTTCAGAGTATTGGGTACAAAGTCTGGGAGATCTATCTTGATGTTGCGTTCGATGCAGCGAGTGCTCGGATCACTCTGATTCAGATGGAGTTTCATGGTTCGAACAACAAAGCTCGCAACGCTTTGTTCTCGTGTTTCTCGCTGGGTGAGTCTTAGTGAGTTAGACATTTGTCTATGGCTCACGAGATTCAGTCCACCCTCGAGAGATTCCATGAGGGCAATAATCATCTGAAGACTAGACTCTTTGAGACGTACCAGCGAGAGTATGAGAATTTTGTGCAATTGGTTGGAGAGACCATAGACACTATGTTTTCTCGGTTCCAGTCGATTGTCAACAAGATGTGTGCCAACAAGGCACAACTTCCCCATGATGATCATGAGAGAGCGCTGAAGTTATGACATGCTCTAGATTGAAGGGTTTGGGAGGTTAAGGTCTCGACGATCATCGAGTCGCATAACTATGAGACTCTCATCGTGGATGAGCTTTTCAGCAAGCTCAAGTCTATAGAGATTGACCAATAGACCTAAGCCAAATTGAGAACCCTAGTGCACCCACCATGGCCCTGGTCTCTAGGGGTGGTGCCTCCTCTAACCCCTCACCTGCTATGTTTGCTTTCTCTTCTTTGTTGATCATCACAGAGGAGCAGCTGGAGAGCCTCGGGGATGAGGAGTTGGCGCTTGTGGCCAATCGGTTCATGCGGATCGACAACAACCACCAGAACTGGCAACATTGCGGGTCGAAGGATGGATGCTTCAAATGCGGTGACCCTAACCACTTTGTCACCAATTGCCCCAACAAGGGCAAGCTGGAGGCTGACCCGTGCGACCACCACTTTGGTCGACACAAGGGCAAGCAGAAGAACTCCTCTGGAAAGTACAAAGTCCAAGGGAGGATTCTACAAGGAGGTGCTGAAGAAGAAATACCTCTAGAAGGCTAAGATAAAGGAGTGTGCCTTCATCGCCTCCCTCAGCGACCTCGACCATGACTCTAACGACACAACATCTTCCTCGAGTGACGAGGAGGCTCACTAGTGGGCTGAGGATAAACTGAACGGACTCCACTTCCTCGTCGATACTATAGGCGGCCTATGCACCATGGCCCTTGGTGATGATGTGATGGGCAGCGATGACTAGGATATCGACGATGGCTTGGCTTCTAAGGTATCACACTCCACTGATGATCTCGCCGCTGAGGTGGAGGAGCTGACAATTGCTTTGGCTAGTCAAGATAAGATTCTTAGGATTGCTGCTCATGAGAGGAAAGAATCTAAATTCAAGTATGACAACATGTTTAGGGAGCTTGAGGCTGCTAGAGCTTCAGTTGTGGTGTCTAACGAGACTAAATGTGATGTGTGATCTCTACACATATCGAACATCACAACTTTACAGACCAAGTATGCCACCTTGCTAGATGAGCGTGATGAGTTGAGATCAAGATCTAGATTGTTAGGTGAGTGTACTTCTTGTCCTGGCATAGAAACTGAGCTAGTAGAGAAAAACGCTAGGATAGCTTTGATTGAGAAGGCTAGCTTAGTGAGTACCCCTGCACCTGTGCAGTGTGCACTTTGTGAGGGTTTGCAGTCTACTCTTGAGTCTTATAGGCACAATAAGTATAGGATCGAGGAAGAAAACACATACCTTCGATCGGTCTTGTGCTTGGTGTCGTGCAGTGAGCCTTATTTGGGCATGGTTGTTAATCAGTTCAAGAGGGGAACTGGCGGGCCAGGAATAGACTTTGCTACTAGTTCTGGGAGTGACGCTCAGCTTGAAACCATTAGAGAAACCTTCAGTCACTCCCAAGCTTATCAAAATCACCCCACCTAAGCCTATTACCCCTGTGAGAGATGGTGTGATTGAGGAGCCTATGAGAACCCCTCCTTAGAAACAAGTGTGGGTCCCTAAACCTAACCACCTCAGGAACACACTTGATACCCTTCCCAACATCTCCAGTGTTCCCCCTCCAAAATCCTAGCCACCCAAAAAGAAAGCCCCCTCCCACAAACAAAATCTACCTAAGAGAGAGGTGAGGTTCCAATGTTAGTATTGTGAAAGGGATGGGCATTTTGCTGCTTTCTGCTTTAGGAGGAACAGAGATGAACGACGGGGATTTGAGTCAAGCAGAGGGAACATGAACTGCCCTTCATGGTGTTCATGATCTGTCGCACCCGAATTTAAGGGATAAAGCCTGGTGCGTCTCATATGTGCACCAAAGAAGAACATCACAGATAATGACAAAGTGTATAGAGATAAATGTCACAAATATCATTATTACATAGCAGAAGTCTTACAAAAATAAATGATAACAATAAAGCGAACTAAATATTATTCCTCGGCGCCATAAAGTTGATTGGGAGACGCCACCTAGATAAGCTCGTACTCTTCGTTGTAGGGCTCCTCCTATACCTCCTATTCTTCTCCTATGGGGGGTTATATATCACAAGAGTGAGCTCACAAAAGATCATAGCTCAACAAGTTGTGGGGAATAATGTGAATGAACTCACCAAAGGTGGGAGTTCATGTGAAGTGTAAGGCTGATCAACAAATAATGGTTAAAGCTGAGCATTGCTTTTAATAAGTTGGTCAAATTTTATTAGCAGTTACTAAATGTAAGTATATACCAAACCAAAGTAATAATAGATCAAAATTAATAATTAACCACAATGCGATGCAAATGACCAGTTAAATTTAATTCCATAAATTACCCATGTGAGGGTCCGAGCCACTAATGATCGTGAGCACGGCTGATATACCAGTTTTACACTCTACAGAGGTTGCGCATCTATACCCACAAGTCATCTTACCATCTCCCAAGGGGTCATGAATCCCATACACCTCTACCAAGGAAGCGAGGCAGGGTAACACTACGAGGCCTTTACAAAGTTCCACTAGCTTCAGAAAACCCGCTACAGTTTCTAGGGAGCGTAATGCAGCAATCCCTCATCTGACCGCCATCACAGCTAAATCAACCCGAGAACCTCACTACATAGACCACTTCCCTACTGCCCTTGCCCCTTTTGGGTAAGGTAGTCATCCACTAGCTTTCCTAATTAGTCAACCAAGGGCGTCCCATACCACCCTTGTGGTAGCACTGTTTTCTCGGGTGGTTCACCGTGTTCCAATTAACATAATGATCTTGTCATGAACAATAAATAACAAATGGATAATAAAAGCATGATCATGAATTATGTGTATCTTAACACCGAAAACCACATAAAGCAATAGTAGGTGCTACCCAAAAGTTCAATGGTAAACAAGGTATAAAGATAGCCAAACTAGGGTGACCTATTAGGTCCTATAAAAATAAACCTATGCAGATCATAATGATTAACAGGAAGATTATTGGGTAAATAGAAGTGATCAAGGGCACAACTTGCCTTCAATAAGCTCCTGCTCAGCAATTTCCTCCTGCTGAACACCTGGGTCCTCGGTCACTTGTTCGTCCACTCGAAGCAATTCAAACAATCATGGAATAGAAAAAATTAACATTACACCAAACATGAGATCATACTGCATAATAATATTCTACGCGTCGAGAATCACTAAATTCGGAGTTACGGTTATCGAGTTACGATTTTCCGAAGTTATTAAGTGTTTTGTATGGAATAAATTAAGTAGATAATTTTAATCTATGTTTCATGACTCAATAGAGTAACCAAGTGATAAACAATATTAATAGAAAATTAATGCAACTGGAATGGACCAAAAAGGAATTAAAATGGATTTTCTATGAATTAAATAAGTTTTTGTGATTATTTTTAATACTACAAATCATTTTTTGATTCAATTTATTAATCCCGAGTTCAGTTGGACTGCACGCACAAATATCCGAGAACCCGAGGTTAAACCTACAAATTCCAGGGCTCACTCATAATTTCTTTCTATCTGATGTGGACTGCGGGTTATTTTCTTACAAACTTAGGGTCTCTTGTGAAAAAGGGTTCGAGCAAAGGGGTAACTTGCCATGCGAGTCGTCTGATCAGAGACGAACGACACAGATCATATTTGCTAATAAATGAATGGTACATGCCTAGAGCCATCAGATCAGAGATCTACGGTTCAGATTAAACCGAGCATTAGACTGAACCGTACGCTACGTGGGCTTTTGGATCTAGATCCAACAGTCAACATTTTGCATAGCGTGGACCGCTTAGCGCCCATCCGATCTAACCCTAACGGTTGAGATCACATATTCCCGGAGATCAACACAGATTTGCCCGATCCCGGATCTACGCCTCAGATCACCCTAACGCGAACCGCTACCAAGGACTAATCATGACCGTTGCCACCAGGATCAACGGTTATGAACCCATCTTCAAACCCCACCGGCAGCCCACGGCGGAGCGCGCGACTGATGCGGCGGTGCACTGCCGATGCAGCGCTCGTTGGCCAATCCGACGCCCTAGACCCAATCCAATTCATGCTAAACGAAGCGCAAGATGATACAAACAGCAGGGGAGGGTTATTACCGTCTCAGTCCGCGAGTTGAAGCCGGTCCACGGCGCAGAGCGGCTCTAGCTGCGATAACCAGGTTCGGTAAGAAATTCCAAGGCGCCACGGGAGTACTCACGCAGCTGAGTCTCGGAATCTCTCCGTGAGGCTTCTGTGGTGACCCCGGTACACTTCTGGGCTAAGGATTCATGGAGTGGGAGATTCGCAATGGTGGCACTTCCTCCCGGATTTCTCCAAATCGATGCGCACCAGTGACGACGTGATTGATGGGGCATATTAGGGAAGAAGGGGAACAACGACTCTGGTTTTATCGATGCAGGGGTAGGGAAGGGGGTTTCGGAACCCAGCTGGCACGAAGGTCGGCGAGTAGCTCAGGTGGGTTGTTACCACCGCGAGGAAACATGGAGGAAGATCTACAGGGTGTCTCTAACGTGCACTACACCAAAATGCTTAACTTCCTAGGACCTAAACCGTAGGAAGTTAGCGCAAAACTCTCGGAAGTTATACAAACCGTCGGAAGTTAGCCGAAACCGTCGGAAGTTAGCCCGTCGGAACAAATTGGTTGGAAGTTAGGCTAACATCAGACGGACTCTCAGAAGTTAAACAAACTTCCGAGAGGGCCGTCAGCCTCTCGGAAGTTAATGACTAACTTCCGAGAGGGCAGTCCACCTCTCGGAAGTTAAGTGCTGACGCCGTCCAGCACAGGCTAACGCCGTCCGCGGAATAACTTCCGACGGCCCTCTCGGAAGTTAATGATTAACTTCTGAGAGTTTTCTAATCCTCTCGGAAGTTAAATTGACCAGCACTAAATATACAATTTGTTTTTGGCAATTCAACACATTGCATACATAACAAATTTATATAACAGCCACAATACACAACATATCACATATAACATCTCACATACATAATAATAACATAAGAATTCACAAGTCTCACAAGACACAAGTCTCACAAGTCAAATCCACCGCGACATAAGAATTCACAAGTCTCACAAGACACAAGTTTGAAGTCTCACAAAACACATTGAATGGAAGCCCACTACTGTCGATCAACATCAGGAAATATCGAAGAGTGATGCTCGCTACCTCCACTCGCGAAGAGCGTATTGACAAAGTCTAACCCATCATCTTGTTGCTGCGCCGGCAAGGTAGCTGGAGGAGTCTCATATACCTATACAAATGACATTCATGGAGTTACATCGTAATGTAACAAGTAAATTATGATAAATTTGCATACCTGATGTTCGGTAGGTGGAGGTGGAGGTGAAGGCCAAGGAAAATGTATGGAAGGTGGAGGTGGGGGGGCCATCGGAAACTGTATCCCTTGGGCTTGTGCTAGTTGCTACCAAATTTCCGAACACATTAATGTCAGTGTTTTAAATCAATACATAACTTAAAATGAATGATCTTTTTGAACTTACTTGTATCAGTGCTTGCTGTTGTTGAAACTGAGTAGCATAGTATTCTTGTTGAGCAGCATGCTGCCTCAAGTATTCCTCCTGAACCCTTTGCCGCTCCTGATGTTGCCTAAGCTCTTCTCGTAGTTGTTCAACTTCTGCAGTATCCTGAGTAGAGCGACGGGAGCTACGAGCAGCAGACCTCGACGAACCTCCCCTCTGAACCGTCACCTGGCTCGAGTCGATGACGTTATCAAAAATCGAGTACCTTCAAACAAGTAACATCACGACAGATTCAAAAATAATCTATTGTACTTAAACCGATGAAACAAGATAAGGTATGTAGAGTCCACACCTTCCATGGGGTTTTCCACTACTTGCATACACAGCCTGAGGATCAATAGGTGCGGTCCTCCAGTCATAGTCCGATCCGTGCTGACTAGACATCGCCACAGCATATGCAGCCTCCATACAAAAAAACAATGCAATCTTACATCACTGGGCACATACATAAATTCATATGAACAAAATCTACCAAGCATTTCAAAACACTCACCAGACGATCTGTTGCCTTTTGGCTACACAACACATCTGGATTTGCAGGATCTGGTCCTCTATGCCCCCTCAGGTATATTTGAACATCACTGGGCACTACACCACTGCTAGCTTTCTGTACGTACATTTGACAGACATTATAATCAGAAATGACATCAAGTCATATACAATCAACAAAACTACACCACTGCTAGTTTCCTGTACTTACCATTGTTTTGCCAAACGAAAGTGATCATCACCTCCATACTTGTGATACGACTCGGTTCCACGATTGGAACTTTGTCGTATAGACTTTGCCTTGAAATTATCCGAAGCCCAATAACGGCATAAGGCACGCCAAGCAGCATCATTGGCGGCTATCCATGGAATCGAATGCTATGGAAACACAATTCATTTATAAGTAACTGTAACATATACAAGGAACACAGTACATCATATGCAAAAACATCAATTTTTCCAACATAAGCAAAAACATCAATTACCTGAAGAAAATCTTGCTCAGTCATAGTAAGTCCATATTGTGACGCCTCGCTCTTACTGGTTGCACGTCGTCCTTCACTACTCAACATAGCTTGATTAATCACCTGGATTCGAACATAGTACATCATATCCGCAACAACATCTGCCGCGTTCTTATGGAACACGGAGTGTGCATGCTTGGTATGAGTATCTCCATCAGGCAACTTATAATATTTATGAAAAAGAAACATAGTCAAGAATCCATAATATGAATCAATCATTGAGCTGATAACTTCACAAGAAGATAGATAAACATACCCAGAAGTCGTGCCAAACTGCACCTTGCGCATTCCCATGTTGCGCGTTAACCGCAAGGCCGTATTGATCCCATCTTGTGATAGGGACCTCAATACCATTCTCAATCACCAATCCAGGCCATCTCATACGACAGATATTGCCCAACACTTTATTTACTTGCCTTACACGACCTTTGCCGGTGAAACTACTATCCAGCCAAGCCCTAACAACACAAGCACAATTGTCAAATTCAAAAAATAATTGTTTATCCTCAATGTGTAAGACATAAGAACAAAGCAAATATTCTCTTACCCATATCCACTCGGGATTATCTCAACCTTGTTAACTGGTTCTTTAGGAGGGGGGACCCAACTAGTCTTCTGCGGCTTCCGGACCCGTGAAGACCCTCCAACTCCCCCGCTTCCAGAACCTCCTCCTGAAACACCAGCTTCTCCTTCCCTTGACCCACTAGCTCCCCCAACTCCCGACCCTCCATCATTGGGCCATTCACCCCACCCTGTCTCTTCCTCATCTTCCACTTGTCTCCACTCCTCTGTCTCTTCCTCATCTTCAGGCTCATCCTATAGATCAAAATTAATAATTTAGTTATTCGAACTCATACAAATATTACATTACAAAACAAATATATTGGTTACCTCATTCCTCTGTACGCCGACTGCCTGACCCTGCAACTCTGGAACATGCTCCAACAAAGCTCTACGCCTGCTCGAGCTTGAACTAGTGCCCTAGAACACTAAGTCCTTTCTCCCAAAAATGGAGGCTCTCCTCGCTAGTCCCTTAGCGAGCTGCTTGACCTTTTTAGACATCCTGTTATTAAAACAAAATCAAATTAGTAATTGAGCATAATGTAAATGAACATAATGTATTGAAATGAACATAATGTAAATGAACATAATGTATTGAAAAGAACAATAAATATATAATTACTTTTTAGTCGTATTCAAAATCAGGATCAAATTGTTTTCTTCGATTCGATGTTTTCTTCTTTGACTTCCGTTTCCGTTTTTTGGGACTTACTACATCTTCAGGATCTCCCACTAATGATTCTGGCAAAACCTTAGTATCTATATTAAAATTGGTCGGAAGTTCATCTTCTTGGTAAATTTCTTCAACTTCCGCCTCGAACCATTCACCCTTGGTGTGTAACTGTTCACGAGGATTCACTTTGTACACTACCCATGTGGCTTCCAGCTTTATAGATGGATACGGTATGTAGTACACCTGGTCAACTTGGGAGCAAGAACAAATTTGCTACATGCACTTGTTTTGAGCTCATGTTTGACTTCTACCATGCCAAATTGGTTTTCTACAGTCCCTTGATTGGGATCAAACCAATCACATTTGAAAAACACCACCTTAAGATTTTTGCTCCCGGCAAAGTCGTACTCGAGTATGTCATTAATAACTCCATAATAATTCATCTCTCTTCCACGATCATCGACTGCCCTGCATATAACTCCAGTATTTTTTGTCGCCGCAAATGGACGAGTACATTCAAATTTGGTCGAACGAAAACGAAACCCCTTAATGTCGTAACGACCGTAGCTTCTAACTTTTACGATTGTGTAAGACATCTGAAGCAAGTCCTCGTCTAAATTTGGAATTTTGTCACACTGCCAATCAGATGGTGAAATTAGATTTCTAAAACAAAATATATAAAGTAGAACAAGAGTGTTAGGTTATTTACATAATTTTGAAACCAATTAATGAAATTGGGCTTCCCATGTCTTCCTCGAAGCGCGTTTTCATACTGCCTCGAGGACAATTTCTCATTAAGATGCGATTGGAATTCTCTGTTACAACAAGTAAACAAATGAGGTGTAGAACACGATTACTACAAGTAAACAAATTGAAATATGGAGTCATCTTACTTGAAATATTGAGTCATTTCATCCATATTTTCATACATATAGAGCAAAGCGTCCAACTTTTCTTCGCGCTCAGGATGATATTCTGTGGATGCCCCAACAGTCTTGCCCTCAATCTCAAAAATTTGGAGATTGCTGCGGGTCCCTACTTTGTCATCATGATACCTCAATGTAGGGGCATTGATATTGTGCTCGTCTGCAAAGTATACACTCGTGAAGGCTGCTACCTCTTTATATTTGAGTTCTTTAGCTATACACCCTTCAACTCTTCCTTTGTTACCAACCATTGAACTAAGCTTCTTTAATGCCCTTTCAATATGGTACATCCACCTGTATTGCACAGGACCACCAACCTTAGCTTCATATGGAAGGTGGACAAGTAGATGTTGAATTGGATTGAAGAATCCTGGGGGGAATATTTTTTCCAACTTGCATATAAGGACAGGAATTTCTGTCTCCAACTTCTCCATCACATCTTTGTTTATTTCTTTAGCACAAAGTTGCCTATAAAAGTAGCTTAACTCAGCTAAATCCTGCCAGATACTGACTTTCAAGTACCCTTGGAACATTACAGGGAGGAGCCTTTCCATCATTATATGATAATCATGGCTCTTCAATCCAGTTATTTTATTTGTCTTTAAGTTCACTGCTCTCCTAAACCCGACCGCATAACCATCTGGGAATTTCAATTTTTTCAACCATTCCATTACTTCTTTCTTCTGTTTAGGTTTTAGACAAAATTGAGCACGTGGCTTTTTTCCATTTTCGTCGAGTTCCTGGGTTGGTCGGTTACAAAGTTTTGCTAAGTCCTTTCTGGCCTTTATATTGTCTTTTGTTTTGGCACCTAGATTCAAGCAGGCACTTAGAATGCTTTCACCAACATTACGTTCCTGATGCATGACGTCAATGTTATGCATCAGAATCAATGCCTTAACATAAGGTAGTTCCCATAAACCACATTTATGTGTCCAGTTATGCTCGGTTCCAAAACCTATGTATCCATCACCACTTTCATTCTCTTTCAAATTATTAAGCATAGCCTCAATCTCTATTCCGCTAAGACGCCTGGGCGGTCCCTTTGTCACGATAGTGCCCTTCTTAAAGGTGTTAACCTCGAACCTATACGGGTGTTTTTGGGGCAAGAAGCATCTGTGGCAGTCAAAGTAACAGATCTTCCCTCCAAACTCAAGGCAAGAAACAATCTGTATCCTTGCCACATATTGGACATGTCAGAGTTCCATGGCAGCTCCATCCAGCAAATAAACTGTATGCCATGAAATCATGAATGGACCACAAATATGCAACTCGAAGTGTGAATTTCTCGTTTTTGTAGCAATCGTATGCTTCGACTCCTTTCCATAACTTTTTGAGATCATCGATCAAGGGTTGCATCATCACATTCAGCCCTTTCCCAGGATGGTCTGGACCAGGAATAATTAGGAAAAGAAACATGTAATCATATTTCATGCACATATGAGGTGGAAGGTTGTATGGAATAACAAATATAGGCCAACAAGAATATGATGCTGCGTTCGTATTGAAAGGTGTGAAACCATCTGTCGCCAACCCAATTCGAATATTTCTCGCTTCACTAGCAAATTCTGGATCAAAGTCATTTAGAGCCTTCCACGCATCACTGTCAGACGGGTGCGTCATCACATGAGTGTCCCCTCGTTCACGTTCTTTATGCCATCTCATGTGCCTAGCTGTGTTCCTCGAAAGAAACAAACGCTTAACACGAGGCGCAAGAGGCATATAACGAAGTTGCTTTTGGGCTATAGTTGATGTGACCATTTCACCATCATCGATTTTAACCTCTACATATCTCGACTTGCCACACTTTAGACACTTACTATCATTCTCATGATCCTTCCAGAACAGCATACATTATCTAGACAGACATCGATTTTCTGATAGTCCATACCTAGACCAGAGAGCAGTTTCCTGCACTGATACACGTCTTTCGGCATCTTGTGATTTGGTGGAAACACTTCACTAATTAAGTTCAAGAGCTCGTTGTAACAATTGTTCGAGAACACGAACTTGGACTTGATAGCCATAAGTCGAGTCACGAAAGCGAGGACTGAAACTGTAGTGTGTTCGTGCAATGGCTCTTCTGCAGCCTTAAGGAGGTCGAAGAACTTTTTAACCTCTGGAGGAGGCGCCTCCTCATGATTTGGTGGAAACACCAAATCAGGATCCTCCCTTAAATCTTCAAGCATCTCGTCCATTCTATCGTACTCCACGTCGTCAGTGTTGTTGGCTTCCGACAAATTTTCACGGGGAAAGTCCTCGCCGTGATACACCCATACTTCATAGTCAGGCATGTAGCCATATTTGCAAAGGTGCCCCGACAGAGTTCTCTTGTCTTGACATCTACAAATCCGACACATACTACATGGACAACGCACATCCGTGCCGGTTCTTGATATAGCAAAAGCACGATCAATAAAATCCTCTGTCTTTCTTATCCAATCTGCTGAGGGATCATTCATACGCCAACCTTCATACATCCATCGACGGTCCTCATCCACCATATTTGATTCTAAAATAGTAGAACACATGATTCATAAATTTTTTTCCGGTACTAAATGCATATCGATCGTGTCACTACATCTATAGGAAAAGATAGTTCCTAAACCCACCCATGAGTGACCGATAGAGCAACGATTTATGACGAGCAACGAGTCCGAACGAAATTTCAGCAGCATAACCCCGTTGTTCTCCATTTGCATGCCCATAAATGGTGCAATAGAGAACAACAGGGTTATGTTACCGAAATCTCGTTCGGACCCGTCATCGTCATAAATCCATAGCTCTATCATCCACTAACAGGCTGTCCAAAAAGGGACAATTTCGGACCAATACGAGTCATATGTGTATATATCATGTGACTCGTGCCTATCCGGAATGGGCGACACATAGGTTTCACAACACTACGACAATTTTGCAAAAATATTACTAACACACAACAAACAAGAGACTAACATAATTCAATTACATGCACCACCTAGCTTATTAAGTTAATTAACCGTATTAACATAATTTCCTATGGTTTAAAAACAGTTAACTCTCGGAAGTTAGCATATTTAATATAAAAATATAATATAAATACTCGGAAGTAGTTACCTGAAGCGACGACGGTGACTGGCGGAGCCGGGCCGGGCGAGTAGCGGGCGGGGCAGAACGGAGATCACGGGATGTGGGGTGGCTGAGCACCCGGCGGTGGGGACGCGGCCGAGCAGACAGGCACGCCGGCGGACGAGCAGGCGGAGGTGGAGCGAGCGGGCGCCGGTCGAGCAGGCGGGCGCGCGGAGAGCAGGCAGGCGCGCGGCCGAGCAGGCGGGCGCGCGGCGAGCGGGCGGCGGTGGAGCGAGCAGGCGGGCGCGCGGAGAGCAGGCGAGCGCGCGGCGAGCAGGCGGTGGTGGAGGCGGGGCGAGCGCGGCGGCGCATTCCGGCGAGCAGGCGGGCACGCGGGGGCGAGCAGGCGGCGGTGGAGACGGCGTAGTGGGCACTGCAAAATGTGAGACGTACAGAGACGGGCGCGCGCCGTTAGCCTAAAATTGATAACTTCCGAGAGGCCCTGTGCAGAACCGTCGGAAGTTAAGGCCTACCCCGATCGGTCAACGTCTGAATACGTAACTTCCGAGAGGCGACAGACCAGCTGTCAGAAGTTAACTTCCGAGAGGCCGTCGGAAGTTAACTTAACTTCCGAGAGGCTCTTGGCCGGCCGTCGGTAGTTAACTTAACTTCCGAGAGGCACTAGTCGCCGCTCAGAAATTATTAATTTCCTACGGTTTTGAAAAGAAACCGTAGGAAATTATTTGCCTCTCGGAAGTTGCTTATTTTGGTGTAGTGGTGCGGGGCCTGCGTGGCAGCGACAGACGAATGCGAGTGCGACTAACTGGTGAACAGGCCCAATCCATTAGGGCCGGTGCGCAAGTGCGGTCGTGCGGCTGCCCGGTGGGTTCCACATGTCAGCGCAGAGGGAGAAGAGGTTAGCCGGGCCGCGCGGGCAACCGGGCTAGCAATGCGCCATGGGCCGAGGCAGGCTGAATTCGCTTTTTCTTTATTCTTTTTGTTTTCTGTTTATTTTTCTTTTCAATTTTAGATTCCAAATTTTGAATTCAAACTTTATGGTGAATTTTGTGATCAAATTAAATGTGTAATTTGAACATACCAGTATGGAAGGAATTTATTTATTTATATATTTACTTTGTTATGTGTGGTATTTTTCTCTTTCCCTTTCTATGTTATTTCCAATTTCTAAATTTTAAATTAGGTGAAATCCCAATTTGGACATTAATATATTTATATTAATATTTCTAATATTAAATGCACACAAAAATAAACTCCAACATGATGCATAGATTATTTATGTGTCATTTGTTAATTGTTCACTTTAAATATGGTTATTCCTATGTTCTAATAAGTAGAGGGCAAAACATATAATGAGATCAACTCTTTTCTTATTATTTACAAATTGGGTATTACAAATCCTACCCCCTTAAAAATAATCTCAACCTCGAGATTAAGATGAACTAGGAAAGAGGTGGGGAAATTCTACTCGTAGCTCTTCTTCTCTCTCCCAAGTAGCTTCATCTTCTCCATGATGATTCCATTGCACTTTACATATATTGATCACTTTACTCCTCGTGACACGAGTCAAAGTATCAAGAATCTTAATAGGATACTCAGTATAAGTTAGACCATCCTGAACACTCAGTTCCTCCATAGGTAGTTGCTCTTCGGGTACTCTGAGACACTTCTTCAATTGGGATACATGGAAGACATCATGTACATCCGCAAGATGGTCGGGTAGTTCCAGTTGGTAGGCAACTTCTCCCACTCGCTTTAGGATCATGAAGGGTCCAATAAAGAGAGGGGACAACTTCCCTTTAACTTTAAACCTTCTCATACCCCGGATCGGTGACACTTTCAGATACACGTGATCACCCTCCTTAAACTCCAAATGCCTTCTCCAGGTATCTGCATAGCTTTCCTGTCTTGCTTGCACAGTTCTCAAGTTCTCCCGTATCAAGCGTACTTGTTCTTCTGCCTCTTGTATAATTTCTGGCCCATAGAACTGTCTTTCACCAGTTTGATCCCAATATAGAGGAGTCCTGCACTTTATGCCATATAAAGCTTCAAACAGGGACATCTTCAAACTGGCTTGGAAACTATTAGTGTAAGAGAACTCCACATAGGGCAAACTCTTATCCCAACTGCCACCATGTTTAAAAGCACAGGCTCTTAACATATCTTCTAGTACTTGGTTGGTTCTCTCGGTCTGCCCATCAGTTTGAGGATGGTAGGCCAAGCTGAAATTCAACTTTGTGTCCAAGCACCCGTGCAACTTCTGCCAAAACCGAGAAGTGAACTGGGATCCTCAGTCTGACACGATCTTCTTAGGTACTCCGTTTAGACAAACTATCTGGGCCATATACAACTCTGCTAGCTTGGCCCCCGTGTAATTAGTTCTCACAGGGATGAAGTGAGCCACTTTTGTTAATCTATCCACAATCACCCAAATAGAGTAATACCCTACAGAAGTGCGGGGTAGACCAACAATGAAGTCCATACCAATTTCTTCCCACTTCCACTTGGGTACCTTCAGTGGGTGAAGTAATCCAGCAGGTATCTGATGTTCAGCTTTTACCCTCTGGGAAACATCACACACTGCCATATGTGAAGCAACATCCCTTTTCAGACCATACCACCAATACCTTTGTTTCGGATCTTGGTTCATCTTGGTACTGCCAGGATGAATGGAGTAGGCTGAGTCATGTCCTTCCTTCAATATGGTTTCATGAAGGCTATCAATCTCAGGGACACAAATCTTGTTCTTAAACCAGATCGTGCCCTGCTCATCCTCCATGAATTCTGGACCTCTACCTTTTGCCATCAGATCTTTGATCTCTTGAATTTTAACATCGCCAATCTGACTGTTGGGGGCCTTCGTCCTCCGAAGGTCCTCAAAAACATGATTTGACAATGTTTTCCAAGTGGATTATATGAACAGGTATCTTCTGACTCAGAATTATGAATATGGAGTACGGTCAGGACGAAGCTTAAGCCAGACGAAGGGGGATTGAGATGGAGGACGGGCTGATTACCAAGATGTACGAAGGACGGTGCACAGCCGAAGCTGTTCGCAGGAAAGCTTCGTCGCGATAGCAGAAAGGGGAACCGACTTAAAGATGAAAATACTACTTAGGTCTTGACAGATTCCCATAATTCATTAGCAAATGTAATGGACATGAATGTAATTTTACATGGGCTGCGTCCCACGTCTATAAATAGATGAACAGTACTCCCGTACTGGACACGCTGACTTGGCATTTGCTTTTGCGTCATCCTTGTACTTTTGTCTTCCTGCAATCCGAAGGTACACTTGTAATTTGAAGTCATTTCTATTGTTATATGATAATAAAATAGAAATGATATTGTGGTAAAACTTAAATACTTATATTACTTTTTATGTTGCGTGTATGTCCTTCGTTATAGCTTATTGCGTTTACGAAGATATATTGTTTGCGACCTTCGTCCGGAACACATTATATCCCGAAGGGAAATAATGTTTCAAAGGATGAAGGATCTTATCATTTAACACTTTCTATGTTGCCTTGTTCTTAATCCGAAGCATTTGAGAACAAGTCACCAACATTGGCGCCCACCTCCGGTGAACTCACTTCCATTCCGAGTTTTTTGAACACCTTCGGAAGCCATAGACCCTCGCTATGGCACCGAAGAAAGCTTCAGCGACTGGGGCTGCAGCTCTGCAACCGCTGGACCCCAACCAGGAGACTGTCTCTCTTCGGGAGGCCCGAAGCCAGAAGAGGAAGGCCGTCAGCCCGACGCTTCAGGAGGATGAGCTAGATCAAGAGATCAGGAATATGGAGATGCTTCATCAACAGGTGCAGAGGAAGAAGGAAAAGATGGCCAGGCTAGCTGAGCTGCAGAGGCAGATAGACGAAGCTTCTGAAGAAGTTCGCCATCTTACTCACGATGAGCAGAACAGAAGGCCTCAACAAAAAGACCTTCATCAGGAGGGCTTCTTCGATGAAGATGACTGGTATGACAATTTCCATCATGGAAATTTTGTTTTCGATGATGCTTCTCCCCTGTCCGCTGAGCTGCAGGCTACACCTTGGCCTCCGTCCTACAAGCCACCCCAGCTTCCCATGTTCGATGGCCATTCAGACCCGAAGCAGTTTTTGATGAGCTACGAAGCAACAGTGTCTTCGTATGGTGGCAATGCTGCAGTCATGGCAAAGTCTTTTGTTATGGCTGTCAGGAATGTTGCTCAGACCTGGTATTCCTCCCTTCGACCAGGAACAATCACTTCATGGCAAAAGCTGAAGGACATGTTGTTAACCAGCTTTCAAGGGTTTCAGACGAAGCCGGTCACTGCTCAAGCCTTGTTCCAGTGCACTCAGGATCATGAAGAATACCTTCAGGCGTATGTCAGAAGGTTCTTGCGTTTGAGGGCGCAGGCACCAACGGTGCCCAATGAAATTGTCATCGAAGCCATGATCAAGGGGCTTCGTCCTGGACCTGCAGCTCAATACTTTGCTAGGAAGCCTCCTCAGACTCTGGAGAAGCTGCTCCAAAAGATGGACGAGTACATTCGTGCCGACAATGATTTTCGCCAAAGAAGGGAGGAGGCTTTCAGATTTTCTGAAATGACCAGGGGCTTCGGAGAAAGATTCTATCCGAGGCATGTCAGGTCCATCCACAACTCTACTCAAAATGATGATAAGGGGAGTCAGCAGAACAGACCGCAGTGCTCCTCACAGGCTTCGGGGCAACAGCAAACTTTCTTCCGGCCACCAGCTCTAAGAGGCAGAGGCGCCAGGGGCTTCGGCGGAAGATTTGGAGATCAACCAAGGAGGGTATTTTGCTTATTCTGTGGTGAAAACAAGGGCCATACCACCAGGATGTGCCATGTTACCATCTAGAAACAAAAGGAGCTAGCAGAAGCTGCAGCGCAACAGGGCCAGCCGAAGCAGGTCATGCATACTGCTTCGTACCATCAGCCTTACATCCCGGAATACGTGGGCAATCACCCTGCAGTTTCCGTAGCTTCGGCGAGTCAACATCAAGCTTCATGGCAACAGCCTCCGCCTCCACCTCCGCTGCAACAAGGCCAACAGCCGGAAGGGAGCCAATATGTTCCACACCAAAGGGATCTCAGAGAGCAATCTGAAGCTCGCACAGTCAATAGCACTGTGCCAGAGTCGAAGCACATTTATTGACAAATATCCTACTTTGATAGCAGTCTTTTCCGTTTAGTTCTATTTTCTGTGTAATAAAGAACATTTCAGTTTTCATGTAATAGTTTCGTGGTTGGTTATGAGGAAAACCTATTTTCTCCACAGGCTTAAGTTGCTGAAGCTTAAAAATTTGCGGTAACAAGGAGGACCTTCGAATTATTAAAAATCCTTCGAAGCAACAAAAAGTCGTTCTAAGGAACGCAGAGTAAGTTGCTGAAGTTACAAAAAGCCGTTCCAAAGGGAGCGCAGTGTAAGTTTTTTGCTCCAAAGACGTTCCTAAGGGAATGCAGAGCATACAGCGAAAAGTCAACGCTGATACCGCCTAAGTAAAAGGCGAAGAAGCTCCAAAGACGTTCCTAAGGGAATGCAGAGCTTACAGCGAAAAGTCAACGCTGATACCGCCTAAGTAAAAGGCGAAGAAGCTCCAAAGACGTTCCTAAGGGAATGCAGAGCTTACAAAGATATTTTGTGTGTATCTTCGGAACAAACGTCATTTACATAACATAACATCATCACATCATTTTGCATAGCATAAGCATCATACATCATGTTGCATATGGCAAAAGAAGGGGACACAGTATCAACCTTCAAAAGGACGCTTTGAGAAAGTGAAAATTGTGCAAAGTCACGAGGGAATACAATGATAATCTTCGGAATACAGCTTCGGAGAATATTTTCACGAAGCATGAACGTGCTTCATCAGAGTAATATCGAAATTGTACAGCTTCGGAGAATATTTTCACGAAGCGTGGACGTGATTCATCAGAATAGTATTAACGGAGAATGTCTTCTTCACGAAGCATGAAAAGAAGGGAAGGTGTTTTTTCGCCGAAGGCTCAAAAATGGTATGTATGTAGAATTTCATGCATCGTAAAGAATTGAATAATGAAAAGAGACTTGTATATTACATTCAAATGTACAAAATATTACATAGATCGCACTTCAAATGTTTTTTCTAATAACATCTAGTCTTCTCTTAGTACTACTTCGGCAGCCTCAATTAGAAGTTGTTCAACAACTTTATCCATGATAGCTTCGGCCATTTGTTTAATTTCGACATCCCCTTTCGTGTGAGGGTCAGCAGACGATCCAGCGAGTTCTGAGGGAAGAGAATATTTCTACATTACTATTACAAACCGCGAACAAAGTTTGAAATAAAAATTACAACACAATAAGAACGACTAATTAATACCTATTTGACCTTCGGGCTCTGTACTTTTTTCGGCAACTTCTGTCACTTTCCTAGCATCATGGATGCCTTTTTCACTCCTTTGAATAATTTCTTGCGCCATTTCTCGGCCGCCGTTGTCCCAGATATCAGTAAAGAATTTACCACCAACCATGCTTGCTTCGGCCGAGGGGTCTTTGATGTCTTCAGAGGATAAGGCAGCTTCGGACTGAGCTAAAGATTTTACATGCTCACAACCTTTCCTCTCCAAAACAGTAGCAACTCCTCTGGCGCCCGAAAAAGCGCAAATGTCACCGCGGCTGCTCAGGATTTCCTCGAAGGCCTCTGCTTCGTGGCTGATCCATTCCATCGGACCTTCGGGATTGCCTCTTGAGAAATTTTCTTCACTAGAGAATGCGCCAACGCTGGCGAAGCTGGATTTTATCTTTTTGACGCATTCTATAGATTTAACATAGCATTTTCTCTGCGATGCACGAAGCTCCTTAACACTTATCTCTAAATGATTGGTCAGTTGATCACTAAGCTCTCGTTTTGTTTCTTCAAGCGCACGCTCCTCTTTAGCTCTAGCTAGCTGTTTCTGAAGATCTTTAATCTCACGTTTTTGGGCTTCGGCCTGGACCTTTGAGGCAGCTTCGTCCTTTTTTACCTTGTCTACCAAGGTAAGCAGAATTTTATCCTTTTCCAGAGCTTCGTTTCTTAGTTTGATGACTTCTGACCGTAGGTTGTTGAACGCAATTTCATAGATCTCATCTGCGGCACTCTTTTGTGCTCTCAATGCGTTGCTTAGGATTAAACCCTGCATGTAAAAAAAAGTTGGTATAAGAATAAAAGAATGAGTTACGAATTAAAAAATTCCCAACCGCAAAATTCCCATACCTTTAGGCTATTATACGCAAGACTGTCCGCGAGATCCTCCTTCGTCATAGCACTTAATCCAGCTTCGAGCTTTGGAAACCCCATACTTCTAGCCATCTCCCGGCAGACAGATAATTCTTTGTTATCAGGGAGGCAGCATAGGAAGTCATCTTCATTCGTCCCATTAAACACTACTGCCCCCTTCGGATATTTTAACTCTCTGGCATAGTGATTGGCTTCATAGATCTCTTCTTCAGATAATTTCTTCCCCGAAGCATGTCGCACGTTATAATCGTATATGTTGGAAGAAGCTTCGGGGGCGGCAGCCTCAATTTCTTCAACCGAAATTGGTTCTGACATTTTTATTTTTTCTTCGGTTTCCAAATATTGTTCCTTGGTGGGCTCTGAAGGCCCAGCTTCAGCTTCAGGTTGTTGCTTCGAAGCTTCAGCAACTAAAGCTTCAGTAGACACTTCAGCAAGTCCAGCAGTCTTTTTTGGAGTTATGCTTGAAGACTTAATTGTCTCCAAAACATCTAGCACGTTCACCATTCTTTTTCTTTTTGGAGTCACCGATGGCCCCTTTTGATTTTTTATTGTTGTCTCAACACTTGCTGAAGGACTTAAGACTTCCAATATTTTTGGTTCTTCAGTTCTCGGTTTCTCTGCCTTCTCTGCTGAAGGTGCTTCAGTTTTTTCTTCGATTTTCGGCCCTGGAGCTGGCTCTGTAGTTTCAGTGGCCAAAGAAATTTCACCGGTAAATTCAGGCACTATGGCCGGCTCAATAAAACGTGCCCGGTGGGTGAGCACCTTCATCTTTTTTCTTTGAGGCGCTGGCTCACTAGAAGCACTTGTGGCAACTTCTGTTGCAGGGGAGATATTTTTTCTTTTGCGGCCCGGCACCGGATAATGGTAGTCAGGGTAGACAAACCCGATTGCATCAAATACCCGGTTGAGCCTTTTCTTCTTTCGGCCTCCGAAGGCTGCCGATAGTGCAGTGTTCTCGGCCTTCGAATACACCCCAAGCAGGTCGTCACTTAATGTTTCAATGCTTTTTAACCAGTCATCATCAGGCTCAACAAACTTATCCCCGTATCTGAATGTATATTTTAGTCTGACCAGTCCACCTTCGTCAGACTCTTTGATGGTTTCCTTCGGCATTTCCCACTTTCCTGCAAGTGGCCACACCCTGAAGGCAATATGCTCTTGGACCAAGTCCCTTGTCCCAACAAAAGAGCAGACTACTCCGAAGGCTCTCTGGCATTCTTCGGCTGCCTCATCCATCTCAACCTTCGGCTTTCGGAGTCCGAAGCGTTGCCAGATGGGGCGCATAATGATATTCTTAACATCTTCTTGCGCTGTTAAGTCATTCTTTACGTAGAACCATTCTGTCATCCAGGCTCCGGGCCACTTTTTCCGAAAAGTTGGCACAGGGCAGCTTGACCCGGAGCGAGCACCGAAGTTGTAACAGCCAAAGTTGTTGTGATATTGTTCTTTCCCCCAGGGCTTCGTCTCATATAACAACTCATGAATGTTGCAAAAGCTTTTAGCATTTGGTTCCAAACCTTGGCTTCTCACAGCCCAGACAAAGATCCCCATTCTAATAATAGCTTCGGGAGTAATTTGATGAAGGTAGATTTGAAATGTATTCAGGACTTCGACAACAAAGCTGCTTAGGGGGAATCGAAGCCCAGCCTTGAGAAAGCTTCGGAAGATTACGACTTCATCTTCTTCGGGAGTGGGAGAAGTTTTTTCTCCAGCATCAGCCCTCACAATAGATATATCTCGAAAATATCTCCCCCTCATATTGTCAATATGACTCTGCTTAACAGTGGTTTTCCCGAAAACCGTGTGACTTGGCCGCCATGGTCGATCTTCGGACTCTCCCCCACAGCTTTCTACATCATAACTGTCGCTGTCACCAGTATCTTCGGACAGACCTTCCAGAATCTCCTTGGTGATTTTTTCCGTATTGGTCTCTGCCATCGCTATAAGGAACCCCAAGTTCTTCTCTTCGTCGAGACTCAGCTTCATCTCAGCAGTGACCTTCTTATCTTCAGACATCTTCGGAAACACTAAAAAACTGTTTTCAAGGCCGAAGCTTAAAAACCAAAAGATCAGCAAATTCTGGTGCGCAAGAGCTAAAAATTTAGTGAGCGGAAGCAGATGGCAAGAGAACGTATCGAACAAATTGTGCTGGACTCCTATTTATACACTCGATATGGTGGAAACTGTGTGGTCCCGCGTGTCGGTGACTTTTGCTATTCTAGCAAAGGGAAGGTGTTTTTTCGGACCTTCGGCTTAAGGCCTTCGTCCATATCGCAATCTGAATTTATCATTAACAAATTAACATTGCGAGGGGCTACTGTTGGGGGCCTTCGTCCTCCGAAGGTCCTCAAAAACATGATTTGACAATGTTTTCCAAGTGGATTATATGAACAGGTATCTTCTGACTCAGAATTATGAATATGGAGTACGGTCAGGACGAAGCTTAAGCCAGACGAAGGGGGATTGAGATGGAGGACGGGCTGATTACCAAGATGTACGAAGGACGGTGCACAGCCGAAGCTGTTCGCAGGAAAGCTTCGTCGCGATAGCAGAAAGGGGAACCGACTTAAAGATGAAAAGACTACTTAGGTCTTGACAGATTCCCATAATTCATTAGCAAATGTAATGGACATGAATGTAATTTTACATGGGCTGCGTCCCACGTCTATAAATAGATGAACAGTACTCCCGTACTGGACACGCTGACTTGGCATTTGCTTTTGCGTCATCCTTGTACTTTTGTCTTCCTGCAATCCGAAGGTACACTTGTAATTTGAAGTCATTTCTATTGTTATATGATAATAAAATAGAAATGACATTGTGGTAAAACTTAAATACTTATATTACTTTTTATGTTGCGTGTATGTCCTTCGTTATAGCTTATTGCGTTTACGAAGATATATTGTTTGTGACCTTCGTCCGGAACACATTATATCCCGAAGGGAAATAATGTTTCAAAGGACGAAGGATCTTATCATTTAACACTTTCTATATTGCCTTGTTCTTAATCCGAAGCATTTGAGAACAAGTCACCAACACTGACCTTTTCGTATTTCTTGTTCTAAGGTAGGTTCCACTTCTATGGTAATTCCCTCAGTATGAGCAACTATCCCCAGATTGAGCTTCTCAAAGTCTTCTACTAACTCATCGGGTAACTAGGCGACAATAGCTGCATGAACATGCTCCTTTCGACTCAAGGCATCCGCAACCAGATTCGCCTTGCCCGGATGGTAATGAATTTCCAAGTCATAATCTTTGATGAGCTCTAACCAACGACATTGCCTAAGGTTGAGATCTTTTTGAGTGAAGATATACTTTAAGCTCTTATGATCAGTGTGGACTTGGCACTTAGTCCCCATAATATAATGCCTCCAAATCTTGAGCGCATGCACTACGGCTACCAGTTCTAAGTCATGAGTGGGGTAGTTCAACTTATGTTTCCACAACTAGCGAGACGCGTAGGCAATGTGATGCCCTTCTTGCATAAGAACACATCCCAAGCCCTAGAGGCACAAATCACAATATATGTCAAATCCCTTATGCAGATCTGGCATAACCCTGGGGGTGACATCAATTTTAACTTCAATTGATTGAAACTATCTTTACATTCATGAGACCACTTAAACACCTTTTTCTTCTCTAATAGTGAGGTCATAGGCTTCGGTATCTTGGAGAATCCTTCGATAAATCACTGATAATAACCTGCGTGTAACACCCCTGGTGTTACTGTTACTAAAACTTGAGCATAACATCATAAGCATTGGCATTGCATATGTTTGACACACCTAGAGTGCATTCACTAGGCAAAAATTTCAAACAAGTTGTATTGATATGGCATTTTGCAAATAAGACCCTAGTATAGGATGCTTAACCCTAAACAGGGATCTGAAGGGTAAAGCAAGACCCAAATAGAGAAAACCCTAAAGTTTAAGGGAAATAATCATAGAATGTTACTAAGAATGGATCTAAGTGGCATTCACACCCTTGAAACACCAAAAACCCTAATAAGGACCCTGGAAACCCTAAACCTAAACCCTAGGGGGTTAAGTGCAAAATTAGTCCACTTTTGGACTAAAGTGTAAAAGCTATGATGTTAAGACATATAAAGTCATATGGTTCACATTTACGAACATTTGCAAGCTAAACCCTGAATTTTCGACCTATTTGCAAAAAGGACCCCATTTGTGTTCTTGAGCTAGGTCTGAAATTCAGTGATGTGTGCTCAACTTTAGAGCTTTGTAGCTTTCAAATTCTAGGGTTTTTGCCCTAGGTCACCACATCAAATTTGTAGACCTATCAAAGGAGAACAATTTTTCTTAAGGGTGTAAGCATAGTTGTTATGAAGAATTTGGAGATAATCACACTCAAAGTCAGGCTGTCAGGCTGTTAAAGTCTGAATTTCAGACCGATAGTAGGATTACATGAACTTAAGGCTTAATTTTAAGCAAGATCCAGTGATTTTTTGTGGGAACGCAATGTAGCAAAGTTATAGCTGGTTTGTAGCCCTACAACTTTGATGTAGAGCCTTGGGTATGCTGTCACAAAGAATTAGGAGAAAATCGGCTCTAAACTTCGTCTGTCAGGCACTCTAAAGACCCTTCACCATTGTACAGTGCCAGGATTGGATCAGAGCAACCGCGCATCTCACCGCCGACGACCTCCACCGTGATTTGCGCCGCCGCCGTTGCGATTTACGCCATCGGTGACCCGATAAGTCTGCCAGGTAATAGCTATTCGCTTGGAGATAACTCCGGTGACTCACCGCCGTACCCCCCCCCCCCCAACCTTGCTTTGCGGCCTGAGCAGATAAGCTCGCCAGTGACAGCCGTCGCACGGCTTGGCGCCATGTACCCTGGCACCTCCACCGACTCGCCGTGAACCGCTGTAATCCTCTGTCCATCGCCGGAGTGACTGCCACGGTGTTGAACACGAATTCACGTGCGCCAGTGACCTCCCCCTCCTCCGACCGCCGCACGTCACCACTGAAATTCCCGGCCACCGCTGTCGCTCCCTATAAATTGAAGCCACAGCGAGCTCCGCAAGGTCATCACACACCCAGCCACCCAGTATTGCCCCCAGCCGATCACTAGCGAGCTCGAATTTTAAACTTCCCTCAAACCGATTCAAATACACCACGAAGAACACCTCGCCACGGTCAGCTCAACTCAGGTCAGTACAAGTCTCTCTATCGCTTGTTCTAGCGTCCCTAGGCCCTCCTCAAGCACCTCGGCCCCTACAATTGAACTAGACCACCGCTAATCGACGGGAACGCGTGGTTCTTTGGTTCATCCGCGTGCTCACCGTGGCCAGACCAAATTAGACCACCATTCATGAAATTAGGTTGGGGGAAATGCTCGGGCGAGGTTCCATTCCATGTCTGCCACTCGGGAGCGCCGGTCCTTGCCCCGTTCAGCCGGTCTACGCGCTCGCCGGAGCTCTGCCCGCTCGTCGTCGTCGGGGACCTCGACGTGGAAGGGAATAGAACTTGGGGGGTTTATTTGAAAAGCGTCATGGACTCCATGGAATAGTATTGTGACCGCTTCAGGTTATTCAAAAACAGCGGGGGCCTTTCTGCAAGACTGCCACGCGGGCGCGCGCGCGGGCACACTTCTGCTGTGGTTGGGCCGTCACGGGCTGGAATCGGCCCAGTACTATTCATGGATTTTCTTTTTCTTTTTTCGCTAGAACTAAAACAATTTTAGAAAATGGTACAAAAATGGCAAAAATGTCAAACCAATTTTCCTAGATTCCTTATTTTCCCTAGTATTTAATAAAAATAGTTTTATGATTTTCAGGACAAATAGGTAATTTTGGGTCATTTAAAATAGCTTAAAGTATTGCTTCTGGATTTTTAGAAAATCAATAATAATTCCAAAAATACCCAAACTTTTTATATGAACTCAAAATAATATTTAGAAGCCTTGGGTAGATTTTGGTATGATTTGGACCCTTTTTAATAATTAGAACACAAAACCCCCACCCCGTGCTCTTTGAACTTCACTGTTGACTCCGAAAACCCTAAGTTCTCAGAGTTCTGTGAAGGAAAATTGTATTCAAGACCTTAGATAATAAACTCTTATTATCTTTGCACTCTCATGAGCATTACATGGCATTCATTCTTATATAAATGGTTATATTTAGAAAACGAAGAAGAAGTTGAAGTAGAAGGAGAGAAGACTTCACCGCCACCTCAGGAACCTCAGGCAGACAGCTGTTTTTATTTTGACATCTGTGGAGCTGAGCCTGAATCACCTGTAAACCAAGGCAAGCCCTGGTGTATTTTCCACCTCCTTGATTCTTTTAAAATCTTTCTCACTTGCTTGATGCATTAGGTGATAGGAGTTGATTGATAAAACAATTCCTGCATTACCTTCCTTGAATTTGATTACCTTCCTTTGAATCCCTGTTTTATAAAAAGTTTTTACTATGCTTAGTCTTGCTTTAGCAAAGAAAAGATTTTGTTTTTACAAAAGATGATATGGCAAAGTGGGAGTGATGTTTTTGAAAATAAAATTTGATGGTGGATCCATCATGGCCATGATGGGTTCAACATCGGAAAAGATGTACCTCTGCCAGGTACCAAACTTTGGGATTGAAATTGATTAAGCTGAGACCGGGCGGGTGACTTGCACGAGAAGTGAGTCTCGGTGTAGTGCCTCCGTCTGAGTCGATTAAGGACCGTGTCGATGTAGGCCTGCTGACCGAGGACCCTTTAACTGGTCACATGCCTCGTCATGGGTAAGCTTTGCCTCGGGCAGACTAAGGCCAGAATAAGATACCACACAATGGGAGTGGAGAGATGGTGAGAGTAGCGTGTACCCTCCGTGGCAAGAGGTTGGACGGTGGTGTATCTGTGCTCTCGGTTGGCGTGAACCTAATGTGGTCTTAAGAACCCCGGTGGCGACTAGACATATGCAAGGGTTAAGTGCTACATATGTCGTATGATTGGAGATCCTCAGCTGAGTATAATCGATTCGGATCGCTGTACCTTCGCGGTTATGAAGACTTGGTCACTGACTTACACGTAGAACTCCAGTAAAGATAAAGGGATGCTAAGAAATTGGCTAGTGCAGGTCAAGTGACCGAACTAGGGTAGAAAGAACTCTAGAGGCAGGTAAACTTACTTAACCTGACAAATAAAATTGGATTTTTAAGGATCCACTTCAGTAAGCATTTCTGCAAACAGGGTCCTTGATTATTGAGAAACCTTACCTTGACTCCCTGATAACCAGCATACCCTTGAGAGTCTTTTCTTTAGTCGGGTAAGTCTTGCTGAGTAATTCCATACTCAGGGTTTTATTCCCTATTGTTTTTAGGTGAAGAAGCGACAAACTTTTGTTGTTTCTGTTCCAAGGTGGTCTTAAAAGAAGAAAACTAAGAATAGAGCTGTGGGAGGAAGTGTTCCTCCTTAAAAACTTTTTGTTTGAAACTTATCGGGAGGGGTTTTTGCCTCCCTTGGTTCTGTAATAATAATACTCTGCACTCAATTTAATATATCCTAGTCTGTAATATATAACTTCATCTTACTTTTCAATAAATGTAAGTTTATGTAATCGCTTCCGCATTTTCGTATCTCCGATGATCTGTAATGTCTGCATGATGGGTAAAACGCTCTTGGGAAAGGTAAGAAAAGCAGATACCGAACTTATCAAGTGATTCAGGGCACCTAAAGGGTTGTCTGAGGTTCGTTGGACAAGGACAACTGTAGGTGGGCCTAATGACTTGGGACGTTCCGTCACAGCTGGTATCGGAGCGAAGCCCTTCTCTGCAGATATTATGAGACATCTTCAAAAGAATTTTCTAAAGACTTATCTAGAAAATTTCTTCCCCTCTTACCTACTATATCTGAAGAGTTTATCTTAAAGACCAGATAGTAAGAGTGCAACATATAGAAGGTGTGAATCAACTAAGATTGATTCTGTAATTACACATGCATCATGCTAAGAACTATGTTAATAAGATCTTCCCCCTTAGAAAAATGCCGCCACGCACAAGGAAAACTGCGCGCAAGCATACGGGCCCAATTGGTGTGCCACATCATCAACTTGCCCCAAGACACGAGGATAGCAGTAGTGGGAGTAATGATCTGATCAGGGATCTTGAAGCAAAAATTAATCGGCTTCAAACAGAACTCCAACGCAGGACTGACATATGGCTCGCGGATGGCGACAAAATCAATGAATTGAGAAGCGACATCCACTGCCTGCAAGATCAGCTCGCAGATCGAGATCTAGCGCTCGACTGGGCGATTCACTCTCGTTCGCTTGCCTGGGCTAAGGAGGCGAAAGCTCGAGCCCAAGTAGAAGAGCTTAGCTCAGCCATTGACACCTTGCAGGCTTATTGTAATACTCTACATGAAGAAGTTCATGTATTGTACTCACAACTACACCCTAGTGTACCTGCGGATCCTGTCGGGACAGAAGCCGGACCTTCTCAAGTAGCGGGAGAAGCTTTTGGTGGCGAATTGGACCTTTTCAGGCCCTCTCCCTCTATGAAATTGGTCGATGAGTGGTCTCCTACGCCCGATAGTGAGGCTACCAAGAATGACAGGAAGCAGTAATAGTATAGTATAGTGTAGAAGTGGCATTATTGTGTAATACGGGGTGTAATCCTATTGTAAAGTACGAGTCTGTAACATTACCTTTTAAAGTAATGTGATATGGATGGTTTGTATGGCATATCATATTGCTCCCAATGTTCTTTGCCTCAGATGCCTTCCAGGACTCGTGCTCAGGATGGGGCTGGTACCTCCTGTGGGAGGGAGGCAACACCAAACCCACCTCCAGTACCCCCGACACTTGCCGAGGCTATCGCCGCCTTGGTGAATGCTACAACAGATAATACTCGTTTCCTACGGGAGATGGCAGGTCAGCAACTCCAACAACAAGGCGAGCGGGGCTGTCCGCAAGGCCCCCGTGAAACCTCTTATTTGGATTTCTCCGAAATGCGCCCCCCGTTGTTCATCAAGGCAGAAGACCCTTTAGAGGCGGATGAATGGATCCGCGTCATTGAGCAGAAATTTGGACTTCTTCGGTGCTCCGAAACTCAGAAGCCCCTGTTTGCAGCTCAGCAATTGCGTGGCCCTGCCAGCACCTGGTGGGGGAACTTTGTTGCCGTACAACCGGCTGGTCATCAAGTAACCTGGGATGAATTCAAGCTGGCCTTCAGAGAACATTACATACCTGAAGGAGTACTCCACATGAAACAGGAGGAATTCATGAAGTTGAAGCAAGGCGGAGATACTTTCACCCAGTATCTCAATAAATTTAATCACTTATCTCAGTATGTGATTGACCAAGTCAATACTGACATAAAGAAGAAGAATTGTTTCATGAGGGGTTTAAATGATCGGATGCAAAGGAAAATGGCTACCTGCATCGACCTCACCTACGGGAAGGCTGTCAACACAGCGCTGGCAGTTGAATCTAAATATGCAAATTCTGAAAAGTCCAAGGGGAATGGAGGTAACAGGCCTAATCAAGGCCCCGAGAAAAGGCAACGGTTAGTTATCCGGCCTTTTAATCAGGGTCGTTCTTTAGCACGCCCACCCTCCTTCCCATTCAAACAACCAGTGTTCATCCGTCCCAATGCTGCCCCCACTACAACAAGTCAGCCGGGTGCCCCTGGCACTCGATTCCCTGCCCTTCCTAGTCCGTCAGCAGGCTGCTTCAATTGCGGAAAATCTGGGCACTTTATCAAGGATTGCCCCTACCCGAAGCAGAATCGCTCAAACAATCAACAAGGTACTGGGAATCCTTCTCAAGCTAAGGGAAATCCGAGCAAGAACACAAAGAAGACGGGACAAATTTATTACACTCAAGTGGCCACCACACCGGACGGTGAACCGGTAATGATGGGTACGTTCCTTGTGGCCAATCATCCCGCAATTATTCTCTTTGATTCTGGTGCTTCGCATACATTTATCAGCAAGAAATTTGTGGAGCAACATTGCATTCCATACCATGAATCAAGGGAAGGGTTTAAAATTCATTCACCTGGGGGACAAATATTTACTAAAGAAGTGGCTTTCCAAGTGCCCGTAACATTGGCCGGACGGGACTTTCTTACTAATATGATTGTTCTGAAAGACCAAAACATTGATGTGATTTTGGGCATGAATTGGTTGGCCCAACATAAAGCAACCCTCAACACTGATCAGAGAACCATCAGGTTGAGTCATAACCAAGAGGAAATTCTTTTGTCTATCTCCATTCCAGCTAAAACTACTGGCAGAATATATGAAGCCATTATACCGGGGATCAAGGATATTCCGGTAGTATGTGAGTTCCCAGATGTCTTTCCAGAAGATTTGCCTGGATTGCCACCTGAAAGAGATGTAGAGTTTGTAATTGAATTGAAGCCCGGTATGGCCCCCATTTCTAGAAGATCGTACCGGATGCCTCCAAATGAGCTGGCAGAACTGAAGATTCAATTACAAGATCTACTAGAGAAAGGATTCATCCGACCAAGCTCGTCACCATGGGGTTGTCCAGCCATATTCATTAAGAAGAAGGATCAAACATTACGGATGTGCGTGGATTATCGACCCCTGAATGAGGTCACTATCAAGAACAAGTACCCTCTTCCACGGATTGACATTCTATTTGATCAACTGACTGGAGCAGGGGTATTCTCCAAAATTGATCTCAGGTCGGGCTATCATCAGATCATATTAGGCCCAAGGTATACCAAAGACCACATTCACTACGCGGTATGGATTATTTGAGTACTTGGTAATGTCTTTCAGACTGACGAATGCTCCTGCCCACTTCACTTATCTGATGAACTCGGTATTCATGCCCGAGTTGGACAAATTTGTGGTGGTCTTCATAGATGATATCTTAATATATTCCAAGAATGAAGAGGAGCATGCTCAACATTTACGGATCGTATTGACGCGCCTAAGGGAACATCAATTATATGCTAAGTTCAGTAAGTGCGTGTTTTGGCTGGAAGAAATTCAATTTCTGGGACATGTGTTATCTGTCAGGGGGATTGTAGTAGATCCCAACAAGGTCAAGGATATTTTGGAGTGGAAACCCCCAACCACTGTTCATCAAGTCCGAAGTTTCCTTGGACTAGCTGGCTATTACCGCCGATTTATACCAGATTTTTCTAACCTTGTGAAGCCAATCACAAGTCTATTGAAGAATGAGACTAAATTCAATTGGTCTTCAAAGTGTAATGAAGCTTTTGAGCAACTGAAGATATTGTTAACCACTGCTCCGGTATTAGCTCAACCGGACATTAATAAGCCCTTTGATGTGTATTGTGACGCATCAGGTAGTGGTCTTGGCTGCGTATTAATGCAAGAGGGCCGAGTAATCGTGTATGCTTCAAGGCAGTTGCGCCGGCATGAGGAGCATTATCACACTCATGATCTGGAGCTAGCTGCAGTGGTTCATGCCCTGAAGATATGGCGTCATTATCTACTGGGAAATGTTTGTCATATTTATACAGACCACAAAAGTCTAAAATACATCTTTACCCAGTCTGAGCTCAATATGAGACAAAGGAGATGGCTCGAGCTAATCAAGGACTATGAACTGGAGATCCATTATCACTCAGGCAAAGCAAATGTAGTGGCAGATGCACTCAGTCGCAAGGCCTCTTGCCATTGTTTAACCATGAGGACTTCTGACATCACATTGTGCCAGGAGATGGAAAGCCTGAACCTAGGAATGATTCAGCAGGGGACTTCAAATCACTTGAAGCTGGAGTCAGTCATCCTACAAAGGATAATTGAAGCATAAAAGAATGATGAGGGTATGAAACATATACGTGAGAAGATAAGGGCTGGAAAGGCCAATTGTTTCAGAGAAGACGACCAAGGTGTGGTATGGTTCAACAACCGCATAGTTGTGCCAAAGAATGAAGAAGTCCACTAGCAAATTCTAGATGAAGCACATCTTAGTCGTTATTCCATTCATCCTGGAAGCACTAAGATGTATCAAGATCTGAAACAACATTATTGGTGGACGAAGATGAAGATTGAAATTACACGCTATGTGGCTAGATGTGACACTTGTAAGCGTGTCAAGGCCATACACATGAAGGTTGTTGGTCCATTACAATCTCTACCAATACCAACATGGAAATGGGAAGATATTAGTATGGATTTTATTGTGGGATTGCCCAGAACCACGAAAGGGTATGATTCTATCTGGGTTATAATTGATCGGCTTACAAAAATTGCTCATTTTCTGCCAATCAAGACAGATCACCCAGTTACTGTCTATGCCAAATTGTACATTGCTCGTATTCTTAGTCTGCATGGTGTTCCAAAAACTATAGTGTCGGACCGTGGACCTCAATTTGTAGCCAAGTTTTGGGAAGCAATTCACAACTCCCTGGGTACTAAGTTGCTCCATAGTTTGGCCTATCATCCTCAAACCAGTGGGCAGACTAAGAGGGTAAATCAGATACTTGAAGATATGCTACAGGCATGTGTTCTGGAATTCCCACAGAAATGGGATGATTGTTTACCATTAGCGAAGTTCTCATATAATAATAGCTATCAAGAAAGCATTAGGATGGCACCCTTTGAAGCTTTATATGGACGATGATGTCGTACTCCGCTAAATTGGTCTGAACCCGGTGAAAGATACTTGTAGGAAACGGGTGACGCCTAAGAGGGGGGGTGAATTAGGACTTCTAAAACTTTTACTAAACTAGGCCACAATTAAATCCCTAGAGCAAAACCTATGCAAATAATCAAAACTAGAATGTGCAAACTAGGTTTTGTCTAAGTGATGCTATCTCTACCGCAAAGACTAAGTTTCAATCTACACTAAATAAGTATGACAACAAGATTGAAACTTAAATGCTTAATATAAATGCGGAATGTAAAGAGCTAAGTAGAGAAGCAAACTCTCGTGGATGACGCCGGTATTTTTACCGAGGTATCCGGAACCACGCAAGGTCCCGACTAATCCTCGTTGGTGCCCCTACGCAAAGGGAAGCCCACGCGAGGGCCAAGCACCACGGTCGAGTAACTCCGTAGAGAGCCGCGGGCCTTCTCCACGCGCAAGTGGTGCTCCGCTTCCGGCTCCTCTCGGACGCTCCCCGCCGTCTCCACTATCGAGCTTCCGGCCGAAACGCCGCGGGCCTCGTTCCCTCCGGTACACGGTGGCGGCCGTGACACAAATGCGGTTGTCACGGTCTCGCAAGACTCTCGCCCCACTCGGTACAATTACAACGACTCACGCAAGAGCCGAGGGGTTGTGTGGTTTTACAAAACTCACTCAACTAACTAGGGTTCACCTAGAGCAAGCGCTAAAGCGGTCTAACTAACCTAAGCACTTCGCAAAGCACCTACGCTAATCACCGAGTGATTCTATTAAGCACTTGGGTGTTTGAGCACTTGGAAATATGCACTATGTGCCTTGGTATGTTGCTTGGGCTCTCACACTTGAGAATGGCCGGTTGGGGTGGTATTTATAGCCTCCACACCCCCAACTAGCCGTTGAACAGAAAGCAGCAGCTTTCTGTCGTCGGGTGCACCGGACAGTCCGGTGCACCACCGGACATCTACTGTTCAGTGTCCGGTGCACGCCACGTCAGCCGACCGTTGGCGCCTGTAGCAGTCGACCGTTGGATCCGACCGTTGCCGTCTGCCTGTTGGCACACCGGACAGTCCGGTGCACACCGGACAGTCCGGTGCTACAGCCAGAGAGCGCCTGTCAGCGGCCTCTCTGCGCAGACTGTCCGGTGCACACCGGACACCGATGTCCGGTGCGCCACCAGGCGCTGGCTGACAGCCCTTATCTTGGATTTCTTCGCTGATTTCTTCGGGCTTCTTTGTTCTTGAGTCTTGGACTCCTATGCATCTTTTTATGTCTTCTTTTGAGGTGTTGCATCCTCATTGCCTTGGTCCAATTCTCTTCGCATCCTGTGAACTATAAACACAAACACTAGAAAACTTATTAGTTCACGGATTGTGTTGTTCATCAAACACCAAAACTCAATTAGCCAAAAGGCCCGGGGTCCATTTTCCTTACAATCTCCCCCTTTTTGGTGATTGATGACAACACAACCAAAGCAAGCAAATAATACAAGAATTTGAGTGAAAATATGCAATCTACTTGCTAAGATGCATGATTGTCCCCACAATGTGATATTATGGACTTGAGCCTCCCCCTAACTCCATAATTCACTTACTTCCTATTTTTGGACCAAATAACCAAAACCACTTGAAAAACCATTTGTAGATAAAATTTTAAATTGGTGGTGTTTGGTGTTTGATATAGTTTTCATTGCTTTGGTCCCTAAACTTCTCCCCCTTTGGCATCAACCACCGAAAAGGAAGACATTAAAAGCATGTAGGAAGTAAATAAAAGCTTGCCCTCAACAAGAATTGTATCAAATGATATCATTAGAAGGATATTAAATTAAGCCATGAATGATACCACTTGTAGGAGTTTCTCAAAAGATTACTCCCCCTAACTGAGTATTCTCCTTTAGAAAGAGTTTTTCTCCCCCTTTAGAGATGAAGAAATACTCCCCCTGACAGAGATCCTCTACTTAGGAAAAAGCATGTGAAAATTAGAGGTGCAAGACATGATTTGAAAAGACTAACTTCCCTTATGCATAGGTAACAGAATATGAGTTAACTACTTATGCATTTTTAGCAACATGGAAGCATATAATATGAAATATAGTCTAATCAAATGTTGGAGAAGACATGTAAATGATACTGAATGTAGTCTCAAAAGATACCAATTGAAAGTCAATGGTGAGCTTGAGAGACATAAGAGTTCTTGGAGATTTTGCAGTGGAAGATTGTTGTCTTTCTCAGGGGACTTCATTTTCCTTACAATGAGACTATCACATGAAATAGACTTGAAAAGGTGTTAGTCTCAAAGTGTTAGATTATAGAGTAACCTCCCCCTAAAGGTGTGCATACAAGTTTTGAATACTTGTAGGAGACATGCACTTTGATTTGATATCAAGAGGGGCAAATTATCCATAATCCAAACTTTGGCACATATAAGTTAAATGATACACTTTGTAGAAATCAAAATTTTCAATTTATGCATCATTTACTATGGAGTGATATAGAAGCTATGTGCCGTGCTTAAATAAACATTTTAAACCATGTAGGTTTGCTTAAGTATATGAATTGAAAGCAAGCAATCCTACCATGTGATTTACCTAGTATGCATGATTTTAAACAAAAGTACATAACAATTGTAATACTAGGCAAGAAAGGTAAACTAGATAGAAGGTAAATAGATACGCATATCTAAAAATGAAGAATACAATAAAACTAGTTACCTTAGTCATGGGTGGGAAATTTGGGTCCATAGTTTTTACTAACCCACTTGGCAATAAACTTGATCCAATATGATGTACCCCATGATATACATCCCAACTTTGCCAAGACTCCAAATTTCCCGATGACCTTCGGTCCACTCACTTCCCTTTCGGGATCCAAACCTTCTTGGTGCTTTTCATGGTTGAAATTATTTCCTTTGGCACCCAGATGCGTTTGGCCCCTTTTCCTTTGTTGGCTTGCTTGTTGGCCTTGATTGCTATCACCTTTCCGTTCTTTTTCTTCTTGATCAAATATGGTGTAGCATCCTTTTTGTTCACCTTTTTGATGTAGGTGTTGGAGATTTTGCTTGATGGCTTTTGCTTGAGCTTTTGCCTTTGTTTATCCCCGGTCATCGCCTTGCATTGGAAAGACTTGTGACCTTCCTTGTGGCATAGCCTACAAATCACAGTTTCTCCCTCTACAGGCTTGTTCACTCCCGCAGTGATGTTATCCTGTGGAGGTCGGATTTGTTTGGCTTTACCTTTCTTGTCATACAAAGCCTTGCCAAGGCGAGCCACTTCTTGCTTTAATTGTTCATTTTCCTTTGCAACCTCATCCGTACATGTCTCTACAACAATATTCTCAACAACGACTTGGTTGCAGGGGTTAGAATCATCAATTAAATCAAAGCAGGAAGTAGAAGCATCTTTCTTAATTATTTCAGGCATTTCAATTAAAGATGCTGCTGGGGTGCTACCAATGTTTTCTAGCTTAGTAGTTAGCTCATTATTGTGTATGCTAAGAATTTCCATTTTCTCTAGCAAATTTTCAATAGCTTCTTGGGAGCTAGCTAACTTAGCCTTAAGTTTTTCATTCTTTTTAATAAGGCTATCATCGGTAGCAGTGGATGGAGCACTAGATTCTAATAGCTCAATTTTAGTTGATAGCTCACTATTTAAGTTTGCAAAAGTTTCAAATTTTTCTAGCAAACCTTTGTAATCATTTTGAGAGCTAACCAACTTATTTTTCAAAGTTTTAAGTTGAGCTTTTTGCTTAGTGCAAACATCCTGGAAAAATTTTACGGCTTCCGCAAGCTCTTCTAGAGAGGCCTTTCCCTCGCCTTCATCATCACTACTACTTTCATCACTAGAGGATGGAATGCTTTTGTTACCTCTTGCCATAAGGCATTTGTGTGATGACCGTGATGATCGTGACGAGGACCGGTGGCTACGCGTCCTTGGAGGTTCATCTTCACTTGAAGAATCATCCCAAGTTCTAACACTTGTGAGCGCCTTGCCTTTGCTCCTCTCCTTTTTGGGTTTGGCCATATTTGGACAGTTGTCCCTGAAGTGGCCCTTCTCCCCACATGCGAAGCATCCTCTCTTCCTTTGCTTTTTCCTATCAATGTTAAAGAGAAGATCCTCGACCTGCAGGGGCACACCCATTAGATTAATCTTGCGGATCATCCTCATTACCTTTCCGACGCGTCGGATTGTTTCTTCATCCTCGGAGGATGATGTGCACGGTTGATTATCTTCATCATCATCACTTTCTTCTTCTTCCTCTTCTTCACTTGAGGAACTTGGAGTGGGAGCCTTCTTTTTGCCCTTCCTTTCATCACATGCAAAAGCATATGGCCTTGAGGAAGTTGGCTCCTCTCCCCGACTCATTTTTCGCGACATCTCAAAGGCCGCGATTTTCCCAATCACAATGGTCGGGGTCATGTTGCTCAAATCCTCCATGTTGTGAAGAATGGTGATGATGCTCCCATATCTTTGTTGTGGTAGCAGGGAGATAATCTTCCTCACAATGTCCGCATCACCTAGCTTATTAATGCCAATAGAATTGAGCTCATTGATAATTAGATTCAAACAAGAATACATGTCTCTAACAAGCTCATCATTTTTCATGGCAAAAGAATTATACTCATTTAAGACTAGGCAATGTTTTTGCTCACGGACATTGGATGTGCCGTCATAGAGCTCATGCAATTTTAGCCAAATCTCATTAGCAGTTTTCAAGGTAAATACTTGATTAAAAATATCCATGCTAAGAGATTCATACAAGCAATTTTTGGCTCTAGCATTTAAATGAATTTCTTTTTCCTCACTCGTGGTGGGTTTCTCGGGATTCTTGAGGGGTTTCATCCCGTCACGAGTGACTCTCCAAACACCTAGATCAACGACCTCTAGGTAACAAGCCATTCTAGCACTATAATATGGGAAGTTAGTGCCGTCGAAGTGTGGTGGCCTATGGGTATCCATCCCTTCCTCTAAAAAGCGTCGGCTCTTTTAGCGGTGAAGCTAAAGCGTTTCAAATGAGCCAAACCGGGCTCCGATACCACTTGTAGGAAACGGGTGACGCCTAAGAGGGGGGGTGAATTAGGACTTCTAAAACTTTTACTAAACTAGGCCACAATTAAATCCCTAGAGCAAAACCTATGCAAATAATCAAAACTAGAATGTGCAAACTAGGTTTTGTCTAAGTGATGCTATCTCTACCGCAAAGACTAAGTTTCAATCTACACTAAATAAGTATGACAACAAGATTGAAACTTAAATGCTTAATATAAATGCGGAATGTAAAGAGCTAAGTAGAGAAGCAAACTCTCGTGGATGACGCCGGTATTTTTACCGAGGTATCCGGAACCACGCAAGGTCCCGACTAATCCTCGTTGGTGCCCCTACGCAAAGGGAAGCCCACGCGAGGGCCAAGCACCACGGTCGAGTAACTCCGTAGAGAGTCGCGGGCCTTCTCCACGCGCAAGTGGTGCTCCGCTTCCGGCTCCTCTCGGACGCTCCCCGCCGTCTCCACTATCGAGCTTCCGGCCGAAACGCCGCGGGCCTCGTTCCCTCCGGTACACTATGGCGGCCGTGACACAAACGCGGTTGTCACGGTCTCGCAAGACTCTCGCCCCACTCGGTACAATTACAACGACTCACGCAAGAGCCGAGGGGTTGTGTGGTTTTACAAAACTCACTCAACTAACTAGGGTTCACCTAGAGCAAGCGCTAAAGCGGTCTAACTAACCTAAGCACTTCGCAAAGCACCTACGCTAATCACCGAGTGATTCTATTAAGCACTTGGGTGTTTGAGCACTTGGAAATATGCACTATGTGCCTTGGTATGTTGCTTGGGCTCTCACACTTGAGAATGGCCGGTTGGGGTGGTATTTATAGCCTCCACACCCCCAACTAGCCGTTGAATAGAAAGCAGCAGCTTTCTGTCGTCGGGTGCACCGGACAGTCCGGTGCACCACCGGACATCTACTGTTCAGTGTCCGGTGCACGCCACGTCAGCCGACCGTTGGCGCCTGTAGCAGTCGACCGTTGGATCCGACCGTTGCCGTCTGCCTGTTGGCACACCGGACAGTCCGGTGCTACAGCCAGAGAGCGCCTGTCAGCGGCCTCTCTGCGCAGACTGTCCGGTGCCTCACTGGACAGTCCGGTGCACACCGGACACCGATGTCCGGTGCGCCACCAGGCGCTGGCTGACAACCCTTATCTTGGATTTCTTCGCTGATTTCTTCGGGCTTCTTTGTTCTTGAGTCTTGGACTCCTATGCATCTTTTTATGTCTTCTTTTGAGGTGTTGCATCCTCATTGCCTTGGTCCAATTCTCTTCGCATCCTGTGAACTATAAACACAAACACTAGAAAACTTATTAGTTCACGGATTGTGTTGTTCATCAAACACCAAAACTCAATTAGCCAAAAGGCCCGGGGTCCATTTTCCTTACAATACTTCTTCAGGCCTGATATGGTGAAAGAAACCGAAGAAAAAGTCCAAAGAATAATTCATAATTTGAAGGAAGCTCAAGCTCGTCAGAAAAGTTATGCAGACAAGCGATGACAACCCTTGTACTTTCTCGTGGGAGATTATGTTTACTTAAAGGTTTCACCAATGAAGGGCATATAGTGTTTCAGGGTTAAAGGGAAGCTTGCACCTCGGTACATTGGTCCATTCCCTATACTTGAACAGTGTGGACCAGTGGCATATCGACTTCAACTACACGAAACCTTGTCTGTTGTACATAATGTGTTCCACGTGTCTCAATTGAAGAAATTTCTTCGGGTTCTAGATCGAACCATTGAAGTAACAGATGTTGTCCTGGACCCAGACTTGACATATTCTGAGCACCCTATTTGAGTCTTGGATCAAAAGGACAGGGTTACCTGAAGAAAAACTCTCAAGTTTTACAAGATACAGTGGAACCAGCATTCTGAAGACGAGGCTACTTGGGAAACTCAAGATTTCTTAGATAAGAATTTCCCAGGCTTTTTAGCCTCTTGTAATTTGTAAAGTGTACAAAATTGTTGTAATAAAGGAGTGAGCCCCAAACCACCCCTGCCTTGTACCAAAACTCAGGAAATAAAAATATGAAGCATTTCCTTTTCCACTACTTACCCTAGGACTTTTAATCTCGGGACGAGATTCTTTTATGGGGGGAAGGATGTAACACCCATGGTGTTACTGTTACTAAAACTTGAGCATAACATCATAAGAATTGGCATTGCATATGTCTGACACACCTAGAGTGCATTCACTAAGCAAAAATTTCAAACAAGTTGTATTGATATGGCATTTTGCAAATAAGACCCTAGTATAGGATGCTTAACCCTAAATAGGGATCTGAAGGGTAAAGCAAGACCCAAATAGAGAAAACCCTAAAGTTTAAGGGAAATAATCATAGAATGTTACTAAGAATGGATCTAAGTGGCATTCACACCCTTGAAACACCAAAAACCCTAATAAGGACCCTGGAAAACCCTAAACCTAAACCCTAGGGGGTTAAGTGCAAAATTAGTCCACTTTTGGACTAAAGTGTAAAAGCTATGATGTTAAGACATATAAAGTCATATGGTTCACATTTATGAACATTTGCAAGCTAAACCCTGAATTTTGGACCTATTTGCAAAAAGGACCCCATTTGTGTTCTTGAGCTAGGTCTGAAATTCAGTGATGTGTGCTCAACTTTGGAGCTTTGTAGCTTTCAAATTCTAGGGTTTTTGCCCTAGGTCACCACATCAAATTTGTAGACCTATCAAAGGAGAACAATTTTGCTTAAGGGTGTAAGCACAGTTGTTATGAAGAATTTGGAGATAATCACACTCAAAGTCAGGCTGTCAGGCTGTTAAAGTCTGAATTTCAGACTGACAGTAGGATTACATGAACTTAAGGCTTAATTTTAAGCAAGATCTAGTGATTTTTTGTGGGAACGCAATGTAGCAAAGTTATAGCTGGTTTGTAGCCCTACAACTTTGATGCAGAGCCTTGGGTATGTTGTCACAAAGAATTAGGAGAAAATCGGCTCTAAACTTCATCTGTCAGGGGCTCTGAAGACCCTTCGCCATTGTACAGTGCCAGGATTGGATCAGAGCAACCACGCATCTCACCGCCGATGATCTCCGCCGCGATTCGCGCCACCGCCGTTGCGATTTACGCCACCGGTGACCCGATAAGTCTTCCAGGTAATAGCTATTCGCCTGGAGATAACTCCGGTGACTCACCGTCGTACCCCCTTGCTTTGCGGCCTGAGCAGATAAGCTCGCCGGTGACAGCCGTCGCACGGCTTGGCGCCACGTACCCTGGCACCTCCATCGGCTCGCCGTGAACCGCTGTAATCCTCTGTCCATCGCCGGAGTGACTACCACGGCGTTGAACACGAATTCACGCGAGCCAGTGACCTCCCCCTCCTCCGACCGCCGCGCGTCACCACTGAAATTCCCGGCCACTGCTGTCGCTCCCTATAAATTGAAGCCACCGCGAGCTCCGCAAGGTCATCACACACCCAGCCACCAAATATTGCCCCCAGCGAGCTCGAATTTTACACTTCCCTCAAATCGATTCGAATACACCGCAAAGAACACCTCGCCACGGTCAGCTCAACTCAGGTCAGTACAAGTCTCTCCATCGCTTGTTCTAGCGTCCCTAGGCCCTCCTCAAGCTCCTCGGCCCCTCCAATTGAACTAGACCGCCGCCAATCGACGGGAACACGTGGTTCTTTGGTTCATCCGCGCGCTCACCGTGGCCAGACCAAATTAGACCACCATTCATGAAATTAGGTTGGGGGAAATGCTCGGGTGAGGTTCCATTCCGTGTCTGCCACTCGAGAGCACCGATCCTTGCCCCGTTCGGCCGGTCTACGCTCTCACCGGAGCTCTGCCGCGCTTGTCGTCGTCGGGGACCTCGACGTGGAAGGGAATAGAACTTGGGGGGTTTATTTGAAAAGCGTCAGTGACTCCATGGAATAGTATTGTGACCGCTTCAGGTTATTCAAAAACAGCGGGGGCCTTTCTGCAAGACTGCCACGCGGGCGCGCGCGCGGTCACACTTCTGCTGTGGTTGGGTCGTCCCGGGCTGGAATCGGCCCAGTACTATTCATGGATTTTCTTTTTCTTTTTCCGCCAGAACTAAAATAATTTTAGAAAATGGTAGAAAAATGGCAAAAATGTCAAACCAATTTTCCTAGATTCCTTATTTTCCCTAGTATTTAATAAAAATAGTTTTATGATTTTCAGGACAAATAGGGAATTTTGGGTCATTTAAAATAGCTTAAAGTATTGCTTCTGGATTTTTAGAAAATCAATAATAATTCCAAAAATGCCCAAACTTTTTATATGAACTCAAAATAATATTTAGAAGCCTTGGGAAGATTTTGGTATGATTTGGACCTTGTTTGATAATTAGAACCCAAAACCCCCACCCCCTGCTCTTTGAACTTCACTGTTGACTCCGGAAACCCGAAGTTCTCGGAGTTCCGTGAAGGAAAATTGTATTCAAAACCTTAGATAATAAACTCTTATTATCTTTGCACTCTCATGAGCATTACATGGCATTCATTCTTATATAAATGGTGTAGTGTCTCCGTCTAAGTCGATTAAGGACCGTGTCGATGTAGGCCTGCTGACTGAGGACCCTTTAACTGGTCACATGCCTCGTCATGGGTAAGCTTTGCCTCAGGCAGACTAAGGCCAGAATAAAATACCATGCAATGGGAGTGGAGAGATGGCGAGAGTAGTGTCTACCCTCCGTGGCAAGAGGCTGGACCGTGGTGTATCTGTGCTCTCGGTTGGCGTGAACCTGATCTGGTCTTAAGAACCCCGGTGGCGAGTTGACATATGCAAGGGTTAAGTGCTACATATGTCGTGTGATTGGAGATCCTCAGCTGAGTATAATCGATTCGGATCGCCGTACCTTCACGGTTATGAAGACTTGGTCACTAACTTACACGTAGAACTCCAGTAAAGATAAAGGGTTGCTAAGAAATTGGCTAGTGCAGGTCAAGTGATCGAACTAGGATAGAAAGAACTCTAGAGACAGGTAAACTTACTTAACCTAACAAATAAAATTGGATTTTTAAGGATCCACTTTAGTAAGCATTTCTGCAAACAGGGTCCTTGATTATTGAGAAACCTTACCTTGACTCCCTGATAACCAGCATACCCTTGAGAGTCTTTTCTTTAGTCGGGTAAGTCTTGCTGAGTAATTCCTTACTCAGGGTTTTATTCCCTATCGTTTTTAGGTGAAGAAGCGACAAACTTTTGTTGTTTCTGTTCCAAGGTGGTCTCAAAAGAAGAAAACCAAGAATAGAGCTGCGAGAGGAAGGGTTCCTCCATAAAAACTTTTTGTTTGAAACTTATCGGGAGGGGTTTTTGCCTCCCTTGGTTCTGTAATAATAATACTCTGCACTCAGTTTAATATATCCTGGTCTGTAATATATAACTTCGTCTTACTTTTCAATAAATGTAAGTTTATGTAATCGCTTCCGCATTTTCGTATCTCCGATGATCTGTAATGTCTGCATGACGGGTAAAACACTCTTGGGAAAGGTAAGAAAAGCAGATACCGAACTTGTCAAGTGATTCAGGGCACCTACAGGGTTGTCTAAGGTCCGTTGGACAAGGACAACTATAGGTGGGCCTAATGACTTGGGAGGTTCCGTCACACTGCGAGTCCCAGGAAACTTTGGATTTTAGTGACCGAGCTTGGTATCTTCCATCCCACTATCTCTCTCACTTTAGCAGGATCCACTGATATTCCTCCATTAGAAATGATGTGCCCAAGGAATGGTACTTCATCCAGCCAGAACTCACACTTGCTATACCTGGCATAGAGTTGATTATCCCTTAACTTTTGTAGCACCAATCGCAGATGTTCCTCATGATCACTATCGTTCTTGGAATAAATCAGAATGTCATCAATGAATACCACGATGAACTTATCAAGATACTCCATGAACACCTTGTTCATCAGATTCATGAAGTAGGCTGGTGCATTAGTTAAGCCGAACGACATGACTGTGAACTCATATAGACCATATCGGGTAGAGAAAGCTGTCTTAGGAATATCAGAAGGCCTAATCTTCATTTGATGATAACCCGATCTGAGATCAATCTTAGAGAATACCCTGGAACCTCTCATCTGATCAAATAAATCTTCAATACAAGGTAAAGGATACTTATTCTTGATTGTAACATCATTAAGCGATCTATAATCAACACACATCCTCTGTGACTCATCCTTTCTGTACAAACAGAACTGGTGCTCCCCAAGGTGAGGAACTCGGACGAATGTACCCTGCCTCTTGCAACTCTGTTAATTGTTTCTTAAGTTCTTTTAATTCTTCCACTGACATCCTATATGGCCTTTTTGAAATAGGAGCGGTTCTAGGTAAGAGATCAATAACAAATTCAACTTCCCTATCTGGCGGCATCCCTGGTAACTCCTCAGGAAAGACATCTAGAAAGTCTCTAACCACACGGATGTTTCTGCCGACAAATTTACCATCTACTAGGTATATGGCGGGTCTGGTAGAGGGGTTATAGTAATCTCGACTTCAAATATTTCTGCTTTTGGACTGGTGAGTTCTACGGTTCCCCTAGCACAATGTATAACTGCCTTTGCTTTCCTTAACCATGACATACCGAGTATCAGATCTATACTGTTCTCCTTTAATACTCTAGGCATAGACCAAAATTCCCTTCCCATGATTATCAATGTTAATATGTTGGTCATATAGTTTGCTTCAATAGGCCCTTTAGGGGTAATTATTATCAGTGGTTTTTACATAGTTTGAACTGGTAACTCATTTGTGTTGACATAGCGAGCAGAAATAAACGAATGCGCAGCTCCAGAATCAAATAATATGGCTACAGGAACTGAATTAATGTAAAACGTACCGATAGCGATATCAGCTCCATAAGCAGTAGCATCAGCACTGACTTGGTTGACTCTAGCAATGCTGAATCCCTTGCTAGATGTTGGAGTCTGTTGCTTATCCTGGACATTGCTTCGAGCGACTATGTTGGTGATCCTCTTCGGACAAGCGTTGGCGTAGTGCCCAACCTCACCACACTTGAAGCAAGTGGTGATTATACCCTATCCTGCAGGTCTCGCCAGGGTGCCAGTGGGTGCAGCCTGACGAGTGTGTGGAGTCTGTGGAGTTGCCTGTGGTGTATACTGAGCTGGTTGTGGCCCTCCTCCAGGACGTGCTGGTGTACCCTGAGGTGGAACATAGCGAGGACGGATGCTACTGCTCCCCTGCCCCTAGGTGATAGCCTTCCTCTTCATCTCACCCAGCTGAACACATTTGTGTTCAATAGCTAAAGCCTTATCCAAAAGCTTCTAGAATGATGGAAAGGTGTGACCAACCAGCTAATGCTGAAGTGGTCCAACAAGTCCCTCCATGAAATGCTCCTACATCCTTTCATCATCAGCAACCTCATCTGGAGCATACCTTGATAGCTGAATAAATTTGTCACGATAATCACTGACTGACATGTTGCCTTGCTTCAGTGATAAGGATTCCTTCTTGATTTTTATCAGGCCAGCAGGAATATGGTAGTTTCTGAACTGTGTAGCAAATTCTGCCTAGGTAATAGTATTGGCAGCATCATGGGCAGTAGTGTAGGAGTGCCACCAATCGATAGCGGGGCCAGTAAGATGACCCGAAGCAAAGAGCAACTTCTCCTGATCAGAGCATTGAGCAATTTCAAGCATCTTCTCCACTGATTTCAGCCAATCATCAGCATGTAAAGGATTTGGAGAGCTAGAGAATGTAGGTGGCTTGTGACTCATGAATTCCCGATGCTTGTCCTGGGGTGGAGCTAGTGGTGGTGGTTGTTGTGTCGTTCCATTCGTTCTTGCCTTATTTCCTCTCGCATCTCCTGCCTTTCCTGACACATCTCCTGGCGTTCTTGCCTCATCTGAGCTTGCATTTCATTCATCGTGTTTGCCATCTGCTGTAGCATCTGCATCTGAGCGGCAACCACAAGGTCTATCCCAGCCGGTGGAGGATTCAGTGGAGAATATATATATATATATATATTCGTCTTAGGTCTCGAATCTCTTTAAGAGGTCTTAGATGTAGGATTCAAAGGTGTGAAATCCATCTTGTCTTTCTATAGAGTAGAAAAGGTAAGAGTAGTTAGAGTAGAACAACAAAAGGTGAGTCATGATCAAGATAAGTATAGAAAGAATCAGAGTAAAGGTAAGTATGTAAAAGTTTTGTCCAGTTCTATGTAGGTTTCGTCCTACAGTCAACATTTCCTCTGATACCACTTCTATCAAACTCGGATTTAAGGGATAAAGTCGGGTGCATCTCATATGTGCGCCAAAGAAGAATATCACATATAATGACGGAGTGTATAGAGGTAAATTTCACAAATATCATTATTACATAGCGGAAGTCTTACAAAAATAAATGATAACGATAAAGCGAACTAAATATTATTCCTCGGTGCCATAAAGCTGACTGGGAGACGCCACCTAGATAAGCTCGTACTCTTCGTTGTAGGGCTCCTCCTGGACCACCTGTTCTTCTCCTATGGGTTTTATATATAACAAGAGTGAGCTCACAAAAGATCATAGCTCAATAAGTTATGGGGAATAATGTGAATGAACTCACCAAAGGTGAGAGTTCATGTGAAGTGTAAGGCTGATCAACAAATAATGGTTAAAGCTGAGCATTGCTTTTAATAAGTTGGTGAAATTTTATTAGCTATTACTAAATGTAAGTATATACCAAACCAGAGTAATAATAGATCAAAATTAATAATAAACCACAATGCGATACAAATAACCAGTTAAATTTAATTCCATAAATTACTCATGTGAGGGTCCAAGCTGCTCATGACCGTGAGCACGGCTGATATACCAGTTTTACACTCTGCAAAGGTTGTGCATCTTTACCCACAAGTCATGTTACCCATCTACCAAGGGGTCATCAATCCCATACACCTCTACCAAGGAAGCGAGGCAAGGTAACACTACGAGGCCTTTACAAAGTTCCACTGGCATCAGAAAACCTGCTACAGTTTGTAGGGAGCACAATGCAGGAATCCCCCATATGACCGCCATCGCAGCAATATCAACTCGAGAACCTCCCTACACCGACCACTCCCCTACTACCCTTGTCCCTTTTGGTTAAGGTTGTCATCCACTAGCTTTCCTAATTAATCAGCCAAGGGCGTCCCATACCACCCTTGTGGTAGCACTACTTTCCTTGGTGGTTCTCCATGTTCCAATTAACATAATGACCTTGTCATGAATAATAAATAACAAATTGATACTAAAAGCATGATCATGAATAATGTGTATCTTAACAACCAAAACCACATAAAGCAATATCAGGTACTACCCAAAAGTTCAGTGGTAAACAAGGTATAAAGATAGCCAAACTGGGATGACCTATTGGGTCCCATCAAAATTAACCTATGCAGATCATAATGATTACCAGGAACATTGTTTGGTAAATAGAAGTGATCAAGGGCACAACTTGCCTTCAACGAGCTCTTGCTCAGCAATTTCCTCCTACTTAACACCTGGGTCCTCGGTCACTTGTTCGTCTACTTGAAGCAATACAAACAAACATGGTATAGAAAAATTAACATTACACCAAACATGAGAACATACTGCATAATAATATTCTACACGTTGTAACGAGATCGTAGGTTCGAGAATCACTAAATTCAGAGTTACGGTTATCGAGTTACGATTTTCCAAAGTTATTAAGTGTTTTGTATGGAATAAATTAAGTAGATAATTTTAATCTATGTTTCATGACTAAATAGAGTTACCAAGTGATAAACAATAATAATAGAAAATTAATGCAATTGGAATGGACCAAAAAGGAATTAAAACATATTTTCTATGAATTAAATAAGTTTTTGAGATTATTTTTAATACTACAAATCAATTTCTGATTCAATTGATTAATCCCGAGTTCAGTTTGGACTGCACGCACAAATACCCGAGAACCCGAGCTTAAACCTACAAATTCCAGGGCTCACCCGTAATTTATTTCTATCCGATGTGGACTGCGGGTTATTTTCTTACAAACTCAGGGTCTCTTGTGAAAAAGGGTTTGGGCGAAGGGGTAACTTGCCATGCGAGCCGTCTGATCAGTGTGACACCCCAGTGTCACCTAGGGTTTCTCTTAAAATGCCAAACCAAGACCCATCATTTTATGTGAACCAAAGTATGCATGAGCATCAAATTAACTTAAGAATAAAGAATTCACCAAGCATATACTTAAAAGTATTAGGATCAAAACAAATGGGTCTTTCAAAAAGGTAAGAATGTTGCAACCCTAATAAAAACCCTAAGTAAGCCCCATGAGCAAAATTCAAGAAAATAAGGAAAAGGGTATGAAAAATTTAAAATTTTGACTTGAGCCAATTATAAAAATTGAAGTATATTTAATAAGCAACAAGAAAGGTTCAGAAAGCTTAGCCAAAATAACTCAAATAAAACCCCAAATCAAGCTTCTCATGTGGGGACTTAATGGGAATTCTGGATTTCAGAATTCTGAAATTCAGACCTTGAGCCAAAGATCAGGGATGTTCACCTTGATCCCTAACTCGAATCCTAATGGCCCCATTGACAAAAATGTGCCTAATTAACCCCTCTGTCATGTGCCAGGAGATGGCATTGGGACGCGTGCCTCGGACACGTCAAACCAGAGATTTTCTCCCTGTGTGTGGCAGTGAGACAAACAGGATTTCTCCCCTCTCTATCTCCTAATCCAGTCAGCGAAACTTGCTAGCCTCCACACACAAACGACAAAGGGACCTGAGAGGAAGAGATCTCTCGACGGGATCGTGGCCTTAATCTCAAAGATTTGGGCCCAATCTGCGTTTGAACTTGACCTCTCTCTGCGCTGCCTCGTGCTCGACGCTGTGCCAGGCGCCAGAGCGCGCACTGGCGTTCGCCGCGCACGCCCCGAGCGCATGTCAGAGCCCCGCCCTCGGCCGTGCTCGCCCGCGCCTATAAAGCCTCCCCGGGCACGCCTCACTTCACCCCGCGCTCACCTTCACCGACCAGCCACCTCTCCTTAGCTCCGGCGAGTTCAATTCCGCCCGCCATTGCCGCCAGAGCTTCGGCCGCCGTGGCCAGCCCACTCCAGCCACCCCCAAGTCGAGCCAGTGCTTCGGCTAGCTCCGCTAGTGGCCCGTGAAGCTTTCCAAGCCCTCGGACCAGGCTGGACTTCACCGGAGGCCCGAGATCGACCTCACCGGACTTTGGTCCTTCGCCGCCGCGCGTGGACAGAGCTAACCGGTGAGTCTCCGTCCGATTCCTTGCACCCATATCTTCTCTGGCATCCCGTGAACCTCTCTGACCCGTCCAATTGGACTATCTCGCCGTGAGCAGGCCGGACTCCTCGCCGCCGACGAGCATCCCCGCCTGCACACGTGGACCGGCCAATTCCGACCATCCCCGACGGCGACCCGCACACCGTTGTGATCCCCGAGACCTCCCCTACGTCCTCGACCACTTCACCGGAGCAATCTCGCCGCCGGTAAGCCCCTCCGCCCTTTTTTCCGCCGCGGTTACTGTGTAAGATAGGAGAAGGACCTCGGGTTAGGATTTGGAGAACCCGAGGGGTTTTCTGTAACTTCAGTGACCCATGTGAATAGTAGCCTAGGGGCTGACCCGTGAAGAAAACTTAAAATACCCGCCAGGGACCCCAGTGCAAAGTGGTTTTCCATTAAATCAATTCTGTTAATCTTTTTAAATAACCAGAGAACTTAGAAAACCCATAACTTGATGAATTCTTAATAAAAAGTTGTCAAACTAATTTTGCTAGCTCCTGAATATTATGAACTATCATTTAAAAATGATAAACCCTATGCTTCCTGTTCTAATTTTTAGAGTTTAAAATTAAACACAGAAACTTACTAAACCTTGTTTAATTAAGGAAAATTAGTTTTTCTTCTAGACTGAACCTAAGAAAATTTGTAGGTATTCAAACCTCATTTAGACACTGTTTAAAAATAGTAGGAACCCTAGTATTGAAAAATATGATGTAGATATTCATTTAAAGCTATTTTGCCCAAAACTTAGGAAAATCAGAAAGGCATTAGAAATTAATGAACGGTGAGTGAAATTATTTTTCCTAGTTTGCTTAAGTAACAAAGAACCTAGGAAAAATAAAGAGACCATTAGTCCAGATCAGTTTTAAATTAAAATGCTTTATCTAGCCCTGTTTGAACAAAAAAAATCAATTATTAGAGTTACAAAACTATACCCAAAATGGATAATAAAAATCCAGTGGACTTACAACCACCAGAGCCCCACTACAAAAATAAAGAACACCTCAGCCCAACACTTTAAGTAAGGAAAATAAATATAAAATGATAATGAGGCATTTTCCAAATAAATCATGAATAACCCCTAATGATGCAATAATGGGAAACCAAAAATTTTGCTAAGTCTATAATGAGATAAACCACCAGAGAAAAATTCAAACCCATGAAAAAGGAACAAACTCATGCCTATTGCTAAGGATTTATGAGAAAGGCCACTTAATTCAAATAATGCATACCACCCCTTCCCTTAAGCAAAAAGATGCCAAACTTCAGAATGATTGCTTTTGCACAAAACAAAAACTAAGAAAAATAAGAACTCTGTTGTTTGATATTTTTCAAATATAGTGGTAGTAGAAAGCATCAATGTGGCTAGAAACTTGAGAAAACCATAGTAAAATAACTAAAAGGTATTAATGACTAGAAGTTTGTACCAAATCATGTTATGACACCTAAAAGCCAGCAAAAATAAGTTTTAGAGAATTACTCACTGTTAAATAATAGTTGTAGTTCAAAGCACCCCTTCTGCCCTAGAATTTAATAATTTTGTCCAGAGAAAACTATTCACTTTCTGATCCCCAAATTTTGAGACAGAGAAACATACATCAGTGCCAAGCCACTATAATTTTTGTAGAATTTTTAGAATTTTATAAAAGCAACTTGTAGTTCAAACCCACCCCAAAACATAAAGAGAATAAAAGAAGAGGAAGGGAGAAATAAACCTCACCCCAATAAGTCTAACTTGAGTACTTATCGATTCTCACTAAGGTTTAAAAAGAATTCAGTGGAACCCCAAAAATAAACCTACCAATTACCTTAGATAAAAGTTTGACCCAATTTACCAAGTATACCACCCAAGGGTCTTACATAGGTAAAATTAACCTTGTTTAACTCAAGTAGATCATACACCGTCAAAAGTTGTAATTTCTAAAAGTACATATCATATCATGCATGTATCTTACGCATTGCATTCATTAGATTGTAATCTTGCCGACAGAGAGTATGTGCTCATCCCCGAGCAAGGACCTGTCCAAGAGGAGGACCAGGAGCAGGCTTCTGAGGCTGCTATTGAGGATCTCCCAGCAGCCCCAGCAATTGAAGGCAAGCCCCGGTTTTTATACATAACCGTATTATTATATGCTATTTTACTACACTTAATGCTTGTAGGATTGTAATACGCACTTAAGTGTAGGAGTTGCTAGAAACCTCTAGTTGCATGAACTTAGGATTCCTTTTTGAGATAAATACTAGTATGCTAGGTCGAGTAGCTGCTTGCTAACCAGGATCTCGGTAGAAGTCGAGTGATTTTTCTAGCACTCGCGCGAGGTCAGGAATTGATTGTATTCATCTTGATAACGGGGTATATGTTAGTCTATGGACTTGGATCCAGGGAGGATGCCTTGTCCATGAGACGGGAAAAAGAATTAAGGATTAATGTGTGGATACCTGAGTCAAGCTTTTGAACGTACTAAGCACATGCCGGGAAAAATGGTAACCGGTAAACCTAGTACCTGATTGAAGCCGGGCGCGGACTTTATCCCTCATGCGACCTGAGACTGGGTCTCCCATGCTAGCTATGGTGGGTACAAGTGCGGTCACTGCACGGCGGCAGCCGGGGTCAGTGGAGCATTGTATGCCAAGGCGGTGAGGCCTGGACGCGAACGGGGAATCGATGGGGACGGTTGTCATGTGTGGGGTCGGAATACCCTGACATGTCGTGTGTTTAGGTTTACCTTACAAGGTTAAAACTCGATTTGAATCGTCTGCTTCCCGCAGCTAATGAGACTACTTGACCCCTTGTACTGCATCGAGTAAGAAGTGAAATGAGGTTACATGAGATAATATGTTGATTGAACTAAATGCTTGTCACCATGTATGCTTAGAAGGAGAAAATCTAGCTAAGCTAATGATGATAGAATTTGAAAAGCTAAAAATTGATTTTAGAAACAGCTAGTGCTTTTGGCAAACCAAACCCCTCAGCCAAACAGCTGCATAGTCTAGAGGTAGAGGAGTAGACTCCTCACACCGGGTAAGTCTAGCTGAGTATTAGTATACTCAGCCTTGCTTGTGGCATAATTTTTGCAAGTACAATTCAGGATATGGTTGATGGTGTGACTTGGCCTACCACCCTGCCACCGGGTTGGACGGTCGAGTGGGATGTTGCCCCGGCAGGAGAGGAGCACGAGGAGTAGTGGGCTAGGCCTTGCCCATTTCCTCGATACCGACGACATCGATTATCCGCTGCATTTTATTTTGTGAACTCTTATTTGCTACTCAAAACTCCGATCTATGTAATAATTCAGCACTTAATTTGAGGTTTCCTGATTTGTTGTATTTCTTCTGTGACTCACCTTTGAGTGAGATTGTGGAATTTGATCCTGGTTAAGTGGCTCTATCAGACTAGATCTGAGGGACTGACGGGTTATTCCGATTTAAGTGTGTTACGGCCCCTGAGGCGTGACTTAGGCACTTAAGCTGGAATAATTCGGGCGGTTCTGCCACAGCTGGTATCAGAGCAAATTCCACCACAGAGAAGGACAATAAACCATGAATACCAATTTTCAAAATCTAAAACTTGCCTAGAACTGCTACGGATCGTCAGGACTAGACCGCTAGACCTAGGACGAAAGGCTTTAGGCATAGAGGGAGAAATAGGTGGCTAATTGATTAGGCCCCGTGGGCCAGTACTTATATTTTTATGGATGCCCTAAAAGGCACCCTATTTTCTTTTGAGAGGCAACGTTACTTCCAGCATGCATGCATTATAACACACAAAGAGGAATTAAAAAATTGAGCTAACCCACTTTCTTTAAAACCATCCGGGCTCTCTATTTCTTTTTCCTTCCACCATAATCTTTACCTTTGATTCCCTTCCGCAGATGAATTCACCCACCCCCGCCAGTGGAGGAGACTCTCGTTTCAGTTCTGACTTCCTTTCTCGCGATGGTTTTCCTTCCATCTTGTGGGAAGTGCTTAACTCCGTCGGTTACCCTACGCCCCCTTTGTACACGGTGCAGCTGTATGAGGAGCATCGGGTACCTCGTTGTCGGGTCTGGCTGACTTTGGAGGCTCATCCCCTTCAGCCGGGTTGGCGTTCTCTTGATTCTGAGACAATTGGACTCAGGACGGACAACACCGTTGAAGCAGCAGCCATGAAGACTCTAACGACTTTCTATGGCTACCATCCCCTGGAGATGGTGATGCACCCCTTGGGACTCTTCCCTGCTGAGAAGAAGGATGATCCCATGTGGTGTAACCGTGTGAGCCATGTGAAGGATGTGTGGGCGATGTATCCTGACTTGGTTGGGAGGATCACCGTTCAGTGCATGAGTGCGTTGTACCGCCTTCAGGCCCTTCAGAGCGATGCTATGGCACTCCTTGCTAACACCGCTCAAACTGCCAAGCTCACTCTCGACAGTCGAGAAGATTTTGTGTTTGATCTATCCACCGAGTTGGTAGAGAAGGATCTACAGGTGGAAAGGCTGAGCCAGCGCATCACCACCTTGGAGCAGCAGGTGGAGATCCGAGACAACACTATTGATGTCTTGGAGAACCAGCTTCACGATGTGCAGTGGGAACTCGAAGAAGCGAATGACCACTTGGACATGCACCACCTGGAGATGGAGGCCAATGAAGCCGGAAACGAGGGAGAAGAGGCTCCCGAGGAATTAGGACAAGCCCCTGGTGCCAATGGGACTACCTCCACGATGCCTCCTTCACCCGTATCCAGTGTCGCTTCCACCTCTCAGGGTTAAGCAGTCACTTCGACACTTTTAGGCGGATAGAAACCTATGCGAGCTTAGTTAATATCAGATTTTGGACTAGGCTTATGGGTACTTTTCTCCTAATTGATATAACCCTGTGAACTTTTGAAATCTGTGGGATCTTTGTCACCATGTTATCTTCATTTCGAACCTAATATTATGATTATGGCATTTTTCCTTCCATATGAGATGATATCTTGTCGTTCGAAACTGTGAGTTGGGATAACAATGGCGGCATTCTCTGTTTTCAGATGGCAGCTAGGCAGCGTCGCGGGCATAACGAGCAGGTTCCCCCACCACCTCCTCCAGCTCCCACAGTGCAGGAGCTGATGGCCCAGCAGAATGAGATTCTACGACAGCTCTTGCAGCGCCAACCCCACCCTCAGCAGCATGGTGGAGGCCAGCATCAGCGACCTCCAACTATGGCAACTTACCAGGAGTTTCTGAGCACGCAGCCACCCTTGTTCACCAAGGCAGAGGATCCGTTGGACGCCGACGTATGGCTCCGCGTCGTCGAGTCCAAGTTTCCCCTCCTCACAGGAGACTGCCCTGATGAGGCCAAGACCCGCTTCGCCGCGCAGCAGCTTCGCGGATCTGCTCGGACTTGGTGGGATCACTTCCGTGCTATGCTCCCCGCTGATCGTGAGGTGTCTTGGGAGAAATTCAAGACTTCCTTCAGAGGACACCACATCCCAGCTGGCATTCTTGATCAGAAGTTGAATGAATTTCTAGCCCTTAATCAAGGAACCCGCACGGTACTGCAGTATGCGCAAGCCTTCAACGACTTATGCCAGTATGCAGGGTATCATGCTGATTCTGATGAGAAGAAGAGGGATCGCTTCCGCAGGGGTCTCAATACCAAGCTGCGGGAATGACTCAACATTGTCCGGGCTGATAGCTTCAATGAGTTGGTCAACATGGCCATCTCCCAGGAGGATTGCATTGTTGCTCACCGGGCAGAGAAGAAGAGAAAGGCACTAATGGCAGCACCATCCGCTCAGGCTCAGAGGTTCCGGATTGTTTCTCACAATCAGATCAGGGGTTTTCAGCAGCACGCAGGCAGATGGGTGATCAGGCCGCCTCAGCAGCAGCAGTAGCCGACACCCAACCGCTTTCTAGCTCCCGCCCCAAGGAACAATCAGCCTCCGCAGCAGCAGCAGTTCCGCCAGGGCAATGGGAACAAGTGTTTCACTTGTGACAATGTGGGCCACTATGCCAAGAATTGTCCCAGGAACCAGCAGAGGCAGATGCCAGCACCAAATCAAGACAAGGGAAGAAAGCAGAAGGTGCAAGTCAGGCAAGGGAAGCTCAACTTCACTACTCTGGAGGAAGTACCTGAAGGAGCTCCTATCGTGACCGGTATCTTTTCAGTTTATAATCAACCTGCTTTAATTCTGTTTGATTCTGGTGCATCTCATAGTTTCATTAGCCAAAAGTTCAGTGCTAGATGTAAACTGCCATTCTCTCGCTCAAAAGGGTCATTCATGATAGTCACACCTGGGGGTAAAATTGCAACTAATCAATTAAACCAAAGTGTGCCTATTCAACTGGGAAGCCACATTGTCAAAACCACTCTTCTTGTGTTGGGATTGGAAAATGTGGACATTATTCTGGGAGCTAATTAGATGACCTTGCACCAAGTTGTGCTTGATGTAGCCAGCCATACCGTGGAAGTTAATTCTCCGTTCTGCGGGAACTTCACCTTAATTCTGCCTAGTCAAGGTTCTACTCAGTCATGTGCTTTCTCTATGACGGAGTTACCTCTGAAGAAGATCCCAGTGGTCTGCGAGTATGCAGATGTCTTTCCTGATGAATTGCCAGGAATGCCACCGGACCGGGATATTGAATTCGCCATCGAGTTGCAACCGGGAACGGCCCCAATTTCCAAGAGGCCCTACCGAATGCCACCCGCTGAGTTGGCAGAATTGAAGAAGCAGTTACAAGAGTTGCTGGATAAGGGATTTATTCGCCCAAGTACTTCGCCTTGGGGATGTCCAGCACTGTTTGTGAAGAAGAAGGATGAAAGCTTGAGGCTGTGTATAGATTACCGCCCTCTTAATGCGGTAACTATCAAGAACAAGTATCCTTTGCCTCGTATTGATGTTCTTTTTGACCAGTTGGTCGGAGCCAAGGTGTTTTCCAAGATAGACCTTCGCTCTGGCTACCATCAGATCAAGATACGAGCAAGTGATATTCCGAAGACGGCATTCTCAACCAGATATGGGCTATATGAATTCTTGGTAATGTCATTCGGGCTGACAAATGCGCCAGCATATTTCATGTATCTGATGAATTCTGTCTTCATGCCAGAATTGGACAAGTTCGTGGTGGTTTTCATCGATGATATTTTGGTGTACTCAAAGAACGAAGAAGAACATGTCGGGCATTTGCATGTAGTGCTTCAACGCTTGCGAGAGCACCACCTTTATGCCAAGTTGTCCAAGTATGATTTTTGGCTGAAGGAAATCAAATTCTTGGGTCACACTATCTCTCAGGCTGGAATAGCTGTTGATCCTGATAAAGTGCAAGAGGTGATGAACTGGAAGCCACCAACAACTGTCCGTCAGATTCGGAGTTTTCTGGGATTAGCTGGTTATTACCGAAGATTTATTCCGGACTTCTCTCGAATTGCGAAGCCTATAACTGAGTTGCTGAAGAAAGAAGTCAAATTTGTTTGGAGTCAGAAGTGCGAAGATGCCTTCCATGCATTAAGGCAGCATCTGACCACAGCACCCGTATTGGCGCAACCCGACAACAGCAAGCCTTTTGATGTATATTGCGATGCCTCTGGCACCAGGCTAGGTTGTGTCTTGATGCAAGACAACCGAGTCATTGCTTATGCCTCAAGAGCACTCAGGCCTCATAAGCAAAATTATCCCACTCATGACCTTGAGTTGGCAGCAGTGGTTCATGCATTAAAAATGTGGAGGCACTATCTAATGGGAACCCACTGCAACATCTTCACTGATCATAAGAGCCTTAAGTACATCTTTACTCAGGCTGATCTCAACATGAGGCAGAGAAGATGGCTAGAGCTGATCAAGGATTATGACCTGGAGGTGCATTATCACCCAGGAAAAGCTAATGTGGTAGCAGATGCCTTGAGTCGAAAGATGCAATGCAATTGTATTCTGATGGATTCTCGCATTAACACCTTGTGTGATGAGTTGAGCAAGATGCAAATTGAAGTGATTCCTTCTGGTTCTTTGTCTCACATTTCTGTTGAGCCAGCTTTACAAGACCAGATTATCATGGCCCAGCTCAGTGACAAGGGAGTGCAAATTATCAAGAAAAATCTCCATCAGAAGGTTGAGAAGTATAATTGTTTCCGCCAAGATGAAAAGGGTGTGTTATGGTTCAAAAGCAGATTGGTGATTCCTAAAGACCAGGACCTCAAGAGGAAAATTTTGGATGAGGCTCATCTCTCCAAATTCTCTATGCATCCGGGAAGCACCAAGATGTACCATGACCTGAAGCCTTTGTATTGGTGGACCAGAATGAAGAGAGAGATAGCCCAGTATGTATCAGAATGCGACACCTGTCAGAGGATAAAGGCAAGCCACTTGAAATCAGCTGGAGCTTTGCAACCCCTGTCCATACCTTCGTGGAAGTGGGATGACATCAGCATGGATTTCATTGTGGGTCTGCCCAACACCTCTCGTCATCATGATTCGATTTGGGTTATTGTGGACCGATTGACGAAAGTGGCACATTTTCTTCCTGTGCACACCACTGATAAGGCTCAGAAGTATGCAGAATTGTATATTGACCGGATCGTGTGTTTGCACGAATTACCTCGGACCATTGTTTCTGACCGAGGAGCCCAATTTGTTGCTAGATTTTGGGAACAATTGCAAGAGTCTTTGGGAACCAAGCTAATTAGAAGTTCAGCTTACCACCCACAGACTGATGGTCAGACAGAAAGGGTAAACCAAACTCTGGAGGATATGCTGAGAGCTTGTGCAATCGATTATGGCAAGAACTGGGATAAGCACCTCTCCTTGGTAAAGTTTGCTTATAACAATAGTTACCAATCTAGCCTAAGGATGGCACCTTTTGAAGCTCTCTATGGAAGAAGGTGTAGAACACCACTCAATTGGTCTCAACCTGGAGAAAGAGAAGTTTTTGGACCTGACTTAGTGACTGAAGCCGAAAGGAAGGTCAAACTAATCAGGAAGAATCTAGAAGCTGCTCAGGCCAGGCAGAAGAGTTACCATGATAAAAGAAGGAAACCTCTCCAGTTCGAGGTGGAAAGTTTTGTATACCTCAAGGTATCACCCACCAAGGGAGTGCAGAGGTTTGGGATCAAAGGCAAGCTAGCCCCTCGTTACATTGGACCTTATGAGATCATAGAAGCATGTGGACCCGTGGCATACAAGCTGAAGTTACCTTCAAAAATGTCCGCCATTCACGATGTATTCCATGTATCTCAGCTGAAGAAGTGTGTTCGATTGCCGACCGAGATCATAGCAGAGCCAGATCTATCGTACCAAGAGTACCCCTCCAAGATTCTGGATTGCAAGGAAAGATCAACTCGGGCTAAACCAATCAAGATGTACAAGGTCCAGTGGAGTAATCACTCAGAGGAAGAAGCTACTTGGGAAACCGAGGAATTCTTGAGATCCAACTTCCCCGATTGCCTACCTAAGGAAGCTAGTACGTAATCACCCCCAACCCGTCCTCCTGCCCTTCGAATCTAATTTCCAAAAATAAGGTCTTAATTCAGAATGAAGTAACTATGAAGTAAAACTTAAAAAGGGCTTCCTTCTGAAATTGCAAAGAGAATGACATTCGAAGAGCAATTTTACCCTAATAAAAACAATAATCACCCATTTCCTATAAGTCTCACCCTTCGCTTCACCCTGGGAGGACTCTGGCCCGAATCTCGGGACGAGATTCCTTTAAGGGGGGAAGGCTGTAACACCCCAGTGTCACCTAGGGTTTCTCTTAAAATGCCAAACCAAGACCCATCATTTTATGTGAACCAAAGTATGCATGAGCATCAAATTAACTTAAGAATAAAGAATTCACCAAGCATATACATAAAAGTATCAGGATCAAAACAAATGGGTCTTTCAAAAAGGTAAGAATGTTGCAACCCTAATAAAAACCCTAAGTAAGCCCCATGTGCAAAATTCAAGAAAATAAGGAAAAGGGTATGAAAAATTTAAAATTTTGACTTGAGCCAATTATAAAAATTGAAGTATATTTAATAAGCAACAAGAAAGGTTGAGAAAGCTTAGCCAAAATAACTCAAATAAAACCCCAAATCAAGCTTCTCATGTGGGGACTTAATGGGAATTCTGGATTTCAGAATTCTGAAATTCAGACCTTGAGCCAAAGATCAGGGATGTTCACCTTGATCCCTAACTCGAATCCTAATGGCCCCATTGACAAAAATGTGCCTAATTAACCCCTCTGTCATGTGCCAGGAGATGGCATTGGGACGCGTGCCTCGGACACGTCAAACCAGAGATTTTCTCCCTGTGTGTGGCAGTGAGACAAACAGGATTTCTCCCCTCTCTATCTCCTAATCCAGTCAGCGAAACTTGCTAGCCTCCACACACAAACGACAAAGGGACCTGAGAGGAAGAGATCTCTCGACGGGATCGTGGCCTTAATCTCAAAGATTTGGGCCCAATCCGCGTTTGAACTTGACCTCTCTCTGCGCTGCCTCGTGCTCGACGCTGTGCCAGGCGCCAGAGCGCGCACTGGCGTTCACCGCGTACGCCCCGAGCGCTTGTCAGAGCCCCGCCCTCGGCCGTGCTCGCCCGCGCCTATAAAGCCTCCCCGGGCGCGCCTCACTTCACCCCGCGCTCACCTTCACCGACCAGCCACCTCTCCTTAGTTCCGGCGAGCTCAATTCCGCCCGCCATTGCCACCAGAGCTTCGGCCACCGTGGCCAGCCCACTCCAGCCACCCCCAAGTCGAGCCAGTGCTTCGGCTAGCTCCGCCAGTGGCCCGTGAAGCTTTCCAAGCCCTCGGACCAGGCCGAACTTCACCGGAGGCCCGAGATCGACCTCACCGGACTTCAGTCCTTTGCCGCCGCGCGTGGACAGAGCTAACCGGTGAGTCTCCGTCCGATTCCTTGCACCCATATCTTCTCTGGCATCCCGTGAACCTCTCTAACCCGTCCAATTGGACTATCTCGCCGTGAGCAGGCCGAACTCCTCGCCGCCGACGAGCATCCCCGCCTGCGCACGTGGATCGGCCAACTCCGACCATCCCCGACGGCGACCCGCACACCGTTGTGATCCTCGAGACCTCCCCTATGTCCTCAACCACTTCACCGGAGCAATCTCGCCGCCGGTAAGCCCCTCCGCCCTTTCTTACGCCGCGGTTACTGTGTAAGATAGGAGAAGGACCTCGGGTTAGGATTTGGAGAACCCGAGGGGTTTTCTGTAACGTCAGTGACCCATGTGAATAGTAGCCTAGGGGCTGACCCGCGAAGAAAACTTAAAATACCCGCCAGGGACCCCAGTGCAAAGTGGTTTTCCATTAAATCAATTCTGTTAATCTTTTTAAATAACCAGAGAACTTAGAAACCCCATAACTTGATGAATTCTTAATAAAAAGTTGTCAAACTAATTTTGCTAGCTCCTGAATATTATGAACTATCATTTAAAAATGATAAACCCTATGCTTCCTGTTCTAATTTTTAGAGTTTAAAATTAAACACAGAAACTTACTAAACCTTGTTTAATTAAGGAAAATTAGTTTTTCTTCTAGACTGAACCTAAGAAAATTTGTAGGTATTCAAACCTCATTTAGACACTGTTTAAAAATAGTAGGAACCCCAGTATTGAAAAATATGATGTAGATATTCATTTAAAGCTATTTTGCCCAAAACTTAGAAAAAATCAGAAAGGCATTAGAAATTAATGAACAGTGAGTGAAATTATTTTTCCTAGTTTGCTCAAGTAACAAAGAACCTAGGAAAAATAAAGAGACCATTAGTCCAGATCAGTTTTAAATTAAAATGCTTTATCTAGCCCTGTTTGAACAAAAAAATCAATTATTAGAGTTACAAAACTATACCCAAAATGGATAATAAAAATCCAGTGGACTTACAACCACCAGAGCCCCACTACAAAAATAAAGAACACCTCAGCCCAACACTTTAAGTAAGGAAAATAAATATAAAATAATAATGAGGCATTTTCCAAATAAATCATGAATAACCCCTAATGATGCAATAATGGGCAACCAAAAATTTTGCTAAGTCCATAATGAGATAAACCACCAGAGAAAAATGCAAACCCATGAAAAAGGAACAAACTCATGCCTATTGCTAAGGATTTATGAGAAAGGCCACTTAATTCAAATAATGCATACCACCCCTTCCCTTAAGCAAAAAGATGCCAAACTTCAGAATGATTGCTCTTGCACAAAACAAAAACAAAGAAAAATAAGAACTCTGTTGTTTGATATTTTTCAAATATAGTGGTAGTAGAAAGCACCAATGTGGCTAGAAACTTGAGAAAACCATAGTAAAATAACTAAAAGGTATTAATGACTAGAAGTTTGTACCAAATCATGTTATGACACCTAAAAGCCAGAAAAAATAAGTTTTAGAGAATTACTCACTGTTAAATAATAGTTGTAGTTCAAAGCACCCCTTCTGCCCTAGAATTTAATAATTTTGTCCAGAGAAAACTATTCACTTTCTGATCCCCAAATTTTGAGACAGAGAAACATACATCAGTGCCAAGCCACTATAATTTTTGCAGAATTTTTAGAATTTTATAAAAGCAACTTGTAGTTCAAACCCACCCCAAAACATTAAAGAGAATAAAAGAAGAGGAAGGAAAAATAAACCTCACCCCAATAAGTCTAACTTGAGTACTTATCAATTCTCACTAAGGTTTAAAAAGAATTCAGTGGAACCCCAAAAATAAACCTACCAATTACCTTAGATAAAAGTTTGACCCAATTTACCAAGTATACCACCCAAGGGTCTTACATAGGTAAAATTAACCTTGTTTAACTCAAGTAGATCATACACCGTCAAAAGTTGTAATTTCTAAAAGTACATATCATATCATGCATGTATCTTACGCATTGCATTCATTAGATTGTAATCTTGCCGACGGAGAGTATGTGCTCATCCCCGAGCAAGGACCTGTCCAAGAGGAGGACCAGGAGCAGGCTTCCGAGGCTGCTATTGAGGATCTCCCCGCAGCCCTAGCAATTGAAGGCAAGCCCCGGTTTTTATACATAACCGTATTATTATATGCTATTTTACTACAATTAATGCTTGTAGGATTGTAATGTGCACTTAAGTGTAGGAGTTGCTTGAAACCTCTAGTTGCATGAACTTAGGATTCCTTTTTGAGATGAATACTAGTATGCTAGGTCGAGTAGCTGCTTGCTAACTAGGATCTCGGTAGAAGTCGAGTGATTTTTCTAGCACTCGCGCGAGGTCAAGAATTGATTGTATTCATCTTGATAACGGGGTATATGTTAGTCTATGGACTTGGATCCAGGGAGGATGCCTTGTCCATGAGATGGGAAAAAGAATTAAGGATTAATATGTGGATACCTGAGTCAAGCTTTTGAACGTACTAAGCACATGCCGGAAAAAATGGTAACCAGTAAACCTAGTACCTGATTGATGCCGGGAGCGGACTTTATCCCTCATGCGACCTGAGACTGGGTCTCCCATGCTAGCTATGGTGGGTACAAGTGCGGTCACTGTACGGCGGCAGCCGGGGTCAGCCGGGGTCAGTGCTAGCTATGGTGGGTACAAGTGCGGTATGCCAAGGCGGTGAGGCCTGGACGCGAACGGGGAATCGATGGGGACGGTTGTCATGTGTGGGGTCGGAATACCCTGACATGCCGTGTGTTTAGGTTTACCTTGCAAGGTTAAAACTCGATTCAAATCGTCTGCTTCTCGCAGCTAATGAGACTGCTTGACCCCTTGTACTGCATCGAGTAAGAAGTGAAATAAGGTTACATGAGATAATCTGTTGATTGAACTAAATGCTTGTCACCATGTATGCTTAGAAGGAGCAAATCTAGCTAAGCTAATGATGATAGAATTTGAAAAGCTAAAAATTGATTTTAGAAACAGCTAGTGCTTTTGGCAAACCAAACCCCTCAGCCAAACAGTTGCATAGTCTAGAGGTAGAGGAGTAGACTCCTCACACCTGGTAAGTCTAGCTGAGTATTAGTATACTCAGCCTTGCTTGTGGCATAATTTTTGCAGGTACAATTCAGGATATGGTTGATGGTGTGACTTGGCCTACCACCCTGCCACCGGGTTGGACGGTCGAGTGGGATGTTGCCCCGGCAGGAGAGGAGCACGAGGAGTAGTGGGCTAGGCCTTGCCCATTTCCTCGATACTGACGACATCGATTATCCGCTGCATTTTATTTTGTGAACTCTTATTTGCTACTCAAAACTTCGATCTATGTAATAATTCAGCACTTAATTTGAGGTTTCCTGATTTTTTGTATTTCTTCTGTGACTCACCTTCGAGTGAGATTGTGGAATTTGATCCTGGTTAAGTGGCTCTATCAGACTAGATCTGAGGGACTGACGGGTTATTCCGATTTAAGTGTGTTACGGCCCCTGAGGCGTGACTTAGGCACTTAAGCTGGAATAATTCGGGCGGTTCTGCCACAATTAGAGACGAATGTCACAAATCAGATTTGCTATTAAACGAACCGGTACGTGCCTAGAGCCGCCAGATCAGAGATCTACGGTCCAGATTAAACCGAGCATTAGACTGAACTGTACGCTACGTGGGCTTTTGGATCTAGATCCAACGGTCAAATTTTTTCATAGCGCGGACCGCTCAACGCCCGTCCGATCTAACCCTTACGGTTGAGATCACGTATTCCCAAAGATCAACAAAGGTCTGCCCGATCCCAGATCTACGCCTCCCAAACCGAACTGCTACCCAGGACTAATCGTGACTGTTGCCACTAGGATCAACGGTTATGAACCTGTCTTCAAACCCCGTCGGCCTGTCGACAGCCCACAGCAGAGCACACAACTCAATTGGCGGTGCACCGTCGGAGCAGCGCCCGATGGCCATTCCGGCACCCAGACCCAATCCAATTCGTGCTAAACGAAGCGCAAGATGATACGAATAGCAGGGGAGATTTATTACTGTCTCAGACCGCGAGTTGAAGCCGGTCCACGGCGCAGAGCGGCTCCAGCGGCGACAACCAGGTTCGGCAAGAAATTTCGAGGCGCACACGGGAGTACTCACACAGCCGAGTCTCGGAATCTCTCCGAGAGGCTTCTGCGGTGACCACGGTACACTTTCGAGCCGAGGATTCACGTTGTGGGAAATCTGCAACGGTGGCGCTTCCTCTCAGCTTTCTCCAAATAGATGTGCACTAACGGCGGCGTGATTGATGGGGCGTACTGGGGGAAGAAGGGGAACAACGGCTCGGGTTTTATCGGTGCAGGGGTAGGGAAGGGAGTTTCAGAACCCAGCTGGCGCGAAGGTCGACGAGTAGCTCGGGCGGGTTGTTACTGCCGCGAGGAAACAGGGAGGAAGATCTACAAGGTGTCTCTGACGTGCGAGACCCGTGTGGCAGCGACAGACAAATACGAGCGTGGCTAACTGGTGAACGGGCCCGATCCGTCAGGGCCGGCGCGCGAGTGCGGTCGTGTGGCTGCCCGGTGGGTTCCACATTTCTACGCAGAGGGAGAAGAGGTTAGCCGGGCTGCGTGGGCAACCGGGCCAGCAACATGCTATGGGCCAATGTAGGCTGAATTCGCTTTTTCTTTATTCTTTTTCTTTTTTGTTTCTATTTCTTTTCAATTTTAGATTCCAAATTTTGAATTCAAACTTTGTGGTGAATTTTGTGCTCAAATTAAATGTATAATTTGAACATACCAGTATGGAAGGAATTTATTTATTTATATATTTATTTTGTATTGTGTTGTATTTTTCTCTTTCCCTTTCTATGTCATTTCCAATTTCTGAATTGTAAATTTGGTTAAATCCCAATTTGGATATTAATATATTTCTATTAATATTTCTCTTATTAAATGCACACACAAATAAACTCCAACATGATGCATAGATTATTTATGTGTCTTTTGTTAATTGTTCACTTTAAATATTGTTATTCCTATGTTCTAATGAGTAGAGGGAAAAACATATAATGAGATCAACTCTTTTCTTATTATTTACAAATTGGGTATTACATGATCCTCCTTTTCAGAGACGTCCTGCGAGACCTAGAGGTGCTTTGCATCTTGCTGCGAGGCCTCAAGCAGTGAGACCACGTGGTGGTCGTGCCTAGCTGGGTGATGGTCGAGTGTTGTTGGATACTTGATTTCAATCCCCTGAAGGTGTTGAAAATCAAGGCAACACAAGTTAGAAGTGTGAACCTTCATCCTTAGCTTAACACAAATCTGAAGGACGAAGGTCTTTAGAAGGAAATGCAAATGAAAGCTATGCACTATCGGAATCCGGGCCTTTGCCGAGTGCCGGTGGCATTGCCGAGTGCCTTTTATCGGGCACTCGGCAAAGAAGACTTTGCCGAGCGCCGCACTCGGCAAAGTCCTGCGCTCGGTAAAGAGCTAATTTACCGAGCGCAGGACACTCGGCACAGCCAAGCACTCAGCAAAGACTGTTTTGCCGAGAGTCAAACACTCGGCAAAGATGGCTCTCGGCAAAGGGCCGTTAGCGGCCGTCTACAGCTGACGGCCGTCAGTCTTTGCCGAGTGTCTTCTGTAGACACTCGGCAAAGCATATTTTTAATTTTTTTTTTATTTTAGTCACCAAACTTTTTGTGGTATGTTCCTACACTATGTAGACCTACATGTACCATTTTGCGACAATTATAACAGTGTTTTATATAGCTAGTAGATTTAGTTTGTTTATTTGAATTTCTTCGGAAAATTCAGATTTGAACTGCAGGTCACTCGAAACTTGGAAAACCATGCATTCAAAAATGATATCCATGCTACTTAGCACAAGTTACGACCGATTTCAGGAGCGGACTGGAAACTTCGAGCACCATGCTCACTCAACATGACCGTGAACTTGCCATCCAGGTGTTTAAAAATTGTATTAAACACAAACAAAGTCAGAAAATCATAAAACCTGTCCACGTGTCATGATATCATATGTAGAGGTTGTGATAAAAATTTGAAAAAGTTTCGAGAAAGCTGTAACGCACTATGTGTACAAACCTAAGAGATCCACTTTGAAACTCTATGATTTCATGTGTAGTTCTCTTAGGTTTCTACACATAATGTCTCACAACTTTCTCCAAACATTCTAAATTTTTTATCACAGACTCTACATATGATATCATGACACGTGGACAAGTTTCATGATTTTCTAAGTTTGTTTGTGTTTTATAAAATTTTTAAACAGCTAGATGGCAAGTTCACGGCCATGTTGAGTGAGCATGGTGCTCGAAGTTTCCGGTCCGCTCCTGAAATCGGTCGTAACTTGTGCTAAGTAGCATGGATACCATTTTTGCATGCACGGTTTTCCAAGTTTCAAGTGACTTGCAGTTCAAATGTGTTTTTTCGAAGAAATTCAAATAAACGAACTAAATCTACTAGCTATAGAAAACAATTTTCTAATTGTCTCAAAATGGTACATGTAGGTCTATATAGTGTAGGAACACACCACAAAAAATTTGGTAGGGAAAATAAAAAAATAAAAATGTACTTTGCCGAGTGTCCAGAGATGACACTCGGTAAAGAATCCTTTGCCGAGGGTCAAATGGTTGACACACGACAAAGTGTAGTGAAATAGTCTTTGCCAAGTGTCGCCCGGGGGACACTCGACAAAGTAGACTTTGCCGAGTGCCGGATCGAGGACACTCGGCAAAGTATATTTTAAAATTAAAAAAAAAAAATCTTTGCCGAGTGCCAGATCACGGACACTCGGCAAAGAGGGTTTACTTACCGACAGTTAGCCCTTTCTTCCTCACTCTCTCACTCACGCACTCTCACCGCGCCGCCGCCCCATCGCCGTCCTCGCCCCTCGCCGTCCAGCCGCGCCCCTCGCCGTCCGGTCGCGCCGCTGCCGCGCGCCGCCCTCGACGCGCCCCGCCGCCGCCCGCGCCCCTCGCCCGACCGCGCTCGACGCGCCTCGCCCGACCACCCCTCGCCGCGCCGCCACCCCTCGCCGCGCCGCCGCCCCCCGCCGCGCCCGCGCCCCTCACCCCTCGCCGCGCACGCGCCCCTCGCCCCTCGACACGCCCCTCTCCGCGCCCGTGCCCCCCGCCACACCTGCCCGCCCGCCGTCTGCCGCACCCGCGCCCCCCGCCGCGTCCTCACCCGCTCGCCGTTGCACCCTCCACGCCCACTGTGCCCCGTGTCGCGTCGCCGTGCCACTCGTCGTGCCCCTCGCCCGCCCCTGCCTTGCCCGCGCCGTCGTGCCCCTCGCCCGCCCCCGCCGTGCCCCTCGCCCTCGCCCGTGCCCCCGCAACCAACGCCGCGTGCCACCACCGCCGCCGGAGGCCGCCTCCTCGCGCGCCGCCACCACCGCCCGGCCACGCCACGCGTACCATCGTCGCCCCCACGCGAGGTATAAACTTTTTATGCGTCAATTTTTACTTATTATTGATTAGATGATAGAATGTATAAATCATGTAAGCCGAGGTCACCCAACCATTTATATAGCCGCGCCCGAGGTCGCCATGTAGTTGTGGATCTACCAAGTTATTCGCATCTCCATCATGAAACATTGTGATGGCTTGCAATGGGAAATAAGAAATGTGACAACTGCTAGTAGTGTATACTTTAGGTGAATTGCTTCTTACTGTGTGCATGTCAGCCATCGGGCTGTTAGTTTTATTTGCAGGTTTTAAAAACCTCAACGTACAGGGGAGGCGCTGTCGATTTTTTTTTGTATTAACAGACTTGTGTTTCTTTTTTACAGAGAAGATACTTGTCTTCCTAGCCGCTGCGGGTCTGCCTGCACCGCGTCGCGTCACCACTGCACCGACCCGCCATAGCCCCACTAGCCTGACTCCACCGTCACCCTAGGTATAACCTCTATTTCCGCATCATGGTCGTAGATCACGTAACCCAGTTAGGCATCTCCCGTTCGAAAGAGATACGGTGTAGATATGCAGATCTTTGCATATCTACAAATGTATCAGTTTCGAATTGTCCATGTTTTTTGGACAGCCCGCGGTTGCGTAGATGGTGTTAGTTTCCATGCTCTACTCCGGTCCGAGACAGAGTTTCGGCGTCACCTCCCTGTTGTTCTCCGGACAGTACACTCTCCCTGCCAGGACGTGTATCCGGAGAACAGCGGGGAGGTGCTGCCGAAATTCTATCTTGGATCGGAGTAGAGCATGGAAACTAACTCCATCTAAGCAACCGCGGGTGGGATTAGGACCTATCCTCACCTATTAGAAGGTAGGAACGTAGTGTACATGCATTACATGTCTATATTAAACTATACTCGGTTATATATGTTAGAGGATGGAGGACCGTGAGTGGATGTACACGGGCCGCGTTCGACGTAATGATGTCACCCCTGAATGGATTAGGAAGACTGATGCTTTCGTGGAACGGGCATTTGGCAAAGCTGCTAAAGGAGCTAGTCTAGTCCCTTGTCCGTGCAGCAAATGTGCCAACAGGAAAAGGAAAACAAAGAAGGCCATGGTAGAACATATTTGGAAGAATGGATTTACGCCGGACTATACTCGGTGGATCTTCCATGGTGAAGCGCATCGCACGAGAGAGGAGGTGGTGAGACAACGCGTCGAGGATTACGATGCTGATGCCAGGGTAGCGGACATGTTGAACGACTATCACGAGGCACAGTTCGCCGAAGGACGTATGGAGGACGAGCCAGAGGCGACCGCAAAGGCATTCTACGACATGTTTGACGCGGCACAGAAACCCCTTCACGGCAATACAAAGGTTTCTCAACTGGATGCCATTGGGCGTATAATGGCGTTCAAGTCGCAGTATAGCATGAGTCGAGACGCCTTCGATGGTTTGTTGACAGTTATTGGCAGCCTGCTTCCGGAGGATCACGTTCTGCCAAAGAGCATGTACGAGGCACAGAAACTCCTTCGTGCACTCAAGATGACGTATGATCAGATACATGCTTGTCCGAAGGGCTGCGTCCTATTTAGGAAAGAACACACTGAGGCAAAGTACTGTCCGAAGTGTAAATCGTCTAGGTTCATGGAGGTAGACTCTGGTGATGAACAGAAGAGGCAGCTCGACATCCCCGTGACAATCCTACGCCACCTTCCGTTCATACCGAGGATCCAGCGTCTATACATGACAGAGGAATCCACGAAACAGATGACATGGCACAAAAAAGGCAAACGATACAATCCTGACAAGATGGTTCACGCATCCGATGGTGAAGCATGGACCCACTTTGATGCCATTCACCATGAGAAAGCCAAAGAGGCTCGTAATGTTCGTGTTGCGCTGGCCACAGATGGGTTCAATCCCTATGGAATGACCGCTGCCCCATACACATGTTGGCATGTGTTCGTTATCCCCATCAATCTCCCCCCGGCGTATGCTTTCAAAGACAGAACATATTCGTGTCGTTGATAATTCCTGGACACCCGGGGAATAAAATGGGTGTGTACATGGAGCCTTTGATTGATGAATTGGTCCGTGCTTGGGAGGAAGGGGTATGGACATACGACCGAGCTACGAAGACAAACTTCAAAATGCATGTTTGGTACCAGTACTCCATGCATGACTTTCCGGCGTATGGGCTATTTTGCGCGTCGTGTGTTCACGGTAAGTTCCCATGCCCAGTTTGCAAGGAAGCTCTTAGGTTCATTTGGTTGAAGAAGGGTGGCAAATATTCGTCACTCAATAAACATCGACAATTTCTCCCTCCTGACCATGCATTCCGACTAGACATCAAGAACTTTACGAATGGTTGATAATGATGATGACACTTATGAAGATTATTTTTAATCGATGTAATGCTATATTTCATTTATTTTGCATATGTTTCTAAATACATATTTTTTTATCTGTGCTTAATTGCTTACTCTTAATTGCAGGTTGTCGGACAAAGATGGTGGGCGGTGGGACGAGGACGAGGAGGGGGAGGGGGGAGGAGCACCCGTAGGACGGAGGAGGAGGCGCAGCAGGACGACGCCGTACAACAGCAGGTGGAGCAGCAAGCCGCTGTCGATGTGGCACAGTAGGATGATGACGATGCGGCGCAGCAGGACGACGACGACGACGCCGCTCAGCAGGACGTCTCAGGTTCTGGCTCCTCAGGTTCGAGGAGCATCTACCTGTGAGGTCCCGCGAGTCTCCCTCAGCGACCCATACTTTGTGACAGACGTCAGCTGATACGACCCGATGGAGAGAGGTAGGTAACTTTAGATGTTGTTGCTGCTTTTTCATATTATATGTTCAAATTAATAATAGAAACTAATACTTTATCTTAATCACTTGGACAGGTCTTGGATGGCTTTGGAGAGTGCAGGGGGTCACGGCCGCAACCCCAATGGCATTCTCGGCCTTCTATGCAGGGAACACTTCCCTGGACTTGTCGAGTACGCCGGAGTGACGAGCCCAGCCTACACCTTCGACCACTACGCCGTCGCCCCCGATGCAGTAGATCAGGACGATAGACAATTCAACAACAAGGCGGAGCGGGTGAAGCAAGAGCTGTGGGTAAGTCTTCCTCGCACTATATTGTTTAATAAGTCGCATTTGTTGCATATTCTTGAAATAATGTATGGATACATCGTCTTTGTATGTAGGATTTCTTCAGATGCGAGGCTGGATACGAGGCCAGGGCGGATGTGGTGGCTACCACGATCTGTAAGAAGCTCGTCGTGGACATGCACTACGAGGCGCGCATCCAGGCCATCGTCACTTACCACGGCTCCGTCCTTGGGGATAAGGTGAGCAAGAAGGACACCCGAACCATGTCGTTGACTCCGGACTAGTACTTGTAGGTAAATACAAAACTTTATTATTGGTACTAAATATGCTTAATTTTATCTTCTGATATGTCGTGTACTTGTATTTTTTTAGATGATTCCTCATTGGTGCGCCGCGCATCCTGAGTGCTGGGAGCAGATGGTGCAGAGGTGGTGCTCGGCTAAGTGGGACGAGGCGCACAACGCTAGCCGGGAACGGCGTTTGATGATGCAAGGTCCCTCCCACCATCAAGGCAGCCGCAGCCTGGGCAAATACGCGGAAGCATGGGTACGCGCTCTTTTTTATTTAGGTATATAACTTTCGATTAGACATGATTTCTAACCATCTCGTTGGTTTTCTCGCAGTCGGCGGCACATGGTGGTGCACCTTGCTCCACGTTCTCGGCATATGCTATGGCCCACAAGGGGAAGGCGACGTCCGACGTCACCTACAACCCGGATGACGGGCCCGAGGCGTACACCAACCCTGCCATCCACAGCCGCCTCAGTGAGTACACCGCCATGGCCAAGGAGGTCCATGGGCCAGATTACGATCCAAGGACCGAGGACATCGACGGAGATGTCCTCATGAGGGTCGGAGGAGGCAAGAGGCATGGGCGGTACTGGATTGCCGACGGGGCAATCGACTCGTCCTCCACTCCCACTCTATCTCAGGTGCGAGCAAGGAGCACGAGCGCGAGCCTAGCCATACGACCTCGGCAGGACAGCTCACAGCATCGTATCCATCAACTCCAGGTTATTCCTTATCTATTCATCGTTCATTGATTATTATATATCTTCTCTTTGCATTATCGTAACATTAGGGCGAAATATTACAGACTCAGCTAGATGATGAGAGGAGGCAACGTGAGGAGCTGGAGAAGAGGATGGCGGAGATGTTCGCGTACATGCAGAGCCTTGGCGCCGCACAGGGTCATGCTCCACCACCTCCGTTGTTCCCTGCAGCTGACCCTGCTGAGTTCACTACTCCTGTGAGTATCAAAATTTTAGTACTGCATGATATATATTCATATGTTCTCACACATGCAATCTCTTCTCTGTGCAGGGTCAATCGGCGACGTCGAACAACCCTCACGCTTCGTCCAGCCCTTCGCCGAACCAGTCTAGATGCCCACCTCGTTGATGACCTGTTTTGTGATGATCCAGACTTATATTTGTGAGTGTTGGTGATGTTAGTTATACTTGGTCTTGTGAGATACTTAGTGAGACTTATGTGCTATGAAACCTGATTTATGTGGTGATATTTGTGATATATATGGTGTTGATGATAAATGTGTTGATTCTGTGATGCGATTGATATATAATGTGATGTGAATGATATATATCTTTTGTTTGTTTGGATGGAACAGCAAAAACAAATAAAAAAGGGACTTCCTGGTCACTTTGCCGAGTGTAACACTTGGCAAAGGCTAGCTTTGCCGAGTGCTATGACCATGGCACTCGGCAAAGAAGAAAACCTAGGAACCGATAAAGCCTTCTTTGCCGAGTGCTGTGGTCAAGGCACTCGGCAACGAAGCTACCTTTGCCGAGTGCCGCCCAGCGCACTCGGCAAAGGGACTGGCAAAGGGGCCCACTGGAGGACTCTTTGCCGAGTGTCAGTCCACTAGACACTCGGCAAAGAAGCCTCCTTTGCCGAGTGCCTATGAGAGCTCTCGGCACTGGGACTGGCGGTGGGGCCCACTGGAGCCGTCTTTGCCGAGGGCCATGGCAGAAGACACTCGGCAAAATTGGCCTCTTTGCCGAGTGCCAAGGAAGACACTCGGCAAAGGATCCGTCACCGTCACTTGGCACCGTGACGGTGACTTTTCTTTGTCGAGTACCAAATGGCACTCGGCAAATTCTTTATCGAGTGCCCGACAAAAAGTACTCGGCAAAGAGGCCGTTGCCGATGTACAGTTCGCTGAGCGTTCTTTGCCGAGTGTTACACTCGGCAAAGACTTTGCCGAGTGTTTTTCGGGCTTTGCCGAGTGCTTCAAGCACTCGGCAAAGCGGTCGACTCCGGTAGTGATGTGTAATGAAACAACATTGCACGGTGGAGTATGAAAACTCATCTTCTTTGCCTTAGCATTTTTATGACATCTCCCATTATGTTAGACGAGTCTACAAACATACCTTCAACTCCTTAACACAAGGTGGTGTGAAGGTTCTTCAAAGGCTAACTGACACGAAGCTATGGCCCTCGAAAAGGTACTTTATGTAGGGCACTGTTCATCTATTTATATGGAAGATGAACTACCTTTGCATAGAATTACAATTATACCCATCAAGGTTTTACACACATTGTTTACAAATGGCATCAGGACAATAATGTACTTTGTCCATCCTCGGGCGCGCAGATTTTGGCCTTCATTGTTTGGTAGCTTCCCCTCTGGCTTATGTCCAAAGTTATCAACTTTGGCTATCAACTTCGCCACTTGCGAGTATAGACGAAGCTTCTTTGTCGTCTTGATCGAAGGTTAGCTTCATCCACTAGTGGAAACATTCCTAAAATACACTTGATTGTGCCAAAGCAAAAGGTTAAACGAGTGATCTTTGGCATAGAAGGCCCTCAACAGTAGCCCCTGGTGGGATGAGTTCGTTTCTTCATAACGAGCTTAGATCGCAAAAAAATATAATTTGGAGGCCTTATGCCGAAGATCTGAAAACACCTTCCTGAAGCTCGTTATGAAGGCGATGGATTTAATTCAATGAAAACAAGTGGTCTGGAAGTCGAATTAGTGGAAGAGAAGTTGGGGCTGCTGCGCTGGTATAAAAGCGGGTGTGGGGGTGAGTGCAGATCACATTTACTGCTCTCACTTACACACTACCAAAATTTACTTTGCCTCCAAAGCTTCCCATCCACTAGTGCTTCAGAAGCTAGCCTAGGCTGAACAATTTTTAGAAAATCTCTTCATCTTGCTCTGATGGCTAGTATCTGAACCATTGTAAAACTGATCACTCCTACCTCCTTAGAGGCACGATAAGATACCTTGCCTATTTTTGAGGTAACGAGGGCTTCATTGACATCAAGACCTACTGCAGAGTTGCCGAAGGATAGACCCCCTGTAGACAAGCTATATTGACATTGGTCGATCCAATCCAAAAAATAAAGACTTGCAATCTATGAGGAGGCTTGGCTATTTTAGGAGCAAGGTGAATGTGTGCCTTCCTGGAGAAGAATCGACGCCGAAGGCAGGAAGATACAAAGTTGTTATTTATAGGAGTTTTTTCAAGGTAGGACTTTGGCTACACATGTACAAGATGATTGTGAAGGTACTGCAGCAATATGAAGTGTTCATGCATCAATTAACTCCAAATGCCATGGTTCGCCTTAGTTTTTTCATCTGAGCTATATGAAACCAGGGGGCTGTACCGATGCTGATGCGTTTTGCAAGGTTCATGATTTACAATACCAGACGAAGGCAAGGGATGAATCAGGCCTTCATAATAACTTTGAGTGTTATAACTTCACATATCGCAAGGATACAATTGGTCCAATTCTGGACTGTCGAACCAAGTTGCATGGTGACTGGAAATAATAATGGTTTTATGCCGAAGTTGACTCCGAGCAAAGTGAGGATTTTAAGGGTATATTGATGAGCCCTTTGGAAGTTAGCTTTGCATTGAAGAGGCCAAAGTGTGAGATGAGTGAGGCTACTGATGAATGCTACAAAGCCTTCAATACATTCATTAGAAAGGTTGGATCTCAAGATCTAGTTCAAGAGGCGCTTACTTACAATTTGTATCTGACTTGGACTGGATGGAAATTGTCGAAGGTAGTGAAATCGAAAGAACAGTCTTCATATAAGGCTCCTTCAGCTGGGTGGCTGAGGTTTATTGAAGTGAAGTGTTATGAAATGTGTCGGAATTACCTTGCTAGAGAGCATGAAGATATGCAATCTATCTTTGGGAGCCGAGGGAAACTTCGGCTTAACAGAGTTATGGATGCTCTAGGGTTTGAATACCTAGATTATGAAGATCCTTCAACCAATGTCAGAGATGGAGAGAAAAGGAACAGAGATGCTAAGAGGAGGCTGATGAAGAGCCACCTTCACATCTAGTAAAGAAGAAGGCTAAAAGGTCTGTTCAGAAAGATAAAGTTGCAAAGAAGACTTCAGCTCTAACAAAGACTATGGCTGCCCAAGAGCATGAAAAGGGGAGCACCACTACTACTTCATCACTGGGTTGCACCCGGATTCTCAAGGTAATGACTCGAACACTACCATTGTCCCCTTTAAGTCCCTTGGTACCAACATTGACTCGATTTATGCTAACTTGAAAGAGTTCTGATGAAGGTGAAAAATCTTTTAAGGGCAAGGAAATTTTGTCCGAAGAGGAGGTAGAGAGCCCTCACATTTTGGGCCTTGGAAGCATTGCCTTTGGGGGTTCATCATCCTCTAAAAAAAGATGGTGTAACAAAATCCACCAGGGATGATGAAACTTTGAGGCATGAGAAAACAGAAGAGCCGAAGGGGCAAAATATTGCACTTGGAATAGATGCAGCTAAAGCTACCTCAACAACTAACGAAAAAATGGATGAACATGGATTTTTTAGGCATATTGGCGGTGGCGAACTGGATGACAAGGAGGTGGATGAGCTAGAAAAGAAGGGCAAAGCTATGGGTTATGGACCTAGGGCCATGCTCTTTGGCGAGGAACACCAGTCTCTAGGCTACAAAAGAGAATATTGCAAACAAGGACATGGAAAATCAAAAGTTATTGGATACTTTAAGGCAGCTTTCGGATAACTCCTTTGTTGTTGCTTCTCAGTGCTGTGATATTTTGAAGAAAATTTTCTCTTCAACTGGTGCCACTTCAAGAGTAGCTTCGCACACCATTGGGCACATTGAGCGGGTACTTGGATAGATAGAAAACGAATTAGGAGAATTTGAATTGATAATCACCGAGCTGTGACGGAACCTCCCAAGATATTAGACCCACCTACAGTTGTCCTTATCCCAACGACCTTAGACACTCATGTAGATGCACCCAATAGCTTGACATGACCTGATTCTTGCATCTCCTTCAACATCTCCCAAGAGCGCATATCCCATTTCATAGACATTACATATATCGGAGTAAAATCGGAAAGAGTTACAATAACTTAATTTACATTGATAAGTTAAACTAACAATATAGAAAGAGTACTTATTACAATATATGGGTCTGAGTGCTTCTACTTATTACATCATTGGAAGGTAGACACCTTCCATAAGTTTATACTTAAGTTTCATCCTCCTGCTTGGGGATGAACTTGGAATAGAAGCAGCAAAATTCTGCACGTTCTTCATCTACAACAACATGGCTTTGAAAACCGTGAGTACGGAGTGTTCTTTCGCAAGTCTTACTCGACAAAAAAAGACTCTCAAGGATATGGTGGCTTTTAGGAGTAAAGGTAAGGTTTATCAAGAACCATTGACTCATTTTGCACAAAGATTACTAAAGTTGGTCCTTATAAATTATTTTTACTTGTCAGGTTAAGTAGTTTTCCTAAACCTAGATTCTTCCTAATCTAGATCAATCACTTGGGCTACGTTAGCCTTCTTTTGTCAAACCCTGACTTTACTTGTCACTACAGTGTAGGGCAATGACCAAGTCTTCATACCTAGAAGTAACGACAATTCGTATTGATTAATACCCAGCTGGGGATCTCTGACCACACGACATCTGTAGCACTTAACCCTTGCATAAGTCAACTTGCACCCAAGTTTTTGAAGACTAGAACGGGTTCCCGCTACCTGAGAGTACAGTTACTCCACCGTCCAGCCTCTTGCCACAGAGGGTACATGCTACTCTCACCATCTCTCATGCCCAGTGCGGGCGAGCTGTTCTAGTACTGGTCCATCCGAGGGAAAGCTTACACATGACAGGGCATGTGGATAGTTAAAAGGTCCTCGATCATCAAGCCTAGATCGGCTCGGTCCTTAAACGACTCAGACGGAGGCACTACATCGAGACCCTCTTCTCGTGCAAGTCACCTGCCCGTTCTAGTCTTATAATTTATAACCCCAAAACTTGGTACCTGTCAGAGGTACTCTTTTTAGATGTTGAATCCATCACGGTCGTGATGGATTCACCATCATAAGTTTTTCTTTGTAAACACTCCCATTTCAGTGTGAAGCAACATCTTTTTGAAACAAACATTTTTGTTTTCTAAGCAGGGCTAAGCATCATTAAAACTTGTTTGAATAAATCAGGTAAGAATGATACTCAATTTCTCAATGAAGGAAATGCATCAATAGTTTATCACACAATTCCTATTACCTAATGCACCATTCAAGGGTGATAAAACTTTAAAATACAAGGAAAATGTAAATGCACCGGGGCTTGCCTTGTGTTGTAGGAGTAGCTACTTCTTCACCACAGATATCAAAATAGAAATTGTTCTCCACAGGAGGGTTCTCTGCCAGAGGGACAACATCTTCTACTACTATATGATCTTCTTCGTGTTCTACATGCATTAATACATATATCGATGCTTATGTTATGCCATGTATATGCAAGTTTGTAGACAAGAATTAGAAACACCCTCTTGAATATAACTTTTCTTCACGGAGTCTATTAGCCATAAGAGCTTCCTAGTTATATAATCTTGTAAGATTAACTTAACTACTCTTCTTAGGATAACAAGTTATAACAAATTTACTATTTCCAATTTCACTTGTAAAATCAACTCCTAACCATACTTTGTATTAAAAGGGTTTATTTCATTGGACTATTATTGATTCTCTGACCAAACAGTGTCCAAACAGTCTCAAATTTTGTCCAAGGGTTAAAACTAACATATCAAGTTTACCCTCAAGTTTCCATGATTTTTGGAGTTCAAATTCTATTTCTAAAATTATATTGATCTTACCTAGGCACTCTTTTAATCCTAGATAATTTATGTTTTACAGTAAAAACCCTAAAATTATTTTTACTAGAAACTATTTGATTTTAGAGATCTAGCAGAATTGGTCTCATATTTTTACTATTTTTCTGCTTTTTAGTGGCTTTTACAAGTTACCAATAAAAAGGAAAAATAAAAGTATGAATAGGACTGGACCAAATTCGGCTCGAGTCGGCCCATCCTCGCCGAAAACCGGTGCCCGCGCAGGCTTTAGTAATTTTGAAAAAGGGCCCCCAACGATTCAAATAACTGGTAAAAGGTTACTAACACTATTTCATGTGCCTCTGACAGTTACACTTAAACCCCGCCCTTCTCTGACCTTCACAAACCCAGGTCCCGACGCACTCAGGTCGAGCACTTGGCTCTGGCCACGAGGACTCATCGCCGGCTACCCTTGCTGGCGGTAGCGAGTACCCGGACTTCATCCCTGCAGCTAACCGAGCACGTCTCCAATGAAAAACCGAACTGTCCGACCCTGGAACACCTCTATCAACGGCAATGGCGGACACCAAGGCCTGACGAGTTTGTTCCGAGCAAATCCATGTGGTAGAGTTTGATTAACTGACCTAGGAAGTACCAGTAGCTCACTAGGGTTGTGGTGCTCGGGCGAATTTGGATGGAGGAAGCACGAGAGAGCCGGTCGATGTGATGGGCGGCCTGCGGCGGTGTCCAGTGGTGGCGAGACGATGTTCTTGGAGTTTCACTATTGTAGCAATCAAATACCCAAGATAGTGAGCAACTAGGGGTCAGAGGGGTACTAAAACGGGTCCAACAAGAGTATGAGCTAACCGGAGGAGTGCTGGCCATGGCGGAGCTCCTCACGGCACGCTGGTGACCGTTTTAAGGGAATTCCGGTGACTGGAAGCTATGGTGAATGGTGGGAGGTGGTTGAGGGCGGACTGAGCGAGTAATAGAGGGGCGGAGCAGGGAGTGCACTCAATTTAAAGAGACAAGTTACATATGCTACGAATTTTGGATGAAACTATTTGGGGCGACGGCGGGATATTTCACTAGTGCTCGGTCTTCGTGTCACACGGGTAATCGAAGGGCTCCAAGACGTGTGTCATAGTCGACCACACTTACTGCAACGTGGTGAACATGCACTTGCGTGGCATGGTAAGGACAGACGACAGCCTCCAACGGCGACAGCTCGGCTTGGGCGCGGGGCAAGTGGACGTAGTGGACAAGCTGAACCCGTGCCCAAATTCCTTCCTCACCGATCTTTTACCCTCGCCCTCAGTTATCCACACGACCAACAAGCACACATATTAACCTGAGCACGAATCACCGTGCGAGGATCACCGGCAGCGAGGTGGGATGAATCTGATCTTCTTCAGTTACTGTTCATGCCTGAACACAATTTTGGCTTGTCTTATAGACCAAGTTTGGAAGCCTTTTTCTCCAGAAATCACACAACACTAGATCTAGATGATTGTAAGAAGTTTGTTCATCAATGTAATGGCTCCAACTTTGTTATAATGATCATAGTCATTCGCTCAATGGATCAAGCACAAAATGGCTCCAAAGTTAGGGAAATGTCACTAGATTCCTGATTTCAGTAGAGCTTCTAGTCTGACAGCCCTACACTGGGGATGTTTTACATTAGGTTCCATATAGTTTTAGGGTTAGGCCACTTAATCAATTTAACACTACTACAACAGCTATACATCTTTGCTATATTGGCTTATTCCAAAACCCTAATAGATTAAAAATTACAAGGGTTCAAACTTTGCCCAATGTCACTTTTTTTAGGGTTCCAATTCTTAAGCACTTGAGAACTTTTGCCATTTCCTCCAAATTGTTCCATAAGACTTGGAGATCTCCAAATCGGAAAATTGTTAGGCTCTCAAAACTCTACCACTTTGGTATATGCACTTTTTGCAAAAAGTGGCTAGATCACCAATTTCACTTTTGAGCTCCAAATTAGTGTTTTGAGTGCACCAAGTGCTTCAAGTGCTTGACCTTTCCTAATCCACATCAGTTAAGGCATAATCTCCACTTAGAAAAATTATTCTCTCACACCTAAGCCACATGGTCAATGGGCTACTACTTATGGTGTAACTCACTCCCACTTGGCTCAAGCAACCCTATTAAGTATACCCTATACTCAAGCAATCATCACATCACATGATCTTTAGAATTTTTTAACCTAGTAGATGGATTCTAAGTGTATCACAAACAATGAAATGCCTGCCATGCCAATGTTTTAGTTCTCGCAACACCAGGGGTGTTACATCCTCTCCCCCATAAAAGAATCTCATCCCGAGATTTAAAGCTCCTAGGTAAGTAATGGAAAAGGAAATATGTCACAACTTTATTTCCTATTTTCTATTACATAGCAGGGGGTGGGCGTGTTTGTCTACTGATTTTACAATAAAGTGTACAAACTTAGGGTTTACATGAAGCTAAAAACTCACGAAAATGCTTTTTAAATAGTCTTTAGATTCCCATGTGGCCTCTTCTTCTGTATGTTAGTTCAATTGTACTTTATAAAACTTGAGTGTCCTTTTTTGAGTAACTCGATCCTTTTGATCCAAAACCCATACTGGTTATTCTGAATAAGTTAGGTCTGGTTTTAGGTTAACTTCTGATACATGCATGGTTTGGTCGGGTACTCACAGGCACTTCTTGAGTTGTGATATGTGAAACACATTGTGTACTAGAGATAAAGATTCTAGTAGTTGAAGTCTATATGCAACATGTCTGCATCGTTCAAGGATAGGAAACATATCAATATATCGGGGTGCTAACTTTCCTTTGACTCCAAAACGATTAACTCCATTGGTGACACTTTCAAGTATAAGTGATCTCTGACTTGAAAGGTCAATGGTCGGCGTCGTTTATCCGCATAATTCTTCTGTCGCGCTTGAGCTTCTTTCAAATTGTGTCAAATGCATTGAACCTTTTCTTCTATTTCCTTTACCAAATCAAGTCTAAAGAACCATCGCTCTCCCGGCTCTGACCAGTTCAAATGTATTCTACATCATCGACCATATAGAGCTTAGAATGGTACCATTTTGATACTGTCTTGATAACTATTACTATAAGAAAATTTCGCAAGAGGTAAACAGTCATCCCACTTAAGTGGAGATTCCAAAACACAAGCTCTCAACATATCTTCCAGTATTTTATTTACTCTCTCTGTTTGTCCGCTTGTCTATGGATGATAGGCCGAACTATGGAGCAACTTAGTACCCAAGGACTTGTGTAGCTCTTCCCAAAACATGGATATAAATTGCGGTCCTCATTCCGACACTATCATTCTTGGCACCCCATGCAGGCTCAGGATACGTCCAATATACACTTGAGCATATGTAGCCACTGGATACTTGGTTTTAACTGGAAGAAAATGAGTTGCCTTTGTAAGCTGATCCACTTAACCCATATAGAGTCATACCCTTTGGATGTCTTGGGTAGTCCGACAATAAAATCCACACTAATGTCTTCTCACTTCCAAGTTGGGATGTGTAATGACTGTAGCGGGCCAGCTGTCTTCATATGCACAACTTTTACCCATCGACAAGTATCGCACTTTGCTACGTAGCGAGCAATTTCTATCTTCATCTTAGTCCACCAATAATGTTGCTTCAGATCTTGGTACATCTTAGTGCTCCCCAGGTGGACAGAACACTGAGCGAGATGAGCTTCATCCAAGATCTGTTAGCGGAGTTCAGTGTCCTTAGGCACCACTATGCAGTCTTTAAACCACAATACACCTTGACCATCTTTCCTAAAACGGGTAGCTTTGCCAACTTTCATTTTCTCTTGAATATGCTTCATGCCCTTATCAGTCTTTTGAGCATCAACCATTTTCTATTGAAGAAAAAACTCAAGCTTTAGATGTGTTAAGATTCCTTGCTAAACTATCCCCAAATTTAGTCTTTCCATTTCTTGGCATAAGGTAGTGTCAAACAACTTTGCAATAAGGCAATGACAAGATGCCTTATGACCTAAAGCATCGTCCACTACGTTAGCCTTTTCAGGGTGATAGTGAATCTCCAAATCATAATCAATTATTAGCTCGAGCCATTTTCTTTGTCCCATATTCAATTCCGATTGGATAAAAATATATTTCAGGCTCTTATAATCAATGTAAATATGGCATATATTACCCATCAGATAGTGACGCCAGATTTTAAGGGCGTGAACCACTACTGCCAACTCCAAATCATGAGTTGGGTAGTGCTCCTCATGCCGGCGTTGCTGTCTTGAGGCATAAGCTATAACTTGACCTTCTTGCATCAGGACACATACAATGCCAATGTTTGACGTGTCACAATACACGTCAAACGACTTCTCAATGTCTAGTTGAGGAAACACTGGTGCCATGGTCAATAGCTCTTTCAGACTAATTAAACTTAACATCGTTCTTTAGCAGCTCCGTAATAGGCTTTACTATCTTAGAGAAATCCGGAATAAACCTGAGGTAATAGCCAGCTAGTCCGAGAAAACTTCTAAGTTGATGGACTGTAGTAGGAGATCTCCATTCCAGAATATCCTTGACTTTGTTTGGTCAATCGCAATTACTTTAGCTGATAAGACATGCCCTAAATATTGAATTTCCTCCAACCAAAATGTGCATTTGCTAAACTTAGCATAAAGTTTATGTTCCCTTAAGCGCATTAACACAATTCACGGATGCTCTGCATACTCCTCTTTGCTCTTAGAGTAGATCAAGATATCATCAATAAAAACAACCATGAACTTGTCGAGCTCCGGAATAAACATCGAATTCATAAGATACGTGAAATGGGATGGAGCATTTGTTAATCCAAAGGACATAACCAGGTACTTGAACAGTATGTATCGAGTATTAAAAGTGGTCTTAGGGATGTCTTCTAGACGAATTTTTATTTGATGATAGCCAGACCTAACGTCAATCTTAGAAGATACCCGAGCTCCAGTAAGCTGATCAAATAGAAGATTGATCTAGGGAACTGGGTACTTGTTCTTGATTGTGACTTCATTAAGGGGCCGATAGTCCACACACATTCGTAGAGTTTGATCCTTCTTTATTATGAAAATTGCTAGACAACCTCATGGTGAAGAACTTGGCTTGATAAACCCCTTCTCCAATAGGTCTTGTAGTTGTGTCTTCAATTCTGCTAATTCATTAGGAGACATGTGATACGACCTTCTCGAGATGGAAGTCGTACTAGGCTTTAACTCGATTACAAACTCCACATCCCTCTCAGGATGTAATCCGGGCAAATCTTTAGGAAATACATCCAGAAATTCATGTGCCACTAGAATGTCTTGCAATTCTTGCACTATGGCTTCAAAAACTCTTCCAGTTGTCTTGACCGGAGTAGGTATATGAATTAGCAGTCTCGCTTCTCCTAGGCCATGACTCAACTGAATAATCCATTGACTAGTATTGATAACAACTTCATTTTGGGCTAACCAATTCATGCCTAAAATCATGTCTACATCTTGTCCCTCTATAACTATCATATCGATGGGAAACCTATGTCCATCCATTTCTATCACTATTTGAGATACTATCTCTTTAGTGTACAGTCAACCTCGAGTGACTGTATCACAACACCCTTGTTGGATTCTTCAACAGGAATGCAATGCTTCTCAACAAAAGCCTTACTTATGAAGGTGTGCGATGCACCAGAATCAAAAATAATAATTGTGGAATGGTTGGCAACAAAAAACGTAAACATCAATACAGGTTCTCCTTCTAGTGTAGTGGCCACCTGGGTATAATAAACATGTCTAGTCCTCTTCTCGCCTTTGCCTGCCTAGTTTCTTGTCACATTGCATTTAAGCTAGCCCTGAGAAGCATTTCCAAAATTTCTTTGAAAGTTCTGCTTGTTTTGCTTAGGATAGGAGCAATCCTTGATGAAATGGCCAGACTTTCCACAGTTAAAACATGTATTAGACAGGCTAGGCAAACCTGGAAAACGAGTGCCAGGGGCACCCGACTGAGTGGTTTAACTAGGGGCAGCAGCTGGGTGAATGAAAAGAGGCTGTTTAAATGGGTAGAAGGGTGGGTGAGGAAAACCATGATTTGGGCTAAAGGAATGGATAACCAGCCTTGATCGCTTCTCGGATCCCTCGGAGGATCCCTCACCACCTTCACATCTAGTCCATATCATCTTCTCTTGCCCTAAATTCTTTGCCTCAACCGATATCATAGCGCTTACTGCCCTGTTGAAGGTAAGGTCCAGACAGGTAGCTATGTTCTATTGCAACCTATCATTCAAACCTCTCATAAAGCATTTTTCTTCTTTAAGTCTGTGTTGACTTGTTCTATGGCATATTGAGACACATGGTTCAACTTGGCAAGGTATTGCATTACAGAATCATTGCCTTTCTTCAGACGAACAAACTCTTCAAGCTTCATCTGAAGGATATCGTCTGAGATGTAATGATCTCTGAACGCTTGTTTCAATTCTACCCAAGTGATGAGATGACATGCAGGTTGAATTGCTACGAAGTTTACCCACCAGGTACTTGTTGGGCCTCGCAGTTGTTGAGCAGCAAAAGGGGGTTTCTGAGTTTATGTGCAACGGATCATACCAAACTTTTGCTCCATCATGTGGAGCCACTCATCTGCCTCCAATGGTTCTTCTACTTTAACAAAGAAAGGCCGATGAGTTCCAGAGAATTCCATGTAGGTAGTGTCTCTGGGAGCCCGATTTTGTCCGCACCCTCGCTGGTGAATTTGATTTCCTGCCATCTCCCGGAGCAATCGAGTATTATCAGTAGTGACATTTAGCAGGGCAGCAATGGCCTCCGCCAAAGTTGGAGATACTAGCGGTGGAATTGGAGTCTCCTCCCCGCTGCCACGAGAAGTCCCTGCCCCATCATGACCATGGGTCCTCGTTGGCATCTGAAGAAAACATACTTTCTTATTACATAATAGGGTTACACAGCCTTCGTTACATTATTCCAAGCTCTTACTTATTGCACATATTTATTCCATACAAACATACTTCTCTTACTAACTTAAACAAAAGAAAACAACACATTACTATACTACTCTAGTCCTCGGTGCCCTTGGCTGCTCTAGATCTGCCACTAGCTTCGGGAGGGCGATCTTCCATGACATTCATAGAAAGAGGGGTCCCAAAAATGTCTAGCTCCGCATAAGGTGCTTCTCTACTGGCTTTTGTTGTGCCAACGCCCATCTCGGCAACTTCTGGTGGTATGTATGGGTGCAGCCGGTCATATAACACATGCACTTCTTCGTGTAGGATGTTATTGTGCACTTGCAAATTTTTCTAGGACCAGGCTCAGCTCTTCCACCTAGGCTCAGGCAGTCGCCTCACAATCCCAAGCTATGGATCGCAAGGTTAGTGCCCAATCTATAAACACATCACACTCCACCAATTCCCATTGTAGGCATTCTACTTCTCCTGACAACTCGGTGATGCGACGACTAGCACGCGCTTGCTCCTGCCTCCATGTCGCAGCTCCATAGTCAAACACTCGACTCTAGCCTCCAAGTCTCCTATGGGATCATTCCTCCCACTGCTGCTCCCCTCATGCTGAGGAGCCAACTGATGACGGGGCACACCCTAAGGTCCAGTTGCTTTCCAGCGTGTGGTCTTTGTGCATGCCATTTCACTATAACAGGGGGAAACACTTAGTATTGTTTGAACATGATGCATGCATGATCCTATAATCATGGAATCAACTGCTTATTGATCCTATACTTCCTACATATAGCCTAGTAATATGCACTCTTTCACCCAACTTCCTAGAAGGTAAGTTGCTACAAGAATGGGTTAAGGCAAGAATGAAAGAATATGTGAGGTAAGTAGTTTTAAAACTTTTTGAAACACTAAGTAAAGTCCTAAGAAATGGGCACCACTCCAATACTAGTTGTGATATAACGTCCAAAGATATTAGGCCCACCTACAATTGTCCTTGTCCCGAGGACCTTAGATAGTCATGTAGATGCACCCAATAGCTTGATAGGACCTGATTCTTACATCTTCTTCAACATCTCCCAAGAGCGAATATCCCATTTCATAGACATTACATATATCGGAGTAAAAGCAGAAAGAGTTACAATAACTTAATTTATATTGGTAAGTTAAAGTAAAAATATAGAAAGAGTACTTATTACAATATACGGGTCTGAATGCTTCTACTTATTACATCACTAGAAGGTAGACACCTTCCATAAGTTTATACTTAAGTTTCATCCTCCTGCTTGGGGACAATCTTGGAACAAAAGCAACAAAATTCTGCAGGTTCTTGACCTACAACAACATGGGTTCGAAAACCCTGAGTACGGAGTGTACTTTTGCAAGTATTACACAACAAAAAAGGACTCAAGGATATGCTGGCTTTTAGGAGTCAAGGTAAGTTTATCAAGAATCAATGACTCAGTTTGCACAAAGCTTACTAAAGTTGGTCCTTATAAATTCTTTTTACTTGTCAGGTTAAGTAGTTTTCCTAAATCTAGATTATTCCTAATCTAAATCAATCACTTGGCCTATGTTAGCCGTCTTTTATCGAACCCTGAGTTTACTTGCCACTACGGTGTAGGGCAGTGACCAAGTCTTCATATCCGAGAAGTAACGGCAATCTGAATCGAGTAATACCTAGCTGGGGATCTCTGACCACATGACATATGTAGCACTTAACCCTTGCATATGTCAACTCGCACCCAGGATTCTTAAGACCAGAATGGGTTCCCGCTACTTGAGAGTACAGTTACTCTACCGTCTAGCCTCTTGCCACAGAGGGTACATGCTACTCTCACCATCTCCCACGCCTAGTGCGGGTTAGCTGTTCTGGTATTGGTCCATCCGAGGGAAAGCTTACCCATGACGAGGCATGTGGCCAATTAAAATGTCCGCGATCATCAAGCCTACAACGGTTGGTCCTTAAAAGTCTTAGACGAAGACACTACACCGAGACTCTCTTCTCATGCAAGTCACCCGCCCGGTCTCGTCTTATAATTTATAACCCCAAAACTTGGTACCTGTTAGAGATACTCTTTTCAGATGTTGAATCCATCATGATCGTGATGGATTCACCGTCATATGTTTTTCTTTGTAAACATTCCCATTCTAGTGTGAAGCATCATGTTTTTGAAACAAAACATTTTTTCTAAGTAGGGCTAAGCATCATTAAAACTTGTTTGAATAAATCAAGTAACAAGGAATGATACTCAATTTCTCATGGAAGGAAATGCACCAATAGTTTATCACACAATTCTTATTACCTAATGCATCATTCAATGGTGATATAAGTTTAAAATACAAGGAAAAAGGTAAAAGCACCGGGGCTTGCCTTGTGTTGTAGGAGTAGCTGCTTCTTCACCACATATATCAAAATAGAAATTGTTCTCCACAGGAGGGTTCTCTGTCAGAGGGACAACTTCTTCTTCTACTATATAATCTTCTTCTTGTTCTACATGCAATGATACATACATGGATGCTTATGTTATGCCATGGGTATGCAAGTTTGTAAACAAGAATTAGAAACACCATCTTAAATACAACTTTTCTTCACGGAGTCTATTAGCCAAAAAAGCTTCCGAGCTATACAATCTTTTTAAGATTAAATTAACTACTCTTCTTAGGCTAACAAGTTATAGCAAATTTACTATTTCCAATTTCCCTTGTAAGATCAACTCCTAACCTCACTTTGTATTAAAAGGGTTTATTTCTTTGGACTATTATTGATTCTCTAGTCAAACTGTGTCCAAACAGGCTCAAACATTGTAGAAGGGTTAATATAAACATATCAAGTTTACCCTCTAGTTTTCATGATTTTTGGAGTTCAAATCCTATTTCCAAAATTCTATTGGTCTTACCTAGGCAGTCTTTTAATCCTAGATAATTTATATTTTATAGTAAAAATCCTAAAATTATTTTTACCAAAAACTATATGATTTTAGGGATCTAGGAAAATTGATCCCATATTTTTACCATTTTTCTGCATTTTTTGGTGGATTTTACAAATCACCGATAAAAGGGAAAAACAAAGTATGAATAGGATCGGGCAAGATTCAGCACGAGTCGGCCCATCCTGGCCAAAAACTAGTGTCCGCGCGCGCTTTGGTAAATTTGCAAAAGGGTCCTCGACAATTCAAATAACTGCTAAAAGGTTACTTGCACTATTACATGTGCCTCTAATAGTTACACTTAAACCCCTCCCTTCTCTAACCTTCACAAACCTAGGTCCCCGACGCACTCCAGTCAAGCACATGGCTCTGGCCACGAGGAATCGTCACCGGCAACCCTCCCTGGCGGTAGCGAGTACCCGGACTTCATCCCCGCAACTAACCGAACACGTCTCCAAAGAAAAACGGAACGGTCCAACCCTAGAACACCTATGTTCGTGGCAATGGCGGACACCAAGGCCCGACGAGCTTGTTCTGAGCAATGCCATGTGGTAGAGTTTGATTAACCGACTTGGGAAGTACCAATGGCTCACCAGGGTTGTGGTGCTTGCGCGAATTTGGATGGAGGAAGAACGGGAGAGCCGGTCGACATGAAGGGCAGTCTGAGGCAGCGTCCATTGGCGGCGAGACGATGTTCTCGGAGTTTCACTACGGTAGCATTGAAATACCCAAGATCGTGAGCATCCAGGGGTTAGAGGGGTACTAAAACAGGGACAAGAAGAGTATGAACTAACTAGAGCTCCTCACGACGACGCCGGTGACCGTTCTCGGTGAATTCCGTTGAATGGGAGCTATGGTGAATGGTGGGAGGTGGTTAAGGGCATACTGAGCACGTAACAAAGGAGCGGAGCAGGGAGTGCACTCAATTTAAATAGACCGATTACATAGGCCACGAATTTTGGATGAGACTATTAGGGGCGATGGCGGGATATTTCACTGGTGCTTGGTCTTCGTGGCACGCGGGTAATCGAAGGGCTCTGAGACATGTTTCACCGTTGGCCACACTTACTGTGACGTGGTGAACATGCACTTGCATGGCACGGTAAGGAGAGACGGCGGTGAGGTGGGATGAATATGATCTTCTTCAGTTACTGTTCATGCCTGAACACCATTTTGGCTTGTCTAACAGACCAAGTTTGGAAGCCTTTTTCTCTCCAGAAATCACACAACACTAGATCCAACTGCTTGTAAGAAGTTTGTTCACCAATGTAAGGTCTTGATCTTTGTTGTAATGATCATAGTCATTCGCTCAATGGATCAAGCACAAAATGGCTCCAAAGTTAGGAAAATGTCAGTGGATTCCTAATTTCACAAGAGCTTCTAGTATGATAGCCCTACTTTGGGGATGTTTTACACTAGGTTCCATATAGTTTTAGCGTTAGGCCACTTAATCAATTTAACACTACTACAACAGCTCTACAACTTTGCAATGGTGGCTTATTCGAAAACCCTTATGGATTAAAAACTTTGCCCAATGTCACTTATTCTTAGGGTTCCAATTCTTAAGCAATTGAGAACTTTTGCCATTTTCTCCGAATTGTTCCACAACACTTGGAGATATCCAAATAGGAAAAATATTAGGCTCTCAAAACTCTACAACATTTGTATATACACTTTTTGCAAAAAAGGGGCTAGATCACCAATTTCACCTTTGAGCTCCAAATCAGAGTTTTGACTACGCCAAGTGCTTCAAGTTCTTGACCTCTCCTAATCCACATCCCTTAAGGCATAGTCTCCAATTAGCAAAACTATTCTCTCAAACCTAAGCCACATGGTCAACAGGCTACTAACTTATGGAGTAACTCACTTCCACTTGGCTCAAGCAACCATATTAAGTATACCCTATACTCAAGCAAGCATCACATCACATGTTCTTTAGAAATTTTTAACCTAGTAGATGCATTCTAAGTGTATCACAAACAATAAAATACCAGTGCACATGATGCCATGCCAATGTTTCAGTTCTCGCTACACCAGGGGTGTTACACGCGCAGTGACTATTGTGCAATGATTGGGTCTCGTGGAATGGCTTTGATACTCGAGAAAGCCGGCTGTGACCATGCAAAAACTACCGGAGAGGCTAGCTTCGGCATGGTCATTGATGATATGAAAGCTCCTTCGAAGAATGTACTGAACATTGCAGGAGATTTTTCTTCGAGCTATGGAACAAAGGAGACCGACAACTAGCTGCCCTGGAAGTCAAAGAGTACACCAGGAAGGTTCGTCTTTAAACTCATATTACCTAAGATTTATTTATGAACCTTCTTAGATAGTTACCTTGTTTTTTTGTTTCTTTCTCTGTAGAACAAGGAGTGAGCGAAAAGCCAAAGTTTAATTAGGTCATTAGCCGAAGGAAAACTGAAGGTGAACCATGTTTTGAAAAAACAAAGAAGGTAAACAAACATTTTGTGCAGTTGAAATATTGCTGTCACACCCCAATAATTCTCAGAGTTCTTCTCAGTGCTAACTCAAGAACCATTATTTCATGCGAATCAAATTGAGCAAAAGACACCAGAAACTTGAGAGCAAAAGTTCAACTAATTCTTTTGTCCTAATACTCATGCCTAAATCATATCATGCATTCAAAATGGGAAAAATGTTTAAACCCTAGAACAACCCTAATTAGGCCATTTGAGTAGAAAGGAAGAAATTGGTAAAAAGACCATGAAAAACATGGAATCATGGCTTAGGCCAATTATAAAAGTTGAAACTCACTAATTGAGCTACAATAATTGTTATAAAAGTTTGGCCAAAATAATTGATTAAAATCACCATAAGGGCCATCCAAGTGGAAGCTCTCTAGGGAAAATGTGAAATACAGATTTCTAAATTTCAGCCCTCACCTAGAGCTTGAGCACGTTCACCTTGATCCCTAGCTCAGATCCTTAAGTCCCCATTGACAAATTTGTTCTAAACTAACCCCTCTGCAATGTGTGTGAAGATGGCATCGAGATTTGTGCCCTAGACATGTTAAATCTGGGATTTCTTCTTGGAGTTCAGCAGTGAGACAAACCAAACTTCATCACTCCATATCTTTGAACCCAGTCAGCAAAACCCATAAGCCTCCACACACAAACGACAAAGGAATGTCAGGGGAAGAGATCTCTCAATGGGATCATGGCCATAATAGCAAACATTTGGAGCCAATCCATGCTTGAACTTGACCTCTCTCTGCGTTGCCTCGTGCTCGACGCCATGCCCAGGCGCTAGAGCGCGCACTGGCGCTCGCCCGCGCACACCCTAAGCGCATGTCAGAGCCACCCCTCGGTCGTGCTCGCCTACGCCTTTAAGACCACCCCCAGATGCGCTTGCCTCACTCCGCACTCACCTTCGCTGGCCAGACACCATCCTTAGCTCCGGTGAGCTCTGCGCCACCCGCCCGAGCCACCCGAGCACCGGCCACCGCGACCAGCCATTTCTAGAGACCCTCAGCCTCAACCGAGCCCTTGGACAGCATCCCCGAGGAGTCGTGAAGCTTCTCCAAGCAAGGATCGAAGCCCTGCCTCACCGAAACAGCGAGATCATCATCGCCGAACTTCGGCCACCCGCCACCGCATGTAGACTGAGCTATCCGGTGAGCCATTCTTCAATTCCTCGCGCCTATGCCTTCCCTAGCACCTAGTGAAGCTCACTGACCAGTTTAATTGAACTCTACCACCCTGGATAGGCTGGAGCCCTCACTGCCGACGAGCTCCCCCGCTTGCGCACGTGGACCGGCCTACTCCGACCATCCCCAGAGACGATCCGCACATCGGCGTGACCGTCATGACCTCTTCTACGCCCTCGGCCACCTCACCGGAGCAATCTCGCCGCCGGTAAGCCCCTCCGCCCTTTCCTCCATCGTGGGTACTGTTTAATTGGGAGAAGGACCTCGGGTTAAGTTTAGTAAAACCTCAAGGGGTTTTCTGAACTGTCAGTGGCACATTTGAATAGTGACCCGAGGACTAGTCTGTAAGGAAACTTAAAAACATTCGCCAGGGACCCCGATGCAAAGTTAGTTTCTATTTAACCATTTCTGATTATTCTTTTTAATAAACAAAGAACTTAGGAAATTCATAAGTTGAAGAATATTTATCCAAAATTAGCCAAACCAATTTTGCTGGATTCAAGATAATATAAACCATCAGGCAAAAATAGTAAACCCCATGTTTTCTGTATTAATTTTTAGAGTTTTGAATTAAATAAAGAAACTTCCCAAACATTATTAATATGAAGAAAAATAGAAATACTCCTGTGCTAGGCTTAAGAAAATTTGTAGAGATGCATACCCAACTTATACACTGTTTGAAAATACTAAGCACCCCAATATACAAGATTAACACAAGTTTTGCTATTAAAAACTACATCTGTCCAAAACATAGAAAATTAAGAAGGGTAGAGGAAAATAATGAACAGAGGAAGACCATATTTTTCCTAGTATACTTAAGTGATGAGGAACCTAGGAAAAATACAAAGAACCCTAGTCCAAGACTAATCCAAGGTTAATTATTTTATTAGGCACTAAGATATCCAGAAAAGCCATAATTAAAAATATAAGGACCATTTCAAAAATGGTAAGAAAAATTTAGTAGACTCCTAACTACTAGGACACCACTACAAAACTAATAAACACCCCAACCCCTCACAATAGGTGAGCTAAACAATTCAAATATGGTTTTGGCCATATTCTAATTAAATCATAAGACAGTCTAAAATTGTGCAACAGTAGGCAAATAAATTTTTACCCAATTATTGATGAAGTAGATCACCAGAGAAAAATACAAAACCTCTTCACAAATATGAAAATAACACCCATTACCCCCTACCCCATGAAAAAGGCCATATAATCCAAGAATTTCTACCCCCTCTTCCCTTAAGCAAAAAGTTGCCAAATTCTAGAATGATTGCTCTCGCACAAAGAAGAAGATAGGAAAATTTTGAAACCTGTTGTGTGGCAGAACCTCCCAAGATATTGGGCCCACATGCACCTGTCCTCGTCTCAAAGACCTCAGACGGCTATGCATGTGCACCGGATAACTTAACAGGATCCGTCCGAGTGTCCCAAGGACCCCGGATAAACCACTTACAACCAAGATCGCAAGATTAAGTAAACACCAATCACACACCAATAATTTTACAGCGGAAATCTTCTTACCAAATTTTACAAGTTACATCAAGTTTTATAATATACATGATCGGAGTGATTACAGAAGTGATTCAAAGAAGTAATTTGAACTGTTATAAATTATTTGTAGTTTTGAAATATATGCTAGCTCAGTGACAATCCTCAGTAAGAAGTATAGAAGAAGTACTTAGACTTATAAGAAGGTCGTGCCCACCGGCGCTTAACACCAATCACAACCAAAGTGACTCGTAACCTGCAGCAACAATGGGAATAAAACCCTAAGTACACAAGTACTCAGCAAGACTTACCCGACTAAAGAAAAGACTCTCAAGGGTATGCTAGATTTAGGAATCAAGGAGAGGCTTTTAGCAAGAATCAACTTAGATACTTTTGTAGAAATAGCTTACTAAAGTGAGTCCTTACTTCCATTATTTTAACGCCAGATTAAATATTAATAGACTCTGGTTGCATCTAGTCTAATTTCACCATCTCATCAGTATAACATCATTTTTATTCATAATGTTTACATCCTGACCAAGGTTGCAGGTCAGTGATCAAGTCTCCACTATCCGGGGATATAACGGCGATCCGAAACGATTTACTCAACTGAGGATCTCTAACCACACGACATATGTAGCACTTAACCCTTGCATATGTCAATCATTCCCACAGATCCTCCACAACGTGAACCGGTCCGCGCTACCCGGGAGCACAGTACTCCTCCATCCAGCCTCTAGCTAGCAGGGTACACGCTACTCCCACCATCTCCCACGCCCAATGCGCGGTTGTCTTTTCACGTATGAAATAGCCGGGTTCAAGCTTACCCTGTCCCATATCTAGGGCATGTGGCCAGTTAAGATAGTCCTTGATCATACAAGCCTACATACGCATCCAGTCCTTAATTAACCTGGGTAGAACATCACCTGTTCCTAGCCCATGTCTTGATTTAAGTACTTCCATCCTTAGGATTGTTTGTGTTCTTAGGATGAAAAGAGCATTATAGGGAACTTTGCAGTAAGATCCCACCATGCTCCCAATGAAAATATTCATGCAGGTAGAAGCCATCCTTCCTCAGGATAACCCCTGAGCTAGGCATTAGTGCAAAGGACAAACTCTATCCACAAGATTTACCTCTAGGCAGGGCTAAGCAATTTTGTAAATCATATTTGATACTTCACCAGAAGTATCTATAAAAGGAATGGATTTCAAGGTAGTCAATGCATCAAAGGGTTTCCAAGCAACTCCTATAAACCTAATGCACATTTCACTAGACTTAAAGTGTGTAAAAATCATTTAAAAACACAAGGAAGGGGTTGCATGTGCCGGAGCTTGCCTGGAATAAACACTAGGTTAGTGTTTGTTAGACGATGTCCACTTGGTGATCAATCTTTATTCTGCTACTTGCTCCGTCTATCCATCTTTAGGTTAATCCCTCAACATCATCTTGCGGAGAAGCTCACGCTTTCTAGCATCTTGTGGTCGACTTGGGTCGTCTTCCGCGTCACGTGGTTAATTCACGTACCTGAATGAAATGCATTATGCACATGAATGCATATAGACAAGAATATTACAAACCTAAATAGTGCTACGCGATAGCGAATTAAACACCTAGTGACGAGGCATTGTACAAGTTCATACGGACACACTAGTTATCGACGTACGACTAAGCGCAATAATTACGCTTCTCGAAATTAAACGAACCTAACGCAAACATCACGAGCAACAAATTATACACATGAAACACAATTAACCTAAACACAACTTATCAGCTAATTAATTAAATTCTAAACTTATCCCTCGTTTTATAAATTATACTACATCGCTCACAAACAGGGGCGGAGGGCCCATTATGGCTCATTATGGCCCAAGCCATACCAAAAGAAACAGGTCCGCCGGCCCAGCATCTAAACCCTACTCACTGCCGCTCCGAGCGACCGCGCCTCCGCTCGCCATCCGCCGCCCTCATCACTGCTGACCCGCCATTCGCTCAGCCGGCCAGGCGGCCAGCCGGCAGCCGCTGTCCCGCCTGTCCACCGAGCGCCCGACGGCCCGAGCAGGCGAGCAGCTCCGCGCCGCGCGACGTCCCGAGCAGGTGAGCAAGCAGGAGCGGTAGAGGCGCGCGCGCGATGTCCGGCAGTGCACCTGCACCGCACCGCGCCCGCCATGTGTGTGACCGAGGGAATTTTTAATCATTCCCTCTCGCTTTCTCCGGCTCCTGTTCGGTATCCCCGTTTCTCGCTTGGAGGCTGCCCTGAAGCGGCCAGCAGCCATGGCGACTCGCGCCGGACGACCGCCCACTCCGGCGCCCGCTCTTCTGCTCCTCCTCGCCTTCCTGTTTCTGCTGCGGGGAGTTCTTCCGTCGCGAGCCGGGGACACTGTCGCCGCCGGCCGCCCGCTGTCCGATGCGCAGAGCCTCGTGTCCAAGCGTGGCAAGTTCAAGCTCGGATTCTTCCGTCCAGGTACTGTCGCCCCTAATTAACTTCATTTCGTACGATAGTAACCTGTTGCGTTCGTTGTTCCTGGCCCCGGCCTTCGGATCATATATATCCAACTAGGAAAAAGGGGCACTTTGCATTTATTCTTTGGCCCCTTCGGAGATCGCCCTCGTCAAGATTTGGTGGGAACCCAATTCGCTAGGATTCCCTGTGGAAAGGCGTCGCTTTGGTTCCTGTTTCCCCACAGCTCCCAACTCTCTATATCTCAAATCTCAATCTCTTGTTCATCTACCGTTTCTTGCTTTGACGTAAACCAGATCAATCTGTGGCCGTTGTTTCCATCGGAGCTGTTGAGGTTTGTCTTCTTCTTGGCCGAAGACATGGCGGCGGCGAACGGAGCTGCCGGTGCGGTGCTGTTCATACCTAAAATTGTGGAGCCATACCTAAATTTTTTTTCGTCCTCCGCCACTGCTCACAAAGAACTATTTTAATTTTATTTTACTCCTCACATATTTTATATATCAACAATTAATCAAACATTTCTTATCGTAAATATATACACATCTTTATAAGTGATTTAAATATTTCATCATCGCACAGGCCTACTAATATTCTACTTGGTACACTAATTCAGCTAATTGACCGAAATAGCGAAATAACGCGCCACAACTGAATCTGGCTCGATAATCGCAAGAACCGCGAAGTCGACGAGAGTTTCGTGACTCACGCAATTATCGAGCACCTAATGAGCATCGCATTAGCATATTAATTTATTCAACGATCGAACTATTCTGAATAATTCATCAGCTTACCGTTTCAACAGCTAACTCGAATCCCCGAGATCGGTAGTGATTTTCCGATTCCAATAATTTGTCGAGCGCTTGACAGGTGCCACACGAACTTCACGCACACCACCATCCAATCTTTGGACATCTTCTCTTGGGAATTCTTTTTTCCGCGCGATCACAATTCAGAGACATCACATAGGGACCGGCATCGAGACAGGGTGACCGAACGACGACAGCAAGACAAAGGTGGGAGACGACCGGATATCAGCGATAAGCACTAGAGTTTTACGACGTGCTATTGTACTGGGACGTCGATACACTATCCATGGCAATTAGGAGATCGACGTAGGCGGAACTGATAGCCGAACAGGAATTGCGGATTGCGCAGATCGACAACGCGAGGCCGGATCTGGCAAGCACGACACAAGGGATAGCAGCTGCTGCCTCGGCAAAAATTACTTGCTGCCGAGCACGACGGAGGCCGGGGAGCACGAACATCGCGCAGAGAAACCCATAGCTGCGCGCAAGGGTGAACTCGGCAGGGAGCAGGATAGCCACGGTCGGCGAGCATCGGCGAGCAGCGAGGGCGCGGTTTGGCGAGGGAGGAGCTCGCGGCAGCACGCTCAGGCAGCACGCGCAGGGAGATGAAAAGCGCGGCCATGGTTGGAGCAGGAGCACGCCGGCGAGCAGAGAACTCCGCGTGCTCGGCTATGGAGAAGAAGGGGGCGAGCTGCATGCAACCTCGACTGGGCGAACCGTGGCGAACATAAATGAAGATGCTGCACGACATGTGCAGCTGCCGTGGAAGAGAGAGACCCGCAGAAAAATCCGGTGTCGAGAGTAGGGGAGATGGAGGAGTCGAGCGCCTGTGGCGAGGCGGAGCGCGGCCGGACGAGCGCAGGGAGCTGCGTGGGGAGGGATCCAAGAGCACATCCTGCACCCAAGATGACGGTGAGGCAGAGGTCCGGCAAGCAGGAAGCAGGGCGTGGCCATGGGGTGAGGCGAGGAGCCAGGAGCGTGCCCACCAACCAGAGCATAGGAATGGGAAGCATAAAGGGGAAGGAGCTAAGCACCAAGGAAGCAAGCACCGCAGGTACCGGAAACAAGGCTGAACGCAACGAAGAGGCACTCACATGACCACCAGAGAACTACGTGATGGGGCAGTAGCTTGGCACGTCCATAGAGATACCCAGCGGCAGAGACGGCTTTGGAAAATAGGGGCGCGCAAGAGCTCCAGAACACGCGCAGGAGCTCCGCGGCGGGGAGGGCGCTCGACAATGGGCAAAGGGGAAGAAGCGCTGGCCAAGAGAATTAGAGAATGCGCGCGACCAGGAAATATCCTAGACGAGAGAGAGAACGGCGGTGGAATCTTTCCCAGGGAGATGAGCGATACGGCCACGAAAAATAGCAGAGAGAGAGAAGCATGGAGACTACGTTGAGCGTACGATGGGGATAAGGATCGGTCATGTGCGATGGTGGATGAGGCTCCTAGAGCTAAAGATCGAGCAGCACAATAGCAGAACAAAATAAATCTGAGGAAAGCTCGGTAGTAGAGATAAGATAGCTAAAATATAGACGGTGGAGAATATTTCCTATGAGATATTCTTGTTTTTCTTTCTTTTTTACAGAAAATCACAGATATTTTAGATCATGATTGTAGCGATAAATAAAGAGTCAATACGCTATACGACTACGCATATTATTTTTCTCGGATTTTGAAACAGGAAACCGAATTAGCCAGCAATGGTTCCAATTTTGGTTTATTTAAACAGACTGCCCCAAATAGCGCATTTACCGAATTTATAGAGATTGCTCAAACCGAGCGAAATACTTAAGCGAAAATTTTAGTTCGTCTTAACCGATTAATTTTAAACTGGCACTAGGCTCGATACTTTAGAAAGAAATAAATTTTAAACTGTGCGAGCCGAATGCGGCATTGCAATCGGAATTCCCCGGAGACGATGTCAGCATCGTCACGGGAGCGAGCTGTAGACGGGTTCAAACCGGACGAGATTAAATTCGATATTTTAGTCGACGTTTGAGTTAGTTGAACCTAAACGAATTTTGCTGTTATCCGAATATTTAATCGGAGAACAACACAAGTAATAATCCTACGCCTGGTTTTTTTCTTGGATTCTGAGTGTGGTCCGATTTAATTTTGCATTAACACTTTTATCGTCGAGTTCAAATTAATTTGCTCGGGATAAAAATCGTAAGAGTGGGTCGAGCTTCCGAATTCGTATTCGCGCGAGCGATGAATTTTAAATAATCATCGGACGCACCGATTTTCGGAACAACGATGTTCCGAACATCACAAAAATTTAGGAAGAGCCCGGATAGATAAAAACGATGTCGAACTCGCGACAGATAAAATAGATGCAATATTAAAATCGTGATAGGCGAAAATGATTAAAATTTAGCATCTGTTTTATCCATTGATATTACGTGCTTAATCCCATACTCGTTGTCGAGCGAAATATAAACACCAGGGGTATTACAGCCCTCCCCCCTTTAAAGAATCTCGTCCCGAGATTTGGAGTGAAAGACTTTTAAGAGTAGAGAAGCATGTAACCCATATCCATATCAGCGATAATCGTGAGACATTTCCAAATAAGGCGAGTGTCTCGGGATGTTGTTTCTCCAGTGGACATAACATGTATCACCTTAGGCTAATTTAGAAATGCCCACCAATAGAGACGTTGTTTGCCAAAGGAACACATAAGGTTCCATGTGTGCAGTTTGCTTTTTCTGATGACACTGTTCTATCTGAGTCTGTGGGGCGAGCGGCGAATACGCGATTTTACCCAAACAGAATCAGATGCAATCTCTTGGGTAAAACACACAGAAAGAGGTTTACCAACAAGTGGTTATGGTAAGTTCATAGCACACGAGACGGGTGTGAATGTCGAACAACATCACAGTTAACTCGTGTTAGCCAGAAAATCCAAGTTCAAGAAAAATGATAGAGACTCGAGAAAATATCAATGAAGAGATCCGTTGATGTTGACTTCGTGACCAATCCATTTCATCAAATACTTAGCACGGCTCGACATGATCACACATGTTAGAAAATCACATGTGATACGATCGAGGCATGACTAGAGTGATGATTAGGTGGTTTCTGGTCGACTTAATCTCGATTCTTGCAAGTACTTTCTCAGGAGGGGTTGAACTAAATTGAGATTAGACAACTCGACAAAACGATCTCTAAACTCAACCTTTGTTCACAAAGCAGTTACAAGTTAGTAAAATCAACTTGTTGAACTACTTTTGACATTGAGCAGGTCCTCTCAGTACCATCGGTAAGCCAAGGGTTGAGAGTTCACATTTGCAAGCAGGGGATCATGCATTTGGGTAGAAATCCATTTGGTCAGGCTATTCATTCGTTTCGTCTTGCGAGATGAATTATCCACTTGGTTAGGAAATACATTGATTAAATAAAAGTGCGAATGAACAAACTCCTGCATCTCCACAGTAGGGGAAGTAGATCTCTATTTTGAGAGCTAATTAGTTGTCTCTCAACACTAAAAAGCTTCAAGGCTTCACCTTTACACAAAGGACGTAAAGGGAACTTGTATGAGTAGTCAATACCAAGATCAAAAGAAAAGAAACCACACATAAAAGTGGTATGCCCGTTTGATCCAACAGAGATGATAGCTGTTGCTTGATCACTTGACAAACAACATAGAAATTGTTTCAAGGAAGAGATCTACGGGAGATAACACATCAGTGTAGTTCCACAATGGATCATGACCAGAGACCTTGGTACCGGCATGCGCCAAGCAGCAAAATCATGTGTGCACATTCACAGGACACCCTCAGTTTCGCCGCGGTACCATAAGTCCTTAACCATGACACCATTACAAAACTGACACCAATAATGAATCTCACGTGGTAAGAACAATTCGTGTAGGGATAACATATTGATATAATCTCATAATGGATTATGACCACCAATTGTGATACTAGCGTGTGCCGAGTAGCACAACCGTGTGTGCGCACACACAGAAGGCCCCCGGTTTCGTCGTGGTATCATCAATTTTAGTCATAACGCCAATACCAGACGTAATCAATAAGAAATCTCACACAACACAAATAGACTGGTCAAGGATGACAATATACAAAGAGTTACTCCACCTGCAAGAAGGGTTACAAGTAGAGAGTCAAATAGATTATGGCCCAAGGAAATGAACAAGACATGGCCATAACCTAAACTTGATAAAAGGAGTACGATGGGAGACTGTTAATTCAGCCCCAAGCATATTTCTATGCCCATCGCAGAGATTACCAGGCCAAGGATTAAGTTGATATGCCTTCGATAGACATGAGGAAACCAAAGGCATCAAATTCAAGAAAATGGTCGGACATGCTTTTCCTAGGTTAGGTTGATAAAACAACATTGCGATCTTCAAGAACAGGCAAACTGGAATAGAGACATCAGCTTGCACTAACTGAATAAGGATATGGTTGAGGATGGAGTCATGACTTGAGATTCTTGTTTTAAGCCTGAGTACACTTTAGGTCCAGCAAAGAAATTATCTAAGCATTTATTTGCATGGGTTTGGTCTTGGAGGGGTAACGCAAAATTCAAATTTGGGTCAGGGTTCACTAATTAAGAACATGGCCTAGATTTGGGTTTAGGCAAACAGGTCACCAATCTTCTATCAGCACATCAAGTGCAAGAGCAAACTCGTATAACATCTAAATATATTACCTAAAGAACGGAGGACAACTATTTCATTGAAGTTCACAATACAACATTACACCACATTATCAACAATCACCGGTTATTAGAATAAAGGTGAGAGAAGCATTTTGGGTGTATAGGTGACAAACGTGATGCAACAATCAGGATGCATGCTCGTCTTATTCGTCCTCACTGATTTTGCCAACATACTGTGGCAATAGCGTTCTATCTCGGTGGCATACTTACGACTCTCTCGATATTTTGCTAGTCGTTAACTACACATACGTTTTTGAGGTTAGTGTACCTGCAAAAAAATCCATCATAGCCCAATTTTCCCATGATGCAAGATCCACACATGACAGTTTATCAGAGTTTATACTCCATATATTGCTATATGGAGGCCAGCTCATCATTAAGCGCCGAGTCACGCATAGGCGTCGTTGCCACACTTTAACCATAGGGCAACTCATTATGGTAACTTACCTTCTTACCTGAGCGTAGGTGCGTCGTTACAAGTACATTACACTTCTCAGTACTCCCATGTCTGTATACCCATACACATCCACATCCATGGGGTACTAAATTTCCCAGAAAGTAATTACTCCACATCGTAGCCTTCATATATACATATGTGGAACATGTATATAATCAAGCGCTACAATTAAGCACTTCCCTAGACCGACGGTTGATCGGTCATGCTCTCACATCTCATCTTACCTGAGCGTCGATCCATTCAAGACTGAATGGCCTCAAAAATAACAATACACATGTATGCAATACCCACCTGGTTGTGGGTTATTGTTTTCAACTAAGCCACCTGATAGTCCTCAATTTAGGGCTTAACAGAAGATGTCGCTAGCATTATAGTTTTTCAAAACTGTTTTTCAAAACCAAACAATGTGTTTAGTTGAAAATAGTTTTTTTTGAAACCAAAACTTTTGTTTTGAAAATACGTATGTGACCGTATATACTTAATCCTGCTCCGATACCAGTTGTGGCAGAACCTCCCAAGTTATTGGGCCCACATGCACCTGTCCTCGTCTCAAAGACCTCAGACAGCTATGCATGTGCACTGGATAACTTAACAGGATCCGTTCGAGTGTCCCAAGGACCCCGGATAAACCACTTACAACCAAGATCGCAAGATTAAGTAAACACCAATCACACACCAATAATTTTACAGCGGAAATCTTATTACCAAATTTTACAAGTAACATCAAGTTTTATAATATACATGATCGGAGTGATTACAGAAGTGATTCAAAGAAGTAACTTTGAACTGTTATAAATTATTTTGTAGTTTTGAAATATATGCTAGCTCAGTGACAATCCTCAATAAGAAGTATAGAAGAAGTACTTAGACTTATAAGAAGGTCGTGCCCACCGCCGCTTAACACCAATCACAATCAAAGTGAATCGTAACCTGCAGCAACAATGGGAATAAAACCCTAAGTACACAAGTATTCAGCAAGATTTACCCAACTAAAGAAAGGACTCTCAAGGGTATGCTAGATTTAGGAATCAAGGAGAGGCTTTTAGCAAGAATCAACTTAGATACTTTTGCAGAAATAGCTTACTAAAGTGAGTCCTTACTTTCATTATTTTAACGCCAGATTAAATATTAATAAACTCTAGTTGCATCTAGTCTAATTTCACCATCTCATCAGTATAACATCATTTTTATTCATAATGTTTACATCCAGACCAAGGTTGCAGGTCAGTGATCAAGTCTCCACTGTCCAGGGATATAACGGTGATCCGAATCGATTTACTCAGCTGAGGATCTCTAAACACACGACATATGTAGCACTTAACCCTTGCATATGTCAATCATTCCCACAGATCCTCCACAACGTGAACCGGTCCGCGCTACCCGGGAGCACAGTACTCCTCCATCCAGCCTCTAGCCATGAGGGTACACGCTACTCCTACCATCTCCCACGCCCAGTGCGCGGTTGTCTTTTCACGTATGGAATAGTCGGGTTCATGCTTACCCTGTCCCATATTCAGGGCATGTGGCCAGTTAAGATAGTCCTTGATCATACAAGCCTACATACGCATCCAGTCCTTAATTAACCTAGGTAGAACATCACCTGTTCCTAGCCCAAGTCTCGATTTAAGTACTTCCATCCCTGGATTGTTTGTGTTCCTTAGGATGAAAAGAGCATTATAGGGAACTTTGCAGTAAGATCCCACCATGCTCCTAATGAAAATATTCTTGCAGGTAGAAACCATCCTTCCTCAGGATAACCCCTGAGCTAGGCATTAGTGCAAAGGACAAACTCTATCCGCAAGATTTACCTCTAAGCAGGGCTAAGCAATTTTGTAAATCAAATTTGATACTTCACCAGAAGTATCTATAAAAGGAATGGATTTCAAGGTAGTCAATGCCTCAAAGGGTTTCCAAGCAACTCCTATAAACCTAATGCACATTTCGCTAGACCTAAAGTGTGTAAAAATCATTTAAAAACACAACGAAGGGGTTGCATGCACCGGGGCTTGCCTAGAATAAACACTAGGTTAGTGTTTGTTAGACGATGTCCACTTGGCGATTAGTCTTTATTCTGCTACTTGCTCCGTCTATCCATCTTCAGGTTAATCCCTTAACATCATCTTGCGGAGAAGCTCACGCTTTCTAGCATCTTGTGGTCGACTTGGGTCGTCTTCCGCGTCACGTGGTTAATTCACGTACCTGAATGAAATGCATTATGCACATGAATGCATATCGACAAGAATATTACAAACCTAAATAGTGCTACGCGATAGCTAATTAAACACCTAGTAACGAGGTGTTGTACAAGTTCATACGGACACACTAGTTATCGATGTACGACTTAGCGCAATAATTACACTTCTCGAAATTAAACGAACCTAACGCAAACATCACGAGAAACAAATTATACACATGAAATACAAGTAGCCTAAACACAACTTATCAACTAATTAATTAAATTCTAAACTTATCCCTCATTTTATAGATTATACTACATCGCTCACAAAGAACTATTTTAATTTTATTTTACTCCTCACATATTTTACATATCAACAATTAATCAAACATTTCTTATCGTAAATATATACACATCTTTATAAGTGATTTAAATATTTCATCATTGCACAGGCCTACTAATATTCTACTAAGTACACTAATTCAGCTAATTGACCGAAATAGCGAAATAACGCGCCACAACTGAATCTGGCTCGATAATCGCAAGAACCGCGAAGTCGATGAGAGTTTTGTGACTCACGCAATTATCGAGCACCTAATGAGCATCGCATTAGCACATTAATTTATTCAACGATCGAACTATTCTGAATAATTCATCAGCTTACCGTTTCAACAGCTGACTCGAATCTGCGAGATCGGTAGTGATTTTCCAATTCCAATAATTTGTCGAGCTCTTGATATGTGCCACACGAACTTCACGCACTCCACCATCCAATCTTTGGACATCTTCTCTTGGGAATTCTTTTGTCCATGCGATCACAATTCAGAGACATCACATAGGGACCGGCATCGAGACAGGGTGACCGAACGACGACAGCAAGACAAAGGTTGGAGACGACCGGATATCAGCGACAAGCACTAGAGTTTTACGACGTGCTATTATACTGGGACGTCGATACACTATCCATGGCAATTAGGAGATCGACGTAGGCGGAACTGATAGCCGAACAGGAATTGCGCAGATCGACGACGCGAGGCCCGATCTAGCAAGCACGACACAAGGGATAGCAGATGCTGCCTCGACAAAAATTACTTGCTGTCGAGCACAACGGAGGCCGGGGAGCAGGAACATCACGCAGAGAAACCCACGGCTGCGCGCAAGGGTGAACTCAGCAGGGAGCAGGATAGCCACGGTCAGCGAGCATCGGCGAGCAGCGAGGACGCGGTTTGGTGAGGGAGGAGCTCGCGACAGCACGAGCAGGGAGATGAAAAGCGCGGCCATGGTTGGAGCAGGAGCACGCCGGCGAGCAGAGAACTCTACGCGTCCGGCTATGGAGAAGAAGGGGGCGAGCTGCACGCAACCTCGACTGGGCGAACCGTGGTGAACAGAAATGAAGATGTCGCACGACATGCGCAGCTACCGTGGAAGAGAGAGACCCACAGAAAAATCCGGTGCCGAGAGCAGGGGAGATGGAGGAGTCGAGCGCCTGTGGTGAGGCGGAGCGTGGCCGGACGAGCGCAGGGAGCTGCGCGGGGAGGGATCCAAGAGCACATCCTGCGCCCAAGATGACGGTGAGGCAGAGGTCCAGCGAGCAGGTGTGGCAGAACCTCCCAAGTTATTGGACCCACATGCACCTGTCCTTGTCTCGAAGACCTCAGACAGCTATGCATGTGCACCAGATAACTTAACAGGATCCGTCTGAGTGTCCCAAGGACCCCGGATAAACCACTTACAACCAAGATCGCAAGATTAAGTAACACAAATCACACACTAACATTTTTGCAGCGGAAATCTTATTACCAAATTTTACAAGTTACATCAAGTTTACATTATATATGATCGGAGTGGTTACAAAAGTGGTTCAAAGTGATAACTTTGAAATGTTATAAATTGTTTATAAGTTTGAAATATATGCTAGCTCAGGGACAATCCTCAATAAGAAGTTTAGAAGGGTTACTTAGACTTATAAGAAGGTCGAGCCCACCGGCACTTAACACTATCATCAGCAGCACAAAACTACAACCTGAAAAACAATAGGGAATAAAACCCTGAGTACGAAATTACTCAGCAAGACATATCCGACTAAAGAAAAGACTCTCAAGGGTATGCTGGCTAGAGGGATTCAAGGTAAAGCTCATCAAGTTTTAAAGACTCTTTTTGTAGAAAAGCTTACTAGAAGTGTGTCCTTAAGCCAAAATTTTACATCACAAGTTAAGTACTTTTCCTCAATCTAGATTTGCCTAATCTAGAGCATTCACTTGTCCTACACTAGCTTTCTTTTAAAATCCAACTTTTGTTTCGCTTGTTATCTACGATGAGGGTCGAAGATCCAGTCTTCATATCCGAGAAGTTCGGCGATCCGAATAGATTAATACCCAGCTGGGATCTCCAACCACACGACATATGCTTCCCTTAACTCTTTTGCACATGTCTACCATTCCCACGGATCCTCCATCACATGAACAGGTCCGCGCCACCCGAGAGCACACCACCCCTTTTAGGCGGTCCTTTGCCAGAAGGGTATGTGCCACTCTCGCCATCTCTCCACTCCTAGTGCGCGATTGTCTTTTCATGTATGGAATAGACGGGTTCAAGCTTACCCATGACGAGGTATGTGGCCAGATAAACGGTCCTAGATCAGCAGGCCAACAATCGGTATGGTCCTTAAACGACTTAGACGGAGACACTACACCGAGACTCCTTTCTCGTGCAAGTCACCCGCCCGGTCTCAGCTTTATAATTTAAACCCAAAGTTTGGTACCTGGCAGAGGTACATCTTTTCCGATGTTGAACCCATCACGACCATGACGGATCCAACATCAAGTTTTATTTTTGAAAACTTCCCACCCACTGAAGCATCACTTTTGTTTTAAAACAAAACATTTTTGTTTGCTAAAGCAAGGCTAAGCATCAAAAATCCTTTTCAAAAAGGGTATCAAGGAAGGGTAATCAATTTTTCAAGGAAGGAAATGCATCAACAGTTTAGCACGCAACTCCTATCACCTAATGCATCAAACAAGGTGATAAAGATTTTAAAACAGCAAGGAGGTGGTGAATGCACCGGGGCTTGCCTGGGTAACACTAGGTTAGTGTTTGTTAGGCGATGTCCACTTGATGATCATCCTTGTCCTAGCACTTGATCAGGCAGGATCGTCCATCGGCATCACCATGAGGAGTAGTCCGCGCTTGGGGTCGACTTGGGTCGTCTTCCACATCACGTGAATAATTATCGTACCTATATGAAATGCATTATGCATATGAATGCATATCAAGGCGGGTATCGCAAGATAATATTATGACTAAGTCATCATCATAATCACGACAACCTAATTCTTATGTATGTACCAACATAATCAGACATAATATAAATAGAACTCAAGCATTCTACAAAATACTAACTTCATCCTTCGCTTTATAAATTATACTACACCGCTCACAAAGAACTATTTTAATTTTATTACACACCTCACATATTTTACATGTCAACATTTAATCAAACATTTTAGGTTTTACTACCAAAATACCCTACAAAATCAACGATAACAGCCTTATCGGATAATCGTTTGGATTACTAAATCAATTTTTCATGCTATTAATTTGGCATACTTCATAAGTAAAACCAATTTGAACACACTCGACAGACACGCTCGCTCGGTACTCCTACGTAACTAGCATTTTAAACCTAAGTTTTACCTCGCGACACTAGTACGCCATTATCATGTCCTCACATGCGACAAGATATTTTGGCAGCCATCTAATATAACTATGACATGTTTATGCTTCAATCAAGATAATCGTCGCGATTAATATATCTATTCAATCCATTAATAAAAATATTGAATTAGAGAACTGTTACCGATTTAACTAGAATTCCAAGCCAACGTTGACGATTCTTGTTCAGGCCTCCTGTCGAGCTCGTGGCAATTGTTGCACGGACTTCTCTCACATTTTCATCCAACTCCAGGATCAGTCTCTAGGAGATAAGGTCGACGACGAGTTATGTGGAGTGAACGACAACGTTGTTGTACCCACGGCGTGGAGACGAATGACGGCAACTCCACAATGTCTTCACTGGCACGGCAAGGACATAGGGTGCGACGACTATGCTTTACTGGCGAGAAACGTCTTGGCGAGCTAGTTGACGGGAGCAACAAACTATGGATTTGAAACTTGGGCAAGGAAACCATGGCCTAAACGACACAGACAAGGGACAAGTGCTGGGCTGTCAATTCGTCGCACAACCGGGTGACGACGATGAACAGCCGAGCGCGGTAAGGAGTTGGAGAATGACGACGGTCTAGTAGAGGAGCTCGTGCGCACAGCCCAATACAGAGATACGGAGCTGGGCACATGACAACTTAAGTCTGGACAGGCGTGGCGTACTACACGACAACCAGCAGGGTGCTGCTACAGGACAAACCTACACGATGCTGGGGTTGCGATAGAACATGAGCTCGTGCTTGCCGTTGGCGCTGTTGTCGCGGAGGATAACAGCGAACATGCGACCGAACACGTCATCGCCGAGCTTGCCGACGAAGGCGACCCGGTCCCGGCGAACAGAGAGGGACGGCCATGGCGAGCAGGGACACCGCAGGGAGCAATAAAAGCGGCCGAGCAGAGGAAACTCCGGCCGGGTGCGGCTGTGAGGAGCTCGGGGCACGACGATTGGAGCTCCAGGGCGCGTGGCAGGGAAGAACTGGGAGATGCCATGGCATGGAGCTGGGACAAGCTCGCTGGCGTCCATGGCCGAGATCTAGAGCGGCAGCTTGCGTGCGCGTGGAGGGAGGCAAAGACCAAAGGTCCAGCGAGCTCAGCTGGGCGGATCTGGTTGCCATGGATCCGGAGCGAGGAAAGACCAGGACAGCGGCCGAAGGTGGAGGTCTAGGCAGGATCGACGATCGGCCAACCTCGATGGCTAGAAGCCGAGCGCTGGGAAAAGAGAGATGAGGAAGCGCGAGCTGCAGGAAACTGAATAAGGAAAGGCTTAAGACGTGGGGAAGGAATACGAGGGAGATGAACCTCATCCGTTAGCTTGATTTGGATCAGGAGATGGTGACGTGATAGGGATAAGGACGATGGAAAATACTAGAAACAAGAGCATCTTACGGATCAGGGAGAAAATAGAAGGCGGTGGAGATAGAAAAATAGAATTTTTCTTTCTTTTCTTCTTTCGTTCATACACATTTGATCCATTAATTTAATTGTACTCGGATAAAAATTTATATGTTATCCGAATCCATTTAATTTGGTAAATACATCTGGAGTCATATATGTTATCCGAATCCATTTGATTTGGTAAATACTTCTGAAGTCATATGAATTTTAATCAGTTATTTATATCTAAAGTTGTAGACCTGAGCGAGAAGCAACAGACCGAATTAAAACAATATTTCGGCTACACATATTATTTTTTTGGAGTTTGAAATAAGGCAGCGAATCGGCTAACAATTGTTCCGGTTTCGGTTTGTTCGGGTTCGGTTTATTTAAACAGCCTGCCCCTAGTAGTGTATCTACCAAATTCGTAGAGATCGCTCGAACAGAGCAAAATAATTAGATGATGTTTCTAATTCACCTTAATCGATAAATTTTAATTTGCATTCGTTTTGATTAAATTTAGACGAATTTTTGTCCGCTATCCAAACATTCGACTAAGAGCAATTCGACTAATTACTCTACGCTTATATTTTTAATTTTTATTTTTTTAGATATGAACGCAGTCGAAATCATAAACTCGAACTACTTCTGAAATCGCATTCGCGTTCTCGACCAGTCTAAACAACATCGGACTCGGCATTTTTTTAAGACACTAAAGTCCAAATTTCGTGAAATATTTTGGACAGTGATAGGCGAATATAATTAGGATGTAGAGACTGTTATTATTACTGATATCTCATACTTTTCGTTGTTTAATGGGAGATAACACCTGGGCGTTACAGCAGCAAGCAGGGCGCGGCCATGGGGTGAGGCGAGGAGCCGGGAGCGTGCCCACCAACCAAAGTGGCAAAGCATAGGAACGGGAAGCACGAAGGGGAAGGAGATAAGCACCAAAGAAGCAAGCACCGCAGGTACCGGAACCAAGACTGAACGCAACCAAGAGGCACCCACGCGACCACCAGAGAACTACGCGATGGGGCAGTAGCTTGGCGCGTCTATAGAGATACCCAGCGGCAGAGACGGCTTTGGAAAACAGGGGCGCGCAAGAGCTCCAGAACACGCGCAGGAGCTCCGCGGCGGGGAGGGCGCTCGGCCATGGGCAAGGTGGAAGAAGCGCTGGCCAAGGGAATGCGCGCGGCCAGGAAATATCCTAGACGAGAGAGAGAACGGCGGTGGAATCTTTCCCAGGGAGATGAGCGATACGGCCACGAAAAATAGCAGAGAGAGAGAGAGAGCAGCATGGAGATTACGTTGAGCGTACGATAGGGATAAGGATCGGTCATGTGCGATGGTGGATGAGGCTCCTAGAGCTAAAGATCGAGCAGCACAATAGCAGAACAAAAAAATCGGAGGAAAGCTCGGTAGTAGAGATAAGACAGCTAAAATATAGACGGTGGAGAATATTTCCTACGAGATATTTTGGTTTTTCTTTCTTTTTTATAGAAAATCACAGATATTTTAGATCACGATTTGTAGCGATAAATAAAGTATCAATACGTTATACGACTACGCATATTATTTTTCTCGGATTTTGAAACAGGAAAACAAATTAGCCAGCAATGGTTCCAGTTTCGGTTTATTTAAACAGCCTGCACCAAATAGCGCATTTACCGAATTTATAGAGCGAAATACTTAAGCGAAAATTTTAGTTCGTCTTAACCGATTAATTTTAAACTGGCACTAGGCTCGATACTTTAGAAAGAAATAAATTTTAAACCGTGCGAGCCGAATGCGGCATCGCAATCGGAATTCCCCGGAGACGATGTCAGCATCGTCACAGGAGCGAGCTGTAGACGGGTTCAAACCGGACGAGATTAGATTCGATATTTTAGTCGACGTTTGATTTAGTTGAACCTAAACGAATTTTACCGTTATCCGAATATTCAATCGGAGAACAACACAAGCAATAATCCTGCGCCTGGTTTTTCTTGGATTCTGAGTGTGGTTTGATTTAATTTTGCATTAACACTTTTGTCGTCGAGTTCAAATTAATTTGCCCGGGATAAAAATCGTAAGAGTGGGTCGAGCTTCTAAATTCGTATTCGCGCGAGCGATGAATTTTAAATAATCACCGGACGCACCGATTTTCGGAACAACGATGTTTCGAATACCACAAAAATTTAGGAAGAGCCCGGATAGATAAAAACGATGTCGAACTCGCGACAGATAAAACAGATGCGATATTAAAATCGCGATAGGCGAAAATGATTAAAATTTAGCATCCATTTTATCCACTGATATTACGTGCTTAGGGCCTGTTTGGTTTGTGGCTAAATGTGCCACGCTTTGCCTAAGGTTAGTCGTTCGAATTGAATAACTAACCTTAGACAGAAAAGTTTGGCAAAGTGTGGCAACTGAGGTAGTGAACCAAACATGCCTTTAATCCCATACTCGTTGTCGAGCAAAATATAAACACTAGGGGTGTTACATGTTGTTTGGCATTTTCCAAGTATATTGGTAGTAGAAAGCACCCAATTGGCCAAAAACTTTAGAAAATCACAGTAAAATAACCAATAAGCATTAGTGGCTAAAATTTGGTACAAAGTCATATTGCAGCACCTAAATACCAGCAAAAATAAGCCATAGGGAGTAATCCACTGTTAGAGGAGACTTGTAGTTTAAAGCACCCCCTAAGATTTGCTAATTTTCTACAGAGAGAACCCTTAGCTTTTTAAGCCCTAATTTTTGAGGCAGAGAGTTATACACTAGTGAGAAGCCACTGTAATTTTTGCAGAATTTTTGGAAATTTCTAAAACTAGCTTGTAGTTCAAATCCACCTTAAAACATAAGAGAAAAGGGAAAGAAGAGAGCAATTGGGGAAAAATAAAGAATCTCACCCCAATGAACTCAGCTAGGAATCTTAATAAACTTTCACTAAAACACAAAAAGGAAATCAGTGGAACACTAAAATAATCTAACCATTTAACCTAACCCAATTTGACCTAAATGGCTAAGTGTACCACTAGAATTTCCAGTAGTAAAATTAAGCTCTACCTTATTAACTTAATCATTTCACCATCCAATTATAATTGCTAAATTGCATATCATGCTATACATATATCTTACTCATTGCATTCAATAGATTGCAACCTCGCTGACGGAGAGTACGTGCTCATTCTCGAGCAAGGAGCTGTCCACGAGGAAGACCAGGAGCCAGCTCCCGAGCCTACCACAGAAGATCTCCCCGCAGCCCCAGCATTTGAAGGCAAGCCCCGGTTTTATGCATAACCAGTTTATATATGCTACTTTACTACACTTAATGTTTGTAGGCTTGTAATGTGCACTTAAGTGTAGGAGTTGCTTGAAACCCTTAGTTGCATGAATTCATGATTCCTTTTTGAGATGGATACTAGTATGCTAGGTCGAGTAGCTGCTTTGCTAAATAGGATCTCGGTAGAAGTCGAGTGATTTTTCTAACAATCGCGCGAGGTCAGGAATTTATTGTATTCATCTTGACAACGGGATCTATGATGGTCTATGGACTTGGATCCAGGGTGGATGCCTTGTCCATGAGACGGGAAAAAGGAACTAAGGATTAATGTGTGGATACCTGAGTCAAGCGTTTGAACGTACTAAACGCATGTCGGGAAATATGGTAACCGGTAAACTTAGTACCTGAGTGAAGTCGGGCACGGACTTTCCCCCTCACTTGTCCTGAGACTGGGTCTCCCATGCTAGCTATGGTGGGTACAAGTGCGGTCACTGCACGGCGGCAGCCGGGGTCAGTGGAGCATTGTACGTCAAGGCGGTGAGCCCTGGCCGCGAACGGGGAATCGATGGGGACGGTTGATATGTGTGAGTATGGAGTGCCCCTACATATCGTGTGTTTAGGTTTACCTTGCAAGGTTTAAAAACTCGATTGGAATCGTCTGCTTCTCGTAGCTAATGAGACTACTTGACCCCTTGTACTGCATCGAGTAAAAAGTGAAATGAGGTTGATCTGAGATAATATGTTGATTGTACTAAATGATTGCTACCATGTATGCTTTAGAAGCAGTAAACCTAGCTAAAGTTAATGATACTAGAACTGGAAAAGCTAAAATTGATTTTAGACTCAGCTAGTGCTTTTGGCAAACCAAACCCCTCAGCCAAGCAGCTGCATGGTCTAGAGGTAGAGGAGTAGATTCCACACACCGGGTAAGTCTAGCTGAGTATTAGTATACTCATCCTTGCTTGTGGCATAATTTTTGCAGGTACGCTTCAGGATATGGTTGATGGTGTGACTTGGCCTACCACCCTGCCACCGGGTTGGACGGTCGAGTGAGATGTTGTTCCAGCAGGAGAGGAGCAGGAGGTAGTGGGCTAGGCCTTGCCCGATTCCTCATTATTCGACGTTACCGACTATCCACTGCAATTTAAATTATGAACTTATTTCAGTTTACTTAAAAAACTCTGATTCATGTAATAACTCCAGTACTTTAATTTGAGGTTTCCTGTTTTATTGTATTTTCTCTGTGACTCACCATCGAGTGAGTTAGTGGTATTTGATCCTGGATAAGTGGCTTTATCAGACTAGATCTGAGGGACTGACGGGTTATTCTGATTTAAGTGTACTGCGGCCTCTAAGGCGTGATTTGGGCACTTAAGCTGGAATAATTCGGGCGGTTCTGCCACAGTACGTGCCAAGATCAGAACTCACGTACACAACTGTTGGTCACTTGTTCTCAAATGTTGTAGGTCAAGAACAAGGCAACGCAATTGTTAATTATTACGGACCTTCGTCTTTCGAAGCATCATCTCCACATGGGTATAATGCTCATCAGATGAATGTCAAGAAGGACCTACCTTCATCATTTAATGTATGAATAAGAGTGCATAAGAATGAAGACAATAACTGCATCTTATTGACTCATTCATATTTGCATTCTATAAGACACGTATGAATGTTAACAGAATTTGTATTACATTGATACCTTCGGCTTGCTCGAAGGTGAGGACGCGAGAGAGTGATTACAAGTCAGCGTGAATAGTACGGTGTTACTGTTCATCTATTTATAGGCATAGGACGTAGCCTGGGTAAAATTACATTCATGACCCTCAACATTTATCTATAGACAACCTGAAATACTAAGGTCTATCTAGTCTTTTCTTCTTCTGCTTGACTTGAACCAAAGCTGATGGTAGCTTCGGCATTTGGCAATATTACTTCTACGCAAGGTCTTCATCTTGAGAACCTTCGGCAGAGGAAAAGAGGACCTCTGTATCACTTTGCCGAAGGTGTTTTTGCCTTGAGGACCTTCGGCGGAGAAGAAGACCCCCAACAGTAGCCCCTTCACGGTGTTAGATCGTTTTTTTGTAACGAGCTCGATCCATGAAAATACGAAGGCTTCGGAATGCCAAAGGTCCGAAAAACACCTTCCTTGAGCTTGTTATAAAAAATGATTAAAATATTCTGAGCGTTGGCCGGTACACCGTTCAACCAGTATACACGCTCTAGCAGTTCGCCTTCTTCTCCTGCAGCACTATATAAACAGACAGGTTGGTGAGAAGTTACCGCAACATTCATTGCCATTGCACTGTTGTGCTATTAAAAATTTTAACTGAAGCCGAAGCTTTCTGCATTGCGCTTTTGAACAAACGCTTCGTCACTCAAAATTAGCTTCGTCTTAAGGAAACTAAACACTGAAATGGCCAGCGTAAGATCCACTACTAGGGTGTCCCATGAGGGAGACGAGACCGAAGTAACTAAAACAACAGCACTATCAGAAGTGATGAGATGATCAGGTCTAGTTGTGCCAGAAGAAGCTACTACCGAAGGTGCTTCCAACGCCAAAGCTGAACAGGCTGTGGCCGAAGGCGAAAGTGATAACGTAAGTGAGGAGAACAACAACATTCTAAACCCAAAGAAACCTAGTCACATTGAATTTGGAAAATCGACTGTAACAGCAGAGGACTTGGTTGTGATGAAAAAGCTAGGCTATTTTGGGGAAAATGAAGATGGGCTTATTCGCTTTGCTGGAGAAGTAATTCTAGAGCCGAAAGAAGATGAGGTTGTTGTGTTTAAGAGCTTCTTCAGGGCAAGGCTTTGGTTCCTGCTGTACGATATGATAGGGGAAGTTTTGAAAAGATTTGAAATATATATCCATCAGCTAACCTTGAATGCCATTGTTAGGCTCAGCGTTTACATATAGGCTCTCCAAAGCCAAGGAAAAAGTGCTAACGCCAAAGGGTTCTGCCGAGTGCACGAACTTCACTATCAGACGAAGGCCTGAGCTGATGGTCTGCACAAGAACTTTGGGTGCTATAATTTTGCATACCGGAAGGACGCTAAGGCCCCGGTGATTGGCTACCGCACTAAATGGCCAACCAGGTGGACTAGTGAATGGTTTTACATGAAGGCTGATGAGAAGAAAAGGGAGAAGCTCATGACCATGGTAATGGGTCCCCTGAAACTGAGCTTCGGCATGACTCAACCTTTGTGCAATATGCAGCTAGTGTCACCCTGCCAACTAGCCAAGGTGGAATTTAGGGTGGTGGCTGGGCATATTAGCACTAGGGATTTGGTGCAAGAATACTTGGCAAACAGAACCTTCCCAACCTCCAGTGGGTGGGGAATGCCAAAGAAGAAGGAAGAAGGGAAAAAGTATGAACTTGTCCGACTCCGTTACCGCTTCAAATTTCAGAAGACATTTAAAGATCCATGCACTGAATGGCTAGAATTGATAGAAACAATGTGCAACGGCTTTCTTGGGAACTATACGAAGAAGGAAGACTAGTTGATGATTGTCGCCTTCGTCTCCCGGCCGAAACGAAGGTTGAACCGTGTTATGGATGCTCTTAACTTTGAGTATCCTGACTATGAAAGGCTTGACAAAGGGGGCCGAAGGGGCCACAAGAAAAAGGGTTCTCAGTATTCTGGGTAGGCAAGCTACCTGATCTGTCAAGGAGGACCAGAAAGCTTTGAAGAAACAGAAGACTCTTTCGGAGCCGAAGGATTCGGCTCCCAAGAAGCGTACACTCATCAGGATATCTTCTGCGGATATGAAGGTATAGGATATGCCAGAGAAGACTATAGGTCCTCCTTCACCCTCTACTACTGAAGTTTCGGAAATCCTAAAGGTAATGACTGAATCCATAACATTTGCACTGCTAAGTCCTGTAAAATTAGATCTGACTAGCCTTTTACAATCAAAGGAAACCGCTCCATCTGTGGAGGAGAAGGCCGGTGGCAGAAGAAACGGCGGCAAGCTATTGAGCAGACACCGCCCCCAGCTTCGGTGGCAAAAGCAACTATGCCTGTCGATACCGAAGATACCGCTGGAGCCGAAGCTAATGAACTCACAACCACAGTGTCAAAAATCGACAGGCTCATATCGAATGTGGTTGCCGAGGAAAATGTAGCCACAACGCATGACAAGGTAAAAAGAATTGAAGATGGCTCTTCGGAAGATAAAGATTTTGACCTTCGGCATTTGGGTGGCCAAGAACTTTCCAAAGAGGACAAATCAGAATTGAAAGAGTTCGCTATATCCTGCGGTTACCAACCCGGATCCATACTCTTCGGCAGGGTCGTCGAAGAGATTTTGGGATGCATTCGCGACCACACTAGGGCAAAAATCATAAGCACCTTATCCAAGAGTCTTGGATTTTTTAAGCTAGAAATGGACATCAGTTGTTATAGGCGGCAACACATTATTGGCAGCTTGTTCTACTCAAACTTCAAAGTAAGACTTCTCTATAGCTCGCTATTGGTACCTTCGTGGTGATTTGGGTATTCTAACTTTGATTTGTTTTTTAGAGTCTGCTACTGAGCAAGGCCTTGAAGATGCAGCAAGCTGTCGAGGATAGAAAAAACGAAATCATTGTTAAAGGCTTTGAAGATAGAATCAAAAAAATTAAAGATTCCTTGAAAGAAAAAGAGAGCCTACTACGCTCAGCCGAAGGTTCACTCGCCGAAGCTCGTTCTCAGAATGAAAAATTGAGTAGAGAACTGGACGAAGCTCGAATAACTTTGGAAAAGAACTCAGATCGCTTCGATCGCGAGTCCAAAGAATTGAATGCAATAATTGAAGCAGGAATTGAAAAGAACGTTAAACTGAGCGACACAATCACAAATCTTCGGGATAGATGCTTCGACTTTGCTACTCAATGCATTGCTCGGTTGAAGGGGATATTCAATTTTGTTGGAGCCGCATCTGAAGAAGTTACCCCTTCTTCCAAATATATTTTTTGAGACCTTGAACATATTGAAAAAGAAGTTGAGGCCCTCGACGAAGTCATAAGTGGGCACAAAGATTTCTGTGCACTGGTGGCTTCTCGTGGAACGGCTGCAGCTTTCATGAAGGCCGGATGCAATCATGTGAGAGCCGTCAATAGGCCAAACTTCGGCCTATCACCAACTGATTTAGTCGATATTCCAGCCGAAGCCCGTAGCATAGGGAACAGATTTATCATCCAAATCTGGGCGAAGGGCGGTCGAGAGCTGGCTGGAGACAAAGCTCAAAACCTGCTCAACAAAGTATGGAAAATCTCTTTACCATTAGGCTTTTATTTTATATTTTCCCTTACCATGTTCCTCATTACCCTTGCTTTTTTCATTTTTCAGGGTGATGGTGTCGAAGGTCAATGAGCCGAAGCTAGTTCTGAAGCGCTGAAGACCTTAGAAACTCCCTTTGCTAACATCTGTAGAAACACTTTTGGAAATCCTTTATACAAGAAAGTGTATCATTTGACAAAGAGTAGTAATTGAAAGTGAACAAATTATTGTAAATATTTGTAAAATGCTTCATAATGCTACTTTACCTTTCGTTCATATGTCATCTGCTTTGCTGTGGATGAAACCAATGCTGGTAGCTTTTTGAGCCGAAGGCGAAAAACACCTTCTCTTCTTTTCATTCACATCGAAGCATATTTCGTATACAACGAAGTTTCATTTGAGACGAAGCATCTTCGAAGCGTTTTCTTGAAGACATGAATCACCACTTTCTATTAGTGCTTATGCTTTATGCGATGATGATGAACCTACAAATGTCTAATGTATGTTTGTATGAATGCACAAGATGATGTGATGAAGTGTGCAAATGTATGCCAAAGGAAAAAAATCTCACATGAATGCACACCTAGAGTCTGCATCCCCTTAGGAACGACTTTGGAGTCTCTTCACCTTTGACATAGGTGGTATTTCAGCTCTGCATTCCTTTAGGAACGACTTTGGAGCTAAGATCTGCATCCCCTTAGGAACAACTTTGGAGCTTCTTCACCTTTTACTTAGGTGGCATTTAAGCTCTGCATCCCCTTAGGAACGACTTTGGAGCTTCTTCACCTTTTGCTTAGGTGGCATCTTAGCTCTGCATCCCCTTAGGGACGACTTTGGAGCTTCTTTATACTTTCTTACACTTGATGGTATAATCCCAGATTTTACATTTTACATGTGGGGGAATTTGGTCCTTGTATTGCACAGGGCTACGCAAGAAAAAAAATGAAAATTACAATCTATGGCCCCATTAAAAACCTTTCTCCCCTCTTGAAAGGAAAAGGGTGCCATAGAGAAAAAATAAGAAAATTAAATAGTTTACAACATAATATTTCCGAAGCTCATCTGCATTCTAAGATCTTGGAATGTCATTGTCGTCCATGTCTTTCAACCTATATGAACCAGGTCTTGACGAAGATACCACTAAGAAAGGACCTTCCCACTTAAGCTGAAGTTTCCCCACTGTATCTGGGTTGGCCACTCTTTGAAGCACCAAGTGTCCTAGCTTAATATTCTTTAATCTTACCTTCCTATTCCGCCATTTTACTGTTTCTGCTTGGTATTTGTTGATGTGCTCTATTGCTTGCAGTCTGTTCCATTCTATGGTGTATTTTGTTATTTTACAATCCTCTTCATCTTCTGCCGAAGCTAAGGTCCTTATTAAAACCGTTCTTGCTTCTTCTGGTGTTACTGCTTCGTCCCTAAATAGAAGCTTGAACGGGGTAAATCTTGTTGACCTTGAGACAACAGTGTTGTGGTTCCATACCACCTTTATCAATTTGTCTAGCCACTTTTCTCTAGGTTGGTTGAAGATTGACTTCATTATCCCTGTTATTATGATTCCATTTGCTCTTTCTACCAGTCCATTTGATTCCGGATGTCTCACTAATGCAAAGTGTATTTTTGTACCGATCTGGTCACAAAAAGCTTTGAACATTTCGACATCAAATTGAGTTCCGTTATCAACCGTGATAGCCTCCGGCACACCGAAGCGGCAAACAATATTCGACCAAAAGAACTTCTAGACTGTGGCCGAAGTTATTGTAGCTAGGGGCTTAGTTTCGATCCACTTCAAGAAATACTCCACTGCTACCACAACATATTTCAAGTTTCCTTGTGCTAGTGGAAGTGGGCCTAGCAAATCTAGGCCCCATCTTTGTAGTGGCCAAGTCGGCTGAATTAGTTGGGTTAGAGACGAAGGTTGTTTCTGGTCTCTGGCGCACTTCTGGCAGTTTTCACATTTTTGAACCAAATCCGCTTCATCTGAAGCTGCCTTCGGCCAATAAAATCCTTGTCTAAAAACCTTTCCCAATAAAGGTCTAGCCCCAATATGAGCTCCGCACAGTCCTGCATGTATCTCCTTCATCAGCTCTTGACCTTTGGTTCTAGACAAACATTTTAGTAATGGAGAGCAGACTCCTTGTTTGTACAACTCACCCTCTATGATCACGTAGGGTCTTGTTCTTGCTTCCATTCTTTTATTGTAAGCTTCGTCATCCGAAAGACAGTTGCCTTGTAAGAACGATACAATCTCAGTCCTCCAATCTTCGTTGTGCACTAGCGAGATTGTAAGCACTGCTCTCTCCATGAGTTCGACCGAAGGTGCTTTTATTGTTTCAAAAAATACTTCCAAAGATAATGGAAGCCCCTATGCCGCTGACTTAGCTAGCAAGTCTGCATGTTCATTTTCTCCTCTTGAGATATTCTTTACAGAGAAACCTTCGAAAGAGGCTTCCATCCTTCGGACTGTGTCTAGATACTTCTCGAGCTTTGGGTCTCTTGCTTTACTGCTTTTGTCAACATGACCTGAAATGACTTGTGAGTCAGATTTGAGGATTGATCTTCTTATTCCCATTGCCTTAAGTTTCCGAAGCCCCAATAGAAGGGCTTCGTACTCTGCAATGTTATTTGTGCAGTTGAAGTCTAACCTTGCTGCATAGCATGTTTTGATTTTAGACGGTGAAATTAGAACAGTAGTTGCTCCTCCGCTAAAGGTTCCCCATGACCCATCACAAAATATTGTCCAAGCTTCGACATCATTTGTTCTCTCTTCGTCCTAAGCCCATGGCATCCAATCAGCAATGAAGTCTGCTAATGCTTGGTATTGGATTGAAGATCTATGAACGTAATCAATAGTGAATTCATTCAACTCTGTAGCCCACTTTCCAACTCTTCCTGTGGCTTCTCTGTTTCTCATTCTATCCTTGAGAGGTTGCGAAGAAGATACTATGATATGGTACGTCTGGAAATAATGCCGAAGCTTTCTGGATGCCATCAGTACAACATATAGTACTTTCTCCAACTCTGTGTAATTTTTCTTTGATGGGCTAAGTACTACGGAGACGAAGTACACTGGCACTTGCTTCTTTGCTCTACTTTTCTTATACCAGTGCTACGCTAACTGCAGCGTGGGAAGCAGCTACATACAGCAGCAATGGAGCTCCTGAGGAAGGTGGGGTTTAGAGTTGTTAATTCTATCAAGTACTGCTTCAGTTCTTCGAAGGCCTTTTGCTGAGTTGGTCCCCATTAGAAGACTTCGGCTGACTTCGGTACTTCAAAGAATGGCAAGTTCCTCTCTACTGATCTTGAAATAAATCTATTCAACGATGCCAGCCTTCCTGTCAACCTTTGGGCACCTTTTCATGACTTTGGTGGCTCCATCCGAAGTATGGCTTCTATCTTGCATGGGCTAGCTTCGATGCCCTTTGTTGATACCAGACAACTAAGAAATTTTCCCTTCTTCACTCTAAAGACACATTTTTCTGGATTCAATTGGAGACCAGCCCTTCTGAAATTTTCCCTTCTTCACTTCTTGGCTATCGTCTTCAACATCCCGGTCACCTTCAATGCTGGAGAGATCATCTTCATGGGATCCCTCTCTTGCATTATAGATCAGGAAGGAGTCTTGCACAGCATTATGGACCCATCCAGGAAAATATCTTCTCCGATGGCACCAAATGCGGTAGGAGGCTTGCCTCACCCAACTCCAGCAAGAACTACATCAACAAACTCTAAGGCGCTAGGATCTTGACAGGCTTCCGCCCCGCGTAGAATTGTGCCTGTGTCGGGTGGGCCTAGGACCATTGTGGCAAATGTGGCTCGGCTGGCTGAGGCAACACCTCTACTCCGACAGACCCCTTTCTCCATGTCACTTACTCGGGCATGGACTCAGATCACTCCGTGAAAAGAAGCGGGTAACCTCGGCATTGATGTAGCCGTGGGAACACGACCGACAATTGTTCTCACCACTCCATTCTCAAGGGAGATGGCTGGAGCATGAGATGTCGCACCAAGCTCTTTCTTCCTGGATGTCCTCTTTATCTAGGGAAGAATAGAGGACACACCGGTCTCCGATGACGAGCCCACTATATTGGGGAAGAGCCCCCGCAGCGCGTGGCACGCCGACGTCGAAACAGGCGTCATAACATCTGGCATCACCATGAGGATAGGGAATGGGATCCTGCTCAACCCATCTGCAGAGACAAAGCCTCTGAAGTAGGGGAAACCATGAGGATAGAGCGCTCCACGAGCGCCGAATTCCTGACGCCGCGATCGTCGCCACGCCCAGGAGCACAAGCGAGAACAGGCTGAGCAGGATGCCAGGCTCCAACGCGAGAACCACTTGTCCCTCGGAAATTGCTGCCTGATTTTGCTCAAGCATTGAACACACCGAGTGAAGTCGGTGGAGCCCTGGCTCAGATCGCCAATGCTAACGGCTTGCCTCGCACCTCGGACGCGGAAGGCTACATGCAGATCCTCACCCAGGCGGCGAACCATCTTCTTCTACTCGCCCATCCAGCAAACGACATGCACCACATCATCAATAGTCGGCGAGATGCACGGAGCAACATCAATGATTCACGCGATTGTCGGCATGAAGGGGAGATGAGGCGACAGGATGATTACGATCGAGATCATGGTGCACCAGCACGTAGCCATGCCACCAGTGCTGAGTCGACAACATCTTCTATGAACAGCCCAGTTGTAGGCTGGTCTGCCTAGGAGAGGCGACATGACGCAGGACGTCACTCACCTCTTAGGGACCATCATCGATACCATGATCAAGAAGATCGCTGGGACGAGCGGGGGACGTGCGGGGTCTCGGCCCTTTCCCCTCGGCTCCAAGCAATTCAATGGCCGCCTAACTTCAAATTCTCAAACATCGACAAGTACGAGCCCAAGAAAGATCCAAGCGGCTGGTTGGCCATCTACAAAACCTGGCCTAGGCCGCTAGAGCAATGGAGGACGTCATGACCGCGTACTTGCCCATCGTCCTTGAGCAAGATGCGCTACAATGGCTCTGACATCTACCTCACCACTGCATCAACGACTGGGACAACTTTAGCCGCCGATTTGTCATGAACTTTCAATCTCTTTCCGACAAACCGACACAACCTTGGGACCTCAAGTCCATCAAGCGCCAAAGCGACGAGACCCTCCACTCGTTCTTGAGGCATTTTCAAAACATTAGGAACCACATCCTCGACATCGTGGAGGCTCCCATGACAGAGTACTTCAACCGCGGGTCTAACAATTCGGCCTTCATCTGGGCCATCCTTCAGAAAGCTCCCGCCACCTTAGAACAGTTATTCTGAGAGGCAGACATCTACATCACCGCCGATGAACGGGCCTAGGACCTCATCGGCCATACAAAGCCTGCACTCCACACACCGAAGAAGGAAGGGAACTAGTAGTAGGACAAACACTGAGACAAGAGGCCCATAGGCGAAGTGCACACCGTCGGGCCCCCGGCGACTCAGCCCCACAGCGCGCCACGAGGCAATGTACATACACTACACGAGATCCTCAACACCTAGTGCCCATACCACAAGGAGATGCACCACACCCTATAGATTTACAGGGATTTCAAGAACTCAGTCGGCCATGGCCAACCATTCAAACTGCTGCCCCCACCGCAAGGAGAACCTACCGAACAAGAACAACCACAACAGCAAGGTGGGGTCGTGGCGGTGCCTTCCCGCACATCAACAGGGAGGTCAATGTTATCTTCGGGGGCCATGGGTCCTAGGAGAGCAAATGACAGCAGAACCTCACTGATTGGTAGGTCTTGGTGGCAACCCACAATGCCCCAGCACCGTATCGGTGGTCAGAACACTCCATCATGTTCAGCTGAGTTGACCAATGGCTCAACTTCGACCACCCCAGCAAGTACCCTCTACTTATCGACCCTATGATTCAAGAAAGCCAGGTCAAGAAGGTTCTGGTGGATGGTGGAAGCAGCATCAACATCACTTTCCCCAAAACACTCAAGGCCCAAGGGATCCCGACTGCTGACCTCATTCAGTCGGATACCCCATTCTTCGGCATCATACCAACTAAAGGGTTGTTCCTGTTAGGGCACCTCTTCATGTCGGTCACCTTCGGCGCTCCAGACAACTACAGGACCGAGTTCCTGTGCTTCGAGATAGCTCAATTCGAGTGCGGGTACAACACCATCATCGAGAGATCAGGACTGGACAAATTCATGGCCATCCCACACTACCCATACATGGTACTCAAGATGCCTAGACCTTGAGGTGTCGTCACCATCCAGGCTGACTTCTAGGGAGCCTCTGAATGCTTTCTAGGGGCTATCCAGAGGGCCCTTGCCGCTAGGCCCTTGATGTCATTTCTAGGGACGAACGACAATGCATCGCCAGGGGATGACCTCACAATCCCCACAAATGAAGCATCTACCACTACCACTATGTGGCTGACCAAAGAATCCAAGAGAGCTAACCTTGGTTTCTCTGATGAGCGCAAGACAATGATCATCAGTTCTAGCCTCACTGCCAAATAGGAAGGCGCGCTTGTCCAGTTTCTACAAGACAACTGTGATGTATTCGCGTGGCAACCCATAGACATGCAGGGAGTCCTTAGAGAGTTGGCCAAGCACAAACTAAAGGTGTATCCTCAAGCAAAGTCGGTCTGTTAGAAGCTATGTCGTTTCACACCCAGCAAGAGAGAAGCCATATGAGTAGAGTTAGCTCTCCTAGTAGCAGCGAGTTTCATTAGAGAAGTAACACACCTCGAGTGGATTCTGAATCCTATTCTTGTACTCAGAAAGAATAAAGTCGATTGATGCATGTGCGTCGACTATACCGAACATAACAAACATTGCCCAAAGGATCCTTTCGGGCTCCCTAGAATATACCAAGTGGTCGATTCTACCGCCGGCTGCTCTATGCTCTCCTTCCTGGACTATTTCTTGGGATATCACTAGATCAATCTGGCGAAGGAAGATCAAGAAGAGACTACATTCAGCATGCCCTTTGGGGCCTTCTGTTATACCTCCATGCCATTTGGCCTAAAAAATGCTAGAGTGACTTATCAATGAGCTATCCAAACATGCTTAGCCGACCACTGGGGCAAGCAGGTGAAAGTTTACGTTGACGACGTGGTGATCAAAACCGTGAACCCAAAAAACTTCATCGACGATCTCTAGCAGGTTTTCAACAACTTGAGGCGCTACCATTCGAAACATAACCCAAAGAAATGCATATTCGGGGTACCAGCCAGGAAGCTTCCCAAATTCATCGTCAGACACCAGGGAATCGAAGCCAACCAGAGAAGTTTGAAGCCATTCTAAGGATGGATCCACGGCGATCACAGAAGAAGGTATAGAAACTTTCTGGCCGCATGGCAGCACTATGTCGTTTCATCTCATGTCTCGGCAAGAGATGAATGCCATTCTACAAATTTCTTAAGAAGGTGGACAGATTCTAGTGGACTCTCGAAGCTCAAGAAGCACTAGAGGCACCCAAGAAAATCTTGAGCACTCCACTAGTTCTCAAGCCACCCAACCGACCGACCAACTAAAGACCTACTGCTATACATCTCATGCACGACTCACGTGGTAAGCACCGCGTTAGTAGTCGAACGGGTAGAAGAAGGGCATGCATATCCACTCCAGCATCCTATATACTTCATCAGTGAAGTCCTCGGGCCCTCTAAGATCAGATACCCTTAGGTCTAGAAATTGTTGTATGCAGTGCTCCTCACAGCGTGAAAGTTGCGCCACTATTTTGATGATCACAAAGTCATAGTTGTTACAGGCTTCTTGATAGGAGACAGACTCCACAACAGAGATGTAGTGGGGAGGACAGCCAAGTGGGCGTGTGAACTCGAAGCTCACGACATAGAGTTTCGAACCTGTACCGCGATCAAGACCCAAGCTCTAGTGAATTTTATATCGGAATGGACCGAGCAGCAGATCCCCGAAAACCCTGAGATAGTAGAGGTTTGGAAGATGTACTTTGATGGATCGCTGAAGTTACAAGGATTAGGGGCTGACATCCTCTTCATCGCCCGTGGAGGAGATCATCTCAAGTATGCACTACAATTATTATTTCCTGCCTCCAACAACGCTGTAGAATACAAAGCCTTAATACATGGGCTCAATATTGTTGTATCGCTCGGGAACAAAAGGTTGATGGTGTATGGAGATTCTCTGGTCATCATCAGACATGTCAACAAGGATTGTGATTGCTCCACTAAGTAAATGAGCAACTCATGCACTAGAGTCAGGAAGGTTGAAGACAAATTTCAAGGGTTGGAGTTGCACCACATAGAGAGAGACCGTAACATGGCAGTAGATACCCTATCTAAGTTGGGATCATGATGAGCATAGGCTCCACCAGACATTTCGCTCAAGAATACAGCAACCAAGTGTCACATCAGGACCAGGGGAAGAGTGTAAGGCAATAGAGCAAGCAGAATCAGATCAAAATGATTGAAGGACACCAATCATTAGGTATGTCAAGAATGAGCAAGAACCAGATGACAAGGACACTACTGAGCGCATCGCGAGGCAGTCGGTTCACTATGCAGTCATAGGAGATGTATTATACAAGAGAGGGGCCGCGGGAGTCTTCATGAAGTGCATCAACTCAGGTGTTGGGAAATGTTTACTGGAGGAAATTCATGCAAGGCAATATGGAGTGCATGCAGTATCAAGGACACTCATGGGGAAAGCTTTCAGAGTTGGTTTCTACTAGCTAACAGCTAATAAAGATGCAGCCGACCTAGTCCAGAGATGTGAGGCATGTCAATTCTTAGCCAAGCAACAGATCTGTCGGCACAACAGTTACAGACTATTGCAGTCACATGGCCCTTCGCATGCTAGGGGTTGGACTTGATCGGACCATTCAAGAAAGCTCAAGGAGGGTATACACATGTGCTGGTAGCTTTTGACAAATTCACAAAATGGATAGGATGCAAGCCGATCGCTACCCTTACTTCAGCCAAAGCAATAGAGTTCATCTAGGAAATCATCTTTAGATTTGGGATACCTAATAGCATCATCACAAACATGGGTTCGAACTTCACCAGCGCTGAATTCTTTGATTTCTGTGAACAGAAATGCATCCAGCTCAATTATGCTTTAGTAGCGCACCATAGAGCTAATGGACGGGTAGAGAGAGCAAATGGAATGATATTAGAGGTGCTAAAAAAAGGTCTTCGATAAAAATGAAAAGATTGCAGGAAAATGGATCAGAGAACTGCCCCACATAGTCTAAAGTTTGCGAACCTAGCCCAGTCGAGCTTTGTATGGAAATACTTCTTTCTTTATGGTGTATGGGTAGGAAGCAGTATTGCCAGCAGATCTAACCTATGGGGCACCCGATTGGCCTTCAGAAGTATCTGAAAGTCGCCTAGAGGGGGGGTGAATAGGGCGAAACTGAAATTTACAAATATAAACACAACTACGAGACGGGTTAGCGTTAGAAATAAATACAAGTCCGAGAGAGAGGGCGCAAAACAAATCGCAAGCAAATGAGGAGTGTGACACGTGGATTTGTTTTACCGAGGTTCGGTTCTCGCAAACCTACTCCCCGTTGAGGAGGCCACAAAGGCCGGGTCTCTTTCAACCCTTACCCTCTCTCAAACGGTCCCTCGGACCGAGTGAGCTTCTCTTCTCAAATCAAATCGGGAACAAAGCTTCCCCGCAAGGACCACCACACAATTGGTGTCTCTTGCTTCGATTACAAGTGAGAAAGAAAGAAGCAATCCAAGCGCAAGAGCTCAAAAGAACACGACAAATCTCTCTCGCTAATCACTAAAGACTTGTGTGGAATTGGAGAGGATTTGATCACTTGAGTGTGTCTAGAATTGAATGCCTAGCTCTTGTAAGTGGTTGAGAAGTGGAAAACTTGGATGACTTGAAAGTGGGGTGGTTGGGGGTATTTATAGCCCCAACCACCAAACTAGCCGTTTGGTGGGGCTGTCTGTCGCATGGTGCACCGGATAGTCCGGTGCACACCGGACATGTCCGGTGCGCCAGCCACGTCACCAAAGCCGTTGGGTTCTGACCGTTGGAGCTCTGTCTTCTAGGCCCGCCTGGATGTCCGGTGGCGCACCGGACATGTACTGTAGAGTGTCCAGTGCGCCAGTATGGGCGTTCCTGACTTCTGCGCGCGCTGGCGCGCAATAAATGCGCTGCAGGTAGCCGTTGGCGTCGTCGTAGCCATTGCCCCGCAGTTACACCGGACAGTCCGGTGTACACCGGACATGTCCGGTGAATTATAGCGGAGCAGCCGTCGCAGTTTCCCGAAGCTGGCGAGTTCCTAAGGCCGCTCTTCCTTGGAGCACCGGACACTGTCCGGTGTACACCGGACAGTCCGGTGAATTATAGTGAAGTTGCCTCTGGATTTTCCCGAAGACGACGAGTTTGCGCTGGAGTCCTCTGGTGCACCGGACATGTCCGGTGGCACACCGGACAGTCCGGTGTGCCAGACCAGAGGTGCCTTCGGTTGTCCCTTTGCTCTTTTGTTGAACCCAATACTTGGTCTTTTTATTGGCTAAGTGTGAACCTTTGGCACCTGTATAACTTATACACTAGAGCAAACTAGTTAGTCCAATTATTTGTGTTGGGCAATTCAACCACCAAAATTAATTAGGGACTAGGTGTAAGCCTAATTCCCTTTCAATCTCCCCCTTTTTGGTGATTGATGCCAACACAAACCAAAGCAAATATAAGAGTGCATAATTGAACTAGTTTGCATAATGTAAGTGCAAAGGTTGCTTGGAATTGAGCCAATATAAATACTTACAAGATATGCATGGATTGTTTCTTTATTATTAACATTTTGGACCACGCTTGCACCACAAGTTTTGTATTTGCAAATTCTTTTGTAAGATAGTCAAAGGTAAATGAATAAGATTTTGCTAAGCATTTTCAAGTTTTGAAATTTTCTCCCCTTGTTTGAAATGCTTTTTTTTTACTAAACAAAACCCCCCCTCAAATAAATTCTCCTCTTAGTGTTCAAGAGGGTTTTAAGATATCAATTTTGAAAATACTACTTTCTCCCCCTTTAGAACACAAAGAGATATCAATTTGAAATTTACCAATTGAAAATCATTAATTTTAAAATTAGGGTGGTGGTGCGGTCCTTTTGCTTTGGGCTCATACTTTCTCCCCCTTTGGCATGAATCGCCAAAAACGGATACTTTAAGTGAGATATAAGCCCTTGTCTAACTACTATCTCCCCTTTGGCAAATAAAACATATGAGTGAAGATTATACCAAGGATGGAGAGTGAAGCGGAGCGATGGCGAAGGATGAGTAGTAGAGTGGAGTGGAAGCCTTTGTCTTCGCCGAAGACTCCAATTCCCTTTCAATATACCTATGACTTGGTTTGAAATACACTTGAAAACACATTAGTCATAGTATATATAAAAGAGACATGATCAAAGGTATATTTGTGTGCTATGTGTGCAAATTAGCAAAAGAAATTCCTAGAATCAAGAATGTTGAGCTCATGCCTAAGTTTGGTAAAAGATTGTTCATCAAGTGGCTTGGTAAAGATATCGGCTAATTGATCTTTAGTATTAATGTATGCAATCTCGATATCCCCCTTTTGTTGGTGATCCCTGAGAAAATGATACCGAATGGCTATGTGTTTAGTGCGGCTATGCTCAACAGGATTATCCGCCATGCGGATTGCACTCTCATTATCACATAGAAGAGGAACTTTGGTTAATTTGTAACCATAGTCCCGCAGGGTTTGCCTCATCCAAAGCAATTGCGCACAACAATGGCCTGCGGCAATATACTCGGCTTCGGCGGTAGAAAGAGCGACCGAATTTTGCTTCTTTGAAGCCCAAGACACCAAGGATCTTCCCAAGAACTGGCAAGTCCCCGATGTGCTCTTCCTATTAATCTTACACCCCGCCCAATCGGCATCCGAATAACCAATCAAATCAAATGTGGATCCCCGAGGGTACCAAAGCCCAAACTTAGGAGTATAAGCTAAATATCTCAAGATTCGTTTTACGGCCGTAAGGTGTGATTCCTTAGGGTCGGCTTGGAATCTTGCACACATGCATACGGAAAGCATAATGTCCGGTCGAGATGCGCATAAATAAAGCAATGAACCAATCATCGACCGGTATACCTTTTGATCGACGGATTTACCTCCCGTGTCGAGGTCGAGATGCCCATTTGTTCCCATGGGTGTCTTGATGGGCTTGGCATCCTTCATTCCAAACTTAGTTAGAATGTCTTGAGTGTACTTCGTTTGGCAAATGAAGGTGCCCTCTTTGAGTTGCTTGACTTGGAATCCTAGAAAATACTTCAACTCCCCCATCATAGACATCTCGAATTTCTGTGTCATGATCCTACTAAATTCTTCACATGTAGATTCGTTAGTAGACCCAAATATAATATCATCAACATAAATTTGGCATACAAACAAATCATGGTCAAGAGTTTTAGTGAATAAAGTAGGATCGACCTTGCCGACTTTGAAGCCATTAGCTATAAGGAAATCTCTTAGGCATTCATACCATGCTCTTGGGGCTTGCTTGAGCCCATAAAGCGCCTTAGAGAGCCTATAAACATGGTTAGGGTACTCACTGTCTTCAAAGCCGGGAGGTTGCTCAACATAGACCTCTTCCTTGATTGGTCCATTGAGGAAGGCACTCTTCACGTCCATTTGGTAGAGCTTGAAGCCATGGTAAGTAGCATAGGCTAATAATATACGAATTGACTCAAGCCTAGCTACGGGTGCATAGGTTTCACCAAAATCCAAACCTTCGACTTGTGAATACCCCTTGGCCACGAGTCGAGCTTTGTTCCTTGTCACCACACCATGCTCGTCTTGCTTGTTGCGGAAGACCCACTTGGTTCCTACAACATTTTGGTTAGGACGTGGAACTAAATGACATACCTCGTTCCTCGTGAAATTGTTGAGCTCCTCTTGCATCGCCATCACCCAATCCGAATCTTGGAGTGCTTCCTCTACCCTGTGTGGCTCAATAGAGGAAACAAAAGAGTAATGCTCACAAAAATGTGCAACACGAGATCGAGTGGTTACCCCCTTATGAATGTCGCCGAGGATGGTGTCGACGGGGTGATCTCGTTGGATTGCTTGGTGGACTCTTGGGTGTGGCGGCCTTGGTTCTTCATCCTCCTTGTCTTGATCATTTGCATCTCCCCCTTGATCGTTGCCGTCATCTTGAGGTGGCTCATCTCTTTGATCTTCTTCTTCATCAACTTGAGCCTCGTCCTCATTTTGAGTTGGTGGAGATGCTTGCGTGGAGGAGGATGGTTGATCTTGTGCATGTGGAGGCTCTTCGGATTCCTTAGGACACACATCCCCAATGGACATGTTCCTTAGCGCGATGCACGGAGCCTGTTCTTCACCTATCTCATCAAGATCAACTTGCTCTACTTGAGAGCCGTTAGTCTCATCAAACACAACGTCACAAGAAACTTCAACTGGTCCTGAGGACTTGTTAAAGACTCTATATGCCCTTGTGTTTGAATCATATCCTAGTAAAAAGCCTTCTACAGTATTAGGAGCAAATTTAGATTTTCTACCTCTTTTAACAAGAATAAAGCATTTGCTACCAAAAACTCTAAAATATGAAATATTGGGCTTTTTACCGGTTAGGAGTTCATAGGATGTCTTCTTGAGGATTCGGTGTAGATATAACCGGTTGATGGCGTAGCAGGCGGTGTTGACCGCCTCGGCCCAAAATCGATCCGGTGTCTTGTACTCATCAAGCATGGTTCTTGCCATGTCCAATAGAGTTTGATTTTTCCTCTCCACTACACCATTTTGTTGTGGGGTGTAGGGAGAAGAGAACTCATGCTTGATGCCCTCCTCCTCAAGGAAGCCTTCTATTTGTGAGTTCTTGAACTCCGTCCCATTGTCGCTTCTAATTTTCTTGATCCTTAAGCCGAACTCATTTTGAGCCCGTCTCAAGAATCCCTTTAAGGTCTCTTGGGTATGAGATTTTTCCTGCAAAAAGAACACCCAAGTGAAACGAGAATAATCATCCACAATAACTAGACAGTACTTACTCCCGCCGATGCTTATGTAAGCGATCGGGCCGAATAAATCCACGTGAAGGAGCTCCAGTGGCCTGTCACTTGTCATGATGTTCTTGTGTGGATGATGAGTGCCAACTTGCTTCCCGGCTTGGCATGCGCTACAAATCCTGTCTTTCTCAAAATGAACATTTGTTAGTCCTAAAATGTGCTCTCCCTTTAGAAGTTTATGAAGATTCTTCATCCCAACGTGGGCTAGTCGGCGGTGCCAGAGCCAACCCATGTTAGTCTTAGCAATTAAGCAAGTGTCGAGTTCAGCTCTATCAAAATCTACCAAGTATAGCTGACCCTCTAACACTCCCTTAAATGCTATTGAATCATCACTTCTTCTAAAGACAGTGACACCTACATCAGTAAATAGACAGTTGTAGCCCATTTGACATAATTGCGAAACGGAAAGCAAATTGTAATCTAAAGAATCTACAAGAAAAACATTTGAAATGGAATGGTCAGGAGATATAGCAATTTTACCCAAACCTTTGACCAAACCTTGGTTACCATCCCCGAATGTGATAGCTCGTTGGGGATCTTGGTTTTTCTCGTAGGAGGAGAACATCTTCTTCTCCCCTGTCATGTGGTTTGTGCACCCGCTGTCGATGATCCAACTTGAGCCCCCGGATGCATAAACCTACAAAACAATTTTAGTTCTTGACTTTAGGTACCCAAACGGTCTTGGGTCCTTTGGCATTAGAAACAAGAACTTTGGGTACCCAAACACAAGTCTTGGATCCCTTGTGTTTGCCCCCAACAAACTTGGCAACTACCTTGCCGGATTTGTTAGTCAAAACATAAGATGCATCAAAAGTTTTAAATGAAATATTATGATCATTTGATGCATTAGGAGTTTTCTTTCTAGGCAACTTGGCACGGGTTGGTTGCCTAGAGCTAGATGTCTCACCCTTATACATAAAAGCATGGTTAGGGCCAGAGTGAGACTTCCTAGAGTGAATTCTCCTAATCTTGCTCTCGGGATAACCGGCAGGGTACAAAATGTAACCCTCGTTATCCTGAGGCATGGGAGCCTTGCCCTTAACAAAATTAGACAATCTTTTAGGAGGGGCACTAAGTTTGACATTGTCTCCCCTTTGGTAGCCAATGCCATCCTTGATGCCAGGGCGTCTCCCATTATAGAGCATACTTCTAGCAAATTTAAACTTTTCATTTTCTAAGTTATGCTCGGCAATTTTAGCATCTAATTTTTCTATATGATCATTTTGTTGTTTAATTAAGACCATGTGATCATGAATAACATTGATATCAACATCTCTACATCTATCACAAATAGACATATGCTCAACGGTAGATGTAGAGGGTTTGCAAGAATTAAGTTCAACAATCTTAACATGTAATATATCATTTTTATCTCTAAGATCGGAAATTGTAACATTGCAAACATCAAAATCTCTAGCCTTATCAATCAATTTTTCATTCTCATTTCTAAGGCTAGCAAGAGAAATATTCAACTCATCAATCCTAGCAAGTAAATCAACATTATCATCTTTAGGATTGGGAATACAAACATGAGAATCAACCTTAGCAATTAATTTAGCATTTTCATTTCTAAGGTTGGCAATAGTGTCATGGCATGTGCTTAGCTCACTAGATAATTTCTCACATTTTTCTACCTCTAGAGCATAAGCATTCTTAACCTTAACATGCTTTTTATTTTCCTTGATTAGGAAGTCCTCTTGGGAGTCCAAGAGATCATCCTTTTCATGGATGGCACTAATTAGCTCATTTAGTTTTTTCTTTTGTTGCATGTTTAGGTCGGCAAAAAGGGTACGCAAATTATTCTCCTCATCACTAGCATTATCATCACTAGAGGATTCATATTTAGTGGAGGATTTAGATTTAACCTTCTTCCTTTTGCCGTCCTTTGCCATGAGACACTTGTGGCCGACGTTGGGGAAGAGGAGTCCCTTGGTGACGGCGATGTTGGCGGCGTCCTCGTCGGAGGAGGAGTCGGTGGAGCTCTCGTCCGAGTCCCACTCCCGGCAAACATGGGCATCGCCGCCCTTCTTCTTGTAGTACCTCTTCTTTTCTCTCCTCTTTCCCTTCTTGTCGTCGCCCCTGTCACTGTCACTAGATACAGGACATTTTGCAATAAAATGACCGGGCTTACCACATTTGTAGCACACTTTCTTGGAGCGAGGTTTGTAGTCTTTCCCCCTCCTTTGTTTAAGGATTTGGCGAAAGCTCTTGATGACGAGCGCCATTTCCTCATTGTCGAGCTTTGAGGCGTCGATTGGTTGTCTACTTGGTGTAGACTCCTCCTTCTTCTCCTCCGTCGCCTTGAATGCGACCGGTTGTGCCGCGGATGTGGAGGGATCATCTAGCTCGTTGATTTTCTTCAAGCCCTTGATCATATACTCAAAGCTCACAAAATTACCGATTACTTCCTCGGGAGTCATTAGTGTGTATCTAGGATTACCACGAATTAATTGAACTTGAGTGGGGTTAAGGAAAATGAGAGATCTTAGAATAACCTTAACCACCTCGTGGTCGTCCCACTTCTTGCTCCCGAGGTTGCGCACTTGGTTCACTAAGGTTTTGAGCCGGTTGTACATATCTTGTGGCTCCTCCCCTTGGCGAAGACGAAAACGACCGAGCTCCCCCTCGATCGTTTCCCGCTTGGTGATCTTGGTGAGTTCGTCACCCTCGTGCGAGGTCTTGAGTAGGTCCCAAATCTCCTTTGCACTCTTCAACCCTTGCACCTTGTTATATTCCTCTTTACTTAGAGAGGCGAGGAGTATGGTTGTGGCTTGGGAGTTGAAGTGCTCGATTTGGGCCACTTCGTCCGTATCATAATCTTCATCCCCTATGGATGGTACCTGTGCTCCAAACTCAACAACATTCCATATACTTTTGTGGAGTGAGGTTAGATGAAATTTCATTAAATCACTCCACCTAGCATAATCTTCGCCATCAAATGTTGGCGGTTTGCCTAATGGAACAGAAAGTAATGGAGTATGTCTAGATGTACGAGGATAGTGTAAGGGGATCTTACTAAACTTCTTGCGCTCTTGGCGCTTAGAAGTTACGGACGGTGCATCGGAGTCGGAGGTCGATGTTGATGAAGTGTCGGTCTCGTAGTAGACCACTTTCCTCATCCTCTTGTGCTTGTCGCCTTTCCGATGCGACTTGTGGGAAGAGGATTTCTTCTCCTTCCCCTTCCCTTTGTTGGAGGAGCTCTTCTTCTTCTCCTTCCTCTTAGTGTGGGACTCTTCCGATGAAGTGCTCCCGTGACTCATAATTGGCTTGTCGCCGGTCTCCATCTCCCTCTTGGTGTGATCTCCCGACATCACTTCGAGCGGTTAGGCTCTAATGAAGCACCGGGCTCTGATACCAATTGAAAGTCGCCTAGAGGGGGGGTGAATAGGGCGAAACTGAAATTTACAAATATAAACACAACTACGAGACGGGTTAGCGTTAGAAATAAATACAAGTCCGAGAGAGAGGGCGCAAAACAAATCGCAAGCAAATGAGGAGTGTGACACGTGGATTTGTTTTACGGAGGTTCGGTTCTCGCAAACCTACTCCCCGTTGAGGAGGCCACAAAGGCCAGGTCTCTTTCAACCCTTACCCTCTCTCAAACGGTCCCTCGGACCGAGTGAGCTTCTCTTCTCAAATCAAATCGGGAACAAAGCTTCCCCGCAAGGACCACCACACAATTGGTGTCTCTTGCTTCGATTACAAGTGAGAAAGAAAGAAGCAATCCAAGCGCAAGAGCTCAAAAGAACACGGCAAATCTCTCTCGCTAATCACTAAAGACTTGTGTGGAATTGGAGAGGATTTGATCACTTGAGTGTGTCTAGAATTGAATGCCTAGCTCTTGTAAGTGGTTGAGAAGTGGAAAACTTGGATGACTTGAAAGTGGGGTGGTTGGGGGTATTTATAGCCCCAACCACCAAACTAGCCGTTTGGTGGGGCTGTCTGTCGCATGGTGCACCGGACATGTCCGGTTCGCCAGCCACGTCACCAAAGCCGTTGGGTTCTGACCGTTGGAGCTCTGTCTTCTGGGCCCGCCTGGATGTCCGGTGGCGCACCGGACATGTACTGTAGAGTGTCCGGTGCGCCAGTATGGGCGTTCCTGACTTCTGTGCGCGCTGGCGCGCAATAAATGCGCTGCAGGTAGCCGTTGGCGCCGTCGTAGCCGTTGCCCCACAGTTACACCGGACAGTCCGGTGTACACCGGACATGTCTGGTGAATTATAGCGGAGCAGCCGTCGCAGTTTCCCGAAGCTGGCGAGTTCCTGAGGCCGCTCTTCCTTGGAGCACCGGACACTGTCCGGTGTACACCGGACAGTCCGGTGAATTATAGTGAAGTTGCCTCTGGATTTTCCCGAAGACGACGAGTTTGCGCTGGAGTCCTCTGGTGCACCGGACAGTCCGGTGTGCCAGACCAGAGGTGCCTTCGGTTGTCCCTTTGCTCTTTTGTTGAACTCAATACTTGGTCTTTTTATTGGCTAAGTGTGAACCTTTGGCACCTGTATAACTTATACACTAGAGCAAACTAGTTAGTCCAATTATTTGTGTTGGGCAATTCAACCACCAAAATTAATTAGGGACTAGGTGTAAGCCTAATTCCCTTTCAGTATCGCAGAGGCAGAAGCAACCCAGCTTGAAGAAATTGATGTACTAGAAGAGGAGCAGTTAAATGTTGTTATTTAGTTGGCCCAATATCAGCAGACCTTGAGGCGTTACCATGATAAGGATGTACATCACCGAGCATTCTCAGTAGGAGACCTGGTGCTCTGCCGCATACATTCAGGAGAAGGATGGCACAAGCTATCACCACCCTAGGACGGACCTTTCATAATCGTAGAAGTAATTGAGCCCGGGTCATATCGACTCATTTAGATGGATGGTAATCCGATAGGGAACTCTTGGAACATTGAGTACCTCAGGAAGTTTTATCCATAGTAGCACCATGAACTCTAGTTGGTAAGTTACCACTTGTAATTTGGCGACTTCATTCACAATAAAGCTTCAACTTTCTCTCCACATACAAATGTACTTTCGCTGCTACTTACAGAGCAATTGGCTTAAGTCGGGATTGACTTAAGTCCGTGTCGCATGCTCACGCAAGGGTGTAAACTATACCCTATTAACGGAACAATCGGCTTAAGTCAGGATCGACTTAAGTCGGTGTCACATGCTCACACTTACAAACAAAGGGTGCATAATGTACCCTTCTAACGGTGCAATCGGTTTAAGATGGGGTCGGCTTAAGTCGTATTACATGCTCACGCTTACAAACAAAGGGTGCATACTATACCCTACCAACAAGGATATCGGCTCGAATCGAGAAGTGGTTTAGTCGATGCCTCATACACACATACACTTATACGCAAAAAAGGATGCATGCAAAATCCTATCAAAAGAAACAAAGCAAAATACAGGGACAAACACTAAGCTACTTTTCCCGTAACTCGTCACAAAACACAACAAAGCAGTTCCAGATCTCAGATTCAAATTAAATTGGCAAGTACACTTACCAAAGGAGGAAGCACCTCCCTGCTTACCCAAACCTTCGTTCTATTTTCCAAGATTACAATGTGTCATGCAGGAGCATTTTCTAGAGGGGGCGTCGGTCACGGGATCACTAGGGAGCGATTATAACAACAGCAGTAGGTGGTGAGAGTCCAAGTGCTACTACTCGCTCCCATTATTGGTGTGTCTGTGAGATGGTTCAGATCAAAATCTTTCAACAATAGAGCTTTTTTTGGCGTTTTCAAAAATGTCAATATAATGGTCCACCGTCCAGGCCTAACTTGGTGGGAACTTTCTTGGAACGCAGCTCTGCTGGAATTTGCGTGTCTGCCGTGCTACAGTTGGTGGACAGCGTCCGAGATATCTGTGTCGCTTTCTCTCTAGAGAAAATAACTCAACCAAGAAAAAAAAAGGCTTCAGTTTCTTTTCTTTCCAGCAGGAAATGGCTTCAGTTCTCTTACTGAACTTGTTTTAATATGTGCAAATCATCTATGTAATTCTGATTATACCTAATCTGTCTTCGGCGTCCTTGTTATAATTTGAGTTGAATATTCCTTCAACTCTGTTAGGTCATGTAAAAATGGATTATTTGAAGATATGCCCTAGCTGGCAAAGCGCAAAATCGTATAAGAATTGTTGTAACCTACATTCTAAAAAGGGTTCGCGAGCCCCAATAAAGAACACAGTGATTTTAGCCTAAAACTCTAGATACAATTGTCTTGGTAAATGTGTCCCATTTGAAGAGAAAACAATTTAGCGAGAAAGGTAAAAACACACAATCAAGATACACAATATAAATATAGAAGTTAAAGAGCGATAGGGATACACTCCCATGTTTTTTGAGCCGGCAATACCTCCACCAAATTCTCTTGTACCCAGAGAAAAGGATGATGATAGTGAAGGAAATGAGGACGCTGCAAAGGATAAGGAGAGAGTGCAGACTGCTAAAAAAGCTAAGAACACCAAAGATGCCTCAGGCTCCAAGTCCATGCAGGGCGACAATGAATCTGCTCCTATGCAGACTGATGGTGAAAATCTGAATCACAGCATTGGTCACATCGTGGTGGCTCCTTCTGATCCAATGACAATTTTTTCACCAGGCAAACCCCTCAACCTTGAGCAGGGTAAGTTGTTTGAAAAAAAAAATTGTGTGACCAAAAGGTGTGAGAAATCAGGGGGAAAGGATGTCAGATTGAATCCACAGGAAGTTGATGCTTCAGGGGTTATATGCTCTGATGAGCAGCACCCAAATTATACTCAACTTTATGAAACCAATGAAGTAGAAGGGAAAGAGCATGCTAGCTTGGACTTGGGGATGAGGAAACAACCATGCATCGATGTCATATTAGGGAGACATTTTTCCATGCCAACACAAAGGATGGAAAACAGTTCTGACTGTGACAGCAATACACATCAAACAAGTGCTTTGGAGACCCCAGCGAGCAATGTATTATCGCCTTTGTCTATGAGGGCTGAGAAACCTGCAACACCATTAAGCCAAGATATAGGACAGAACTCACAGGTTTGTGGTTCTGGTTTAGACATCTATAATCCTTTTTCTTGTTTACAAATAGATACATCTTGTAGTAACAAGGATGGGGAATTGGTGGTGCAGGGCGAGCAAGTGGCTGAGATAGAAACGAGTGAGGAATTGAAGATGGAGATGTCTCCTAATTCTGCCCAGGACAAAAGTAATACTAAAGATGCGCTTAAATATGTTCCTCCTCTTGTATATAATTCAGTAGATGGACTTCGTCGTAGCCTTCGATGCAATGTACCATTGATTAATGGATCCTCCACTGCAGATATGGATTCATTAGAGAAGGCAATGAATCGTGCTGCTGCCCGCAATTTGGATGTGAAAGGAGGATCCAGTATTGCTGCCGAATTTAAGCAGTATAATACATCTCCATGCCCAGGACCTCATGCAGCAGGTAATTCTCAATCCCAAGGTCGTTTTACAATATATAACCTATCAAGTCAGAACATCATTACAAATTTATCCAAGATAGGGATTAATATAGGAGGAAATGGGATAGAGATTGATGAGGCATTTGAAACATTAAGGCAAGCAGAAAAAGATAGGGAAAGGGATATAAATAATCCAAATGATAATTCCCTTTTTGAATCAAGTGATGACGAGGCCACTTACTCAGAAAGTGACCTGTTCGCACATTTGATTCAAGATGTAGCTGAGACAGACCATGAAAAGGAGGAGCTAGACACAAAACTATGTGATCTAGTGGCATCCAATCGGAAGCATAAAACCTCAAGAAAAAAATATAAGAACTGTATGACAAATAAACCACATAGTTCTCAATGAAAGGACTCTTTTGGAATAGCAGAGGTCTTTCGGACTTGGCTAAAATCCGATATATATCTGATGCAGTAAAGGAACATAATCTTGAATTCGTTGCCGTGATGGAAACTGGTAAACAGGACATCTCTAGTTCGAATCTTACACGACTCACAGGAGGTGTAGATTTTGTTTGGCATAGTTTACCACCACGTGGAAGATCAGGGGGTATTCTTTTAGGAGTTAATGCCACAATGTTCGATTTGTCTCTTGTTGTCGAAGGGGAATTTTATATAAAGTTCCATCTCAGCAATAAATTGGACAAATTCAACTGGATTCTAATGGCAGTTTACGGACCGGCTCAAGATGAATTCAAACCAGCATTCCTTGCCGAATTGGTTAGAACTTGTCAGGACAACTCTTGGCCCACTCTTATTGGGGGAGATTTTAACATCTTGAGGAATAGCAAAGAAAAGAATAACAATAGGTATAGCGAGCGTTGGCCCTTTTTGTTTAATGCTGTAATTGACAGCTTTGATCTAAGGGAGATCGAACTAACTGGGCGACGCTTTACTTGGGCTAACTCTCTCCCATGTCAGACCCTTGAAAAATTGGACAGGGTCCTTATGACAACCGAGTGGGAATTTAAGTTTCCTTTGGTAACAGTTCAGGCACTTGATCGTGGTGTTTCGAACCATACCCCCCTTCTGTTAGACACTGGAACTCAGGCATTCTTGGGCAAGCCTAGGCAGTTCAAATTTGAACTAAGCTGGTTCAACCAGGAAGACTTTTTCGATAAAGTCGTTCATTGCTGGAACAGACCAACCAAAGGGAAAAACTCTGTGCAACATTGGAATCATAAACTAGGGGCGCTACGAAAAATGCTCCGTGGCTGGGCATCTAATGCTAGTGGGGAGTATAAAACTAAAAAAGGTCAACTCCAAGCAATCATTACTGACTTGGACACTTCAGCTGAGGATAGGATATTGACTGAGGTTGAACGTAATCAACTCAAACAAGCCAGATATCAGCTATCCTCCCTCCTCAGAGATGAAGAAATAAGATTCTATCAAAGAGCCAAAGTAAAAAATATATTACTAGGAGACAATAATTCCCGATATTTCCATATGGTGGCAAACGGCAAATATCGAAAAAAAAGAATCTTCTCTTTGGATCATGAAGATGGGGTAATAGAAGGACAAAATAATCTCAAAACATACATTACACAATTCTATAAGGAGCTCTTTGGAGAACCTGGGAACTCGCATTTCTCCTTAGATGAGGAATGGATCCAGGACATTCCTCAGGTCACTAGAGAAGAAAACAACATCTTATCGAGACCTTTTTCAGAGAAGGAGATAAAAGATGCTATATTTCAAATGGAGCGAAATAAAGCTCCAGGTCCAGATGGTTTCCCAGCAGAGTTTTACCAAAAATTTTGGGATATTATTAAGTATGACATGCTGCAAATGTTTGAGGACCTGCATAGGGGTGATCTACCATTGTTTAGCCTGAACTTTGGTGTAATCACCCTGATCCCTAAAATACAAGATGCGAATCTAATACAGCAATATAGGCCCATTTGCCTCTTGAATGTTAGTTACAAGATCTTCACCAAGGTCGCTACAAACAGGTTGAATCTAGTGGCAGACAAAATAGTGAATCCTACTCAAACCGCTTTCATGCGAGGACGAAATATCCTAGAAGGAGTAGTAATCCTACATGAAACAATCCATGAGCTACATAGAAGAAAGCTTGATGGGGTAATTTTCAAGATAGATTTTGAGAAGGCATACGACAAGGTTAAGTGGCCTTTCTTGTACCAAACTCTACGGATGAAGGGTTTCTCTCTAAGATGGATATCTTGGATAAAGACCTTCATCTCGGGAGGTAGTGTGGCTATAAACGTTAATGATGAGATAGGCCATTATTTTCAAACGAAGAAAGGCCTTAGGCAAGGAGACCCACTTTCACCCCTCCTTTTTAATATTGTAGCAGATATGCTGGCTATAATAATTAAAAGGGCAAATATGGAAGGACAAGTCGGTGGAGTTGTGCCCCACTTAATAGATGGAGGTTTATCTATCCTTCAATATGCGGACGACACCATCCTATTCTTAGAACATGATCTGGAGAAGGCTCACAATATGAAATTGTTGCTTTTTGTCTTTGAACAAATCTCGGGACTAAAAATCAACTTTCACAAGAGCGAAATATTGTGCTTTGGTGCAGCACAAGACCAAGAGCAATTGTATAGAGATATTTTTGGGTGTAAAAAAGGAGAGTTCCCTCTAAGGTATTTGGGTATTCCTATTCATTATAGGAAGTTGAAAACTACTGATTGGAGGGAGGTAGAGGAAAGATTTGAAAAAAGGCTTAGTAGCTGGAAAGGAAAACATTTATCAATCGGGGGAAGGCTAACCTTAATCAACTCAGTTTTGAATAGTCTTCCCATGTATATGATGTCCTTTTTTCTTGCTCCAAAAGGTGTGCTCAAGAAGCTTGACTACTTTCGATCTCGTTTCTATTGGCAAAGTGATGGGAACAAAAAAAATACCGCCTAGCTAAATGGAACGTCCTTTGTCAACCTAAGGACCAAGGGGGTTTGGGCATCATGGATCTCAATTTAAAGAATAGGGCCCTGCTAAGTAAATGGTTGTTTAAACTCCTAACTATGGAAGGAAAGTGGCAACAATTGCTTAGAAACAAATACCTTGGATCCAAACCACTAGTACATGTTGAATGGAAACCAGGGGACTCACATTTCTGGTCGGGGCTGATGAAGGTGAAGCAAGACTTTCTTCGCTTTGGAATCTTCGAAATCAGGAATGGATCACAAGTAAGATTCTGGGAAGACAGGTGGCTAGGCGGCATAGCTTTAAAAACCCAGTACCCCTCTTTATATAACATTGTTCGAAGGAAATTCGAGACAGTTGAAACAGTATTAAAATCAGACAACATAAATCTAGCTTGGAGGCGATCTCTATTTGGATCTAAGCTTGTTGCTTGGAATGAGTTGCGCCAAAAGCTTGTTAACATATCATTAACACAAGATCAAGATATTTTTCGTTGGAACTTGCACCCAAATGGTCAATTCTCGGTAAAGTCTCTTTATCTGGCCCTTATCAAAGAAGAGGTACCAAACCTAAATAAGAGACTATGGAGAATAAAAGCACCCCTCAAAATCAAGATTTTTCTATGGTATCTTCGTAGGGGAGTGCTCCTCACCAAAGACAACCTAGCTAAACGAAATTGGAAAGGATGTAAAGCATGTAATTTCTGTCAAGGCAATGAAACAATTCAGCACTTGTTTTTCGAATGCCGATTTGCTCGTATGGTATGGAGCATGATGTTTTGGGCGTTAGGAATCCCAAAACCAACTTCCACTTCAAATATGTTCGGGAATTGGCTTTCACAATTTGATAAAAAATTAAAAAATTTAGCCCTACTAGGAGTAGCATCCATCTGTTGGTCACTCTGGCTTAGTAGGAATGATCTGGTTTTTCAAAAAAAATTTAATATGTCTCCTTTGCAGGTTATTTTCACTACTACCCACTGGCTACGGTCTTGGGTTGTACTGCAGAGGCACGATCAACAGTCTATTGTGATGGAAGCTTCACAACGTTTGGAGCAGGTGGCTACGAAGTTCTTATCTCAGGCACATGGGTGGCGTTCTAGTCGTAGGATTGACAGCCATTAAGAATGTGCTTACCATGTTCTTTTTCTTTTCTCTTTTTCTTTCTTTTCTAGGCTGTGTGCATCTTATTGTTGCAGAGGCCGGGAGACGATTTGTATCAAACTTTTAGATGCAATGAAAAATCTTCCTTATCAAAAAAAATGTTCGATTACGTCAGTATTTTTATTGAAGTATCAAGAAATATGCAAGCTTCCTCTTAGTGTTCATTGGAGCCCATCACAAAGATGCTTATGTAAAGGCCAAGATCCTAGTCAAATAACCCCGTAAATATTTCTCCGACCTTTGCCACTTGCAAGTGGGTCTTTGAGATGACCTCTCTCACACCGTTCCCACCGTTTTTACTGCCAAGTTTCTAACTATCTTGTTTTTACCAACGAAACATAGTTCTATCCATTTTTTAGAAACGTGAATTAATTTGGTTCTGCAAATAGAAGGTGTTATAATTATTTTTAATCTTCCACAATCATCCAACCCACTGATTATCTGTCCTTGTCTCTTTCAATCCTACGGCTTTCATGTTTGTGCATTTCTTTCAGTTGCTTCATATACCATTTTAGGACATGCTATTGGCTTTCTATATAAGAATGAGCAACATAATTTCTGTTGTACACTAGAGACAATTTACAATGGTGTGATATCCACAATTCCAATCACTGAACATATTCTTTTAGATAGGACTGCTAAATTCTCTACACAAATAAACTGCCTCAAGGAATTTCACCTTGGGCCTGACACTTCTGAAGCTAGAGGTGGAGCTGACATGCCCACAATTCTAGGAGCGCTAAAGCATGGTGGATTTGTCACGACAAAGTTATGATCTATGTCAGTTTCGACACTGATAGAGCCTTCCAAGACTTTTACGACCTCGGACATTTTGGGCCTTCGTTTGCAATCAATCTGCAAACACCACATTGCGAGCTTCATCATCTGAATTGCTTCTTGCTCCTGTGCCTGACTGTCACTAGTACTGCACATATCAATCAAATCTACCAAGCGATCACTCCTCAACTTCTCCTCTAGCAAGGTAATAAGGTGAAAGCTCTTTTCAGACCGAGAAGTGTCCAGGTTCTTCCTTCCACTGATGATCTCCATCACAACCACGCCAAAGCTATATACATCAGCCTTTTCAGTGATGTGCGACGTCAACCATTCTGGAGCTAGATATCCAGGCGTGCCTCTCATTCTAGTAACCACTTGGCTCTTATCCCGGTCGATGAGCTTGCAGAGTCCAAAATCAGAGAGCTTAGCGTCGAAGTTGTCATCTAAGAGGATGTTCTGTGGTTTCACGTCCAAGTGAGCAACTCTCTTCATGCACTCCTCGTGAAGATAGGCGAGGCCCTTTGCTACATGAGCAATAATCTTGCGTCGCGTTTGCCAATGCAGGCGAGGAGCGTCGTCATCGCCCTGCCCCTGCCGGCAAAAGATCCACTGGTCCAGGGATCCATTGGGCATGTACTCATAAACCAAGAGCCTGTGAGTTTTCTCCGCGCAGAAACCGATTACCCTCACCAGATTGATATGGTGAATGCTACCGATGGTCTGGACCTCCGCCAGAAATTCCCTCTTTCCCTGACCAGCTCTATCCAAGCGTTTCACCGCAATTGCTTGCTCACCAAAACGTCCTTTGAAAACGGAGCCGAATCCTCCTTCCCCCAGCTTCTCTCTGAACTGATCAGTTGCTTCCTGTAGCTGCTCAAATGTGAACCGTCTGGGCATCCCTGGTAGCCTCCCAAACTCTGCTTCCTCCTCTTCCTGCATCTCTTGGCTTCGACGCAATCGTCGTCTATGCAGGACGAAGAAAAAGACCAAGGATGCGATCAAAGTGAAGCCACCTAAAGAACCACCTAGAACATAACCAAATATGCTTGGCCTCTTGGATTTTGATGAGGATGTGATGCTGCTTGTTCCATTTGTTGCAGTAGGTGAAGTTGGAGGCGGAGACAATGGTGAAGTTGGAGGAGGAGACAATGACACAAGATCGACGGGAGGACAGAAAATGATCTGGTAGTCTGTTCCTGACGGACACGAATATGTAACGGGACCATTATCAGTGGCGTAGGTATAGGCGTCGGGGCACATCCGAGCGTAGAAAACCGTGTTGCTGTTTACCGTGCTGGCGTCGCAGGATCCGTTGCACGCGCTGCGGCAACCCCCTGGCACCTTGAGCTCAGCGGGGCACTGCGACGTGATGTCGGCGGCGCAGCGTGGACCCCTGCTGCACCCCGACGATCCCTTGGACGAGGACGACGGCACCGGCAGAAAGTCCATGGGCAAGTTAAAGCCGTCGACGACGGTGATGTCGAAGTAGTCGTCCATGTTGTTGGAGTCACTCAGGGTGAACTCTGCCATCGTCATCGGCGGTTGGCCGCTCGTAGTGCATGCCAGCACGCCGCCGCAGTCACCCGTCTGGCAGGATTTCTTGCCGGGGCCGTCGAACGAACAGCCCGTGCGCCCCCACACGCGGCCAATTTGCGTGTTGCCAGGCACTTGAAGCACCCAAGTCTTCCCAGGCTCCAGCTGCATGCCGCCGCCCACTGGTGTGGCGGCCGGCCACACTGTGTAGGAGCATCGGTTGGTGATGTTGATGGTGGAAGAATGGCTGCTGTTGGTGGCGACGCCGAGGACGAGGAAGAACAGCAGTAGGAGGTGCTGCGTCCAAGTGCTACTACTCCTCGCTCCCATTATTGGTGTGTCTTTGTGGTGGTGCCAATCCTTTTCAGGAGCCAATCTTTCAGAGGGGCAATAATACAGCTCTCATTTGGCACATGCGTTCTGCTCTGAACGGGTCAATGGTCCACCGTCGACGCCTACACATGGTGGTGGCCACACTTTCCTTGAACACAGATATTCTGGCATCTGCGTGTTGAACGGCTCCACGCCCGGCTGACTGGAGTCTAGGGAGAGATGTGCCTGCGCCGTTGTTTTCCTATCTCTGAAGCAAATATATATCAACAAAAACTATTCCTCAGTTCCGGTGCTCCACGCACAGACAGTCCGCAGGAAGCACACTTGGACTTTTCTTGGATCTTTTTAATGTCTTCTTTTGAGGTGTTGCTTTCCTCAATTCTTTAGTCCAAGTAAATCTTGCATCCTGTGAACTACAAACATAAACACTAGAAAACATATTAGTTCACGAATTGTGTTGATCATCAAACACAAAAACTCAATTAGCCAAATGGTCCGGGGTCCATTTTCCTTACAATCTCCCCCTTTTTGGTGATTGATGACAACACAACCAAAGCAAGCAAATAATACAATTATTTGAGTGACAATATGCAATCTACTTGCTAGGATGCATGTTTGTCCCCACAATGTGATATTATGGACTTAAGCCTCCCCTAACTCCATAATTCACTTACTTCCTATTTTTGGACCAAATAACCAAAACCACTTGAAAAACTATTTCTAGATTTTAAATTTTTAAATTTATGGTGTTTGGTGTTTGATATAGTTTTCATTGTTTTGGTCTCTAAACTTCTCCCGCTTTTGGCATCAACCACCGAAAATGAAGACATTAAAAGCATGTAGGAAGTAAAAAATTGCCCTTAGATGATTACTCCCCCTAAATGAGTGTTCTCCTTTAGAAAGAATTTTCTCCCCCTTTAGAGACGAAAAAAAACTCCCCCTGACAGGGATCTACTTAGGAAAAAGCATGTGAAAATTGGAAGTGCAAGTCATGATTTGAAAAGACTAACTTCCCTTATGCATAGGTAACAGAATATGAGTTAACCACTTATGCATTTTTAGCAACATGGAAGTGTATGATATGAAATAGTCTAATCAAATATTGGAGAAGACATGTAAATGATACTGGATGTAGTCTCAAAAGATACCGATTGAAGTTCAATGGCGAGCTTGAGACTTGAGAGACATGAGAGTTTTTTGGAGATTTTGCAGTAGAAGATTGTTGTCTTTCTCCGGGGACCTCATTTTCCTTACAATGAGACTATCACATAAAATAGACTTGAAAAGGTGTTAGTCTCAAAGTATTAGATTATAGAGTAACCTCTCCCTGAAGGTGTGCATACAAGTTTTGAATACTTGCAGGAGATATGCACTTTGATTTGATATCAAGAGGGGCAAATTATCTATAATCCGAACTTTGGCACATATAAGTTAAATGATACAGATTGTAGAATATGAGTGTTTTACCACTTGAAGAATTCACAGTTATCAAAAGATGTATCATTTACTATGGAGTGATATAGAAGCTACGTGACGTGCTTAATTAAACGTTTTTAAGCCATGTAGGTTTCTTAAGTATATGAATTGAAAGCAAGCAATCCTACCATGTGATTTACCTAGTATGCATAATTTTAAACAAAAGTAAATACCAAATGTAATACTAGGCAAGAAAGGTAAACTAGATACAAGGTAAATAGATACTTATATCTAAAAACAAGAAATACAATAAATCTAGTTACCTTACTCATAGGTGGGAAATTTGGGTCCAAAATCTTCACTAACCCACTTGACAACTAAACTTGATCCAATATGATGTATCCCATGATATACATCCTGACTTTGCCAAGTCTCCAAATTTTTCGAATGACCTTCGGTCCACTCACTTTCCTTTTGGGATCCAAACCTTCTTGGTGCTTTTCATGGTTGAAATTATTTCCTTTGGCACCTAGATGCGTTTGGCCCCCTTTCCTTTGTTGGCTTGCTTGTTGGCCTTGATTGCTAACACCTTTCTATTCTTTTTCTTCTTGATCAAATATGGTGTAGCAGCCTTTTTATCCACCTTTTTGATGTAGGTGTTGGAGACTTTGCTTGATGGTGTTTGCTTGAGCTTTTGCCTTTGTTTATCCCCGGTCATTGCCTTGCATTGGAAAGACTTGTGGCCTTCCTTGTGGCATAGCCTACAAATCACAGTTTCTCCCTCCATAGGCTTGTTCACTCCCGCAGTGGTGTTATCCTATGGAGGTCGGATTTGTTTGGCTTTGCCTTTCTTGTCATACAAAGCATTGCCAAGGCGAGCCACTTCTTGCCTTAATTGTTCATTTTCCTTTGCAACCTCGTTTGAACATGTTTCTACAACAATATTCTCAACAAGAACTTGGTTGTAGGAGTTAGAATCATCAATTAAATCAAAGCAAGAAGTAGAAGCATCCTTTTTAATAATTTAAGGAATTTCAACTAAAGATGCTCCTGGGGTGCTACCAATGTTTTCTAGCTTAGTAGTTAGCTCATTGTTGTGTATGCTAAGAATTTCTATTTTCTCTACCAAATTTTCAATAGCTTCTTGAGAGCTAGCTAACTTAGCCTTAAGTTTTTCATTCTTCTTAATAAGGCCATCATCGGTAGCTGTGGATGTAGCACTAGACTCTAATTGCTCAATTTTAGTTGACAGCTCACAGTTTAAGTTTACAAAAGTTTCAAATTTTTCTAGCAAACCTTTATAATCATTTTGGGAGCTAATCAACATATTTTTCAAAGTTTTCAGTTGAGCTTTTTGCTTAGTGCAAACATCCTGGAAAAATTTAGCGACTTCCGCAAGTTCATCTACGTAGGGCTTACCTTCACCATCATCATCACTACTACTATCATCACTAGAGGATGGAATTCTCATTTTACCTCTTGCCATAAGGCATTTGTGTGATGACCGTGATGAGCGTGATGAGGACCGGTGGCTGCGCGTCCTTGGAGGTTCATCTTCACTTGAAGAATCATCCCAAGTTCTAACACTTGTTAGCGCCTTGCCTTTGCTCCTCCCCTTTTTGGGTTCGGCCATATTTGGACAGTTGTCCCTGAAGTGGCCCTTCTCCCCACATGCGAAGCATCCTCTCTTCCTTTGCTTTTTCCTGTCAATGTTAAAGAGAAGATCTTTGACCTGCAGGGGCACACCCATTAGATTAATCTTGCGGATCATCCCCATTACCTTTTCGACGCGTCGGATTGTTTCTTCGTCCTTGGAGGATGATGTGCATGGTTGATTATCTTCATCATCATCACTTTCTTCTTCTTCCTCATCTTCACTTGAGGAACTTGGAGTGGGAGCCTTCTTTTTGCCCTTCCTTTCATCACATGCAAAAGCATATGGCCTTGAGGAAGTTGGCTCCTCTCCCCGACACATTTTTCGCGACATCTCAAAAGCCACGATTTTCCCAATTACAATGGTCGGGGTCATATTACTCAAATCCTCCATGTTGTGAAGGATGGTGATGATGCTCCCATATCTTCGTTATGGTAGCAGGGAGATAATCTTCCTCACAATGTCCGCATCACCTAGCTTATTAATGCCAATAGAATTGAGCTCATTGATAATTAGATTCAAACGAGAATACATGTCTCTAACAAGCTCATCATCTTTCATAGCAAAAGAATTATACTCATTTAAGACTAGGCAATGTTTTTGCTCACGGGCATTTGATGTGCCGTCATGGACCTCATGTAATTTTAGCCAAATCTCATTAGCAGTTTTCAAGGTAAATACTTGATTAAAAATATCCATGCTAAGAGATTCATACAAGCAATTTTTGGCTCTAGCATTTAAATGAATTTCTTTTTCCTCACTCGCGGTTGTAACACCCTGAATTTGGGGGTATAAAATTTCTTTTCTAATATCCACCAAATTCAGGTGTTACTCTCTCAGTTCTTCGCTTTCCTTTCTCTGTTTCCTAAAAATGGAGAATTATTTTGTTTTATAATAGTGTAAACCTAGTGGAATGAGCCCTAGAGGCACTTTGGTTGTTGCATTCATGCCGTTGCATGGTGTTTCTAAGTGCAAAATGTGTTTGAAACATGTTATCATATCTTATAGAAGCGCTCGGTAAATTTTCATATTTTTCAGAATATTTTTCTATTTTTTGGAAACCAAAATCTATTTATTTGGGGACCTTAAAAATGTTTTTAGAAATTCTAATTATGTTTTTTGAGTTCATTAGGTGCCAAAACATTTATAGAAAATTTTCTGGAATTTTTTGAAAGCATATATAATGTTTTGAGCATAAAATATGGATTTCTAGGTATTTTTCGAATTTTTAAAAATGGTAAAATCCGAATTTTAACCGAATTTTCATCTCATCCGAACCCTAGATATATATACATGTCCGGCTTCATCTCGTCAAGCCCGTTCCAGAACACAAAACGGTTCATCCAAATCCAATCCCTAGCTCCTGGTATTGCCCGCCGAAGTTTGGGGCGGTTCCAACTCCGGCGATAACTCCGGCGAGCAATTACTCCCAATCCGTGCATCGCCTGCCGAATCCGAGGGTACCGCTGCGTTCGTCTCGTCGAGGGCTTCGTCGCAGCGCGTTCGGTTCGTCGATTGGATCCCCGAATCTCCGGCAATCGACGGATTTCCTCTCGGCTCCGGCGAGGGTCTTCTTTCCCGGTGAGAAACCTCCATTGTTTCACCTAGGTTTTCTTCGTTTCTTCGTTTTCTCGTCCGTGCAGAGCATCTCCCACTCTCCCCTTACCTTCCCCCGGGGCGGTGCCCCTCCCCCCTCCGTTTCCCCTCCCCGGCGGCGCCCCTTTCCCCCTCCCGGCGGTGGCGGTGGTGGCCGACGGTAGCGCTCATGCTCCCGCGCCCCACGCCCGCGCGCACCCCTCCCGGCAGCGGTGGCCGCGCACCTCGCGCCCGGTGCGGCCGCGCCTGCCCCCGGCCGGCCCGGCCTCGACCTCCCCTGCGCAGCCCTCTTCTCTTCCCCTCCTCTCTCTTCTATGGATGGGAGGAAGAAGATGAGGAGAGGAAGAAGAAGATGGCAGTTCTGTAATTTAGTCCGCGCGAATTACAGTATGGTTTAAAACATTCATAACTTTTGCGTTTTAAACCCGATTCGATCCATTCAAGTTGCGTTAGATTCGTATTAAAATTATCTTAATTTAGAAATATTTATCCCAATTTTTGCACATTTTATTTAATTTAGTTAAACGTTTGTTTAACCAGTGACTACTAGAACGACGTTTCAATTTAAAAACTTAATTTAGTAATTCGATTTGCGCATTTATAATTAGTCACCAATATAATTAAACTTAACTGAAATGTTATTTATTAATAACTATTTAGTTTAATCATGTTGTTTAATTATTAGTTTCGCATGTCGATCCGCGCGTGTCGCGGTGTTGTTTCGCGCACGTCGTCGCGTGTCGTTCACGAGTGTTGCGCGTGTTGTTCGCACGCGTTGTCGTGTGCCGTTCGCGTGTGTCGCGCGCCTTGCCGCGTGCCGTTCGCGCGTATCGCGCGTTGTCCGCGTGCTAAGTCGTTTGTGTCCGCGCGTTGTGCACATCGTGTTTGCACGTCGTGCGTCGTTAATTCGTCTCGCTTAGAATCGCTCATATTCATTAAGTTACTTGCTTAACTGTCAACTATTAAAATAGTAAGTTAGTCAAAACTAAGTAGTAGTATTAATTTACATTTGATTAATATCAATTAATATAATTATATTGAATTGGATGTTCTAATTAGTACTTGTTTCACGTAAACGTGCTAACCCCTCGACCATAGCTTCGTCTATCATGGTTCCTTTTCTCGCGTAACCGTAGAAGCGCTCTTTATTTTTTATTGCTCGCTTTTATAACATTTTATCTTGTATGGTGTGATGTTCTTATGCATATGTATATGTTTGTTTGTTTGTGCCTGTTGATATTCTCTGTGCGTCACAAATAGTTTGCGATCTGTTTCCGAGCTTCGAGAGATCGAAGGTCAAGCTTTGGTGACCAAGTGATCAAGCTCTTCGAGTTCTACGAGATCGAAGACCCTGAGCATCTGTTTGGTGAAGGCAAGTGTCCTCTGACCTATTATGTCTCATTTACTTTATAATACACTGTCCCGCATACTATGAACAACCTAAGGATTTACTAGCTTTCTATTTATCTTGTCCTTGATTTACCTTTTGGGTTACTATGGTTAGCTACATGCTAGCGCTTTACTTTAATCAATGAACATGATGAGATACAATAATGATACTACGATTTTATTCTGGATATGATGATGTTCTTGTGATACTTTAGGGGACTCAGGCTGTTTCCTGAGTACCTCTCCGTAAGGACCTGTTCGTTGAGAGACCACCTGGGATAACAGTGCAACCATGAGGGTGAAATGGGATGCCCTTAGCTAATTAATTAGAGAAACTAGAGGTGTAGTTGCTTCGCCGTCGTGTCGTCAATGGGGTCCAGGCACAGTGCTTGCTCTGCCGAGGCTGGGTGTCGAGGTTCTTTCATTTTGCTTTTGTTAGTCACCCTCCTGCGGGGAGAGGTACTGTGTTTATCAAACTGGAGAAACCTAACGGGCGGCTATGACCTCTAGGGAATCTTTGTAAAAGCTACGTAGTGATACCCTGCCGGACCACCTAGGAAGTGATCAATGGGGAGTCATGATCCCCGGGCAAAATGGGAATCACGGCTCATGGGTAAAGTGTGCGACCTCTGCAGAGGGTAATGAAACTGATATATCAGCCGTGCTCACGGTTATGAGCGACCTTGGGATCCTCTTTGATTAGAGATGCATATGATATGAGATACAATGGTTCTATTGATGGTTTTGGCTCGATGATGATAATAATGTTTTCTCGATGAGGAAATGGTTCATGGGTTGGCTATTACTAAAACTTGGCTTCCACTAATAATAAATACTTGACCAACTAAAAGCAACTGCTAGAGCTTAACCCCACATAAAGCTAGTCCACCTCAGCCAAACGGGACATTTGCTGAGTACGTTGATGTGTACTCACCCTTGCTTTCACAAAACACCAGGTTGCCTTTGGTGCAATCTATGCTCAGGTAAAGAATAAGGCGTCGAGGTGGATCTTCAGGAGTTCCAGGACGTCGATGAGTTCGAGGATTAGGCTAGCGACCTCCCCCAGTCAGCTGCCTATGGTGGGTTGTTTACGTTGGCTACGTTTCGATTCTGTGTGCTTTGATTTATATTATGTAAATGGCTCTAGTCTGTAATATTATTACTTACTCTTTATTGTAATTCGAAGCATTGTGCTATGATGAGTCATTTATGTAATCGCTGTGTACGTGAATTTCTGATCCTGGCACGTACATGGTTCACATTCGGTTTACCTTCTAAAACCGGGTGTGACATAAGTGGTATCAAAGCCGTGCTGACTGTAGGACCGTTAGCCTAGAGTAGCATTGGCCGTTTTAAGGACTTATTGATTATTACTTCACCTCACCCTTGATGCTGCTTCAAAATATTAGTCATCTCGACTAATTCTATGTTATGCTTCTATATATCACCTTGCTAAATGTATTTTTATTCTAGTATTGTCTATTCTTTACTCATTCATTCCATTAGATCTGATCTCACCCTTGTGCTTACGACATCTTTGTAGATGACCCTAATCATAGCATTGTCTTTTGGGATTTTTTTTCCATTATTAAATTGCTACCATTTGACCATCTCTATTCCCTTGGTATTGACATGCTTTTATCCCCGGATTCTTCAATACTCTTGTTTCAAATACTTACCTCTAAAAAAAACTTTGCTACCTATTTAAACATTTTAGTTTATATGTCAATGATTTTACTGTCTTTTGAGACTCTTTCCTATTCTATTGTTAAGTTGTTATCTTTTGGACATTTGTACTCTCTTGGTCTTGGTATGCTCATATCCTTGGAAGCTTGCATACTGTTATTTTTATATATGCTCACCTTTATATCCCATGTCTATTTAAAACATCTCAGCTCATATGCCATTGACCACCCTTGCTTCTCGATGATCCCTTTGCAATCATTTTATTTCGCACATTCTTGGTGATCTCACTGTTTCCTTATAACTTCCCTCGGTAATGAATTCTTACTTCAACCATTCTATTGGAACCCTACCTATCTTACCCTTGATTGTTTTCTCCACCTTTCCATTTCGCGAGTCTTACCTTAATTCTATCCTTTGTCATATTTTTTTTACTGATATCATCTTTAGCTTTGTCATTTCTAGATATCACCTTGTTGCTTATTGTATACCTACCCTATAAAATTTTCCCTTTTCCATCTCAAATTGAGAGTTGTATTTATCCATTTTCCCTTGGATGTATCCTATTCCTCACCGCTTGAACTTCCAACTCCATCATTTAATGTGTTTTGTTTGACATCGCCTTTACCCTTGTGACCCTCCCTTGCTGCTTGTCGTATGTCTGCCACTTAAAACCTCCCTTCTCCCCTCTCAATTTGGGAGTGATGTTTTACTTACCCTACGCTTGGTCATAACCTCATCTCTGCCACGTGCAAATCTTGCTTTAACGCCATTTTTTGTTGTACTCATACCCTTGGTTCTTCTATACCTTTACCTCTTCTCTTACACCCTTTTCTGTTATCGCCTTCAACCCTTGTAGTACCTATATTTTTACCACGATGCTTACTTTGAACCTAGCTTTTGGAGCCTTCTCCTTTCCCTCCTAGTTTAGGAGCGGTGTTTTACTTATCTCACCCTTGGCAACATCCTCTTCTTCACTGCGTGTAAGCCTTGACATAACTCCATTCTTTGTGGTACTTACACCACTAGCTATTCAATGCCTTCATCTTTTCCGTCACACCCTTGACTGTTATCGCCTCTGACCCTTGTGATATTTATGTCTTCTACCTAAATGCTTACCTTAAACTTATCCTTTAAAAGCCTCCCCTTTCTTTCAACCCAGTTCGAGAATTGCGAGTTACCCATCTCTCCCTTGATTTCTTTTCACTTCTTGTCGCATTACAAGTCTTGTCTTAATTCCGTCCTTTGCTGTGTGTTTTATTTGCTATCACCATTACCTTGTCATCCATCGGTCTTGCCTTGACACTTATCTTTATTCTTGATCTTTAAAAAAATCTCCTCTCTTTCACCTCAATTTGAGAGTGGCAGTTTACCTATCTGGTCCATGGGCATACCACCTCCTTTTCCATTTGCAGGTCTTGTCTTAACTCCATCCTTTGTGGTATTTATATTCTTGGTTCTTATGAACAGTTACCTCGTCTCCTACATCCTTGTCCGTTATCACATTAACCCTTGTCATCCCTCGATCTTTACCTTGATGCTTACCTGCATTTTAAAGCTGCCTCTCCCATTTCATTCCAAGAGTGATGTCTTACCCATCTCGCTCTTGTCCGTTCCCTTTTCCTCTATCACGTTGCAAGTCTTAGCTTTTGCTCGATATCACCCTTACCTTCCTAATATCTAGATCATTCCATGATGCTTATCCCATGCCTATCTTTTGAAATATCATCTTTCCCATCTCGATTCGAGAATGGTGTTTTACCTATCTTGACCTTGGTTGCATTCTCTCCCTTGTCGGTTACAATCCTTGCTTTAGCTCCATCCTCTATAGTGCTCATGCCCCTATTCTGTATGTCTTATTATTCCCCTTGCCTTTCGATGGCCTTAGAATAATTTCCCCTTGGTAAGGAAAGACCACCATTTTAATTAGAAGTTACGTATAGCAATGAGATGTTTGTTGTTGTATGCTTGTGTTGTTTGTCTTTGTGTTATGACTGATTTGCTTCTTTGTAATGAGTGTTGATGAGTTGTGGCCCTTGGTCCACAATGACATCAGTTGACTAGTTGAGTGCCATAGAGTTAGGTAGCTGGGTGCTCTTCCTTTTCTCTCTTCAATCCATCTATGCTTACCTTTTCTATCTTACCTTTTCTATCTATACTCTTCCCTTTTGCACCTATCCGGTTGGCATCCTGCAACCCCTCTTAATCAGTCAAGATCAGAGTCGGCAGCATCTTCACCAAGTGCATATCAACGCTCTTGTTAAGGGGGTTAGCCGCTAACCCCAATGAAGACAATGCGATCAACATCAACCAACAAGATCAGAGTGGCACAGCGAAAGCGTGTGTGGGTCCTAACCCACAGGTCCAGGAGATCCTCAAGAATTACATCAATCGGTCTGAAGCATCTGAAGGTCAAAGCAATCAGTCCACAAGTCAAGTCGGCGGAGTCGAAGTTGAGTTAGAAGAAGCTATGAAAGACTAATGAACCAATCTCATTTTCTTGCTAGCTTCTTCTTGAATCTCGAGGACGAGATTCTGTTAAGGGGGTTAGGTTTGTAACACCCTGAATTTGGGGGTATAAAATTTCTTTTCTAATATCCACCAAATTCAGGTGTTACTCTCTCAGTTCTTCGCTTTCCTTTCTCTGTTTCCTAAAAATGGAGAATTATTTTGTTTTATAATAGTGTAAACCTAGTGGAATGAGCCCTAGAGGCACTTTGGTTGTTGCATTCATGTCGTTGCATGGTGTTTCTAAGTGCAAAATGTGTTTGAAACATGTTATCATATCTTATAGAAGCGCTCGATAAATTTTCATATTTTTCAGAATATTTTTCTATTTTCTGGAAACCAAAATCTATTTATTTGGGGACCTTAAAATGTTTTTAGAAATTCTAATTATGTTTTTTGAGTTCATTAGGTGCCAAAACATTTATAGAAAATTTTCTGGAATTTTTTGAAAGCATATATAATGTTTTGAGCATAAAATATGGATTTCTAGGTTTTTTTTCGAATTTTAAAAAATGGTAAAATCCGAATTTTAACCGAATTTTCATCTCATCCGAACCCTAGATATATATACATGTCCGGCTTCATCTCGTCAAGCCCGTTCCAGAACACAAAACGGTTCATCCAAATCCAATCCCTAGCTCCTGGTATTGCCCGCCGAAGTTTGGGGCGGTTCCAACTCCGGCGATAACTCCGGCGAGCAATTACTCCCAATCCGTGCATCGCCTGCCGAATCCGAGGGTACCGCTGCGTTCGTCTCGTCGAGGGCTTCGTCGCAGCGCGTTCGGTTCGTCGATTGGATCCCCGAATCTCCGGCAATCGACGGATTTCCTCTCGGCTCCGGCGAGGGTCTTCTTTCCCGGTGAGAAACCTCCATTGTTTCACCTAGGTTTTCTTCGTTTCTTCGTTTTCTCGTCCGTGCAGAGCATCTCCCACTCTCCCCTTACCTTCCCCCGGGGCGGTGCCCCTCCCCCCTCCGTTTCCCCTCCCCGGCGGCGCCCCTTTCCCCCTCCCGGCGGTGGCGGTGGTGGCCGACGGCGGCGCTCATGCTCCCGCGCCCCACGCCCGCGCGCACCCCTCCCGGCAGCGGTGGTCGCGCACCTCGCGCCCGGTGCGGCCGCGCCTGCCCCCGGCCGGCCCGGCCTCGACCTCCCCTGCGCAGCCCTCTCCTCTTCCCCTCCTCTCTCTTCCATAGATGGGAGGAAGAAGATGAGGAGAGGAAGAAGAAGATGGCAGTTCTGTAATTTAGTCCGCGCGAATTACAGTATGGTTTAAAACATTCATAACTTTTGCGTTTTAAACCCGATTCGATCCATTCAAGTTGCGTTAGATTCGTATTAAAATTATCTTAATTTAGAAATATTTATCCCAATTTTTGCATATTTTATTTAATTTAGTTAAACGTTTGTTTAACCAGTGACTACTAGAACGACGTTTCAATTTAAAAACTTAATTTAGTAATTCGATTTGCGCATTTATAATTAGTCACCAATATAATTAAACTTAACTGAAATGTTATTTATTAATAACTATTTAGTTTAATCATGTTGTTTAATTATTAGTTTCGCATGTCGATCCGCGCGTGCCGCGGTGTTGTTTCGCGCACGTCGTCGCGTGTCGTTCGTGAGTGTTGCGCGTGTTGTTCGCACGCGTTCTCGTGTGCCGTTCGCGTGTGTCGCGCGCCTTGCCGCGTGCCGTTCGCGCGTATCGCGCGTTGTCCGCGTGCTAAGTCGTTTGTGTCCGCGCGTTGTGCACATCGTGTTTGCACGTCGTGCGTCGTTAATTCGTCTCGCTTAGAATCGCTCATATTCATTAAGTTACTTGCTTAACTGTCAACTATTAAAATAGTAAGTTAGTCAAAACTAAGTAGTAGTATTAATTTACATTTGATTAATATCAATTAATATAATTATGTTGAATTGGATGTTCTAATTGGTACTTGTTTCACGTAAACGTGCTAACCCCTCGACCATAGCTTCGTCTATCATGGTTCCTTTTCTCGCGTAACCGTAGAAGCGCTCTTTATTTTTTATTGCTCGCTTTTATAACATTTTATCTTGTATGGTGTGATGTTCTTATGCATATGTATATGTTTGTTTGTTTGTGCCTGTTGATATTCTCTATGCGTCACAAATAGTTTGCGATCCGTTTCCGAGCTTCGAGAGATCGAAGGTCAAGCTTTGGTGACCAAGTGATCAAGCTCTTCGAGTTCTACGAGATCGAAGACCCTGAGCATCTGTTTGGTGAAGGCAAGTGTCCTCTGACCTATTATGTCCCATTTACTTTATAATACACTGTCCCGCATACTATGAACAACCTAAGGATTTACTAGCTTTCTATTTATCTTGTCCTTGATTTACCTTTTGGGTTACTATGGTTAGCTACATGCTAGCGCTTTACTTTAATCAATGAACATGATGAGATACAATAATGATACTACGATTTTATTCTGGATATGATGATGTTCTTGTGATACTTTAGAGGACTCAGGCTGTTTCCTGAGTACCTCTCCGTAAGGACCTGTTCGTTGAGAGACCACCTGGGATAACAGTGCAACCATGAGGGTGAAATGGGATGCCCTTAGCTAATTAATTAGAGAAACTAGAGGTGTAGTTGCTTCGCCGTCGTGCCGTCAATGGGGTCCAGGCACAGTGCTTGCTCTGCCGAGGCTGGGTGCCGAGGTTCTTTCATTTTGCTTTTGTTAGTCACCCTCCTGCGGGGAGAGGTACTGTGTTTATCAAACTGGAGAAACCTAACGGGCGGCTATGACCTCTAGGGAATCTTTGTAAAAGCTACGTAGTGATACCCTGCCGGACCACCTAGGAAGTGATCAATGGGGAGTCATGATCCCCAGGCAAAATGGGAATCACGGCTCATGGGTAAAGTGTGCGACCTCTGCAGAGGGTAATGAAACTGATATATCAGCCGTGCTCACGGTTATGAGCGACCTTGGGATCCTCTTTGATTAGAGATGCATATGATATGAGATACAATGGTTCTATTAATGGTTTTGGCTCGATGATGATAATAATGTTTTCTCGATGAGGAAATGGTTCATGGGTTGGCTATTACTAAAACTTGGCTTCCACTAATAATAAATAATTGACCAACTAAAAGCAACTGCTAGAGCTTAACCCCACATAAAGCTAGTCCACCTCAGCCAAACGGGACATTTGCTGAGTACGTTGATGTGTACTCACCCTTGCTTTCACAAAACACCAGGTTGCCTTTGGTGCAATCTATGCTCAGGTAAAGAATAAGGCGTCGAGGTGGATCTTCAGGAGTTCCAGGACGTCGATGAGTTCGAGGATTAGGCTAGCGACCTCCCCAGTCAGCTGCCTGTGGTGGGTTGTTTACGTTGGCTACGTTTCGATTCTGTGTACTTTGATTTATATTATGTAAATGGCTCTAGTCTGTAATATTATTACTTACTCTTTATTGTAATTCGAAGCATTGTGCTATGATGAGTCATTTATGTAATCGCTGTGTACGTGAATTTCTGATCCTGGCACGTACATGGTTCACATTCGGTTTACCTTCTAAAACCGGGTGTGACAGCGGTGGGTTTCTCGGGATTCTTGGGGGGTTTCATCCCGTCACGAGTGACTCGCCAAACACCTAGTTCAACGGCCTCTAGGTAACAAGCCATTCTAGCACTATAATATGGGAAGTTAGTGCCGTTGAAGTGTGGTGGCCTATGGGTATCCATCCCTTCCTCTAAAAAGCGTCGGCTCTTTTAGCGGTGAAGCTAAAGCGTTTCAAATGAGCCAAACCAAGCTCTGATACCACTTGTAGGAAACGGGTGACGCCTAAGAGGGGGGGGGGGGTGAATTAGGACTTCTAAAACTTTTACTAAACTAGGCCACAATTAAATCTCTAGAGCAAAACCTATGCAAATAATCAAACTAGAATGTGCAAACTAGGTTTTGTCTAAGTGTTGCTATCTCTATCGCAAAGGCTAAGTTTCAATCTACACTAAATAAGTATGTACACAAGATTGAAACTTAAATGCTTAATGTAAATGCGGAAACTTAAAGAGCAAAGTAGAGAAGCAAACTCTCGTGGATGACGCCGATATTTTTATCGAGGTATCCAGAACCGCGCAAGGTCTCGACTAATCCTCGTTGCTGCCCCTACGCAAAGGGAAGCCCACGCGAGGGCCAAGCACCTTGGTCGAGTAACTCCGTAGAGAGCCGCGGGCCTTCTCCACACGCAAGTGGTGTCCGCTTCCAGCTCCTCTCGGACGCTCCCCGCCGTCTCCACTATCGAGCTTCCGGCCGAAACGCCGCGGGCCTCGTTCCCTCCGGTACACGGTGGCGTCCGTGACACAAACGCGGTTGTCACGGTCTCGCAAGACACTCGCCCCACTCGGTACAATTACAATAGCTCACACAAGAGCCGAGGGGTTGTGAGGTTTGTCTAAACTCACTCAACAATCTAGGGTTCACCTAGAGCAAGCGCTAAAGCGGTCTAACTAACCTAAGCACTTCACAAAGCACATACGCTAATCACCGAGTGATTCTATTAAGCACTTGGGTGTAAGAGCACTTGGAAATGTCTACTATATGCCTTGGTATGTCTCTTGGGCTCCCACACATGGAAATGGCCGGTTGGGTGTGTATTGATAGCCCCCAACACAAATAGAGCCGTTGGAGAAAAGCTGCTGCTTCTCTACCGCATACCGGACAGTCCGGTGGTGCACCGAGCAGTTTGGTGGTGCACCGGACAGCGCACTGTAGCCTGTCCGGTGCGCCTAGCCGTTGCCCTGTCAGAGCAGGTGACCGTTGGCGCCGCAGGCTTTCCACACCGGATAGTCCGGTCCTCACACCAGTCAGTCCGGTGGTCTTCTCTCCGAGTGTCACCTGGAACTAGCCATTGGGCTACGGTTCCCTGGTGCACCGGACAGTCCGCCGTGTGGGCACCGGACAGTCCGGTGCTCCACGCACAGACAGTCCGCAGGCAGCACACTTGGACTTTTCTTGGATCTTTTTAATGTCTTCTTTTGATGTGTTGCTTTCCTCAATTCCTTAGTCCAAGTAAATCTTGCATCCTGTGAACTACAAACATAAATGCTAGAAAACTTATTAGTTCACGGATTGTGTTGATCATCAAACACAAAAACTCAATTAGCCAAATGGCCCGGGATCCATTTTCGTTACATTGAGACAAGATTGGGATGCATCCTTTTTCTTACTAATCTTGAGGACGAGATTGTTTTTAAGGGGGTAGAATTTGTAACACCCAAAATCCTAAACTTGTGATTTAAGGAAATCCTTTAGAGAAAATAATAATAATAATCAAAATAAAGTGCCCTTGATAAATCATTAAGCTTTAGAATTCACCCTTTCTAAAGTAAATGGTCATAATAAAATAATTTTAGTTAAATTATATCTTAAAAAAGATTAGACATTGGAAAATGTTTTCTATCAAACAAAGGAATATGAACTTTTGAATATACCTTTAATTTGACTACACACCCAAAATAATATTCTATTGAAATAAATGATGTGTGGGTATTTCATGTTGTAAAGATTGCCTAAATAAAATAATAATAATAATAAATAAAGTAACTACAAATAAATATAACTTGTATCTCATGCTGGGATTTATTTTTGGGCATTTATAACTGAGTTTGAAATTTGGATTTGGAAGTCTAAAACCGAAAATAGAAAAACAAAACAGAAAATAGAAAAAAAGAAAACCCTTACTTGGGCCGAATTCCACTAATCTTGGCCCATTTTGCCTCCGCGGCCACTCATCTCAATTTCAGCACCCGCGTGATGTCACTGCCTAGCGGGACCCGCTCATCAGATGCTCAACAGTCATGCTCATGCTTTCGCCTAGCCTCCGCTATGTGGGTCCCCTGCCATCAGCTTCAACCTCCCGCGCCGCGTTCGTCGCAAAAGTAGGTTGCGGATCTCGTGTCTCCTTGCTAACGACATGGCGGACTCCTCGGCTGGTATTCCCTCACCTCTTGGGTATAAAGCCAACCCTGGCACACCTCGCACCTCACATCCGCCTTCGACACCGAGAGCGCAGACGAGAGGGAGAGCAGAGAGAGAGAGAAAGCCGTCGGCGTGGGAGCAGGTTACCTGACTTCGAATGGCTCCAAGTCCCGTGGAAGGTGTACACGTGCTTGATTCGAGCAACGTGTAATTCAAGCTTCGACAATTTCTGGCCGGCGACAGGAGCAACACTCCACGTGATTGTTTTACTATTCCGCCTGGCTCGCATCAGTCAGCCAGGCTATATATAGCCTGGTTAAGTGTATGCAAAGGTTTAGTGTTTGGTTACTTGGCTCAATTGAATCTGGCGGTATTGAGACAGTGTTTGGTTGTATGTATCAAAACATGTACTAGTGAAGAATGCACAAATAAATCTTTAAATATCATATAGCATATATGGTCTAGTTTTGATCGAAAAAATGTTAGGGACACAAATATAAAATTTGTTTAGTGATTAAATCTTTTAATTAAAAGATATAATAAAAAACTAACTAAAAACATACCTCGGTATACGTGCCGTGGCTGGGCGCGTACGCTCGCCGCGAGCTTCGCTCGGAAGCCTGGCTGCGATCGCTTCTTTGCATGAGTAGAGCCGGGATGAATAGAGAAGCTAACCAAACAAACACAAACACTGCTTTATAACTCCGCGGGTGCAGTTTCTCTATTCATCCAGTCTACCAAACACGTTGACTATGAGCCGCTGGGCGTCGGGGGCAGCCTGCCTCGACTATCGATCGGAGGTGAGCAACTATCCATCTGGTTTGCCTAGTTCTCCTCTTCTCAAAGGGGCATCTAGCGCGTGGTTTGGGACTCTGTTGTGGCCGGGTGCCTTTGCAGCAATGGTGCCACCGTGTGGGCGTGCTGCCACGGGCGTGGCTAGAGGAAGGAGCTGGGTTGACCGTTGATCGGGGAATTTACGGTCGTCATTAAAACCGGCTCGTTCCCCTTCACGAGTAAACGAGAGTCGTCGATCCATGATCGAGTGAATCCAATTAGATGGTGGACGATTGGGATTAGACCTAAACATACCCCTTCGCTCTATTCACGGTCGTGTGATGGTGATCTAACGGCCGCAATCGCGTACCGCTTCACGATCTATTTTGGGCCCTTGGATTTTGATCGAGCGGCCAGAGCGCATTGACATCCTTTTGGCTAGGGTTCTTTTACCAAAGAGACCTCGAATTTCGTAGTAAATAACCCACCATCCTAGATTTCACAGTAAAGCCATCGGGTTAACTTTTAAAGTTGCAAACCAACCCCTGGATTTTCTACATAGACCCCTGGGATCTATTTTAAGGTATAAAATTAATGTAAAAATGAATAAAAACTTGTAAATTCCATAACCTACTCATTTAAATTATGATTTGACCTGCTCGAGTTGCGTTAGCTTCATAATGATTTTGCCTACACTTAAGTAACTCTATTTTGTCATGAAACATAATCTCAAAAATAAAAAATAGGTTGTTTAACCTCTATTTATCAAATAAACTTTTCTAATGCAAGCTAAATGTGATATTGTAATTGATTCATCCATAATTGATGAAAATTTGATTTCCAATTAAGATATAACTTAAACTAATTGTTGGGTACCATAATTAGGGGTACCCCAACGCTCCTAATCACGGCTGGTAAACACCCTCAGACCAACTGACGGGTGCGGTTCAAGTCAAGGCTTCGTCTACCCAAGGGACGCGACCTCACCCGAGCCCAGCCTCGGCTGGAGCAGTGGTCCCAGACAAGTTCACGCCTCGCCCGAGGGTCACCTCAAGCAGCAGGCACCCCCTCCGCTCTCTCGAAACCCGGCTCGGGCAGGCTTCGTTGTGAAGCAACCCTGGCCGGACCGCCTCACCAACCGACCGCTTCGCAGGCGCATTCAATGCAGGGGACGCCTGACGTCGTATCATGACACACGCGCCTCAGTCGGCCAGGCCGAAGTGACCGCAATCACTTCGCCCCTCTCTTTTACTGTCCGATATGACAGGAAAACAGCGTCGCTCGCCCCGCTCCGACTGCCGTGCCAACCACCCAGGCGAAGACTGACAACAAGTCACGATCAACCACCGAGTTCGGCCTCGAGCGCAACAGGAAGCTCCGCCTCGCCTGACCTCAGGCTCTGGCCTCGGGAGGAGGTATCCGCCTCGCCCGACCCCCGGACTCGGCCTCGACCTCAGGCTCCGGCCTCGGGAGGAGGTCTCCTCCTTGCCCGACCCCCGGGCTCGGCCTCGACCTTGGTCTTGGGACGAATCGCGTCCTCACCCGACCCCGGCCTCAGCCTCAAGAGAAGTCTCCGCCTCGCCCGACCTTGGGCTTGGACCGACCGCGCTAACAGGGGATACATCATTACCCTATCCCTAGCCAGCTCAGGCTACAAGGAACAAGACCGGCGTCCCATCTGGCTTACCCCGGCGACGGGTAATGATGGTGTCGCGCGTGCAACCATGACGCCGGTGGCTCTCAGCCCCTTACGACAGCAAGGAGACGTCAGCAGGATCCTTGCCGCACTGCCAGCTGTGCTCCTACAGGGCTTAGGCGCTTCTCCGACGGCCACACTATCACGTGTACAGGGCTCGAGCTCTCCCCCGACAGCCATGTTGGCATGTACACAAGGCTTAGGCATCTCTCTGCCGGACACGTTAGCGCATGGCTACACCCCCCGTTGTACGACTGGACCCTCTCCTTGCGTCTATAAAAGGGAGGTCCAAGGCCATCCTGGAGGGGGGTTCATGCGAGGGAAGGAGCGGACGAACAGGCTCCCACTCTCTACCTCACTCTCCCTCGCGCGACGTGCTTGTAACCCCTACTACGAGCGGCACCCCTGGTGCAGGATAATACAAGGCTTCCCCCATCTCTTGTGTTCCATCCCGCGCCAACCCATCTGGGCGGGGGCACGCAGCGATTTCACTCGTCGGTCCAGGGACCCCCGGGTCCGAAACGCCGACAGTTGGCGTGCCAGGTAGGGGCCTGCTGCGTGTTAACGAACACCTTCCCGTTGAGTTCCAGATGAGGAGTCTTTAGCAACCTCTTCAGCCCGGGATGGTGCTCCGCTTCGGGAGTCTCGAGTTCATGTCCCTCGACGGCAGCTACGACATGGTACTCCTCCCCTCACGGCGCGACGACAGCGACGATCTTCGACTCGCCCGGCGACGGCGAACTCGGCGACAGCATCTCCCCGTGGCAGAAGAGGAGCACTCCGGTCGTCCCCGCCACCCTCCTCGCCGGAGGAGGCAGAGACGGGGCAACCATGGCCATGCAGGAGGCGGCACCTTATCGGCTGTCGCACCAGAGCGAGTCGACGATGCCGGTGCTCCCCCGGGGGACATGTCAGGCGTTGTCCTCGCACCTGAGACGACGGCGGGTGTCACTTCCCCGCAACGGGTCAGCCCCAAGCGGACTAATGACGCCAGCACCCTCGCAAAGGATCTGCTGGGCGTTACCCTCATACCTGAGATGACGGTGTGCTCCGCCCCCGACACGACTTCACCACCATCCATCGACCAAGAGGTACCGTCCGTTTTCCATCCCGTACCCTTTCGATTCAGCTTCGATCCACCTAGCGACCCCGCTACGGTGAGCGCCTTCGTAAAGACATATCCAAACCTTCCGGGGTACCATATGTGGTCGTCCTGGGACCGACTGACAGCTGTCTCAACCTTCGGGCCGGCGGGTTCCGAGGAAGAGGAAGGCCCCGACTCCGGTTGGGAATTCTCTAGCCTCAATGACCCCGGTGCCATGCGGGACTTCATGTCCGCGCGTGACCACTGCCTCTCCGGTTGTTCTGACGATGGCCACGGCCTTGACAACGAGGGTTACGGCCCAGGTCGCGAATGTTTCCACGTCGATCAGGGAGATCACAACGAAGGCAACCACCTCGGTATGCCGGAGGTTGACGATCCCCCTGGGCCCGCATCTCGCGTTGACATCCCGCGGGAGCTAGCTGTGGTCCCAGTCCCTGCGGGGGGTCAGGACATACGGCTCGAGCAAATCCGTGAGATGTAGGTTCGGGTTGACGAGGAAGCAAGCCGGCTTGTGCAGCTCCGACAGAACATCGAACAGGAGTGGGCAGGCCGAACACTCGCCGGAGAAGCCTATTATCGGGCCCGGGACATCTAGCGCCACATCGTCGACAATGCCAGGGCAGCGCTACCCCGGCCATCAACGGGTCCGGCCAGGACCTAGCTGCAGCGGCGATGCTACTTCGAGCCATGCCAGAGCCATCCACCATCGAGGGGACGGCGTATCCAGGGCGAACTCAAGGATCTCCTGGAAGGCGCCGCAGTTCGACGAGCCAAGAGCTCTGCCTCCTGCAGGCGTGCCGACCCCTCGGAGAATCACGCGGTGTCCTCCCGACACATGCGGGAGGCCTCGGTCCATCCCAAGCGCACGTGGGACGAGGCGCCTGCCGCTCAGGATCGCCTCGGCAACGAGCACCACCATCTCGACCGTCGAACCCGCCTCGATGAGAAGGTGCATCGAGGCTACCATCCCAGGCGTGGGGGACGCTATGACAGCGAGGAGGATCGCAGCCCCTCGCCCGAACCACCTGGTCCGCGAGTCTTCAGCCGGGCCATATGACGAGGGCCGTTCCCTGCCCGTTTCTGAGCCCCGACTACCATCACCAAGTACTCGGGGAGACGAGGCCAGAGCTGTCGCTCGCGGACTACCGACTGGCATGCCAGTTGGGAGGGGCGGATGATGACAACCTCATCATCCGTAATCTACCCCTTTTCCTCTCCGATACCACTCGAGCCTGGCTAGAGCATCTGCCTCCTGCACAGATCTCCGGCTGGGACGATCTGGTCAAGGCTTTCGCGGGGAACTTCCGAGGCACATACATGCGCCCTGGTAACTTGTGGGATCTCCGAAGCTGCCGCCAGCAGCCAGGGGAGTCCCACCGAGAGTACATCCGGTGGTTTTCGAAGCAGCGCACCAAGCTGCCCAACGTTACCGACTCGGATATCATCAGGGCTTTCCTTGCCGGCACCACTTGCCGAGACCTGGTGAGCAAACTGGGCGCAAGACTCCCACCTGTGTGAGCGAACTGATGGACGTCGCCACCAAGTTCGCCTCGGGTCAAGAGGCGGTCGAAGCCATCTTTCGAAAAGACATGCAGCCTCAGGGAGAGCCGAAGAAAGACACCCCCGAGGCGTCTGCCCAGCGGGGCATGAAGAAAAAGGCCAAGAACAAGTCGCAAGCGAAGCGCGACGCCGCTGACGCAAATCTCGTCGCTGCGGCCGAGCACAGAAAACCTCAGAAACCTCTTGGAGGGGCCGTCGCGTTCGACAAGATGCTCAAAGAGCCGTGCCCCTATCACCAGGGGCCCGTCAAGCACACCCTCGAAGAATGTGTCATGCTCCGGCGCTACTTCCATAAGACTGGGCCTCCGGCGGAAGATGGCAAGGGCCATGACAACGACAAGAAGGAGGGCGGCAAGGAAGAAGAGTTCCAGGAGGTCCGCAACTGCTTCATGATCTACGGCGGGCAGGCAGCGAATGCCTCGGCTCGGCACCGCAAGCAGGAGCGCCGGGAGGTCTGCTCGGTGAAGGTGGCAGCGCCAGTCTACCTAGACTGGTCCGACAAGCCTATCACCTTCGACCGAGGCGACCACCCCGACTTCGTGCCAAGCCCAGGAAGGTACCCGCTCGTCGTCGATCCGATCATCGGCAATGTTAGGCTCTCCAAAGTCCTCATGGATGGAGGCAACAGCCTTAACATCATCTACGCCGAGACCCTGGAACTCTTGGGGTTGATCGATCCGAGGTCCGGGCCGGTGCGGTAACCTTTCACAGGATCGCGCTTGGAAAGCGTATCCTCCCCCTCGGACGGATCGACTTACCCGTCTGCTTCGTGTAATACCCAATTTGTAAACAATCCGAATTATGTGTTTTCCCCATACTCATTGTAACATGGTGACAACCATAAATAAAAGGAACAAATAATCAATAACATCTAAAATAAGCGATTGCATCATATTGGATCTTTGTTTGTGCATTTAAAGCAATAATAAATAAATAAAATTCCACCATACTAGTAGGTTCAAATGGTACTATTAAAGATGAGTTGAAAGTCACAAATTGAGTGGAATTCAAATTCGAGAGTAAATTTAAAAATGGAAATAGAGAAGGAAAGAGAAGCAAAAAGGAAAAGTATATGTGCTATGAGGAAAAGAAAATAGTAATAATGATATATAAATAAATATATCTTCTTATACTGGTATTTTAATTGTGAACTTAACCTATGTGTAAAACCCACTAACAAATTCAAATTCAAATAATAAAATTTTAAAAGGGAGAAAGAAATGCAAAACATAAAAGAAAAAAAAGATAAAAAAGAAGCAAGCACCTGGGCCGGTTTCCCTCTACCTTGGCTTAATGGGCTAAGTACACATCCGCGTGGCCCACTTATCCGCTCCCGTGGTAGCATCCCTTGGCATTCACCGCTAGGTGGGCCCCACTCCCCAGGGTCGCCCAGCTCTGGATCGTGGATCGCCGCTTCCGCGACGGTGGCCGACTGATGGGACCCACGTCTCAGTCTCTGTATTCCGCTCGTCGGGCACCTCTCAACACAGCGGAAGCATGGTGGGTCCCTGTGGTTGGGTCTTCGTCCCTCCACGTGACTCGCTCCGTCGCTCGCGCGCTCACCGGTCGCCGGGGAATTCGGGGGGGCCGTTAGGCCGATTGATATCCCTGCCCATCTCGGCATAAAGAATCTAGCCGCGACCTCCCCACTCCTCGCATCCTCTCGACCATTACCAGCAGCGAGCGCCATAGCCGAACACAGTCAGCAGAGAAGGATGGGATGTCGCTTTCGTGGATGCCTGCCATTGCCGCCGTCGTGGCCTTGCTGACAGGCTGGTAAGCTTCACCGCGTCGTCGGATTGCTGCCTGTAGTCTTCACGGGAGGGGAAAACCACCAGTTCGCCGCTGATTCTTCGCCGAATACACCTAGGAGCCGTGTACTGTGGCTAGCTCGAGACATCCCCTTCTGTGTCGAGTAAGTAGTCTCTTCAAGTTCACAATCCTCTCATATATGCGTAGATCAGGGCGGAATCAAGAATAGCATGTCAGACATGGGTTTGCCGTGTGCTGGCAATGGTCGCCGCCGTGGGGGCGCTCGGCGCCGCCGCTGTTGGGGGTGACGAGTCGTGGTCTGTCCGTTTGTTGATGAGCGCCTAGGATTAGATCCGGCATAGGATGACCCTCACCCGTTGATCCCTCGCGCAACGGCCAGGATTAGAATTCTGTTTACCCTTTCGTGACTTTGTTTGGTGACGGTTAGATCGGGATCCTACGGCTACGATTGGGACCCAACATTCCAGCGCGGGCGTGGATTGGTAGCCGTTGATCTCGTGATCCATGGCTCGGGTGTGTAGGCGGGTTTGATCTAATCTTGACCCTCAATGTTCGATCGGACAGCTAGGATCCTATGATACCCCTTCGGCTGGTGATTTTGTAAAAGGGACCTCGGCAAATAATGAAAACTACCCGCGGTCCAGTCTCGTGATCGCCTGTGTCTTAGTAAAATTTACGCCAGGGCCCCTGCACTTCTCTGTATTTTAAGCCCGATCAAGAGACTTGGGAAAATAGGAAATAATCACAGAAATTGATTCTTAATGCATAAATAAATGTTAAAACTTGTTTAAATTGTAGAAAATTCATATGAACTCCAAATTGGTCCATTCCAGTTCCTAAATTTTTGTAACATTATTGTCTAACCATTTGTGCCTCTGTTTTGGCATAAAAGACAATTTAAAATTTATCTATCACTTAATCTTGTATTAAATACATAAAACATTAGAAAATCCATAACTTAAAATCTATGCCTCCAAATTTAGTGATTCCAGTTCCTATGATCTTATTTTAATGTCTAGATTATTACTGTGTATTTTATTTACATGTTTGGTGTGATGTTAATTTTTGCTATACTATGTATGTATTGTATTGATGTGAGTAGACGAGCAAGCTACTGAGGATCCTGAAGTTCAGCTGGTAGAGACTGCTGAGCAGGAGCTCGTTGAAGGCAAGTTGTGCCCTTGATCACTTCTTTTACCCATTCATGTTCTTATTAATCATAATGATCTGCATAGGTTAATTTTGATGGGACCCAATAGGTTACCCTAGATTTGACTATCTTTATACCTTGCTTCACCACTGGTTTTACTACTAAATTTTTGGGTAGTACATGCTATTTCTTTATGTGGATTTGGGTATAGAGATACTTATTACTCATTTTTATACTTGTATTTATCTGTTCATTAATTTCTGTTCATGATAAGATCATTATGTTAATGGGAACATGGAGAACCACCCAGGAAAACAGTGCTACCACAAGGGTTTAATGGGACGCCCTTGGCTGATTAACTAGGAAAGCTAGTGGATGGCTACCTTACCCAAAAGGGGCAAGGGCAGTAGGGGAGTGGTCAGTGTAGGGAGGTCCTTGGGTTGATTTTGCTGTGATGGCGGTCAGGCGAGGGATTCCTGCACTGGAGCTTCCTATAAACTGTAGCGGGTAGTCTGAAGCTAGTGGAATTTTGTAAAGGCCTCGTAGTGGTACCCTGCCTCACTTCCTTGGTAGAGGTGTATGGGGTCTGATCAACTCCGTGGCAAATAGGTAACACGACTTGTGGGTAAAGATGCGCAACCTCTGCAGAGTGTAAAACTGGTATACTAGTCGTGCTCACGGTCATGAGTGGCTCGGACACACATGATTAATTTATGGAACTTAAACTTAATCTGTCATTTCATTGCATTTGGGATTATTTTATTATTACTTTTACTATTTATTTCTAAGGTTTGGTATTTACTTACACTTAGTAATTGCTAATAAAATTTTGACCAACTTATAAAAGCAATGCTCAGCTTTAGCGTTTAGTCCATTGATCAACCTTACACTTCATGAACTCCCACCTTTGGTGAGTTCATGCCACATTATTCCCCACAACTTGTTGAGCGATGAACATGTGTGAGCTCACTCTTGCTGTCTCACACCCCCCATAGGAGAAGAACAGGTGGTCGAAGAGGAGCCGCCTAACACTGAGGCTTTCGACTTGATCTAGATGGCGTCTCCCAGTCAGCTTTCTGGCGCCAAGGATAAATTTTAGTTCCTGCGACATTCATATTTTATTTTTGTAAGACTTCCGCTATGTAATAAGTACTCTGATTTTATTGTGACATTTATCTCTATACACTCTGTTATTATATATGTTGTCTTCTTTGGCGCATGTATGAGATGCACCCGGCTTTGTTCCTTAAAACCGGGTGTGACAGAAGTGGTATCAGAGGAAATGTTGACTGTAGGACGAAACCTAGATAGAAATGGATAAACCCTTACCTACTTACCTTATTCTGAATCCTTCTATACTTACCTTACTCTGATTCTTTCTACACTTATCTTGATCTTGTCTCACCTTCTACTGTCCTACTCTGATCATTCTTACCTTTTCTACTCTGAGACAAGATGGATTTCACACCTTGGAATCCTACATTTATGACCTTCTTAGGAGATAGGAGGCCAAAGACAAAATTAAAACTATTTTCGCTATTTAAAAATGTTGTTTGATTGTTCTGCTAATAAATGTCTGATTTGCTTCTTTGATTGATTGAGATATTATATATGGACATCTTAGTATGTACCACTATAAGGTAATGAATTAGCTATGGTAGATAAAACGTTAAACTGCTTAGCTAATAAATCCCCCAAAGTAACATGCTTCGTAATTACATGCCTTGTCTACAATCCTTTCTTTCGTACCCTGTGTTTCTAACCCAGATGGGCTACCCCTATAGTGTTAGAAGAGAGCACTATAGACGTGATCCTTGGTATGTCATGGTTAAGGAAGGCAAAGGCCATTATAGCATGTGGTAGAGGTACTATAGAACTCACTAGCCCTAAAGGAGAAACATTTCAAGTTCAAATTGCAGTAACCACCTCTTCCAAATGGGCAATATACTTTATACCTGAGGAGTTTGTTGGTGACAACATCCATGTGGTTAGAGATTTTCTGGATGTCTTTCTAGAGGAGTTACTAGGGATGCCACCAGATAGGGAAGTTGAGTTTGTGATTGATCTTCTACCTGGAACTGCCCCTATATCTAAGCAACCATACAGGATGTCTGTAGAAGAGTAAAAAAACTTAAGAAGCAGTTAACAAGTTACAAGAGGCTGGGTACATTCGTTCGAATTCTTCACCTTGGGGAGCAACAGTTCTACTTGTACAGAAGAAAGATGGATCGCAAGGGATGTGCATGGATCATAGGACCCTTAATGATGTCACTCTGAAGAACAAGTATCCATTACCCCGCATTGAAGATTTATTTGATCTGATGAGAGGTGCCAGGGTATTCTCGAAGATTGATCTCCGATCGGGATACCATCAAATGAAGATTAGACCATCGGATATTCCTAAGACGACTTTCTCAACCCGATATGGATTGTATGAGTTCACTATTATGTCGTTTGGACAAACCAATGCACCAGCTTATTTTATGAATTTGATGAATAAGGTGTTTGTGGAGTATTTGGACAGATTCGTCGTGGTGTTCATCGACGATATTCTTATTTATTCTAGGAGTGAAAGTGATCATGAAGAACATCTAAGGTTGGTGCTATAGAAGCTACGAGATAATCAGCTCTATGCCAAGTTCAGTAAGTATGAGTTTTGGATTGACAAGGTGCCATTCCTGGGACATATTATTTCTAATGGAGGAATAGCAGTGGATCCGGCTAAAGTGAAGGAGATAACGGAGTGGAGAGTGCCCACTACAGTTGCTGAGATTCGGAGTTTCTTGGGGCTTGCAGGATATTATCGGAGATTCATTGAAGGATTCTCTAAGATTGCCAAGCCTATGACCTCGCTTCTGGAGAAGGGCAGAGAATTTAAGTGGGATGATAAATGTCAAGAAAGTTTTGATCAATTGAAGGAGAGATTGATGTCACCTCCAGTGTTGGTTATGCCAGACTTACAGAAAGGATTTGATATTTATTGTGATGCATGTGGACAAGGATTGGGATGTGTGCTTATGCAAGAAGGACACGTGATCGCCTATGCATCTCGTCAGTTGCGGAAACATGAATTGAACTACCCGACTCATGACTTGGAACTTGCAGCCGTTGTGCATGCGCTTAAGATTTAGAGACATTATATTATGGGAAATAAGTGTCAAGTGTACACGGATCATAAGAGTTTGAAGTATATATTCACTCAGAAGGATCTCAACCTTAGGCAACGCCGTTGGTTGGAGCTCATTAAGGATTATGATTTGGAGATTCATTATCACCCGGGCAAGGCGAATTTGGTTGTAGATGCCTTGAGTCGGAAGAAGCATGTTCACTCCGCTTTTGTTGTCCAGCTACCCGATGAATTAGCAAAAGATTTAGAGAGACTCAACTTGGGAATTGTTACACACACTGAAGGAGTTACCATCGAGTTGGAACCTACCTTGGAGCAAGGGATTCGTAAAGGTCAGGTTGGTGATGCTAAAATTCAAGAGATTAAGGATCTTATTATGGAAGGTAGAGTGCCAGAATTCACGGAGGATGAGCAAGGTACTATATGGTTCAAGGATCGAATATGTGTTCCAGAGATTGATAGCCTTCGTGAGACTATTTTAAAAGAAGCCCATGATTCTGATTACTCTATCCACCCTGGTAGCACTAAGATGTATCAAGATTTGAAGTAGAAGTATTGGTGGTATGGACTGAAAAGAGATGTTGCTGCACATGTGGCTAAGTGTGATGTGTGTCAGAGAGTTAAGGCCGAACATCAAAGACCAGCTGGACTATTGCACCCGCTTAAGATTCCTGAGTGGAAATGGGAAGAAATTGGTATGGATTTTATTGTTGGACTACCCCGCACTCCAGTAGGATATGACTCTATTTGGGTAATTGTGGACAGATTGACAAAAGTGGCTCATTTCATACCGGTGAGGACTAATTATACGGGAGCCAAGCTAGCAGAGTTGTATATGACTTGGATAGTTTGTCTACATGGAGTGCCTAAGAAGATCGTGTCTAATCGAGGATCACAGTTTACTTCTCGATTTTGGAAGAAGTTGCATGAGAGCTTGGATACAAAGTTGAATTTCAGTTTGGCCTACCATCCCCAGATCGATGGGCAGACAGAAAGGACTAACCAAGTGCTGGAGGATATGTTAAGAGCTTGTGCTCTTAAACATGGTGGAAGTTGGGATGAGAGCTTATCATATGCAGAGTTCTCTTATAATAATAGCTACCAAACCAGTTTGAAGATGTCACCATTTGAGGCTCTGTATGGCAGAAAGTGCAGGACACCACTGTATTGGGATCAGACTGGAGAAAGGCAATTCTTCGGGCCTAAACTTATACAAGAGGCAGAAGAACAAGTTTGAATGATAAGAGAAAATTTGAGAATTGCACAATCCAGGCAAAAGAGCTATGCTGATAATAGGAGAAGACTACTGGAGTTTAAGGAGGGTGATCACGTGTATCTGAAGGTGTCGCCGATCCGGGGTATGAGAAGATTTAAAGTTAAAGGAAAGATGTCCCTCGCTTTATTGGACCCTTCTTGATCTTAAAGCGAGTGGGTGAAGTTGCATATCAACTGGAATTACCTGATCATCTGTCAGATGTACATGATGTGTTCCATGTGTCTCAGCTGAAAAAGTGCCTTAGGGTACCTGAGGAGCAGCTACCAATGGAGGACCTTAGTGTTCAAGATGACCTGACTTATGCTGAGTACCCTATCAAGATTCTGGACATTTTGACTCGAGTTACGATAAATAAGGTTATAAAGATGTGCAAAGTGCAATGGAGTCACCACGGAGAAGATGAAGCTACTTGGAAAAGAGAATAAGAGCTTCGCATAGATTTTCCCCAACTTTTCCCTAGTCTTCCCTAAATCTCGAGGACGAGATTCTTGTTAAGGGGGGTAGGATTTGTAATACCCAATTTGTAAACAATACGAATTATGTGTTTTCCCCATACTCATTGTAACATGGTGACAACCATAAATAAAAGGAACAAATAATCAATAACATCTAAAATAAACGATTGCATCATATTGGATCTTTGTTTGTGCATTTAAAGCAATAATAAATAAACAAAATTCCACCATACTAGTAGGTTCAAATGGTACTATTAAAGATGAGTTGAAAGTCATAAATTGAGTGGAATTCAAATTCGAGAGTAAATTTGAAAATGGAAATAGAGAAGGAAAGAGAAGCAAAAAGGAAAAGTATATGTGCTATGAGGAAAAGAAAATAGTAATAATGATATATAAATAAATATATCTTCTTATACTGGTATTTTAATTGTGAACTTAACCTATGTGTAAAACCCACTAACAAATTCAAATTCAAATAATAAAATTTTAAAAGGGAGAAAGAAATGCAAAACATAAAAGAAAAAAAAGATAAAAAAAGAAGCAAGCACCTGGGTTGGTTTCCCTCTACCTTGGCTTAATGGGCTAAGTACACATCCGCGCGGCCCACTTATCCGCTCTCGTGGTAGCATCCCTTGGCATTCACCGCCAGGTGGGCCCCACTCCCCAGGGTCGCCCAGCTCTGGATCATGGATCGGTGCTTCCGCGACGGCGGCCGACTGATGGGACCCACGTCCCAGTCTCTGTATTCCGCTCGTCGGGCGCCTCTCAACACAGCGGAAGCATGGTGGGTCCCTGTGGTTGGGTCTTCGTCTCCTCCACGCGACTCGCTCCGTCGCTCGCGCGCTCACCGGTCGCCGGGGAATTCAGGGCGGCCGTTAGGCCAATTGATATCCCTGCCCATCTCGGCATAAAGAATCTAGCCACGACCTCCCCACTCCTCGCATCCTCTCGACCGTTACCAGCAGCGAGCGCCATAGCCGAACGCAGTCAGCAGAGAAGGATGGGATGTCACTGTCGTGGATGCCTGCCATTGCCGCCGTCGTGGCCTTGCTGACAGGCCGATAAGCTTCGCCGCGTCGTCGGATTGCTGCCTGTAGTCTTCACGGGAGGGGAAAACCACCAGTTCGCCGTCGATTCTTCGCCGAATACACCTAGGAGCCGTGTACTGTGGCTAGCTCGAGACATCCCCTTCTGTGTCGAGTAAGTAGTCTCTTCAAGTTCACAATCCTCTCATATATGCGTAGATCAGGGCGGAATCAAGAATAGCATGTCAGACATGGGTTTGTCGTGTGCTGGCAATGGTCGCCGCCGTGGGGGCGCTCGGCACCGCCGCTGTTGGGGTGACGAGTCGTGGTCCGTCCATTTGTTGATGAGCGCCTAGGATTAGATCCAGCATAGGATGACCCTCGCCCGTTGATCCCTCGCGCAACGGCCAGGATTAGAATTCTGTTTACCCTTTCGTGACTTTGTTTGGTGACGGTTAGATCAGGATCCTACGGCTACGATTGGGACCCAACATTCCAGCGCGGGCGTGGATTGGTAGCCGTTGATCTCGTGATCCATGGCTCGGGTGTGTAGGCGGGTTTGATCTAATCTTGGCCCTCAATGTTCGATCGGACGGCTAGGATCCTATGATACCCCTTCGGCTGGTGATTTTGTAAAAGGGACGTCGGCAAATAATGAAAACAACCTACGGTCCAGTCTCGTGATCGCCTGTGTCTTAGTAAAATTTACGCCAGGGCCCCTGCACTTCTCTATATTTTAAGCCCGATCCAGAGACTTGGGAAAATAGGAAATAATCACAAAAATTGATTCTTAATGCATAAATAAATGTTAAAACTTGTTTAAATTGTAGAAAATTGATATGAACTCCAAATTGGTCCATTCCAGTTCCTAAATTTTTGTAACATTATTGTCTAACTATTTGTGCCTCTGTTTTGGCATAAAAGACAATTTAAAATTTATATATCACTTAATCTTGTATTAAATACATAAAACATTAGAAAATCCATAACTTAAAATCTATGCCTCCAAATTTAGTGATTCCAGTTCCTATGATCTTATTTTAATGTCTAGATTATTACTGTGTATTTTATTTACGTGTTTGGTGTGATGTTAATTTTTGCTATACTATGTATGTATTGTATTGATGCGAGTAGATGAGCAAGCTACTGAGGATCCTGAAGTTCAGCTGGTAAAGACTGCTGAGCAGGAGCTCGTTGAAGGCAAGTTGTGCCCTTGATCACTTCTTTTACACATTCATGTTCTTATTAATCATAATGATCTGCATAGGTTAATTTTGATGGGACCCAATAGGTTACCCTAGATTTGACTATCTTTATACCTTGCTTCACCACTGGTTTTACTACTAAATTTTTGGGTAGTACATGCTATTGCTTTATGTGGATTTGGGTATAGAGATACTTATTACTCATTTTTATACTTGTTATTATCTGTTCATTATTTTCTGTTCATGATAAGATCATTATGTTAATGGGAACATGGAGAACCACCCGGGAAAACAGTGCTACCACAAGGGTTTAATGGGATGCCCTTGGCTGATTAACTAGGAAAGCTAGTGGATGGCTACCTTACCCGAAAGGGGCAAGTGCAGTAGGGGAGTGGTCAGTGTAGGGAGGTCCTTGGGTTGATTTTGCTGTGATGGCGGTCAGGCGAGGGAATCCTGCACTGGAGCTTCCTATAAACTGTAGCGGGTAGTCTGAAGCTAGTGGAACTTTGTAAAGGCCTCGTAGTGGTACCCTGCCTCGCTTCCTTGGTAGAGGTGTATGGGGTCTGATCAACTCCGTGGCAAATGGGTAACACGACTTGTGGGTAAAGATGCGCAACCTCTGCAGAGTGTAAAACTGGTATACTAGCCGTGCTCACGGTCATGAGCGGCTCGAACACTCACATGATTAATTTATGGAACTTAAACTTAATCTGTCATTTCATTGCATTTGGGATTATTTTATTATTACTTTTACTATTTATTTCTAAGGTTTGTATTTACTTACACTTAGTAATTGCTAATAAAATTTTGACCAACTTATAAAAGCAATGCTCAGCTTTAGCCTTTAGTCCATTGATCAACCTTACACTTCATGAACTCCCACCTTTTGTGAGTTCATGCCACATTATTCCCCACAACTTGTTGAGCGATGAACATGTGTGAGCTCACTCTTGCTATCTCACACCCCCCCCCACAGGAGAAGAATAGGTGGTCGAAGAGGAGCCGCCTAACACTAAGGCTTTCGACTTGATCTAGGTGGCGTCTCCCAGTCAGCTTTCTGGCGCCAAGGATAAATTTTAGTTCCTGTGACATTCATATTTTATTTTTGTAAGACTTCCGCTATGTAATAAGTACTCTGATTTTATTGTGACATTTATCTCTATACACTTTGTTATTATATATGTTGTCTTCTTTGGCGCATGTATGAGATGCACCCGGCTTTGTTCCTTAACCGTGTGTGACACTTTGGGACTCCCTCCAACTTTCGAAAGGAAGCTCTCACCTTTGAGGTCATCGGGTTCCGAGGAACCTACCATGTGGTGTTGGAAAGGCCGTGCTACGCCAAGTTCATGGCCGTCCCCAACTACACCTACCTCAAGCTCAAGATGCCGGGCCCGAACGGGATCATCACCGTCGGATCCACATACCGCCACACGTATGAATGCGACGTGGAGTGCGTGGAGTATGCTGAGGCCCTCGCCGAGTCCGAGGCCCTCATCGTCGACCTGGAACGCCCCTCCAAGGAGGCACCCGACGCGAAGCGGCACACCGGCAACTTCGAACAAGTCGAGGCGGTCAAGTCCGTCACTCTCGACCCCAGCAACAACGCCAGCAAGAAAGTCCGGATCAGCTCCGAGCTCGACCCCAAATAGGAAGCAGTGCTCGTCGACTTTCTCCGCACAAACACTGAAGTCTTTGCGTGGAGTCCCTCGGACATGCCCGACATACCGAGGGATGTCGCCGAGCACTCACTGGACATCAGAGCTGGAGCCCAACCCATGAAGCAAACCCTACGCCGTTTTGACGAAGAAAAGCGCAGGGCCATAGGCGAGGAGATCCCCAAGCTACTCGCGGCAGGGTTCATCAAAGAGGTATTTCATCCCGAATGGTTAGCTAACCCTGTTCTTGTAAGGAAGAAGGATGGAAAATGGAGGATGTGTGTAGACTACACTGGTCTAAACAAAGCATGTCCGAAAGTTCCCTACCCTCTACCTCGCATCGATCAAATTGTGGTCTCCACTGCTCGGTGCGAAACCTTGTCATTCCTTGATGCCTACTCAGGCTATCACCAAATCAAGATGAAAGAGTCCGACCAGCTCGTGACTTCTTTCATCACACCTTTTGGCATGTACTGTTACACTACAATGACATTTGGTTTGAGGAATGCAGGCGCCACCTACCAGAGGTGCATGAACCACGTGTTCGGAGAACACATCGGCAGAACGGTCGAGGCTTATGTCAATTACATCGTTGTCAAGACGAAGAGAGCCTCCGACCTCCTCTCTGTCCTTGAAACGACATTCAAGTGTCTGAGAGCGAAAGGCGTGAAACTCAATCCCGAGAAGTGTGTCTTTGGAGTCCCCCGAGGCATGCTCCTTGGATTCATCGTCTCCGAGCGGGGCATTGAGGCTAATCCAGAGAAGATCGCGGCCATCACCAACATGGGACCGATTACAGATTTGAAAGGAGTGCAGAGGGTCATGGGATGCCTTGCGGCTCTGAGCCGCTTCATCTCACGCCTCGGCGAGAAAGGCTTGCCTCTGTACCGCCTCTTAAGCAAGGCCGAGCGCTTCACTTGGACCCCCGAGGCCGAGGAGGCCCTCGGAAACCTTAAGGCTCTTCTTACAAACGCACCCATCCTGGTGCCCCTCGCTGCAGGAGAAGCCCTCTTGATCTACGTAGCCGCGACCACTCAGGTGGTCAGCGCCGCGATCGTAGTCGAGAGACGAGAAGAAGGGCATGCACTGCTCGTCCAGAGGCCAGTCTACTTCATCAGCAAAGTACTTTCCGAGACCAAGATCTGCTACCCACAGATCCAGAAGCTGCTCTACACAGTGATTCTGACACGGCGAAAGTTGCGACACTACTTCGAGTCTCATCCGGTGACTGTGGTGTCATCTTTCCCCCTGGGGAGATCATCTAGTGCCGTGAGGCCTCGGGTAGGATAGCAAAGTGGGCGGTGGAACTCATGGGTGAAACGCTATCATTTGCCCCTCAGAAGGCCATAAAATCCCAGGTCTTGGTAGACTTCCTGGCTGAGTGGACTGACACCCAGTTACCAACAACTCCAATCCAACCCGAGCTTTGGACCATGTACTTCGATGGGTTACTCATGAAAACAGGAGCAGGCGCTGGCTTGCTCTTCGTTTCACCCCTCGGAAAGCATCTCCGCTATGTCATACACCTCCATTTTCCGGCATCAAACAACATGGCCAAGTACGAGGCTCTGGTTAACGGGTTGCGCATCGCTGTCGAGCTAGGGGTCCGGCGCCTCGACGCTCGTGGTGACTTGCAGCTTGTCATCGACCAAGTCATGAAGAACTCCCACTACTACGATCGGAAGATGGAGGCCTACTGCGACAAAGTCCAACGCCTGGAAGACAAGTTCTATGGGCTGGAGCTCAACCACATCGCCCGATGATACAACGAGACTGCGGATGAGCTGGCGAAGATAGCCTCGGGACAGACGTCGGTTCCCCCGGACGCCTTCTCTAGAGACCTACATCAACCATCCATCAAGATCGACGACACGCCCGAGCCCGAGGAGGCCTCGGCCGAGCCCGAGGTACCCTCGGCCATCGAGGAGGAGGCCTTGCCCGTCGAGGGGGAACAGAATGGGGTCACACCAGATCCGAACTGGTAGACCCCGTACCTGGAATATCTCCTCCGAGGGGAGCTTCCCCTCGACAAGGCCAAAGCTCGGTGACTGGCTCGGCGTGCCAAGTCATTCGTCTTGCTGGGTGATGAAAAGGAGCTCTATCATTGCAGCCCCTCGGGCATCCTCCAACAATGCATATCCATCACCCGAGGACAAGAGCTGTTGCAATAAATCCACTCAGGGGCTTGCGGCCACCATGCAGCACCGCGAGCCCTCGTGGGGAATGCCTTCCGACAAGGTTTCTACTAGCCAACCATGGTGGCTGACGCCACTAGGATTGTTCGCTCCTGCCAGGGGTGTCAATTCTATGCGAAGCAGACACGCCTGCTCGCTCAGGCCCTGCAGACGATACCCATCACCTGGGCGATTGCTGTGTGGGGTCTAGACCTCGTCGGTCCCTTGCAGAAGGCACCCGGGGGATTCTCGCACCTGCTGGTCACCATCGACAAATTCTCCAAGTGGATCGAGGTCCGACCCTTGACTAGCATTAGGTCCGAGCAGGCGGTGGCGTTCTTCACCAACATCATCCATCGATTCGGGGTCCCAAACTCCATCATCACCGACAATGGCACGCAGTTCACCGGAAAAAAGTTCCTAGACTTCTGCGACGACCACCACATCCATGTGGACTGGGCCGCCGTAGCTCACCCCATGACGAATGGGCAGGTGGAGCGTGCCAACGGTATGATTTTGCAGGGACTCAAACCGAAGATCTACAACGACCTTAACAAGTTCGGCAAGCGATGGATGAAAGAGCTACCCTCGATAGTCTGGAGTCTGAGGACGACGCCGAGCCGTGCCACGGGTTTCTCGCCGTTTTTTCTAGTCTATGGGGCCGAGGCCGTCCTCCCCACGGACTTAGAATACGACTCCCCGAGGACCAGGGCGTACGACGACCGAAGCAACCAAACCAGCCGAGAGGACTCGCTGGACCAGCTTAAAGAGGCTCAGGACGTTGCCTTACTACATTCGGCACAGTACCAGTAGTCACTGCGACGCTACCACGCCCGAAGCGTTCGGCCCCGAGGCTTCCAAGTGGGAGACTTGGTGCTTCATTTGCGACAGGACGCCCGAGGGCGCCACAAGCTCACTCCTCCCTGGGAAGGGCCCTTCATCATCGCTAAGATTGTGAAGCCCGGAACATACAAGCTGGCCAATGACTAGGGCGAGGTCTACTGCAACGCTTGGAACATCCAACAGCTATGTCGCTTCTACCCTTAAGATGTTTTAAGTCGTTCATGTACCTCGTTTTCTTTACATAAACAAAGTCTAACCGTCAAGGAAGGGTCGGCCTTGCCTCAGCAAAGCCCGACCCTCCCTTGCGGGCTAGAAGGGGGAACCCCCTCTGCGTCAAAATTTTCCTCGGAAAAAATTTTCTACCAAAATGACCTTTGTGCTTTCGACATCCGTATCGGTAGCGGGATCCTGAGAACGACGAGAGTACACGTAAGCGGCAAGGTTGAACAAGCCGAGGGACTCCTATGCCTCTGGGATACGGATACCTCACTCATCACCTTCTGCGAGAAGTAACTCCCGCTCGGATAAGCGATCCTGCTACCGAACAAGTCCAAACACTCGGGTAGAAAACGACTTTCATGCCTTCTCGACCGTATCAATAACGGAATCCTACGACCAAATGAGAGTGCACGTAAGCGGCAAGGCCGACCGAGCCGAGGAACTCCTACGCCTCCGGGATACGGATACCTCACTCATCACCTTCCGCGAAAAGTAACTCTTGCTTGGATAAACGATTCTGCTATTGACAGACGAGTCGTGATGCTCGAAACGAGAGGAAAGAAAACACAGCTTTTTAAACACGACGATAAAGTGTTTAGGCCTCGGTGGCCGCGAAAAACATGCACATGCTACAGACAAACTGTTCCTGTAGGTTCAGGCATCGGCAGGGGAGCAGCAGCACCCTCGGCGTTGTTTCCACCCTCGGCGGAACCTGGCCCGGCCTTGGACGGCGACCCGGGCGAAGGGACCTCCACCGAAGGGAGGACGCTGGCACCGTGCCAGCAGATGTCTTGGCCAAGCACCAGCTGCTACTGCCACATCTTCCTCGACCTAGGAAGCCGCCAGCTCCCGGGCCGACGAAGTCTCTTTCCGAGCCGACTCCGCCTCTATCTGCGCTAACACCGCTGCCTCCGGCTCATCGCAGAGCAGCCGAGGGTTCTAAAAACTGAGCAAGAGAGGCCTAGAGCGGCAAGGCCGACCGAGCCGAGGGACTCCTACGCCTCCGGGATACGGATACCTCACTCGTCACCTTCCGTGAAAGGCAACTCACGCTCGGTTAAGTGGTTCGGCTAGCAGGCAAGTCCCAGTGCTCGGAATGAGGAAGATACACAGCTTCATTCTCGGATACCCAAATGTTTAGGCCACGACAGCCACAAAGAACAAACACATATACTTGGGGTACTTATGCTACATGGACTTAGACGTCGGTAGAAACTTGGGCGGTTCTTCCGACCTACGACAAATGTCTAAGTACTTGAAGCGGTTACATTTTGCTCCGGCAAAAACCTAGTATATCTCCTTAAAAACGGGACTCCGGTTCCACTCCCACGGGTATGAACTGCCTCCACACCAGAGGGCCTGCGGGACAATAGACTCCAAGCGGCTCGCCGGCGACCTCTGCAGCAGCAGAGACAACGACCTCCACCTCGGGCGGCTAAACAGCACCAGCGATGACCTCAGGACAGACGCTGCTGTGAAAAGGGCCCTCGCCCACGTCCCCACACGAGGGGCGAGGACAAGCCGTTAAGGCCGAAGAGACGGAGGGCGCCGTCCGTGGGATCGGACCCACCGACACCGTGCCGGCGAACAGCGGCCACCCCAAAGCGCACCGGCAGGTCCTCACTCCCGTCCTCGCCGAGGCCGTCCTAGAACACGAACGCCGCCCTCGCGGCATACGACGTGTTGGGCGACCCCCCAACAGCCGGCGGCTCGGCGAGGACCGGCAGTGGGGGGCGGCACCGAAAGCAGTGCCAGAGCCACTCGTGCCGGGGAGCCAGACGCGCGGCAGCTGCCAAGCGCCACAGGCGGCGAATGCCCTTCTCCCTAGATCACTGAGGGAAGGAGCGGGCCGCTGCCTTCGCAGAGGCAGGCCCCGACTCGGCTCACCCTCCGCCTCAGCCCGGACGATGAAGATCCTTGAAGCTGAGGGCGGGGCGGAGGCCGCAGCCCGGCTTGCTTCTCCCCACCAAACTGCCCATTGGTGAGGGAATGCAGCCGGGCTGCACGACGAAAATCCTTGAAGCCGAGCGATGGCTGAAGGGCATCGATCTCCACGAGGCCGTGCTCCTCGAACGACAGCAAGAGCAAGACGACACTGGTGCACCCCATCCGGGGGCTCGAAAGGTGGAAGGGCGCAATGCATGAGGGGAGAACGAAGGCACGACCACTGCCCGGGGGATCGACCCCCTTTTATAGGCAGACCTCCTCACTTGCACCCCTTAGCATCACGGGCAAAGTCTCCAATGACATACTCCAGGGCTCTCCCCCTACGACACGGGGGCTAGGTCCCACGCGTCATACGAGCTGATCCGAAGCACGAAGAAGGCGAACCACCGCACGCGAGGCATGCAACCGCCCCGCGGTTACAAGCGCTCTCCCATCCTCGCAGAAACTAGCGGACCGAAGGGCGAACCGCCACGCTGGGAACATGCAACCGCACCACAACGGTGCACCCTTTCGGCTTCGACCACATCCGGTGGACCAGCGCAAAGGAAGCGGGCCCGCATGTCATGTAACCGGCGTGCTGGTTACGACGTACAAGAAACTACACCGCCACTCGCGCCAATGCTGCGCCTCCTCGACTGTGGAGCCAGTACCGCGACTCAAGGCAGCCCTGCGCACGACCCAACAGTGCCAACTAAAGGCGACGGCCATGGGTTAGTCGACTGCAGGGACAGGCGCGGTGGTCGGCATGGCCCAGAAGTGGGCCGGCAGTAACTGTAGCAGGAGCAGTGGTCAAATCACCTATAGGCTCGCGTCCCCTCCTGAAGTGACGGGAGAGCCCTCTCCCACGGCGTGAAGACGACGCACCCGCGTCCTGTTCCTCGAACGGCTCGCACGCGCAACGGGCGCCACGTGAATCGCCCGTCCCGTCGCATTAACTCCCCGACAGAGCAGGCGACACCTCTGGCAGGCGAGGCGGGCGTCGCTTCGCCTCCGCCATGATGACCGCGTCAGAAAAGGTGTGCCACCTTATTTAAATACATATCCTTCCCCTCCTCCTCTCTCTCTTTCTACAGGGACCGGGAAAGAGGATGTTTCGGAAAGGATCCTTCTTGGCGAAGGAAGCAGGCCCAGAGCCCTCCTACTGATCAGGGGTTCGAAGGCTGGCCCCTCGGAAGGGTTTCGACAGCCGCCCCAGAGCACTCGAGCTTCAAGCCCATTACTGATCAGGGGTTCGAAGGCTGGCCCCTCGAAAGGGTTCGACAGCCGCCCCAGAGCGCTAGGGCTCCGCGCCCATTACTGATCAGGGGTTCGAAGGCTGGCCCCTCGGAAGGGTTCGACAGTCGCCCCAGAGCATGCAGAGTGAGGGATGACTCTGGGTATGTCCGATACATGGTCGAGGCTTGGGCTACGCTCCCGAGGTACCCTAGGACATTTTCGAGACCGGCGGGAACGATTTGTAACAGAATCCCACCGAAGGGAGGCATCGAGCCCTCGAACCCTATCAAAGGGGTCTGGGTCCAGTGAATCACCCGCAGGTACTTTTGGAGCGCGCCTCTGGGCCACCAACCGACCCCTAACGAACAGGGCATGGGCGTCCACTCGGATCACCCGTTAGTAGCTCACCGGAAACACCATGTTCGGCGCCCTCCGAGGGCAACATGGCGCTTCCCCCCACCTTGCGGAAAGGCGATGCAGGGGCATATGATAAAAGTTGGGAAAGTCCTTGATCGTCCTCTCGCTCCGTGCAGAGGCTCGGGGGCTGCTTTCGCACCTGGCTACGGCCAAACTGTTGACAGCGTCAACAAACCAGCTTGATAACTTGGAACCTGACCATGCACCCGGGCTATGGCCAGACCGTATGAGGGAATGATCAGACCGGCCGAGGCACCACGAAAAGCATTCAGACCTCAGAGGAGTCAAACCACTCCTCCGAGGCCTCGGGGGCTACACCCGGCAGGTGCACTTGCGCGCACCCACCAGAACAAAGCAAAACCGAGAAAGGCCAGTCCCCTCACCGAAAATGCGGCAAAAGCCTCAAAGCGAGTACCAACACTCCCTTCGAGGCTCGGGGGCTACTGTCGGGTACCATAATTAGGGGTACCCCCAACGCTCCTAATCACGGCTGGTAAACACCCTCAGACCAACTGACGGGTGTGGTTCAAGTCAAGGCTTCGTCTACCCAAGGGACGCGACCTCACCCGAGCCCAGCCTCGGGCTGGAGCAGTGGTCCCAGACAAGTTCACGCCTCGCCCGAGGGTCGCCTCAGGCAGCAGGCACCCCCTCCGCTCTCCCGAAACTCGGCTCGGGCAGGCTTCATTGTGAAGCAACCCTGGCCGGACCGCCTCACCAACCGACCGCTTCACAGGCGCATTCAATGCAGGGGACGCCTGATGATGTATCCTGACACACGCGCCTCAGTCGACCAGGCCAAAGTGACCGTAGTCACTTCGCCCCTCTCTTTTACTGTCCGATACGACAGGAAAACAGCGCTGCTCGCCTCGCTGCAACTGCCATGCCAACCACCCAGGCGAAGACTGACAACAAGTCACGATCAACCATCGAGTTCGGCCTCGGGCGCAACAGGAAGCTCCGCCTCGCCTGACCTCAGGCTCTGGCCTCGGGAGGAGGTCTCCGCCTCGCCCGACCCCCGGACTCGGCCTCGACCTCAGGCTCTAGCCTCGGGAGGAGGTCTCCGCCTCGCCCGACCCCCAGGCTCGGCCTCGACCTCGGTCTCAGGAGGAATCGTGTCCTCACCCGACCCAGCCTCGGCCTCAAGAGAAGTCTCTGCCTCGCCCGACCTTGGGCTCGGACCGACCGCGCCAATAGGGGATACATCATTACCCTATCCCTAGCCAGCTCAGGCTACAAGGAACAAGACCGGCGTCCCATCTGGCTTACCCCCGGTGACGGGTAATGATGGTGTCGCACGTGCAACCATGATGCCGGTGGCTCTCAGCCCCTTACGGCAGCAAGGAGACGTCAGCAGGATCCTTGCTGTACTGCCAGCTGTGCTCCTATAGGGCTCAGGCGCTTCTCCGACGGTCACGCTATCATGTGTACAGGGCTTGAGCTCTCCCCTGACAGCCATGTTGGCATGTACACAAGGCTTAGGCATCTCTCTGCCGGACACGTTAGCGCATAGCTACACCCCCCGTTGTACGACTGGACCCTCTCCTTGTGTCTATAAAAGGGAGGTCCAGGGCCATCCTGGAGGGGGGTTCGCGCGAGGGAAGGAGCGGACGAACAGGCCCCCACTCTCTACCTCACTCTCCCTCGCGCGACACGCTTGTAACCCCTACTACGAGCGGCACCCCTGGTGCAGGATAATACAAGGCTTCCCCCACCTCTTGTGTTCCATCCCGCACCAACCCATCTGGGCAGGGGCACGCAGCGATTTCACTCGTCGGTCCAGGGACCCCCCCGGGTCCGAAACGCCGACAGTTGGCGCGCCAGGTAGGGGCCTGCTGCGTGTTAACGAACACCTTCCCGTTGAGTTCCATATGGGGAGTCTTTAGCAACCTCTTCAGCCTGGGATGGTGCTCCGCTTCGGGAGTCTCGAGTTCATGTCCCTCGACGGCAGCTATGACATGGTACTCCTCCCCTCGCGGCGCGACGACAGCGACGATCTTCGACTTGCCCGGCGGTGGCGAACTCGGCGACAGCATCTCCCCGCGGCAGAAGAGGAGCACTCCGGTCGTCCCCACCACCCTCCTCGCCGGAGGAGGCGGAGATGGGGCAACCATGGCCATGCAGGAGGCGGCACCTTGTCGGCCGTCGCACTAGAGCAAGTCGACGACACCGGCGCTCCCCCGGGGGACATGTCAGGCGTTGTCCTCGCACCTGAGGCGACGGCGGGTGTCACTTCCCCGCAACGGGTCAGCCCCAAGCGGACTAATGACGCCAGCACCCTCACAAAGGATCTGCTGGGCGTTACCCTCATACCTGAGATGACGGTGTGCTCCGCCCCCAACGCGACTTCATCACCGTCCATCGACCAAGAGGTACCGTCCGTTTTCCATCCCGTACCCTTTCGATTCAGCTTTGATCCACCTAGCGACCCCGCTACGGTGAGCGCCTTCGTAAAGGCGTATCCAAACCTTCTGGGGTACCATATGTGGTCGTCCTGGGACCGACTGACAGCTGTCTCAACCTTTGGGCCGGTGGGTTCCGAGGAAGAGGACGGCCCCGACTCTGGTTGGAAATTCTCTAGCCTCAATGACCCCGGTGCCATGCGGGACTTCATGTCCGCGCGTGACCACTGCCTCTCCGGTTGTTCTGACGATGGCCACGGCCTTGATAACGAGGGTTACGGCCCAGGTCGCAAATGTTTCCACGACGATCAGGGAGATCACAATGAAGGCAACCACCTCAGTATGCCAGAGGTTGACGATCCCCCTAGGCCCGCATCTCGCGTTGACATCCCGCGGGAGCTAGCTATGGTCCCAGTCCCTGCGGGGAGTCGAGACATACGGCTCGAGCAAATCCGTGAGATGCAGGCCCGGGTCGACGGGGAAGCAAGCCAGCTTGTGCATCTCCGACAAAACATTGAACAGGAGTGGGCAGGCCGAACACTCGTCGGAGAAGCCTATCATCAGGACCGGGACATCCAGCGCCGCATCGTCGACAATGCTAGGGCAGCGCTGCCCCGGCCGTCAGCGGGTCCGGCCATGACGTAGCTGCAGCGGCGATGCTACTTCGAGCCATGCTAGAGCCATCCACCACCGAGGGGATGGCGTACCCAGTAGTGGAGCATCACGCGGTGTCCTCCCGACGCATGTGGGAGGCCTCGGTCCATCCTAAGCGCACGCGGGACGAGGCGCCTGCCGCCCGGGATCGCCTCGGCAACGAGCACCACCATCTCGACCGTCAAACCCGCCTCGACTAGAAGGTGCATCGAGGCTACCATCCCAGGCGTGGGTGACGCTGCGACAGCAAGGAGGATCGCAGCCCCTCGCCCGAACCACCTGGTCCGCGAGTCTTCAGCCGGGCCATACGACGAGCGTCGTTCCCTGCCCGTTTTCGAGACTCGACTACCATCACCAAGTACTCGGGGGAGACGAGGCCGGAGCTGTGGCTCGCGGACTACCGACTAGCATGCCAGTTGGGAGGGCCAGATGATGACAACCTCATCATCCATAATCTACCCCTTTTCCTCTCCGACGCCGCCCGAGCCTGGCTGGAGCATCTGCCTCCTGCACAGATCTCCGGCTACGACGATCTGGTCAAGGCTTTCGCGGGGAACTTCCAAGGCACGTACGTGCGCCCTGGGAACTCGTGGGATCTTCGAAGCTACCACCAGCAGCCAGGGGAGTCCCTCCGAGAGTACATCCGACGGTTTTCAAAGCAGCGCATCGAGCTGCCCAACATTACTGACTCGGATATCATCGGGGCTTTCCTTGCCGGCACCACTTGTCGAGACCTGGTGAGCAAACTGGGGCGCAAGACTCCCACCCGTGCGAGCGAACTGATGGACGTCGCCACCAAGTTCGCCTCGGGTCAAGAGGCGGTCGAAACCATCTTCCAAAAAGACATGCAGCCTCAGGGAGAGCCGAAGAAAGATGCCCCCGAGGCGTCCGCCCAGCGGGGCACGAAGAAAAAGGCCAAGAACAAGTCGCAAGCGAAGCGCGACGCCGCTGACGCAAATCTCGTCGCTGCGGCCGAGCACAGAAACCCTCGGAAACCTCCTGGAGGGGCCGGCGCGTTCGACAAGATGCTCAAAGAGCCGTGCCCCTATCACTAGGGGCCCGTCAAGCACACCCTCAAAGAATGCGTCATGCTCCGGCGCTACTTCCATAAGACCGGGCCTCCGGTGGAAGATGGCAAGGGCCATGACAATGACAAGAAGGAGGGCGGCAAGGAAGAAGAGTTCCCGGAGGTCCACAACTGCTTCATGATCTACGGCGGGCAGGCGGCGAACGCCTCGGCTCGGCACCGCAAGCAGGAGCGCCGGGAGATCTGCTCGGTGAAGGTGGCAGCGCCAGTCTACCTAGACTGGTCCGACAAGCCTATCACCTTCGACCAAGGCGATCACCCCGACTTCGTGCCAAGACCAGGAAGGTACCCGCTCGTCGTCGATCCGATCATCAGCAATGTTAGGCTCTCTAAAGTCCTCATGGATGGAGGCAGCAGCCTTAACATCATCTACGCTGAGACCCTGGAACTCTTAGGGGTTGATCGATCCGAGGTCCGAGCTGGTGCGGTACCCTTTCACAGGATCGCGCCTGGAAAGCGTATCCTCCCCCTTGGACGGATCGACTTACCCATCAGCTTCGGGACTCCCTCCAACTTTCGAAAGGAAGCTCTCACCTTTGAGGTCGTCGGGTTCCGAGGAACCTACCATGCGGTGTTGGGAAGGCCGTGCTACGCCAAGTTCAGGGCCGTCCCCAACTACACCTACCGCAAGCTCAAGATGCCGGGCCCGAACGAGATCATCACCGTCGGATCCACATACCGCCACGCGTACGAATGCGACGTGGAGTGCGTGGAGTACGTTGAGGCCCTCGCCGAGTCCGAGGCCCTCTTCGCCGACCTGGAACGCCTCTCCAAGGAGGCACCCGACGCGAAGCGGCACGTCGGCAACTTCAAACAAGTCGAGGTGGTCAAGTCCGTCACTCTCGACCCCAGCAACGACGCCAGCAAGAAAGTCCGGATCGGCTCCGAGCTCGACCCCAAATAGGAAGCAGTGCTCATCGACTTTCTCCGCGCAAACGCCGAAGTCTTTGCGTGGAGTCCCTCGGACATGCCCGGCATACCGAGGGATGTCGCCGAGCACTCACTGGACATCAGAGCTAGAGCCCGACCCGTGAAGCAAACCCTATGCCATTTTGACGAAGAAAAGCGCAGGGCCATAGGCGAGAAGATCCACAAGCTACTCGCGGCAGGGTTCATCAAAGAGGTATTCCATCCCGAATGGTTAGCTAACCCTGTTCTTGTAAGGAAGAAGGATGGGAAATGGAGGATGTGTGTAGACTACACTGGTCTAAACAAAGCATGTCCAAAAGTTCCCTACCCTCTACCTCGCATCGATCAAATTGTGGACTCCACTGCTGGGTGCGAAACCCTATCATTCCTCGATGCCTACTCAGGCTATCACCAAATCAAGATGAAAGAGTCCGACCAGCTTGCGACTTCTTTCATCACACCTTTTGGCATGTACTGTTATACTACAATGTCATTTGGTTTGAGGAATGCAGGCGCCACCTACCAGAGGTGCATGAACCACGTGTTTGGAGAACACATCGGCAGAACGGTCGAGGCTTACGTCAATGACATCGTTGTCAAGACAAAGAGAGCCTTCGACCTCCTCTCTGACCTTGAAACAAGATTCAAGTGTCTGAGAGCGAAAGGCATGAAACTCAATCCCGAGAAGTGTGTCTTTGGAGTCCCCCGAGGCATGCTCCTTGGATTCATCGTCTCCGAGCGGGGCATCGAGGCCAATCCGGAGAAGATCACGGCCATCACCAACATGGGACTGATTACAGATTTGAAAGGAGTGCAGAGGGTCATAGGATGCCTTGCGGCTCTGAGCCGCTTCATCTCACGCCTTGGCGAGAAAGGCTTGCCTCTGTACTGCCTCTTAAGCAAGGCCGAGCGCTTCACTTGGACCCTCGAGGCCGAGGAGGCCCTCGGAAACCTTAAGGCGCTCCTTACAAACGCACCCATCCTGGTGCCCCCCGTTGCAGGAGAAGCCCTCTTGACCTACATAGCCGCGACCACTCAGGTGGTCAGCGCCGCGATCGTAGTCGATAGAAGAGAAGAAGGGCATGCACTGCTCGTCCAGAGGCCAGTCTACTTCATCATCGAAGTACTTTCCAAGACCAAGATCCACTACCCATAGATCCAGAAGCTGCTCTACGTAGTGATTCTGACACGGCGAAAGTTGCGACACTACTTCGAATCTCATCCGGTGACTGTGGTGTCATCTTTCCCCCTGGGGAGATCATCCAGTGCCGTGAGGCCTCGGGTAGGATAGCAAAGTGGGCGGTGGAACTCATGGGCGAAACGCTATCATTCGCCCCTCGAAAGGCCATAAAATCCCAGGTCTTGGCAGACTTCCTGGCTGAGTGGACTGACACCCAATTACCAACAACTCCAATCCAACCCAAGCTTTGGACCATGTACTTCAATGGGTTACTCATGAAAACAGGAGTAGGCGCTGGCTTGCTCTTCGTTTCACCCCTCGGAAAGCATCTCCGCTACGTCATACACGTCCATTTTCCAGCATCAAACAACATGGCCGAGTACGAGGCTCTGGTTAATGGGCTACGCATCGCCGTCAAGCTAGGGGTCCGGCACCTCGACGCTCGTGGCGACTCGCAGCTTGTCATCGACCAAGTCATGAAGAACTCCCACTACTATGATCGGAAGATGGAGGTCTACTGCGACGAAGTCCTGTGCCTAGAAGACAAGTTCTACGGGCTAGAGCTCAACCACATCGCCCGACGATACAACGAGACTATGGATGAGCTGGCGAAGATAGCCTCGGGACGGACATCGGTTCCCCCGGATGCCTTCTCCAGAGACCTACATCAACCATCCGTCAAGATCGACGACACGCCCGAGCCCGAGGAGGCCTCAGCCGAGCCCGAGGTACCCTCAGCCATCGAGGAGGAGGCCTTGCCCGTCGAGGGGGAATAGAATGGGGTCACACCAGATTCGAACTGGCAGACCCCGTACCTGGAATATCTCCTCCGAGGGGAGCTTCCCCTCGACAAGGCCAAAGCTCGGCGACTGGCTCGGCGCGCCAAGTCATTCGTCTTGCTGGGTGATGAAAATGAGCTCTATCACCGCAGCCCCTTGGGCATCCTCCAACGATGCATATCCATCGCCTGAAGACAAGAGCTGTTGCAATAAATACACTCGGGGGCTTGCGGCCACCATGCAGCACCGCGAGCCCTCGTGGGGAATGCCTTCCGACAAGGTTTCTATTGGCCAACCGTGGTGGCTGACGCCACTAGGATTGTTCGCTCCTGCCCGGGGTGTCAATTCTATGTGAAGCAGACACGCCTGCCCGCTCAGGCCCTGCAGACGATACCCATCACCTGGTCGATTGCTATGTGGGGTCTAGACCTCGTCGATCCATTGCAGAAGGCACCCGGGGGCTTCTCGCACCTGCTGGTCGCCATCGACAAATTCTCCAAGTGGATCGAGGTCCGACCCTTGACCAGCATCAGGTCCGAGCAAGCGGTGGCGTTCTTCACCAACATCATCCATCGATTCGGGGTCGCAGACTCCATCATCACCGATAATGGCATGCAGTTCACCGGAAAAAAGTTCCTGGATTTCTACGACGACCACCACATCCGTGTGGACTGGGCCGCCGTAGCTCACTCCATGACGAATGGGCAGGTGGAGCATGCCAACGGTATGATTTTGCAGGGACTCAAACCGAGGATCTACAACGACCTTAACAAGTTCGGCAAGCGGTGGATGAAAGAGCTACCCTCGGTAGTCTGGAGTCTAAGGACGACGCCGAGCCGTGCCACGGGTTTCTCGCTGTTTTTTCTAGTCTATGGGGCCGAGGTTGTCCTCCCCACGAACTTAGAATACGGCTCCCCGAGGACCAGGGCGTACGATGACCGAAGCATCCAGACCAACCGAGAGGACTCGCTGGACCAACTCAAAGAGGCTCGGGACATTGCCTTACTACATTCGGCACGGTACCAGCAGTCGCTGCGACGCTACCACGCCCGAAGCGTTCGGCCCCGAGGTTTCCAAGTGGGATACTTGGTGCTTCGTCTGCGACAGGACGCTCGAGGGCGCCACAAGCTCACTCCTCCCTGGGAAGGGCCCTTCATCATCGCTAAGATTGTGAAGCCCTGAACATACAAGCTGGCCAATGACCAGGGCGAGGTCTACAGCAACGCTTGGAACATCCAACAGCTACGTCGCTTCTACCCTTAAGATGTTTTAAGTCGTTCATGTACCTCATTTTCTTTACATACACAAAGTCTAACCGTCAAGGAAGGGTCGGCCTTGCCTCAGCAAAGCCCGACCCTCCCTCAGGGGCTAGAAGGGGGAACCCCCTCTGTGTCAAAATTTTCCTCGGAAAAAATTTTCTACCAAAATGACCTTTGTGCTTTCGACTTCCGTATCGGTAGTGGGATCCTGAGAACGACGAGAGTACACGTAAGCGGCAAGGCCGACCGAGCCGAGGGACTCCTACGCCTCCGAGATACGGATACCTCACTCATCACCTTCCGCGAGAAGTAACTCCCGCTCGGATAAGCGATCCTGCTACCGAACAAGTCCAAACACTCGGGTAGAAAACGACTTTCGTGCCTTCTCGACCGTATCAATAACGGAATCCTACGACCAAATGAGAGTGCACGTAAGCGGCAAGGCCGACCGAGCCGAGGAACTCCTACGCCTCTGGGATACGGATACCTCACTCATCACCTTCCGCGAAAAGTAACTCTCGCTTGGATAAACGATTCTGCTATTGACAGACGAGTCGTGATGCTCGAAATGAGAGGAAAGAAAACGCAGCTTTTTAAACACGACGATAAAGTGTTTAGGCCTCAGCGGCCGCGAAAAACATGCACATGCTACAGACAAACTGTTCCTGCAGGTTCAGGCATCTGCAGGGGGAGTAGCAGCACCCTCGGCGTTGTTTCCACCCTCGGCGGAACCTGGCCCGGCCTCGGACGGCGACCCGGGTGAAGGGACCTCCACCCAAGGGAGGACGCCGGCACCGCGCCAGCAGATGTCTTGGCCAAGCACCAGCTGCTACTGCCACATCTTCCTCGACCTGGGAAGCCGCTAGCTCCCGGGCCGACGAAGTCTCTTTCCGAGCCGACTTTGCCTCTATCTGCGCTAACACCGCTGCCTCCAGCTCCGGCTCATCGCAGAGCAGCCGAGGGTTCTAAAAACTGAGCAAGAGAAGCCTAGAGCGGCAAGGCCGACTGAGCCGAGGGACTCCTACGCCTTCGGGATACGGATACCTCACTCGTCACCTTCCGCGAAAGGCAACTCATGCTCGGTTAAGTGGTTCGGCTAGCAGGCAAGTCCTTGTGCTCGGAATGAGGATGAACCACAGCTTCATTCTGGGATACCCAAATGTTTAGGCCTCGACAGCCACAAAGAACAAACACATATACTTGGGGTAACTATGCTACATGGACTTAGACGTCGGCAGAACCCTCGGCGGTTCTCCCGACCTACAACAAATGTCTAAGTACTTGAAGCGGTTACATTTTGCTCTGGCAAAAACCCAGTATATCTCCTTACAAACGGGACTCCGGTTCCGCTCCTGTGGGTATGAACTGCCTCCACACCAGAGGGCCTGCGGGACAACAGACTCCAAGCGGCTCGCCGGCGACCTCTGCAGCAGCAGAGACAACGACCTCCACCTCGGGCGGCTAAACAGCAGCAGCGATGACCTCAGGACAGACGCTGCTGTGAAAAGGGCCCTCGCCCATGTCCCCACACGAGGGGCGAGGACAAGCCGTTAAGGCCGAAGAGATGGAGGGCGCCGTCCGTGGGATCGGACCCACCGACACTGTGCCGGCGAACAGCGGCCGCCCCAAATCGCACCGGCAGGTCCTCACTCCCGTCCTCGCCGAGGCCGTCCCAGAACACGAACACCACCCTCGCGGCGTACGACGTGTTGGGTGACCCCCCAACAGCCGGCGGCGCGGCGAGGACCGGCGGTGGGGGCGGCACCGAAAGCAGCGCCAGAGCCGCTCGTGCCGGGGAGCCAGACGCGCGGCAGCTGGCAAGCGCCACAGGCGGCGAATGCCCTTCTCCCCAGATCACTTAGGGAAGGAGCAGGCCGCTGCCTTCGCAGAGGCAGGCCTCGACTTGGCTCGCCCTCCGCCTCAGCCCGGACGACGAAGATCCTTGAAGCTGAGGGCGGGGCGGAGGCCGCAGCCCGGCTTGCTTCTCCCCACCAAACTGCCCATTGGTGAGGGAATGCAGCCGGGCTGCACGACGAAAATCCTTGAAGCCGAGCGATGGCTGAAGGGCGTCGATCTCCACGAGGCCGCGCTCCTCCAACGACAGCAAGAGCAAGATGACGCTGGTGCACCCTGTCCGGGGGCTCGAAAGGTGGAAGGGCGCAATGCATGAGGGGAGAACGAAGGCACGGCCACTGCTCGGGGGATCGACCCCCTTTTATAGGCAGACCTCCTCTCTTGCACCCCTTAGCGTCACGGGCAAAGTCTCCACTGACATACTCCAGGGCTCTCCCCCTACGACACGGGGGCTAGGTCCCACGTGTCATACGAGCTGATCCGAAGCACGAAGAAGGCGAACCACCGCACGCGAGGCATGCAACCGCCCCATGGTTACAAGCGCTCTCCCATCCTCGCAGAAACCAGTGGACCGAAGGGCGAACCGCCACGCTGGGAACATGCAACCGCACCACGACTGTGCACCCTTTCGGCTTTGACCACATCCGGTGGACCAGCACAAAGGAAGCGGGCCCGCATGTCATGTAACCGGCGTGCCGGTTACGACGTACAAGAAACTACACCGCCACTCGCGCCAATGCTGTGCCTCCTCGACTGTGGAGCCAGTACCGTGACTCAAGGCAGCCATGCGCATGACCCAATAGTGCCAACTAAAGGCGACGGCCACGGGTTTGTCGACTGCAGGGACAGGCGCGGTGGTCGGCATGGCCCAGAAGTGGGCGGCAGTAACTGCAGCAGAAGCAGCGGTCAAATCGCCTACAGGCTCGTGTCCCCTCCTGAAGCGACGGGAGAGCCCTCTCCCACGGCGTGAAGACGACGCACCTGCGTCCTGTTCCTCGAACGACTCGTACGCGCAACGGGCGCCACGTGAATCACCCGTCCTGTCGCATCAACTCCCCGACAGAGCAGGCGACACCTCTGGCCGGCGAGGCGGGCGTCGCTTCGCCTCCGCCATGATGACCGCGTCAGAAAAGGTGCGCCACCTTATTTAAATACATATCCTTCCCCTTCTCCTCTCTCTCTCTCTCACTACAGGGATCGGGAAAGAGGATGTTTCGGAAAGGATCCTTCTCGGCAAAGGAAGCAGGCCTCGAGCCCTCCTACTGATCAGGGGTTCGAAGGCTGGCCCCTTGGAAGGGTTTCGACAGTCGCCCCAGAGCACTCGAGCTTCAAGCCCATTACTGATCAGGGGTTCGAAGGCTGGCCCCTCGGAAGGGTTCGACAGCCGCCCTAGAGCGCTAGGGCTCCGCGCCCATTACTGATCAGGGGTTCGAAGGCTGGCCCCTCGGAAGGGTTCGACAGTCGCCCCAGAGCACGCAGAGTGAGGGATGACTCTGGGTACGTCCGATACATGGCCGAGGCTCAGGCTATGCTCCCAAGGTACCCTAGGACATTTCCGAGACTGGCGGGAACGATTTGTAACGGAATCCCACCGGAGGGAGGCATCAATCCCTCGGACCCTGTCGAAGGGGTCTGGGTCCGGCGAATCACCCGTAGGTACTTTTGGAGCGCGCCTCTGGGCCACCAGCCGACCCCTAATGAACGGGGCACGGGCGTCCACTCGGATCACCCGTTAGTAGCTCACCGGAAACACCATGTTCAGCGCCCTCCGAGGGCAACATGGCGCTTTCCCCCCCTCCTCCTTGCGGAAAGGCGACGCAGGGGCATATGATAAAAGTCGGGAAAGTCCTTGATCGTCCTCTCGCTCCATGCAGAGGCTCGCGGGCTGCTCTCGCACCCGGCTACGGCCAAACTGTTGACAGCGTCAACAAACCAGCTTGATAACTTGGAACCTGACCATGCACCCGGGCTACGGCCAAACCATATGAGGGAACGATCAGACCGGTCGAGGCACCACGAAAAGCATTCAGACCTCAGAGGAGTCAAACCACTCCTCCGAGGCCTCGGGGGCTACACCCAGCGGGTGCGCTTGCGTGCACCCACCAGAACAAAGCAAAACTGAGAAAGGCCAGTCCCCTCACCGAAAATGTGGCAAAAGCCTCCAAGCGAGTACCAACACTCCCTTCGAGGCTCGGGGGCTACTATCGGGTACCATAATTAGGGGTACCCCCAACGCTCCTAATCACGGCTGGTAAACACCCTCAGACCAACTGACGGGTGCGGTTCAAGTCAAGGCTTCGTCTACCCAAGGGACGTGACCTCACCCGAGCCTAGCCTCGGGCTAGACCAGTGGTCCCAGACAAGTTCACGCCTCGCCCGTGGGTCGCCTTAGGCAGCTGGCACCCCCTCCGCTCTCCCGAAACCCGGCTCGGGCAGGCTTCGTTGTGAAGCAACCCTGGCCGGACCGCCTCACCAACCGATCGCTTCGCAGGCGCATTCAATGCAGGGGATGCCTGACGCCATATCCTGACACACGCGCCTCAGTCGGCTGGGCCGAAGTGACCGCAGTCACTTTGCCCCTCTCTTTTACTGTCCGATATGACAGGAAAATATCGCCGCTCGCCCCGCTCTGACTGCCGTGCCAACCACCCAGGCGAAGACTGACAACAAGTCACGATCAACCACCGAGTTTGGCCTCGGGCGCAACAGGAAGCTCCTCCTCGCCCGACCTCAGGCTCCAGCCTCGGGAGGAGGTCTCTGCCTCGCCCGACCCCCGGACTCGGCCTCGACCTCAGGCTCTGGCCTCGGGAGGAGGTCTCCACCTCGCTTGACCCCTGGGCTCGGCCTCGACCTCGGTCTCGGGAGGAATCGCGTCCTCACCCGACCCTGGCCTCGGCCTCAAGAGAAGTCTCCGCCTCGCCCGACCTTGGGCTCAGACCGACCGCGCCAATAGGGGATACATCATTACCCTATCCCTAGCCAGCTGAGGCTACAAGGAACAAGATCGGCGTCCCATCTGGCTTACCCCGGCGACGGGTAATGATGGTGTCGCGCGTGCAACCATGACGCCGGTGGCTCTCAGCCCCTTACGGCAGCAAGGAGACGTCAGCAGGATCCTTGCCACACTACTAGTTGTGCTCCTACAGGGCTCAGGCGCTTCTCCAACGGCCACGCTATCACGTGTACAGGGCTCGAGCTCTCCCCCGACAGCCACGTTGGCATGTACACAAGGCTTAGGCATCTCTCTGCCGGACACGTTAGCGCATAGCTACACCCCCCGTTGTACGACTGGACCCTCTCCTTGCGTTTATAAAAGGGAGGTCCAGGGCCATCCTGGAGGGGGGTTCGCGTGAGGGAAGGAGCAGACGAACAGGCTCCCACTCTCTACCTCACTCTCCCTCGCGCGACGCGCTTGTAACCCCTACTACGAGCGGCACCCCTGGTGCAGGATAATACAAGGCTTCCCCCACCTCTTGTGTTCCATCCCGCGCCAACCCATCTGGGCAGGGGCACGTAGCGATTTCACTCGTCGGTCCAGGGACCCCCCGGGTTCGAAACGCCGACACTAATGTTGATTCTTTAATGTTTTTTCTCACATGATTTTTATTAATCAACATAGATATAGTGTTATTGTTTAAACACCTAAAACTTCATAAACCTATATCTTTGGAACCATAACTCCGATTTTAATGGTTCTCAAGCCTCCAACCTTGTAGCAGCGTGTAGAATATTCTTACGTTGTTTGCTCTCATGTTTGGTGTACTGTTATTTTTATGTACTTTTTGCCTATTTGTATGTATTACTATGAGTAGCAGCGAGGTTGCGAGTCACTCGAAGACCAATTTGGTGATGTACCTAGGGTCTTAAGTCATAGGCAATTTGTGCACTTGATCACTTTTCTCTACCTAATAATGTTTCTGTTAATCACTGTGACATGCTCAGGTTCATTTGATGGGACCTAATATTGTTTATCCCACACCTTGCAAACAAATGAACTATTGGGTAGATTTGCTATTGCTCTACCTAGTTTTTAAAAATTAATGTTATATGTGATCATGTTGCATTAATATTGTTGGTTTAATTTTTGTTCATGATAAGATTATTGTATTAATTGGGACATGGAGAACCACCAAGGAAAACAGTGCTACCACAAGGGTCGAATGGGACACCCTTGGCTAAGTAATTAGGAAAGCTAGGGAGAGATTACCTTACCCGAAAGGGGCAAGCGGGGAGGCCCTCGGGTCGAACTGCTGCGATGGCTTTTTGGACGAGGAATTCCTATGCTTCCTTCTTTCTGAATCCGTAGTGGGTTTTCTCGAACTAGTGGAACTTTGGAAAAGCCTCATAGTGTTACCCTGCCTCGCCTCCTCTGTAGACGTGTATGGGATTCATGACCCTATGGCAAATGGGTAACATGACTTATGGGTAAAGATGTGCAACCTCTACAGAGTGTAAAACTGGTATATCAGTCGTGCTCACGGTCATGAGCGGCTCGGACATTCACATGATTGACTTATGGAATTAAACTTAATTTGTCATTTGCATTGCATTGTGGGTGTTATTATTAATTGTGATCTCTTATTTATTTGGGTTGGTATCTACTTATACTTAGTAACTGCTAATAAAATTTTTACCAACTTTAAAAGCAATTTTCTGCTTTAACCATCTCCTTGGGTAAGCCTTACACTTCACATGAGCCCCACTGTAAGTGAGCGCATGCACATTATTCCCCACAACATATTGAGCAATGAATGTATATGAGCTCACCCTTGCTATACTCACATTCCCCCCTAGGTCAAGGACAGGTACCATAAGATGAGGAGCATGAATGATGTCGCGATGAGTTCGTGAGAGGTCTAGGCCATCGTCTCCCAGTCAACTATGGTTGTTGGATCATCGTCTTCGTATGATGTAAATATATAGCTATTTTGTACATAACTCTTATTGTATAGTAAATATGTGACATTCATTTCTGTACCATGAGTCATCATATGTGTGAGACTTGATCCTAGCACACATTTGATTCATGCCCGGGTTTGGCCCTTAAATCCGGGTGTGATAATGAACCACCTGGAGGCAGACATAGTCCAGGAGACCCCGAGGAGTGGCACTAGGTACGCTCTTAGTTGAATCTCATTCTGCAAATGTGTTGTTTGATACTAGAGTCATGCATTCTTTTGTGACTGCATCATAGTTAGAAACACACAACATACCACTAGCACCCATGTATCCGCATATGAGGGTTAGTTCAATTGGTGGGAGGACCCAAATAGACAAAATTTTCCCAAATGCAAGAGTTCAAATAAGCGGGATAGAGTTCCCCGCTGATCTGATAGTAATGGGTACTTAGGATGTAGACATAGATGTCATCCTAGGGATGAATTGGTTGACTAAGTACCAAGCAAGCCTTAGTTGTGATAAGATGAGTGTGAGGTTGGTGTCTTTGTCAGGAGAAGATGTGTCAGTGGAGTTGGTCTTGTCTAGACCAAGGAAAGGAAGCTGTCACCTGATAACTACCCATAGTGAGGCAGTCAATCCACTCGAAGCCATCAAAGTAGTATCAAAATTCCCGGATGTGTTCCCCAAGGAGTTACCAGGCATGCCACCTAAGACAGCATTCATCACCAAGTATGGGCTTTATGAGTACATAGTCATGTCCTTCGGTCTGACGAATGCGCCAGCTTTCTTCATGTACTTGATGAACAGTGTGTTCATAGACTATCTCGACAAGTTTGTAGTGGTGTTCATCAATGATATCCTCGTGTATTCTCTGAATGAGGAAGAGCACGAAGAGCATTTGAGGATGGTGTTGCAATGGCTATGGGATTGTCAGTTGTATGCCAAGTTGTCACACCCGGTTTTGAAAGGCAAACCGAATGCGAACAATATACGTGTCAGGATCAAAAACTCACATACACGATGATTACATAATTGGACAACATCACACATTGCTCAAAGTAATTAGCGGAAAGGTACTTTATTACATCAAGATGTCCAAGACATCCATAGAGTCATTACTTAACATGTAATTAACATTATCAAAGTGTGGAAAAGCGAACGTAGCAGATATGGCCTTCATAGGCAGCTGACTGGGGGTTTGCCACTAACATAACTAAAACTCGTCGTAGTCCTGGAACTCCTCAAAGTCCTCCATGTTGCCTGCATCTCCTCCTGAGCACTAAATATAGTGGGGACAACCTGGGGTGGGATGATTTTTAAAGCAAGGGTGAGTACACATCAACGTACTCAGCAAATGTCCCATTTGGCTAAAGTGGACTAGCTGTATGTGGAGTTAAGGTTAAGTAGTTTCTTTTAGTTGGTCAAATATTTATTACTAATAGTATAGACAAGTTTTAGTAATAAACCCAATTATTACCCAAAAGTACTCCCTTTAAGAGGAAATACCAAAGATCAGGATTATATTCATCATCATTAACCATCATCATAAAAGTATCCTAAGTCACTACACCATGACACAATTTTAGCGTCAAACAACTAACAGTAAAAATAGTTGTTTTGCGACAGACAATCTGTCACAAAATATTACCATCACACTATATGTCGATAGTTATTGTATTAGAGTCAACAAATCTGTTGGCAATAATGTCGAGCTATTGTGGCAGTTCATCTATCTATAAAAATGATTATGCGTGGCCCAAAGTCTATCGAGAAAAAGTAGCATCGGATCGTTTGTCGGTAAATGGATGTCATGATCCTAGCGAAAAAATAATTAACGCGCGTGAGTAGGAATCGAACTCATGACCCTTTGCTAAAAGAGAAGACACATATCCATTAAACTAGTGAGGATTATTCATTCTATTCTCGGTATTATTCATTATAAAACTGTACACATTAGTTATTGAAGGACTACAGCCCACATTGGATATACCCAACCCGCTAAAAAGCATAGAACGACGCCGTCAACAAACAACACGCGTGTCCGTGACCTAGCTGCGGGCGGCGGCGATTGATAAGGGCGAGACCTAGCTGTAGGTAGGCCGGCGTGGGCAGGAAGGCCACGGCAAGGTGCGAGCAGGCCATCCCGGGTGGGTAGGCCGCGGTGAGGTGCGGGCGGCCGGGCTACCAGTGAGGACGTTGTTGTTGTTTCTCTGCTCATCATCAGGATCTTGTTGTTTCTCGGCTCATAAATGGTCAGCATGCCCTTTCTTTCGTCACCCACAAACCAGTCATCTAGAGTTTCACGAGTCAAGACCATTGTGACAGAAATATGGTGAGATAACCAGTTTTAGTCACAATCGACATTCCTGTTGCAATGATTTTCAAAGGTATATATCCCAAATGATACTGACAAAGTGTCCAAAGTATTCCCGCTACTCATGTAATTCTGCTATACATTATTACAAGTTCATACATAACATAAGAACAGCCCTACACACTAAATTTTGATTTTGAGATGAGAATGCCATCAGAATCGGTAGGCACATTTGAAATGCAGTAGTAGTGAGTACCTATAGAAAATATAAAAAAAATAAATAAAAGGTCATAATGGTCGGAAGCTGTTCACTACATCAGAACCATCTAGAAGGGAAAAAGCACCTGAGGTCAGGTGTTTCTTAGGAGTTTAATATGTTTCTTGTGTGTTTTTGCAAATACTTCTTCTTCACTCATCTTGCATGCTTAATAAAAAGGATCTGGTGTCTATGCTAGGTTGGTAAACCATATAGATCTTGCTCAAACAAGGAGTAGGGGCTAGCTTGTAAGCGTTTATTTCTAGGAATATAGATAGTAGTAAATTTGGGAGCTGTATCTGATTTAGTTAGTTGGAGCATTCTTTTATTTTGGGTTACCCTATTTCCATTTTTATTGGAGCATGTTTTCATGTTCTATTTCTTTGTAATGTGCATTCAGTACATAAATATATGCATTAATAGACCTTTATTGCACTTTCAGTTTGTATTTTCTGTTGGGAGTTTATAGACCTGTTGATACAGTAATTGACAAAGTATCGAAATATGATGTAGGGAAGAGGTGCTGGAAGTAAGAATCGGAGTGCTTGAAGTGTGTGAAAAAAATGATTACTCGCATGCATGCTAGCCGCTGGCGTAACACCCAGCTGATGGAGAGATTTTAGTTTGCTTGATGAATCTTTAGACTTTTGCATGTAATAGAACTGAAAGATCACTTCAGAATTTAGGAAACATGTATGCTATTATTTTTATATGTTCATCACACAAATCATGTTCCAAACAAATATATGTTGGAATCCAAAGTCAAAGATTGATCTCTTTCTTTTAGTAATCAAATTTCATATATTCTGAGCTACATATTATTCAAGTTGTCCTACAATGTGAATCATAACTGGTTTATTATTTGTTTCATTAGCATATATTTGTATGCATGGATTCTTTTTTTAAAACTGCACATAGGGAACAACACCAGACAATCTATCGGCATATAGACTTTTAGCGACACACAAGGCGTCGACACAAGAATATGTCGACAAAAGTTTGTCCGACGACAAAGATATGTTTGTCGGCAATAACATAAACATTGCCGACAGATAGTCTATCGGTAGATCTATATCTGCCGGTAAAGGTTATTGCCGACAAGACTTTCGCCGACACACATTGTCTGTTGGCAATACTCTTAACCGGCGGAATGTGCGACGTTATTCAGGTGTTTTACCATCAGATAGTCTGTGGCTAATATTGTGTCATGGTTCCCAAGGCTGCTCTTCTAATCAAAGAGGATCCCAAGGCTGCTCTTAACCGTGAGCATGGTTGATATACCAGTTTCTAACACTCTGCAGAGGTTGCACACTTTACCCACGAGTCGTGATTCCCGTTCTTCACGGAGATCATGACTACCCATTGATCACTACCAAGGTGACCTGGTAGGGTCTCACTACGTAGCCTTTACAAAGACCCCCAGGTGCATAGCTGCTCGTTAGGTTTTGCCAGTCGTACAAACAAAGTACCCCTCCCTAAGGTGGGTGACTAACCAAACCAAATCGAATGAACCTAGCACCCCCCTTAGTAGAGCGAGCACTATGCCCCGGCCTCCATTGATGGCCCCCGGCAAAGCCAACTACACCCCAGGTTCATCTATTTATTCAGCTAAGGGCGTCTCATTCCACCCTCATGGTTGCATTATTATCCCGGTTGGTCACTCAACGAACAGGTCCTTACAGAGAGGTACTCAGGAAAACAGTCTGAGTCCCCTAAAATATCACAAGATCATCATCGGGATAACATCATCGTACCATAAATATTCACATCATGTTCGTTGATTAAGGTAAAGCAATAGCATAAAGCTAACCATAATAACCCAAAGGTAAGGAAGGACAAGATAAATACAGACTAGTCAATCCTTAGGTTTCAATAAATTAATGCGGGACAGCGAATTATGAAGTAAGTAGGACATAATAGGTTAGAGGACACTTGACTTCACCAGGTTGTTGCTGATCTTCGGCAACACACTCAGGAACCACGAGCTGCTCGTTGTCTAAATAAAGCGATCATGTATTCAATACATTTGGATAAATACAAATGAACAATACATCAAACATGTACAAACAAGTGAACACAAACTTGAAAGAACTGTATGAACACCAGAGGTAACTTGGGTTCTAGGGTGAACTAGCACACTTAGAAGTTTATGATTCTCTAAGTGTTGTCTATCTCCATAGACTACATAATTAGGTTCCACTTATTTTAATGAGACACAAAAATTATACCAGGTATAGATTCATACTTTACATATTATTAGTTTCACAAAGTTAAACATCTAATTACCACTGGGGTTTTCCTTTTTATTTTTCCTATTTAATAGATAAACCATTACCCAAACTAATTTATAGTCTAGGCATAAAATTAGAGTGTGCAAACAGTGAATGATCATAATTTTAGTAGATAGAGAATAATCCCATGAACATTTTGCAATTTGAGTCACTCAATTTGGAGTTCATATGCAAAAGATATGAAATAAACAAGTTTTGGAATCCAATATACAAAATTAGGTCCAATTCTGTGATTAAATAAAAGTCTAGGGTTCTTTGTGCAAGATTACAGGGGCATGCACGAAACTGAGGGATGACGGGTTGATTTTCAGAAAACCAGGGGTCTCTTTAACAAAACTGCACGTGAAGGGGTATCGAGCTCTCTCAGCCATTAGATCTCAGATCAACGGCTGAGAACAGATCATGCGAGCGAGCGCGCGGGCGCAGGCGCACGCGCGCGGCTGACCAGTGGGCCAAGGCGGGCGGTGGCTTAGGGTTAACAGGGCTGACAGGCTGAGCCCAGCGGCAGGGGCACGGGTGAGGGGGAAATCCGAGCAATCGGATCTCAATCGGGCTGTCAGGATTAGGTTTGGTCGGATTAGATCCGGGCCATCCGATATCAGACGGACGCCTAGGATCTAACGGCCATCACGGGCAAGGTCTCCTGGACGCCCGCGGTGGCACCGCTCACGTCCACGGGCGTCCACGGCGGAGGCCTGCCTGAGACGAGGGCGCGAGCGAGCTGGGGCCCCGGGGCACTGGGAACGGCTCAGGGAGGATCGGGGGGACATGGCAAACACGTTTATGGGCACAACAATGACGCAGAGGCGCCGGAGGACAACCGTCCGTGGCGGGGTGGGTCGGGGGTAGCGCGACTTTACTCCGGCGAGCAATCACGCCTAGCCGAGAACAGAGAAAGGACAAATTAGGGGAGGGGAAGGTTGGTTACCTTGACAAGAGATTCTAGGACCCTTGAACGGCGACAGGGACACGACGAGGGCTTGGGTCGACAGCGGTGGCTCTCCGGCTACGCGGGGAAGCTCCGGTGAGCACGGGCAGAGAGAACCAGAGGGGGAGAGAGTAAATTGAGGTGCATCTCGAGTTGCGGACATTGAGGCGGAACTCACCGAGGCAATGAGCATGGCGAGGCCTCAATGGCGACGGCGGAACGGGCGCGCGGACACGGTGAACGGCGACGGTCTTCTAAGCTCGAGGAAGTGAAAGTGCATGAATGAGGGTGGGCTGGAAACTGTTTGTGAGTGGAGGAAATGGTAGAGCGGGCAGGAGGGGAGTTTGAGTAGGGTCGGGCACGTGGGTAGTGCCCGGGAATCACGCAGACATGGGCGCGACCATGGCGGGCGTGCGAACAGGAGGTTAGAGGAGGGAGGGGGAGCTGACAAGTGAGGATCGCAAGATGGTGGCACAGGCGTGCGGCTGTTGCAACGGGCAGAGGCGCCGACAGGTGGGGCCCACTGAGTAGAGAGCGCGAAAGCACACAGACGCGCGAGGAATGGCGGCGACACGCGAGGCCCAGATGGCAGAGGGAGGAGGAGAGAGCACGCGGGCACGAGAACTGCCACTGACAGGTGGAGCCCACCTGTCAAGCGGCGCGGGCGCGCGCACGTGGCCCCGCTAGGCTGGGTTGGGCTGAACTGGGCCGAATTTGGTTTTCCCTTTTTCTCCGAATTTCTAATTGTTTTTTCTTTTTATTTTCTCTAGTGAACTCAATTCAAACTCAAACACAAATTCAAATTCAAATATTTCAAACATGTGCATCAAATCAAAGAATAATTTAGGCACAACATGGTGCAACAAGTCATGACCCACCTAGTTTTGACAAAATAAATAATTAATCCCTAACCTAATTAACTTAAGTCTTAACAAAAGGAAGAGAGATGAGATCTAGGGAGATAGAGACAAAGGGTAACACCTAAATTTGGTAGGCATTTAGAGAAGAAATTTTATACCCCCAAATTCAGGGTGTTACACAAGCTAAGCAAATGTGAGTTCTGGATCAGTGAAGTCCTGTTCTTGGGTCATATCTTAAACTAAGACGGGTTAGCTGTGGATCCGAAGAAGGTGGCAGATTTTTGGACTGGAAAGCACAAAGAGATGTCCGTGGGATCAAGAGTTTCATTGGCATGGCCAGATACTATCGACGTTTCATTGAAGGTTTTTCTAAGATTGCTAGACCAATGATAGCCCTGTTAGCAAAGAAAGTTGAGTTCAAGTGGACCCCATAGTGCCAAGAGTCCTTTGCCTGCCAAGTGTTCATAAGCCATTCTCAGTGTATTGACACTTCTTGCACCGGACTGGGATGTGTGCTAATGCAAGAAGAGAGACTGGTGGCGTACTCGTCCCGACAGTTGAAGATTCATTAGGGGAATTACCCCACACATGACCTAGAATTGGCAGCAATTGTTCATGCATTGAAGACCTGGAAACACTACCTGTATGGGTAGAAGTGTGAGTTTACACGGACCACAAGAGTCTTTAATATATATTCACCCAGTCAGAGTTAAACATGAGACAACGAAGATGGCTGGAGTTGATCAAAGACTATGAGCTGGAGATACATTATCACCCAGGCAAAGCTAATGTGGTTGCAGATGCTTTGAGCAGAAAAAGCCAAGTAAATATGATGGCTGCTCACCCGATGCCATATGAACTAGCAAAGGAATTTGACAAGTTGAGTCTCAGATTTCTAAACAACACCTAGGGAGTGACAGTTGAGCTAGAACCCACTCTAGAATGAGATATCAAGGATGGGCAGAAAAATGATGAGAAGATCAATGAGATTCGGCAGCTAATCCTAGATGGGAAAGGCAAAGACGTCCAGGAAGACACGGAAGGCATAGTGTGGTTCAAGGATAGGCTATGTGTTCCCGACATCAAGTCGATTCGAGATCTGATTCTCAAGGAAGCCCATGAAACAGCTTATTCCATATACCCTGGCAGCGAGAAAATGTACCGAGACCTAAAGAAAAAATTCTGATGGTACGGTATAAAAAGGGAGATCGCAGAGTATGTGGCCATATGTGACAGTTGTCACAGAATTAAGGCAGAGCATCAAAGGCCCATCGGTTTGTTGCAACCGTTGCAGATTCCTCAGTGGAAGTGGGATAAGATTGGGATGGACTTTATAGTCGGGTTGCCTCACACTCAAGCCAGTTATGACTCCATTTGGGTTGTATTGGACCACTTAACAAAGGTGGCTCATTTCATACCAGTCAAGACTAGCTACAACAATGCAGTGTTGGCAGAGTTATACATGTCCTGGATTGTATGCTTGCATGGTGTTCCGAAAAAGATAGTGTCCGACCGAGGAATCCAGTTCACTTCACACTTTTGGCAATAGTTGCATCAAGCCTTAGGCACGCATCTGAATTTTAGTTCAGCTTATCACCCACTGACAGATGGTCAGACTGAGAGAACTAACCAAGTTCTAGAAGTTATGTTGAGGGCTTGTGCTTTGTTGTTCTCCTACAACAACAGCTATTAGGCCAGTTTGAAGATGTCACCATTCCAAGTACTCTATGGGCGGAATTGTCGAACTCCGTTGCACTAGGACCAGCCTGGCGAAAGACTAATGTTTGGTCCAGATATTTTGCTTGAAGTCGAAGAGAATATCAGAATGGTTCGAGAGAACATGAAGATAGCGCAGTCCAAGCAGCGAAGTTATGTCGACACCAGAAGAAGAGAGCTGAGTTTCGAAGTGGGAGATTATGTTTACCTGAAGGTGTCACCGATCAGAGGAGTCAAAAGGTTCGAAGTCAAGGGCAAGCTAGCACCTCGATACATCGGACCATACCAGATTTGGGCAAGACATGGAGAAGTGGCATATCAGCTTAGCCTACCAGAGAGCCTGTTAGCAGTGCATGATGTGTTCCATGTGTCTCAGCTGAAGAAGTGTTTGCGAGTACCATAAGGAAACTGCCTACCGAGGACCTCGAAGTTCAAGAAGACCTGACATATATCGGGTAGTCAACTCAGATTCTTCTAGATATATTGAGTAACACCTGAAGTTTGAATTAGTCCACTTTAGCCAAACGGGACATTTGCTGAGTATGTTGATGTGTACTCACCCTTGCTTTAAAAACACCAAACCCCAGGTTGTCCCCATTGCAATCAGTGCTCAGGAGAAGATGAAGGCAACATGGAGGATTTTCAGGACTTCGACGAGTTCTAGAAGAGTTTAGTGGCAAACCCGCAGTCAACTGCCTGTGAAGGCCTTATCGTACAATGTTTCGTATTCACACTTTGATTATGATTATGACCTAAGTTAATGACTCTGTGGATGTCTTGGACATCGTGATGTAATAAAATACTTAATTCTGCTATTATTTTGAGCAATGTGTGATGATGTCCAATTATTCAATCGTTGTGTACGTGAGTTTCTGATCCTGGCACGTACATAGTTCACATTCGGGTTGCCTTCCAAAACCGGGTGTGACATAAGTGGTAAAGGAGGAAGACATGGGTGGTCTAGAGAGTATGCACCATCTACAAGAGAAAGTGTCACTTTAGTTGAATTTTAAAGATGCAAGATTAATAAAATAAATTTATAAGAGGAAAATAAACATATTTTGAATAGACTCGATTTTCCCTTTCTAACTAGTCTAACGACCTAGAGTCAGCATAGCTCTGATACCACTTCTGTCACACCCGGTTTTAGCGGCAAAACCGAATGCATAGCATATGTGTGCTAGGATCCATTTTCCACACATATGTTGACGTCACAAGTGTAATATATCAAAAGACAATGCAATAAAGTCATAAAAGAGAGTATAGTAACTTTATTACATCATCCAGGCTTTAAAAGTCTTAAATAGTATCATCATCAAAGTACAACAGAAATAACATGGGTAATCTCCCACAAGAAGATGATCGGCGCGTCGCTAGACTCAGTACTCATCGTCACCATCATCGAAGTCTTCCTCATCAGCTTCTGATAAAAAATTTAGCAAGGGGTGAGCTCACTTATGGTGGGGGCTCACAAAGTGGGACGAGTTATGCAAGGTTAACAAGGTAGGCTATGGTTAAGCGGTAAGCATTTTAGTTGGTCAATATTTTATTAACGACGCCTAACTTACTAATTGTAAGTGTATCCCAAAATATCCCAATTAATCATAAGCATATGATTATATCTCAAAAACACTTAAGTGAAACCACTTAAGCAAACCATTTATAAACCATCGCATCCCGATTTAGTTCTCCATCTTTAAGTTCAATTATCATGTGAGGGTCTAGGTTACTCTTAACCGTGAGCACAACTGACATATCAGGTTTACTCTCTACAGAGGTGGTACAACCTTACCCACAAGCCTTGTATCCCATCTAGCCTAGGTTGTACAGACCCTTAAACACTGCCGAGGTGAATGGCTAGGGATCCATTATGAGGCTTTCACAAAATATCCTTAGTACAAAGCCACCCGCTAAGGTTTCCACGTTAATATCGGTGACCCTCTAGGCGAGGTAACTTAGCCAAGACTACCACCCCATGTTAACATGAACTACCACCAAACAACTGCTGCCCCCTCTTGCCCATCTTTTAGGTAGGGTTGCTAAGCACTAGGTCTATAAAGCTATTTAGCAAAGCCAGAGCCATGATAGTACTCGTTGCACTGTTATCCTAGGTGGTCACTCCATGTTCCATTTAATACAAAATAATCTTGTTTAACCATTGGGTTATCATCATAATACAAATTTCATTTCCGGAACAAAAGTATCATTATATAGTGACATCATAATGATCAAGTTGAGCAGTACCACAGTTACTAAGCATAGTATTTATCCCAGGGTAATCAAGGAATAGGGTTGGTAATTCTAGGTAATCCTAGTTAGGCCAAACCTATCAAATTTATGCAAATATCCAAAATTAAACATTATTATATGCATTATTTGGGTACAAACAGAAATGCAGAGGGAAAATCCACTTGCCTTGGTCAAAAGTGTCTTGCGGGTCGTCCTCAAACGTATTTGGGTCTTCTACCAAGAAATCAACTTCTAATATAGATTCACATATCGTACATACAAAAGAAAACATTCACCAAATAAATAAACATACACCATTACATGAATAACATACACCATTACCTGAATAACATTAAACATACAAACCATACTTATAATAATGTCTAGAATAAAACCTAATTCATATTATTAGTCTACACGTATTGACATCCATTTTCTATGACATAAAATATAAATTCTTTTTTTAGATTATCACTAGTGAAAGCTATATGGAAATTCGGCTACGAAAGTACTTTACATAACATAACTTAGAGGTAGAGATTTCACCAACTCTATGAAAATAAATTAACTATTAATTATTTTTACCATAAACATATGTCTACTTTTAGTTTTATCTTTTCTTTCTAAAGGAAAATGTCATCATTATAAGTACAGGTCAAATAATTTTAATAATAAATTAAACCACGGATTGGACTACACTATTTAGATTATTATGAACACAGGTACTACTTATATTACCTCAATGAAAATAAAGCTTCTATTATTTATTTAGTGGACCTAAATTAAGTATATGAACTTATGAGTATGAACTTCTTGACTAATTCTAAAATTTATTATAAACAAGGATAATTGTCAAATTACTCATCTAATGTTTTCATCACTAACACGTGGTTTATCAAATCTTGTGATTCTTCTTTCTAAACATAAATTCTAAAATAATTGTAAACAATTAACATACACAATACGATAGATAATAGCATACTAGTTCAGCGCATACACTTAAAATCAATCGTTTACATACACGTGATCTTCAAATCACAAAAACAAATATTTACAGAAACTGTGAACTAATACAAACATGACAAACGAAGGGGGTCGTCCATGGCGAACGGCAGTCGGCGGCGAGGTCACGACGAGCGGACGGTCTGGGGACGGGCGCGGACGGTCCGGGGACGCGGCCGAGGCAAGGGCGCGTGGCCGAGACGAGGCCAGGCAGGGGCATGGACGCAGCGGCAGCGGCGAGCGGTGGTCGAGCAAGAGAGAGAAAGGAAGATAGGGAGAAGGAGAGAACGAGCTCTGCAGGGTTGGGGAGAGCTCGGTAGGGGTCGGTTTTATAAAGGGGGGAAGAGCCGGGGAGGAAGAGGGAGAGGGTCGGTGGCCATTAATGGCGGTGGCGGTTACCTCCATTGATGGAGAGAGAGGGGAAGTGGGGGAGAGGAAGAGGAGGGGCACGACCATTTCTGGCGTGGGTAGGCGAGGGGTCGGGCACAGCTTGGCCAGGCACGAGCGGTCCGGGGGCGGTGCGGCCGGTGAGGCGAGGCGGAGCGGGCGCAGTGCGGGCACGACGCAAGCGCGGGCGTACGCGGGTGCGGGGTCAGCTGGAGGAAGGGGATGGCCGATGTATGCCCCGCCCGTCATAGAGAGGGAGGGGAATGGTGGCTCGGTCGGTTGAGCCTATATGGGCCGAATTTGGCCCGCGCCGATTAGGGTTTCTCTCTTTTTCTTGTTTTCTTTTCCATGAAAAAATAAAATATATTTTTTAAATATTTATAAAAATCATAATAATTGTACCAAAATTATTTATAACTAAAATATTTATTTTTGGACTAATGTTTTTATATTAATTTTTTGGGTTTCTTATAAAAAGAATTTTTATGAATACAATCATCAATCAATTATGAGCAAACAAAAATCATTCTTTAAAGATAAATGAGATCAAACACCTGATTTAAAAATTTTACTTTACTCCCTACTAAATTTTAAATGATTATTAATGTATTATTTTAAATGATGGATTTGAGGTGTTACAAAACCTACCCCATAAAAAGAATCTTGTCCTCGAGATTAGAGAACTTCTGAAAATAGCTGGGGGAATTCTGTTCTGAGTTCATCTTATCTTTCAAAAGTGGTCTCATCTTCCGAATGATGACTCCTGTGAGCTTTGCACATATTGATAACCTTACTCCGAGTAATTCTGCGAGATGTTTCCAAAATTCTAATCGGATACTCAAAATAAGTCAAGTCCTCATTAACGTTTTGTTCGTCCATGGGTAACTGTTCTTCTGGTAATCTTAAGCATTTCTTGAGTTGTGACACATGAAATACGTCATGCACGTCCGATAAATTGTTGGGCAGTTCCAACTGATATGCTACTTCTCCTTTCCTTTCCAATATTTTGAATGGACCAATATAACGGGGAGATAATTTGCGTTTAACTATAAATCTTCTCATTCCTCTCATTGGCGAAACCTTAAGATACACAAAGTCTCCAACTTCAAAGGTTAATTTTCTCCTTCTATTGTCAACATATCTCTTCTCCCTTGTATGTGTTGTTTTCATATTTTCTCTAACAATCTGCACTAGCTTTTCTGCTTCTTGAAGAATTTTTGGACCGATACTTGACTTTTCACAATTTGATTCCAATATAGCGGTGTTCTGCATTTCCTACCATAAAGTGCTTCAAAAGTGCCATCTTTAAACTTGCTTGATAACTATTGTTATAAGAGAACTCCGCATAGGGCAAACTCTTATCCCAACTTTTACCATATTTTAAAGCACAAGCTCTTAACATATTCTCTAAAACTTGATTTTAAAGCACAACTTTCTGTTTGTGGATGGTAAGCTGAGCTAAAATTTAGCTTAGTATCCATATATTCATGTAATCTTTTTCAAAAGCGTGAGGTAAATTGGGTTCCTCGATCTGATACAGTTTTCTTGGGTACACCATGCAGACAAACAATTCTTGACATGTACAGTTCTGCTAACTGAGCTCCTGAGTAAGTTGTCTTTACAGGTATAAAGTGTGTAACCTTAGTCAACCTATCTACAATAACCCATATGGAATCATAACCATCACGGGTACAAGGTAATCTAACTATAAAATCCATACCAATTTCCATTCTGGTACTTTAAGAGGTTGTAGCAAACCTGTTGATCTTTGATGTTCTACCTTAACTCATTGACATACGTCACATAGTGCAACATAAGTAGCAACATCTCTTTTCAAACCATACCACCAATATTTTTCCTTCAGATCTTGGTACATCTTGGTACTTTTAGGCTGTATAGAATAAGCCGAATCATGAGCTTCTCTCAAAATAAGTTGGCGTAGATGTTCAATTTATGGTACACATATCCTCTTTTTAAACCAAATTGTGCCTTGTTCATCTTCTGTGAAGTCAGAGGCTTTTCCCAAATTAATTTGTGTTTTGATTTCCTTAATTTTCTCGTCGGATTCATGTCCTTTACGAATCTCTTGTTCTAAAATTAGATTCCACTTCCATAACAGTTTCTTCCTATTATTAATGAAACCAAAATTAAGTTGTTCCATTTCCCAACATAATTCTTGCGGCATCAAATAGGTAGTAACATTGTTCACTTGACCTTTACGGCTCAAAGCATCTGCCACTACATTTGCTTTTCCTGGAAGATATTGTATATCCAGATCATAATCTTTGATTAACTCGAGCCATCTTCGTTGTCTTAGGTTGAGTTCTTTCTTAGTGAATATATACTTCAAACTTTTGTGATCCATGAAGGTTTTGCACTTGTTTTCAGTCATGTAGTGCCTCCAAATCTTCAAAATGTGCACTACGGCAACTAATTCCAGATCATGTGTCGGGTAATTCTTTTCATGCTTTCGCAACTGCCATGAGGCATAAGCTATGTAACACCACAAAATCATATTTTGGGTAATTTAGAAAATTTTATCTTGAGACCTAAATAAATGTGTTTTCAAATAAGAGATTAAATAAAAGATCCATATGAGTCAAATTATTCCTTTGAATAATATATTTGACGCAATTCTAAAAAAAGGTGCAGACTAGAGTATCTTTCAATAAATAATATTAGAATTTATTTTCATAAGATGAATATATTTTTGTGTGTGTAGGAATGGTATGTAAAAAGCATTTGCATGAATGAATAAATTAATAAATAAAAAAATATGAGTTTGCATTCATGCTGGAATTTGAGTGTGCATTTAAATTCATATTTCAAATTTAGGGTTTGGAAATTTAAAACTAAAATTAGGCAACAAAATAGGAATCGGAGAGAAAACAAAACTATAATAATAATAAGGTGCTAGATGAGCTTTTCTTCATTTTAAAAAAAATATGCTGACCGCTCAAAATTATTTGCAACGTGTGTATATATATATAACATATTATATATATATATATATATAGCATAAAGGAATGCCACGCTCGATACTGTCCTTAATATAATATATTTAGTTTAGCATAGGAGAAGTAAATTAACCTCCATCGCGCAATACATGGAGAGAAAAGCTAACAGAAGGTATTTGAACTACGAGAAAATGCATGGCTTTCCAATACATGCCACAGAATCGCCTAGCTTTTAGCACCGGATCGGATCTCAGCCAAACACCTGTACACGCGCATCTGACGGGGAGATATCGGCAGGTTGTTGAGATCCTACGCGAGCTCCACGGGCGTCACAACCCGCCGTGCTTAGGGATGGATTCGGATCGGATACGCATGAAAACGAATTCGAATGTCACTATTTACCATATTTTAATCCGAATACGGATACGAATACGGATACTATCGGATACGAATATAAAACGGATAGTTCGAATTCGGATTTACATTTGAATACTTACTTGATTTAGAACATAGCATCATAACAAGTATTAATTTGTTTTATCGATGGATTTATAGTTGATAAAAATCACATTACAAGCAAATAATGAACAATAGTATATTTATGAACAAATTATGAATATCATATTTTTTAAATAAATTATTTATACCTGGTATATTTATATTTTGGACTCTAATTATAATCTTTTTGTATATTAAGTATATTTGTATTTTGGACTCTAAAACTCCAATAATCTAATGAATTCAAAATTATACTTTTTAATATTATTAAAATTTATCATTGTATATCACTAGTAATGTAAGATTAACACAGTCATTTGTTTATGATATAAATATTTTTAACATTTTAAATGGTGTACTTCTGTTTTTAGTATATTATTTAATGTTTAAAATCACTTGTAATTAGTAATTAGTAATAAAAGTAAGTTTAAATTGATTTTATTGAATACTTTTTTCTTTCGGATACGAATAGTATCGGATATTTCACGGTTTTGTCGAATGTTGTCGAATACGAATCTTAAACCGGATAGAGAAAAACGAATTCGGATATGTCTATTTAACATCCATATTAAAATCGAATACGAATACGGATATCCATATTAACACTTTATCCGAATACAAATACGGATAATTCGGATGTCCAGACATCTGAATCCATCCCTAGCCGTGCTTGCCGGATTGGGAATGGCGGGCGGCGGTTACAACAGACTCCGGAGATCCAAGTGAACTGCGGGCCTATAAAAACCGAGCCCCCGTACCATCTCGCCTCAAGCTACAGTCTCCACCATCGAGAGCCAAGGGCCTTAGCGGTCATGTGGTATGCCGTGAATTCGCTGTGTGCCGCTGGGAGAGCAGCCGTGGCCGCCGCGTCGAAGCCGATCGAGATGGATAGCAGAGAGAGAAAGGAACGCGCCGTCGTCCTAAGCTCGGCATGTCGTCCTGCAGGCCGGGCCTGGGATCCCACACCGGTGCGTGGGCGTCGTCGTCAGGCCGCCATGCATCAGGGCACCGCTGCGTCGCGTAGTCCGGATCCGCGTCGCCTAGACCTGAGGTGAGAAATCCCCACGAGGTCCTCCATGCCATTCCCTTGCGCGACATTAGACAGTATGGAGTTTGGGCAGTCGGGTGCGTGGGTGGCGTGGTCCGATGTGTTGCGCCGCCATGGTACACGGGCGCCGCTGCCTTGCTTTCCCCAGCGTGAGATAGAAGTAGGTCTCCTGGTCGTGGATGGAAAAATCAACGGCGTGGAATAGATCCTGGGCGTAGAGTCTCATCGCCAAATCCGATCCGTTGATCCAGCCGTGGATGGCTGTGATTGAAATGGCTGATACCCTTTCGGTTATGTGGTTTTTGGGCGCTCGGATTGTGATCGGACGGTCTGCGTGGCATAATCGTTCGGATTAATACAGATCTAATCCTGGCCTTCGATATTTGATCGGACGACCGAGAGTTAACCGTACCCCTTCGCTACGACTGTTTTTCAAAAGAGCCCCTGCACTTTTATACAATCAACCCGCCATCCTGTGCGGAGTTCTCGGTGTCTGGGGGATTTCACGTGTTAGCCCCCTAGTTTTCGGAAAATAGTGGCCGCCGTCCAGAGTCTGGGAATTTCAGGAAATAAAAATCTAAAATGATTTCCAGGATAAAAATAAATATGATAAGCTTAGAAAATTCATAACTTGATGAATTTAGCTCCAAATTGATTCATTCCAGTGGGATTAATTTTGTTTAAGTATTGTTTATTACCTAGTACCTTTGTTTAACCATGAAACTTGATTTAAATATGCTCAATTGAATTAATCTATTCTAGGTGCTAAATAATTTTAGAAATTCATAACTCAATAACCGTAACTCCGTTTTAATCCATTCTAGTTGAATTAGTCTCACAATAATATCTATTATCATCCGGTAACTTTGTTTTGTCATGAGATATAGGTTAAAATGTTGCACTTAGTCTATTATATACTTAACCACGTGGATCTTCGGAAAACCATAACTTCTTAACTGTAGCCCTGAATTTAGTGGTTCTTGTTTCTGCGATCTCGTAGCGACGCGTAGAACAATATTACACAGTTTATTCTTATGTTTGTTGTGATGTTAATTCTGCCTATACCATGTTTGTTTGTATTGCTACGACTACCATGAGGTCACGAGTCACCTGAAGAGCAAGTTGGTACCTGGAATCTCAAAGTGCCAGGCAAGTTGTGCCCTTGATCACTTCTTTTTTACCCACTCATGTTCTAATTAATCATAATGATCTGCATAGGTTAATTTTGATGGGACCCAATAGGTTACCCTAGTTTGACTATCTTTATACCTTGTTCACCACTGAATCTTTGGGTAGTACTTGCTATCGCTTTATGTGGTTTTGGGTATAGAGATACACATTACTATTCATGATTATACTTTTATTGTCAGTTGTTATTTACTATTCATGTTAAGATCATTATGTTAATTGGAACATGGAGAACCACCCGGCAAAACAGTGCTACCACAAGGGTTTAATGGGACGCCCTTGGCTGATTAATTAGGAAAGCTAGTGGAAGACTACCTTACCCGAAAGGGGCAAGGGCAGTAGGGGAGTGGTCAGTGTAGGGAGGCCCTTGGGATGATTTTGCTGCGATGGCGGTCATGTGAGGGGTCCCTGCATTGTAGCTTCCTATAAACTGTAGTAGGTTTTCTGAAGCTAGTGGAACTTTGTAAAGGCCTCGTAGTGTTACCCTGCCTCGCCTCCTCGGTAGAGGTGTATGGGATTGGCCGTCCCTTGGCAGATGGGTAACATGACTTGTGGGTAAAGATGCGCAACCTCTGCAGAGTGTAAAACTGGTATACTAGCCGTGCTCACGGTCATGAGCAGCTCGGACACTCACATGATTAATTTATGGAACTAAATTCAATATGTCATATGCATTGCATCGCAGGTGATGATGTTACTTTTGTTCTACTACTTAATTGGGTTGGTATTTACTTATACTTAGTAATTGCTAATAAAATTTTGACCAACTTTAAAAGCAATGCTCAGCTTCAACCATCCTCTTTGGTAAGCCTTACACTTCACGTGAGCTCCCACCTTTGGCGAGTTCATGCACATTATTCCCCACAATTTGTTGAGCTATGAACGTATGTGAGCTCACTCTTACTGTCTCACACCCCCCCCATAGGTCAAGAACAGGTACCACAAGATGAGGCGCATGGAGGATGCTGTGACGAGTTCGTGAGAGGTCTAGGCCATCGTCTCCCAGTCAACTTTGGGTTGCTGGACCGTTGTCTCCTTATAATGTAATTATTTATTTATTTTGTGCACAACTCCTATTATATAGTAAAGATGTGACATTCGATCCTGTGCCATGATTCATCATATGTGTGAGACTTGGTCCCAGCACACCTGGTGATTATGTTCGCGCCCGGATCTTGGTGCCCCTAAAACCCGAGTGTGACAGAAGTGATATCAGAGGAATGTTGACTGTAGGACGAAACCTAGATAGAACTGGACAACCATTGTCTATTTACCTTTGCTACTCTGATTCTTTTCTGAACTTTTCTTAATCTTTTCTCATCTATTTCCGCTTTACTCTGATTATCCTTACCTTTTTCCTTCTAAAGACAAACTTGGATTTCACACTTTGAAATCCTGTGCTTAAAGTGACTTTTAGAAATAGGAGACCTACTCTTAGTTACAAAAACAAAACTATTTTTATAAGTATATATGTGCTTGAATGTTTGTTCTTGTGATACATGTCTGATTTGGATCTTTGATTGAGTGTGATGAGTTGTGGATTAATGTCCACAATTACATCTGCATATGCATATAGGCATAAATATAAATAAATAAAAATCATAAGATGACTATACAAACTAAGAATACCCCCATTAAAAATATATCTAGCCTAATAGCTCCATCTTGTCTTGAAAGGTTCCCCTTATATTAATAGGTCCATACTATCTCAAAAGATTCTAGTATATCCTAATAATATATATCATACCCTGGTAGATCTATCTAACCTAAACTAGTCTAATCTAGATCATATCTAATCTAATATGTTCTAATCTAGTGTAAGTTGCTTAATGCCGATACAAGGACAAGGCCATGCTACTAATCCACTTACGCCTAAATTGGTGACTTAGATCAACTCAGCCATACATGAACCACTTGACCTACATAATAGGTTACATAACCTATCCCACCCATCTGGAATCAAACAACCAAACCAGATTCAGACAAATCTCATTTAACTCATAGCCTAGCTGCTCCACCTACTACTTTATCTTAACTACATGTCCCTAATTTGGATAACAAACTTCAAGAACGAAGATCGAAGATGATCGACCTCATCAAATCAAGGAAGAATAAGACTCAAGCTAGTTCTTCAAAAGAATCAAGAGCCACAATCTTGGATGAAGTCTTTCCTTACCACACTCTTTCTTACCCAAACCTCTCTATGCTTTAAAGACATCTTTTACCATACACAATAAAGTGGAAATACATACCTATGCTCTCTTAATCACCCACTATTGACTATAAAGAAAAAAATGTGACTCTGGATTTTTGAACCAATTATAGACTAAAAGCTGAATTACAAACCAATCATTTTGTATCACTTGTCTTAACTAATCTCGAGGACGAGATTATTTTTAAGGGGGTAGAATTTGTAACACCACAAAATCATATTTTGGGTAATTTAGAAAATTTTATCTTGAGACTTAAATAAATGTGTTTTCAAATAAGAGATTAAATAAAAGATCCATATGAGTCAAATTATTCCTTTGAATAATATATTTGACGCAATTCTAAAAAAAGGTGCAGATTAGAGTATCTTTCAATAAATAATATTAGAATTTATTTTCATAAGATGAATATATTTTTGTGTGTGTAGGAATGGTATGTTTAAAAGCATTGCATGAATGAATAAATTAATAAATAAAAAAAATTATGAGTTTGCATTCATGCTGGAATTTGAGTGTGCATTTAAATTCATATTTCAAATTTAGGGTTTGGAAATTTAAAACTGAAATTAGGCAACAAAATAGGAATCGAAGAGAAAACAAAACTATAATAATAATAAGGTGCTAGATGAGCTTTTCTTCATTTTAAAAAAAAATATGCTGATCGCTCAAAATTATTTGCAACGTGTGTATATATATAACATATTATATATATATATAACATAAAGGAATGCCACGCTCGATACTGTCCTTAGAGCATCTCCAATAGTTATGTAAACAACTTCTTAAATATGAATTTAAGAAGTTTTCGGGTAAAACTCTTCTCCAATGGTTATGTAAAGCAGGTCCTTAAATTTACAGACTCCCTACAAAACCCAATTCCATCCCTACATTTACGAACCTCGTTGGGACTCCCTAAATCAATGTTGGTTCTAAATCCATCGCGAAAACCATATTTCGGCTACCGTTTTGTGTCGTCCTACCGTCCTATTGACCACAAATATATCTTCAGTGCCATGTGTTGTCTTCGTGCCGTCACCGCGACCTTCTAGTTTTTTTTTGACAATTTCAACCTTTCAAGACATTATGGAAGGTTGTTGATGTGCTAGCTCAATTAAAAATAGAAAGCATGCTCACTCACTTTTTTGTTGATATGAATAATTTTAAAAATTAGCAACTAATAAATAGAAAACTGTTGGAGCACACACATTTTTCTACTCCTTAAAGTGATTTAGCAACTTCTTAAATCTATAATTTAGGGTGTTAAATTTACATAATTATTGGAGATGCTCTTAATATAATATATTTAGTTTAGCATAGGAGAAGTAAATTAACCTCCATCGCGCAATACATGGAGAGAAAAGCTAACAGAAGGTATTTGAACTACGAGAAAATGCATGGCTTTCCAATACATGCCACAGAATCGCCTAGCTTTTAGCACCGGATCAGATCTCTGCCAAACACATGTACACGTGCATCTGACGGGGAGATATCGGCAGGTTGTTGAGATCCTACGCGAGCTCCACGGGCGTAACAACCCGTCGTGCTTGCCGGATTGGGAATGGCGGGTGGCGGTTACAACAGACTCCGGAGATCCAAGTGAACTGCGGGCCTATAAAAACCAAGCCCCCGTACCATCTCGCCTCAAGCTACAGTCTCCACCATCGAGAGCCGAGGGCCTTAGCGGTCATGTGGTATGCCGTGAATTCGCTGTGTGCCGCTGGGAGAGCAGTCGTGGCCGCCGCGTCGAAGCCGATCGAGATGGATAGCAGAGAGAGAAAGGAACTCGCCGTCGTCCTAAGCTCGGCATGTCGTCCTGTAGGCCAGGCCTGGGATCCCACACCGGTGCGTGGGCGTCGTCGTCGGGCCGCCATGCATCAGGGCACCGCTGTGTCGCGTTTCCGGATCCGCGTCGCCCAGACCTGAGGTGAGAAATCCCCACGGGGTCCTCCGTGCCATTCCCTTGCGCGGCATTAGACAGTATGGAGTTTGGGTAGTCGGGTGCGTGGGTGGCGTGGTCCGATGTGTTGCGCCGCCATGGTACACGGGCGCCGCTGCCCAGCTTTCCCCAGCGTGAGATAGAAGAAGGTCTCCTGGTCGTGGATGGAAAAATCAACGACGTGGAATAGATCCTGGGCGTAGAGTCTCATCGCCCAATCCGATCCGTTGATCCAGCCGTGGACGGCTGTGATTGAAATGGCTGATACCCTTTCGGTTATGTGGTTTTTGGGCGCTCGGATTGTGATCGGACGGTCCGCGTGGAATACCAGTTCGGATTAATACAGATCTAATCCTGGCCTTCGATATTTGATCGGACGGCCGAGAGTTAACCGTACCCCTTCGCTACGACTGTTTTTCAAAAGAGCCCCTGCACTTTTATACAATCAACCCGCCATCCTGTGCGGAGTTCTCGGTGTCTGGGGGATTTCACGTGTTAGCCCCCGAGTTTTCGGAAAATAGTGGCCGCCGTCCAGAGTCTGGGAATTTCAGGATATAAAAATCTAAAATGATTTCCAGGATAAAAATAAATATGATAAGCTTAGAAAATTCATAACTTGATGAATTTAGCTCCAAATTGATTCATTCCATTGGGATTAATTTTGTTTAAGTATTGTTTGTTACCTAGTACCTTTGTTTAACCATGAAACTTGATTTAAAATTGCTCAATTGAATTAATCTATTCTAGGTGCTAAATAATTTCAGAAATTCATAACTCAATAATCGTAACTCCGTTTTAATCCATTCTAGTTGAATTAGTCTCACAATAATATCTATTATCATCTGGTAACTTTGTTTTGTCATGAGATATAGGTTAAAATGTTGCACTTAGTCTATTATATACTTAACCATGTGGATCTTCGGAAAACCATAACTTCTTAACCATAGCCCTGAATTTAGTGGTTCTTGTTTCTGCGATCTCGTAGCGACGCGTAGAACATTATTTCACAATTTATTCTTGTGTTTGTTGTGATGTTAATTCTGCCTATACCATGTTTGTTTGTATTGCTACGACTACCGTGAGGTCACGAGTCACCTGAAGAGCAAGTTGGTACCTGGAATCTCAAAGTGCCAAGCAAGTTGTGCCCTTGATCACTTCTTTTTTTACCCACTCATGTTCTAATTAATCATAATGATCTGCATAGGTTAATTTTGATGGGACCCAATAGGTTACCCTAGTTTGACTATCTTTATACCTTGTTCACCACTGAATCTTTGGGTAGTACTTGCTATCGCTTTATGTGGTTTTGGGTATAGAGATACACATTACTATTCATGATTATACTTTTATTGTCAGTTGTTATTTACTATTCATGTTAAGATCATTATGTTAATTGGAACATGGAGAACCACCCGGCAAAACAGTGCTACCACAAGGGTTTAATGGGACGCCCTTGGCTGATTAATTAGGAAAGCTAGTGGAAGACTACCTTACCCGAAAGGGGCAAGGGCAGTAGGAGAGTGGTCCGTGTAGGGAGGCCCTTGGGATGATTTTGCTGCGATGGCGGTCATGCGAGGGGTCCCTGCATTAGAGCTTCCTATAAACTGTAGTGGGATTTCTGAAGCTAGTGGAACTTTGTAAAGGCCTCGTAGTGTTACCCTGCCTCGCCTCCTCGGTAGAGGTGTATGGGATTGGCCGTCCCTTGGCAGATGGGTAACATGACTTGTGGGTAAAGATGCGCAACCTCTGCAGAGTGTAAAACTGGTATACTAGCCATGTTCACGGTCATGAGCAGCTCGGACACTCACATGATTAATTTATGGAACTAAATTCAATATGTCATATGCATTGCATCGCAGGTGATGATGTTACTTTTGTTCTACTACTTAATTGGGTTGGTATTTACTTATACTTAGTAATTGCTAATAAAATTTTGACCAACTTTAAAAGCAATGCTCAGCTTCAACCATCCTCTTTGGTAAGCCTTACACTTCACGTGAGCTCCCACCTTTGGCGATTTCATGCACATTATTCCCCACAACTTGTTGAGCTATGAACGTATGTGAGCTCACTCTTGCTGTCTCACACCCCCCCACAGGTCAAGAACAGGTACTACAAGATGAGGCGCATGGAGGATGCTGTGACGAGTTTGTGAGAGGTCTAGGCCATCGTCTCCCAGTCAACTTTGGGTTGCTGGACCGTTGTCTCCTTATAATGTAATTATTTATTTATTTTGTGCACAACTCCTATTATATAGTAAATATGTGACATTCGATCCTGTGCCATGATTCATCATATGTGTGAGACTTGGTCCCAGCACACCTGGTGATTATGTTCGCGCCCGGGTCTTGGTGCCCCTAAAACCCGGGTGTGACAAGCTATTACCTTTCCTTTCTGCATTAACACACATTCAAGTCCTAGATGCGATGCATCACAATACACATCAAATCCTTGGTGAATATTAGGCATTACTAACTGGTGTAGTGGTTAGCTTTTCTTTTAATTCTTCAAAACATTTCTAACATGCTTCATCCCACTTAAACTCTTTACCTTTCTTGAAGTAAGAGGTTTCATTATCTTGGAGAAGCCTTCGATGAATCTTCTATAGTATCCTGCTAATCCAAGGAAACTCATGATCTTAGACACATCTGATGTTTGCTTCCAATAAAATATTTCACTTATTTTACCGAGGTCTACCTTGATTCCTCTATCTATGATAATATGCCCTAGGAAAGCGACTTCTTTCAGCCAAAAATCACACTTTGAGAATTTTGCATACAACTGGTTGTCACGAAGCTTCTGCAGAACTAGTCATGTACTATGTACTATGTACTTGATGATACTTGGAATAGACCTTTCGCAAGATGCCACTTCTGTCAGAGAATCTCCTCGGAATACCACTCATGTACTTGATGACAACGGAGTAGGTATTGCTAGAATCTCCTTAGAACTATCCTCTAAGATTACACCATTCCTCACTTGAAGGTGGTGTAGCTCCATAGGGACTTCCTCCACTACCACTTGGTAGAAAGGAGCCTATCGTGGTGGAGGAATATGGTTGGTGTTTACACAGGTGGTCTGGAGAGTACGCACCACCTACAAGAGAAAGTGTCACTTTAGCTGAATTTTAAAGAGGCCAGATTAATAAAATAAATTTATAAGAGCAAAATAATGTGAATAGACTCGGCTTTCTATTTCTAACTAGTCTAACGACCTAGAGTCAACATAGCTCTAATACCACTTCTGTCACACCCAGTTTTAGGGGCAAAATCGAATGTATAGCATATGTGTGCCAGGATCTATTTTCCACACATATGTTGACATCACAAGCGTAATATATCAAAAGACAATGCAATAAAGGTGTAAAAGAGAGTATAGTAACTTTATTATATCATCCAGACTTTAAAAGTCATAAATAGTATAATCATCAAAGTACAGCGGAAATAACATGGGTAATCTCCCACAGGAAGATGACTGGTGCGTCGCTAGACTCAGTACTCATCGTCACCATCGTCACAGTCTTCCTCATCAACTTCTGATCAAAAATTCAGTAAGGGGTGAGCTCACTTATGGTGGGGGCTCAGCAAGTGGGAGGAGTTATGAAAGCTTAACAAGGTAGGCTATGGTTAAGCGGTAAGCATTTTAGTTGATCAATATTTTATTAACAACGCCTAACTTACTAATTGTAAGTGTATCCCAAAATATCCCAATTAATCATAAGCATAGGATTATATCTCAAAAACACTTAAGTGAAACCACTTAAGCAAACCATTTATAAATCATCGCATCCTGATTTAGTTCACCATCTTTAAGTTCAATTATCATGTGAGGGTCCATGTTACTCTTAACCATGAGCACAACTGACATATCAGGTTTACACTCTGCAGAGGTGGTACAACCTTACCCACAAGCCATGTATCCCATGTAGACTAGGTTGTACGGACCCTTAAACACTGCCGAGATGAATGAATAGGGATCCATAATGAGGCTTTCACAAAATAGCCTTAGTACAAAGTCACCCGCTAAGGTTTCCACGTCTGTTTTAGTGACCCTCTGTAATATCCAAATTGTAAGGGAGAATAAAAGGAGGAATGGTTTCCTTTGAATAGGTGTGTGTATCTCCATTTATCATTACATGTGGCTACTCATGTTTAAAAATGAGTAAATCATTACTAAGACACAAATAAACCATTACATCATATTGGATTTTTTGCTTGTGCATTTAAAACAATAATAATATGAATAAAAATAAAATAATAATGAGAAGAGGATTTGAGAAAAAAGGGAAGAAAAGAAAACGAGAGTATATAAGATATAAAGAAAAATATATAAATAAATGCACCTTTTTCATACTGGCATCTTTGGTTTGAATATTTAATCTAAAGTACAAATTCACAACAAAGATTTAAATTCAAATATGTGATTCAAAAATAAAAAAAGAAGGAAAGAAAATAGAAAAGAAAAGAAAAAGGAAAGGAAAATCGGAAATGCTTCATGGGCCAGAACCTCCAAACCGGCCCAATTCCCCTCTGTGCACGGCTCGAGTGAAGGCTCTGACAACCTGTCCCCACCTACCAGTCTCACATCGCGCAAAACCCGCCCGCGGTGGCATGCGCCGATAGCTAGGGCCTAGTGGCCAGGGTCAGTTCTGGCACGCACTCACGTATACATTCGCCACTGCCACGTGGACCCGCTTTGTCATCCTCGCTTCGTCGAAGCGGTATCCGCGCCTGCCTCACACCGACTGACCGGTGGGACCCCTGTACTGTGCTTCTTCCCCGCGAGCGCAAGACTCAGACCACGCTGGCTGGCACGCACTTTCCGCAGACCGCCGTAACAAACCTTCGATTGGGACCATAAGTAGGGCGCGGAAGCTCATAGGGCTCCTGTTTCCCCTCTCCAACAGCCCTAATTTCGCTGAGCCAAATCCTATCGCCGCCGTACTCCAATTGCAGTAGAGATCCGCCACCAGTGGACTGCCTCTAGGCTAGCGACCCACCCTCAGCGTACCACCAATGAAAATCGTCGAGGCACCATGAAGCTGTGGGCGACCTCGTGCTAGCTCAGGCATCTTCGGTGCGCGGTGAATTCCTCGCCAGAGTCCCTCACCGCCGCGGAGCTGCTTCACGACAGGGGACTAGCGCGCCTTCACTGCAATCGTGGGTGAGCACCATCCATTCCAATTCCACATCGCCTAGACGTTGTTTAGCACCTAGTGTTGTTGGGTATGTATGACCCACATCGGAATTAGCCCTATGCCGGCGACAGCGCCGCCGTGATGCTCTGTTCTCACCGCCCGGTCGACTCTAGCGTGGGGATAAAGGGGAGGTTAACTGTGGACCATCGATTGAATGCTTGACGGCTCAGATTAGATGGAGAAAACGGTTCAGGGTAGACTTTTGTGAATCGTGCGATATGAACTGAGGGTTGAGATTGATATCCATCTTGATTTAACCCTGACCACAGATCTTGGATCCTAGGGTAGTCAACACGTAACGCTTCATTGTGAGTAGAACTAATCTGCACCGCCCGCGTGAGATCCGATGGCTAGGATCCTAAGATACCCCTTCACGTGGCATTTATCTAAAGAGACCTTATGTTATTAATGATTTAACCCACAGTCCTCTTGGGTTACCCCCTATGTCTCGTGAAATTTTATTGTTTAGTCCCTGCGCTTCTCTGTATTAGCTGCCCGATCCAGAGACTAAGGAAAATAGGAAATAATCACATAAATTGATTTTTAATGCATAAATAAATGTTAGAACTTGTTTAATTTGTAGAAAATCCATATGAACTCCAAATTGGTCTATTCCAGTTCCTAAATTTTTGTAATATTATTTTCCAACCATTAGTGTCACTGTTTTGGCATGAAAGTCACATTAAAATTTATCTATCACTTAATCTTGTATTAAATACGTAAAACCTTTGGAAATTCATAACTTAAAATCTATAACTCCAAATTTAATGATTCCAGTTCCTATGATCTTATTTTAGTGTCTAGATTATTACTGTGTATTTTATTTACATGTTTGGTGTGATGTTAATTTTTGCTATACTATGTGTGTTTGTACTGATGCGAGTAGACGAGCAAGCTACAAAGGATCCTGAGGTTCAGTTGGTAGAGACTGATGAGCAGGAGCTCATGGAAGGCAAGTTGTGCCCTTGATCACTTCTTTTACCCAGTCATGTTCTTATTAATCCGCATAGGTTAATTTTGATGGGACCCAATAGGTTACCCTAGATTTTGACTATCTTTATACCTTGTTTCACCACTAGTTTTACTACTAAATTTTTGGGTAGTACATGCTATTGCTTTATGTGGCTTTGGGTATAGAGATATTAATCACTCATTTTTATACTCTTTATTATCTGTTTATTATTTATTGTTCATGATAAGATCATTATGTTAATGGGAACATGGAGAACCACCTGGGAAAATAGTGCTACCACAAGGGTTTAATGGGACGCCCTTGGCTGATTAACTGGGAAAGCTAGTGGATGACTACCTTACCCAAAAGGGGCAAGGGCAGTAGGGGAGTGGTCAGTGTACGGAGGTCCTTGGGTTGATTTTGTTGCGATGGCGGTCAGGTGAGGGATTCCTGCACTAGAGCTTCCTATAAACTGTAGCGGGTTTTCTAAAGCTAGTGGAACTTTGTAAAGGCCTCGTAGTGGTACTCTGCCTCGCTTCCTTGGTAGAGGTGTATGGGGTCTGATCAACTCCGTGGAAAATGGGTAACATGACTTGTGGGTAAAGATGTGCAACCTCTGCAGAGTGTAAAACTGGTATACTAGCCGTGCTCACGGTCATGAGCGGCTTGGACACTCACATGATTAATTTATAGATCTTAAACTCAATTTGTCATATCATGGCATCTAGGATTATTTTGTTATTACTTTTACTTATTATTACTAAGGTTTGGTATTCACTTATACTTAGTAACTGCTAATAAAATTTTGACCAATTTACAAAAGCAATGCTCAACTTCAACCTTTATCTTATTGATCAGCCTTACACATCACTTGAACTCCCACCTTTGGTGAATTCAAGCACATTATTCCCCACAACTTGTTGAGCTATGATCGTATGTGAGCTCACTCTTGTTATCTCACACCCCCCCCACAGGAGAAGAACAGGTGGTCGAAGAGGAGCCACCTAATAGTGGGGCTTTCGACCTGATCTAGGTGGGTCTCAAAGTCAGCTTTATGGCACCAGGGAATAATATTTAGTTCGCTTTATTTTATTATTTATTTTTGTAAGACTTGCGCTATGTAATAAGTACATTTATGGTATTTATGACATTTATCTCTATGCACTCTGTTATTATATGTGTTGTCTTCTCTAGCGCATATATGAGATGCACCCGGCTTTGTCCCTTAAAGCCCGGTTGTGATAGAAGTGGTATCAGAGGAAATGTTGACCGTAGGACGAAACCTAGATAGAAATGGACAAAACCCTTACCTACTTACCTTACTCTGATTCTTTCTATACTTATCTTGATCCTGTCTCACCTTCTACTGTTCTACTCTAATCATTCTTACCTTTTCTAGTCTGAGACAAGATGGATTTCACACCTTGGAATCCTACATGTATGACCTTTTTAGGAGATAGGAGGCCTAAGACAAAATCAAAACTATTTTCGCTATTTAAAAATGTTGTTTGATTGTTCTGATGATAAATGTCTGATTTGCTTCTTTGATTGATTGAAATATTATTTATGGACATCTTAGCATGTACCACCATAAGGTAATAAATTAGCTTAGTATGTAAAACACCAATCTGCTTAGCTAACAAATCCCCAAAGTAACATGATTCATAATTACCTGCCTTGTCTACTATTCTCTCTTACCATATGTATCTAACTCAGATGGTCAATACCAGGAGGGGTGGTGGAATTGATTTACCTCCCAGACGACACACTCGGAGGATATTTAGACAACCCCAGCCATAATCAGCAGAGATGAATCCTCTTAATCCCCCACCAGGCGGAGTTGACCCACTGGTTACAGCTCAGATGAGGATGATGCAACAAATGGCGGACACTATGGTAGATATGCATGCTCAGATGCAGCAAGAACGCCAGGAGATGCGCCAGGAACAAGAAGAGATACGCCAGGAGTTGTGCCAGGAGCTAGAAGAGATACGCCAGGAGAGAAGGGCGCAATAGCAACTTCAACAACAATAGCAACAGCAGCAACAGCAACAAGTACCATTGCCTCCACCACCACCACCAGTTCCAGCTCGTGATAAGCATCAGGAGTTTATGAGCCATAAGCCACCGACCTTCACCAGTTCACTAGGCCCACTAGATGCAGATGATTGGTTGAAGTCAATTGAGAAGATGCTCAACATCGCCCAATGCTCAGACCGAGAGAAAGTTCTTTATGCCTCTAGTTGTCTGACAGGTCCTGCTGCTGACTGGTGGGATTCTTATGTGGCTGCCCATGATGCTGCTGACACTATTACTTGGGCAGAATTCAGTACATAGTTCAGAAACTACCGCATTCCAGCTGGATTGATGAAGATCAAGAAGAAGGAGTTTATGTCATTGAAGCAAGGCAACATGTCTGTCAGCGAGTACAGAGATAAATTCATTCAGCTGTCGAGATATGCTCCGGATGAAGTTGCTGAGGATGAGAGAAAGCAGGAGCACTTTATTGAAGGACTTGATGGACCCCTACAGTATGCAATGGTTGCACACACATTTCCATCATTTCAGAGGATACTGGATAAGGCTCTTGCTATTGAACACAAGCGTGTTCAACTGGGAGACTTGAAGATGAAGGCTATCTCACAGGGACAGGGTAGTAGCAGTGTTCGTCCTCGCTACGTTCCACCACAGGGTACACCTACTCGTCTAGGAGGAGGACCACGCCCAGCTCAGTATGCTCCATAGGGGTCTCCACGGACACCTCCTACTCGTCATGCTACTCCCACTGGCACCCCAACAAGGTCTGTAGGACAGAAGACCGGCCCTACATGCTTCAAGTGCAGTCAGATTGGACACTATGCTAATGCTTGTTCGGTTGGGAATTCTGGTACACCAGCTAAGAACAAGCAACAGACTCCTGGCAAGGGATACTCTATTGCTAGGGTTAATCAAGTCAGCGTTGATGCTACTCCTTATGGTGCTGACATCGTACTTGGTATGTTTTACATTAATGCCATTCATGCAGCCATATTTTTTGATTCTGGTGCTACACATTCATTCATGTTTGCTCGATATGCCAACACAAATGAGATACCACTGCTAAATATGAGAAAACCAATGATAGTAATCACACCTAAAGGGCCTATTGAGGCAAATCAAATGACACGTAGATTGACATTAACAATTATGGGAAGAGAATTTGGAGCTACTGCTATAATATTAGAAGCAAGCAGTATAGATCTAATCCTTGGTATGTCATGGTTAAGAAAGGCAAAGGCCATTATAGCATGTGGTAGGGGTACTGTAGAACTCACCAGCCCTAAAGGAGAAAGATTTCAAGTTCAAATTGCAGTAACCACCTCTTCCAAACGGGCGATATACTTTATAGCTGAGTTTGTTGGTGACAACATCCGTGTGGTTAGAGATTTTCTGGATGTCTTTCCAGAGGAGTTACCAGGGATGCCACCAGATAGGGAAGTTGAGTTTGTTATTGATCTCTTACATGGGACTGCCCCTATATCTAAACGGCCATACAGGATGTCTGTAGAAGAATTAAAGGAGCTTAAGAAGCAGTTAACGGAGTTACAAGAGGCTGGGTATATTCGCCCGAGTTCCTCACCTTGGGGAGCGTCGGTACTGTTTGTACAGAAGAAGGATGGATCACAGAGGATGTGTGTGGATTATAGATCTCTTAATGATGTTACTGTGAAGAACAAGTATCTGTTACCCCGCATTGAGGATTTATTTGACCAGATGAGAGGTGCAAGGGTATTCTCGAAGATTGATCTCCGAACAGAATACCATCAAATGAAGCTTAGACCATCGGATATTCCCAAGACGGCTTTCTCGACACGATATGGATTATATGAGTTCACTGTTATGTCGTTTGGATTAACCAATGCACCAGCTTATTTTATAAATTTGATGAATAAGGTGTTTATGGAGTATTTGGACAGATTCGTCGTGGTGTTCATCGACGATATTCTTATCTATTCTAAGAGTGAAAGTGACCACGATGAACATCTGAGATTGGTGCTACAGAAGCTACAAGATAATCAACTCTATGCCAAGTTTAGCAAATGCGAGTTTTGGATTGATAAGGTGCCATTCCTTGGACATATTATTTCTAATGGAGGAATAGCAGTGGATCCTACTAAAGTGAAGGAGATAATGGAATAGAGCGTGCCCACCACCGTCACTGAGATTCAGAGTTTCTTGGGGCTTGCAGGATATTATCGGAGATTTATTGAAGGATTCTCTAAGATCGCTAAGCCTATGACCTCACTTCTAGAGAAGGGCAGAGAATTTAAGTGGGACGAGAAGTGCTAATACAGCTTTGATCAATTGAAGAAGAGATTGATGTCACCACCAGTGTTGGTTATGCTAGATCTACAGAAGGGATTTGACATTTATTGTGATGCATGTGGCCAAGGATTAGGATGTGTGCTCATGCAAGAAGGACATGTGATCGCATATGCGTCTCGTCAGTTGCGGAAACATGAATTGAACTACCCCACTCATGATTTAGAGCTGGCTACCGTTGTGCATGCGCTTAAGATTTGGAGACATTACATTATGGGAACTAAGTGCCAAGTGTACACGGATCATAAGAGTTTGAAGTATATATTCACTCAGAAGGATCTCAACCTTAGGCAACGCCGTTGGTTGGAGCTCATTAAGGATTATGATTTGGACATTCATTATCACCCGGGCAAGGCGAATTTGGTTGCAGATGCCTTGAGTCGGAAGGAGCACGTTCATTCAGTTGTTGTTGTCCAGCTACCCGATGAGATTGTTGAGGATTTCAGGAGACTTAACTTGGGGATAGTTGCTCACGCTGAAGGAGTCACTATTGAAGTGGAATCTACCTTGGAGCAAGAAATTCGTAAGGGCCAGATTGGTGATGCTAAAATTCAAGAGATTAAGGATCTAATTACGGAAGGTAGAGATTCAGAATTCACATAGGATGAGCAAGGTACTATATGGTTCAAGGATCGGATATGTGTTTCGGAGATTGATAGCCTTCGTGAGACTATACTAAAGGAAGCCCATGATTCTGATTACTCTATCCACCCTGGTAGCACTAAGATGTATTAGGATTTGAAGCAGAAATACTGGTGGTATGGATTGAAAAGGGATGTTGCTGCACTCGTGGCTAAGTGTGATGTGTGTCAAAGGGTCAAGGCCGAACATCAAAGACCAGCTGGACTATTGCACCCATTGAAGATACCCGAGTGGAAATGGGAAGAAATTGGTATGGATTTCATTGTTGGACTACCCCGCACCCCTGCTGGGTATGACTCCATTTGGGTGATTGTGGATAGATTGACAAAAGTGGTCCATTTCATACCGATGAGGACTAATTACACGGGAGCCAAGCTAGCAGAATTGTATATGACTCGGATAGTTTGTCTACATGGAGTGCCTAAGAAGATCGTGTCTGATCGAGGATCACAGTTTACTTCTCGATTTTGGAAGAAGTTGCATGAGAGCTTGGATACACAGTTGAATTTCAGTTCGGCCTACCATCCTCAGACTGATGGACAGACAGAGAGGAGTAACCAAGTGTTGGAGGATATGTTAAGAGCTTGTGCTCTTAAACATGGTCGAAGTTGGGATAAGAGCTTACCATATGTAGAGTTCTCTTATAATAATAGCTACCAGGCCAGTTTGAAGATGTCACCATTTGAGGCTCTATATGGCAGGAAGTGCAGGACTCCTCTATATTGGGATCAGACAGGGGAAAGACAGTTCTTTGGGCCTAAACTTATACAAGAGGCAGAAGAACAAGTGCAGATGATAAGAGAGAATTTGAGAATTGCACAATCAAGGCAAAAGAGCTACGCTGATAATAGAAGAAGACTACTGGAGTTTAAGGAGGGTGATCACGTGTATCTGAAGGTGTCACCTATCTAGGGTATGAGGATATTTAAAGTTAAAGGAAAATTGTCCCCTCGCTTCATTGGACCTTTCTTGATTTTAAAGCGAGTGGGTGAAGTTGTATATCAACTAGAACTACCCAATCATCTTGCGGATGTACATGATGTATTCCACGTGTCACAACTAAAGAAGTGCCTTAGGGTTCCTGAGGAGCAGCTACCAATGGAGGACCTTAGTGTTCAAGATGACCTGACTTATGATGAGTACCCTATCAAGATTCTGGACACTTTGACTCGAGTTACAAGAAATAACGTGATAAAGATGTGCAAAGTACAATGGAGTCACCACGGAGAAGATGAAGCTACTTGGGAGAGAGAAGAAGAGCTTCACATAGATTTTCCCCATCTTTTCCCTAGTCCTTCCTAAATCTCGAGGACGAGATTCTTGTTAAGGGGGGCAGGATTTGTAATATCCAAATTGTAAGGGAGAATAAAAGGAGGAATGGTTTCCTTTGAATAGTTGTGTGTATCTCCATTTATCATTACATGTGGCTACTCATGTTTAAAAATGAATAAATCATTACTAAGACACAAATAAACCATTGCATCATATTGGATTTTTTGCTTGTGCATTTAAAACAATAATAATATGAATAAAAATAAAATAATAATGAGAAGAGGATTTGAGAAAAAAAGGGAAGAAAAGAAAAAGAGAGTATATAAGATATAAAGAAAAATATATAAATAAATGCACCTTTTTCATACTGGCATCTTTGGTTTGAATATTTAATCTAAAATACAAATTCACAACAAAGATTTAAATTCAAATCTGTGATTCAAAAATAAAAAAAAAGAAGGAAAGAAAATAGAAAAGAAAAAGGAAAGGAATATTAGAAATGCTTCATGGGCCAGAACCTCCAAACCGGACCAATTCCCCTCTGCGCACGGCTCGAGTGAAGGCTCTGACAACCTGTCCCCACCTACCAGTCTCACATCGTGCAAAACCCGCCCGCGGTGGCAAGCGCCGACAGCTGGGGCCCAGTGGCCAGGGTCAGTTCTGCCATGCACTCACGTATACATTCGCCACTACAGCGCGGACCCGCTTTGTCATCCTCGCTTCGTCAAAGCGGTATCCGCGCCTGCCTCACACCGACTGACCAGTGGGACCCCTGTACTGTGCTTCTTCCCTGCGAGCGCAAGACTCGGACCACGCCGGCTGGCGCGCGCTTTCCGCGGACCACCGTAACAAACCTTCGATTGGGACCACAAGTAGGGCGCGGAAGCTCGTAGGGCTCCTGTTTCCCCTCTCCAACAGCCCTAATTTCGCCGAGCCAAATCCTTCCGCCGTCGTACTCCAATTGCAGTAGAGATCCGCCACTAGTGGACTGCCTCTAGGCTAGCGACCCACCCTCGGCGTACCACCAATCAAAATCGACGAGGCGCCGTGAAGGTGTGGGCGACCTCGTGCTAGCTCGGGCATCTTCGGTGCGCAATGAATTCCTCACCGGAGTCTCTCACCGCCGCGGAGCCGCTTCACGATGGGGGGCTAGCGCGCCTTCACTGAAATCGTGGGTGAGCACCATCCGTTCCAATTCCGCATCGCCTAAACGTTGTTTAGCACCTAGTGTTGTTGGGTATGCGTGACCGGCATCGGAATTAGCCCTGTGCCGGCGACAGCACCGCCGTGAGGCTCTGTTCTCATCGCCCGGTCGACTGTAGCCTGGGGATAAAGGGGAGGTTAACTACGGACCATCGATTGAATGCTTGATGGCTCAGATTAGATGGAGAAAACGGTTCAGGGTAGACTTTTGTGAACCGTGCGATATGAACTGAGGACTGAGATTGATATCCATCTTGATTTAACCCTGACCGTAGATCTTGGATCCTAGGGTAGTTAGCACGTAACGCTTCGTTGTGAGTAGAACTAATCTGCACCGCCCGCGCGAGATCCGATGGCTAGGATCCTAAGATACCCCTTCGCGTGGCATTTATCTAAAGAGACCTTAGGTTATTAACGATTTAACTCACAGTCCACTCGGGTTACCCCCTCGTGTCTCGCGAAATTTTATTGTTTAGTCCCTGCGCTTCTCTGTATTAGCTGCCCGATCCAGAGACTAAGGAAAATAGGAAATAATCACAGAAATTGATTTTTAATGCATAAATAAATGTTAGAACTTGTTTAATTTGTAGAAAATCCATATGAACTCTAAATTGGTCCTAAATTTTTGTAATATTATTGTCTAACCATTAGTGTCACTGTTTTGGCATGAAAGTCACATTAAAATTTATCTATCACTTAATCTTGTATTAAATACGTAAAACCTTTGGAAATTCATAACTTAAAATCTATAACTCCAAATTTAATGATTCCAATTACTATGATCTTATTTTAGTATCTAGATTATTACTATGTATTTTATTTACATGTTTGGTGTGATGTTAATTTTTGTTATACTATGTGTGTTTGTATTGATGCGAGTAGACGAGCAAGCTACAGAGGATTCTGAGGTTCAGCTAGTAGAGACTGCTGAGCAGGAGCTCGTGGAAGGCAAGTTGTGCCCTTAATCACTTCTTTTACCCAATCATATTCTTATTAATCATAATGATCTGCATAGGTTAATTTTGATGGGACCCAATAGGTTACCCTAGATTTTGACTATCTTTATACCTTGTTTCACCACTAGTTTTACTACTAAATTTTTGGGTAGTACATGTTATTGCTTTATGTGGCTTTGGGTATAGAGATATTAATCACTCATTTTTATACTCTTTATTATCTATTTATTATTTATTGTTCATGATAAGATCATTATGTTAATAGGAACATGGAGAACCACCCGGGAAAACAGTGCTACCACAAGGGTTTAATGGGACGCTCTTGGCTAATTAACTGGGAAAGCTAGTGTATGACTACCTTACCCGAAATGGGTAAGGGCAGTAGGGGAGTGGTCAGTGTAGGGAGGTCCTTGGGTTGATTTTGCTGCGATGGCGGTCAGGCGAGGGATTCCTGCACTGGAGCTTCCTATAAACTGGAGCGGGTTTTCTGAAGTTCGTGGAACTTTGTAAAAGCCTTGTAGTGGTACCCTGCCTCGCTTCCTTGGTAGAGGTGTATGGGGTCTGATCAACTCCGTGGCAAATGGGTAACACGACTTGTGGGTAAAGATGTGCAACCTCTACAGAGTGTAAAACTAGTATACTAGCCGTGCTCACGGTCATGAGCGGCTCGGACACTCATATTATTAATTTATGGAACTTAAACTCAATTTGTCATATCATTGCATCTGGGATTATTTTGTTATTACTTTTACTTATTATTACTAAGGTTTGGTATTCACTTATACTTAGTAACTGCTAATAAAATTTTGACCAATTTATAAAAGCAATGCTCAGCTTCAACCTTTATCTTATTGATCAGCCTTACACATCACTTGAACTCCCACCTTTGGTGAGTTCAAGCATATTATTCCCCACAACTTGTTGAGCTATGATCGTATGTGAGCTCACTCTTGCTGTCTCACACCCCCCTACAGAAGAAGAACAGGTGGTCGAAGAGGAGCCTCCTAATATCGAGGCTTTCGACTTAATCTAGGTGGCGTCTCCCAGTCAGCTTTGTGGCACGAGGGAATAATATTTAGTTCGCTTTATTTTATTATTTATTTTTGTAAGACTTCCGCTATGTAATAAGTACATATATGGTATTTATGACATTTATCTCTATGCACTCTGTTATTATATGTGTTGTCTTCTCTGGCACATATATGAGATGCACCCGGCTTTGTCCCTTAAAGCCCGGGTGTGACACCCTCTAGGCGAGGTAACTTAGCCAAGACTAGCATCCCATGTTAACATGAGCTGCCATCAAACCACTGCCGCCCCTCTTGCCCATCTTTCAGGTAGGGCTGCTAAGCACTAAGTCTATAAAGCTATTACCAAAGCCAGAGCCATGATAGCACTCGTGGTTGCGCTGTTATCCTAGGTGGTCATTCCATGTTCTATTTAATACAAAATAATCTTGTTTAACCATCAGGTTATCATCATAATACAAATTTCATTTTCGGAACAAAAGTATCATTAAATAGTGACATCATAATGATCAAGTTGAGGAGTAGCACATTTACTAAGCATAATATTTATCCTAGGGTAATCAAGAAATAGGGTTGGTAATTCTAGGTAATCCTAGTTAGGCAAAACCCATTCAATTTATGCAAATATCCAAAAGTAAACATTATTATATGCATTATTTGGGTACAAAAAGAAATGCGGAGGAAGAATCCACTTGCCTTGGTCAAAAGTGTCTTGTGGGTCGTCCTCAAACGTATTTGGGTCTTCTACCACGAAATCAGCTTCTAATATAGATTCACATATTGTACATAAAAAGAAAACATTCACCAAATAAATAAACATATATCATTACATGAATAATATACACCATTACATGAATAACATTCACCATACAAACCATACTTATAATAATGTCTAGAATAAAACCTAAATTATATTCATAATATTAGTCTACACGTATTGACATCCATTTGCTATGACATAAAATAAAAATTCTATTTTTGGATTATTGTCGGCGTTTCGAGACCGGGGGGTCCCCGAGCCGACGAGTGAGTGTGTCGCGTGCCCCAGCCCAGATGGGTCGAGCGCGTGGGCGAGCGCGAAGGGGGAGAGCGAGGTGGCCGGAGCCGGGTCGTGAGGGAGGCGGAGATCCCGCGGCCTTCGTGTTCGTCCCGCGCCCAGGTCGGGTGCGCTTGCAGTAGGGGGTTACAAGCGTCCGCGCGGGTGAGGGGAGCGAGCGGCCCCAAGAGAGCGCCTGCCCCTGCCCTCGTTCCCGCGAGGCCAACCTTCTCTAAGAAGGCCCTGGTCCTTCCTTTTATAGGCGCAAGGAGAGGATCCAGGTGTACAATGGGGGTGTAGCAGAGTACTACGTGTCTAGCGGGGGAGAGCTAGCGCCCTAGGTACACGCCAAGGTGGCAGCCGGAGAGATCTTGGCACCCAGCCGGTGTGGTGTCGTGGCTGTTGGTGGAGCAATGGAGCCTGGCGGAGGGACAGCTGTCGGAGCTGTTGGGTTCTTGCTGACGTCCCCCTGCTTCCGTAAGAGAGCTGAGAGCCTTCGTCGTCATAGGGCTAGCGGGGCGCCATCATTGCCTATCTGGCGGAGCTAGCCAGATGGGACGCCGGTCTTGTTCCCTGCAGCCCGAGTCGGCTCGGGGTAGGGTGTTGATGGCGCTTCCTGTTGACGTGGTGAACTTGTGCCCTAGGTCGGGCGACGTGGGGGCTCCTCCGAAGCCGAAGTCGAGTCTGTCCTGCATGGCCGAGGCTGAGCCTGAGCCCCTAGGTCGGGCGAGGCGGAGGTCGTTCTGCAGAGGCCGGGGCGGAGTCCGAGCCCTGGGTCGGGCGGAGCGGAGTTCGTCGTCTTTCGGGGCCTTAGCCCGAGTCCGAGCCCTGGGTCGGGCGGAGCGGAGTTCGCCGTCTTCCGGGGCCTTAGCCCGAGTCCGAGCCCTGGGTCGGGCGGAGCGGAGTTCGCCGTCTTCCGGGGCCTTAGCCCGAGTCCGAGCCCTGGGTCGGGCAGAGCGGAGTTCGCCGTCTTCCGGGGCCTTAGCCTGAGTCCGAGCCCTGGGTCGGGCGGAGCGGAGTTCGCCGTCTTCCGGGGCCTTAGCCCGAGTCCGAGCCCTGGGTCGGGCGGAGCTTCCTATGGCGCCTTTGGCAAAGCCTGGCCGCCCGTCAGTCTCACTCTTTGCGTTAAATGCCCCAGTGACTTGGTCGGTCGGTGCAGTGATTTAGTCAGGGTTGCTTCTTAACGAAGGCAAGGCCTCGGGCGAGCCGGAGATGCGTCTGCCGTAAAAAAGGGGGCCTCGGGCGAGACGGAAACACCTCAGGGTCGGCTGCCCTTGCCCGAGGCTAGGCTCGGGCGTGGCGTGATCGAGTCGCTCGTATGGACTGATCCCTGACTTAATCAAACCCATCAGGCCTCTGCAGCTTTATGCTGATGGGGGTTACCAGGTGAGAATTAGGCGTCTTGAGGGTACCCCTAATTATGGTCCCCGACAGTAGCCCCCGAGCCTCGAAGGGAGTGTTAGCACTCGCTTGGAGGCTTTCGTCGCACTTTTTTGCAAGGGGACTGTAATACTCAAGTTGTATACCAAGTGTAATAGAGAGAGACCCTCATTTTGTGTGTTTCATTTGCATCATAAAAAGAGCACCTATGCAATTAAGAGTGACTAAATAAAACAATTATTCTAAAATAAAGGAAAAAAATGCATTTGTTGGAGTTTTATGTGTTGTGCATTAAATAAAACCATGAGGATAAAAATGATAAGGTAATAATCATTTGAAGCTTGATTAAACCCTAAATATGAAATTAGGGTTTTGAAAATAAGGAAAAGAGAAGAGATATGAAAATAGAAATAAAATGTATAAATAAACATCTTCAGGCTAAGTATTTTTAATGGCAAAAATAGAGTTTATAAATGAAGATCCACAAAAAGTTTGAATTAAATCAAATTGGGTTTGAAAATAAAGAAAATGGAAAGAAAAATGAAAAAGAAAAAGGTAAAAACCTTACCTGGGCCCTGAACCTGGAATTCGGCCCACTACTGCTTGCACCGCGCGGCAGCCCAATTCTTTATTCTTCCCCCGCGCGGCCCGCTTGCTCTCTGCGTTTTCCTCCACACCGACAAGTGGGCCATGCCCGTCAGCCACAAGCCGCACTCATTTCATCCTTCCTTCCACTTACGCGTAGGGCCCGCGGGACAGTTCCTCATCACGCGCGCCCGGCCAACTGATATCGTGGGCCCACTGCTCGGTCTCACTGCCCTAACTGCGCTCGCTGTGTGTCACCGCGACGTGGGTCCCACACGTCAGCCGGAAGACCCGCTCGCCTCTGTGCTCTGTCTTCTCCACGCTACCCGCCTCGTGAAATCGTCGGCGGCGTGCGCGGTGACCTCGGTGGTTCGTTGTGCACGGCCCGGTCGCGGATGCCGTATTCGCCGCTCTACAAATAGCACGACCGTGCCCTGCTGACCACTCTCGCCCACGTCGACAGCTCACGCCGCGCCAGAACTCCTCGCCGTTAGCCGCCGTAGTTGCTAGCCACCATCGCTCTCGCCGCGTCTCCGCCGTGCGCTCCGGAACAACCCTACGGGGGTGTGGATTGTACAGCGGGGAGAAACCGGGCGCGTTGACATACGACAGGGAGTGAATTTCAAGCAGGAGTCGCGTCACCGCCGTGCGCCGCGACTGCGCTTCCCCGTCATCCGTCTTCGGTGAGTAGACCCTGCGCCGTTGTTACTCTAGCCTCGAGATAGTGTAGAACCTTGTGGATTTGGGTTTCGGGCACTGCGGCTCGGGGTTCACTTTCGCCGGCAAGGGCACCACCACGGCGCACCGTGTACCGAGTCCTATACTCGGTGATGGCCAAAATTAGTTGTAGAATGGGGCTCGGCGTGTCATCAATTTCGCGTGGGTCGCGTGGATTGAGGTATGGCGCTCGGGAGGGCCGGAATCGTGATCTCCGGCGATCCCCGCCGCCGTGCGTGGTGGCTGTTTGCGCGGCTCGGGGTGGGTGGAAGACGAAGCTGGCGCAGCCGTTGGATCGGGCGTGTACGGTTATGATTAGATCACTGCTTACCCCCTTCGCGCTTAAAATCTGGTCCGTTGGCGGTTCATCCGAGGGCATGTGAGCGGAGGAAACGTGGTTGGATCTGGGGCGTCGATCTCGAATCCGATGGGCAGCGTTGCGTACCGCTTCGGCGCCCTTCAGGTCTGATCTGAGCCCTCGGTGTTTAATCCAACGGCCGAGACTCGCCGATACCCCTTCGCGGGGCAGTTTTTCTAAAGAGACCCCCTGTTTTCGCAGAATCAACCCGCCGTCCATGTGTTACTATTCTCTGTGTCTAGGATAACTTACCCCGAGGCCCCTGTGTTTTCTGGAATTTGACGCCCAGTCCAGAGCACGTTTAAAACATATAAATGAATTAGTAAAGGTATTTTTAATACAAAAATAATTCCTAGAACTTAGTTAATTCATAGAAAATTCATTTTAGCTCCAAATTGGTCCATTCCAGTTCCTAAATTTTTGTAATAATATTGTCTACGCAGTAGTGCCTCTGTTTTGGCATGAAAGGCTCATTTAAATTTATCTAATACTTAATCTTGTATTAAATACATAAAAGCTACAGAAATTCATAACTTGAAATATATAACTCCAAATTTAGTGATTCCAGTTCCTATGGTTTCATTTTAATGTGTAGATTTTTACTGTATATTTCATTCATCTGTTTGGTGTGATGTTGATTTTGGCTATACTATGTATGTATTGTGTTGTTGCGAATAGACGAGCAAGCCACTATGGAAACTGAGGTTCAACAAGTAGAAGTAGCTGAGCAGGAGCTCATTACAGGCAAGTTGTGCCCTTGATCACTTACTTTTCCCAGCCATGTTCTTATTAATTTTAATGATCTGCATAGGTTAATTTTGATGGGATCCTTTATGTACCCCAATTTTGATTACCTCTATACCTTGTTCACCCCTGGAATATTTTTGGGTAGTACTTGCTATTGCTTTATGTGGATTGGGTATGGAGATTCATTATTCATGATTATTCTGTTATTATCTTGTTATTATTATTGTTCATGTTAAGATCATTAAATTAATGGGAACATGGAGCGACCACCCGGGAAAACAGTGCTACCACAAGGGTTTAATGGGACGCCCTTGGCTGACTAATTAGGAAAGCTAGTGGAAGACTACCTTACCCGAAAGGGGCAAGGGCAGTAGGGGAGAGGTCAGTGCAGGGAGGTCCCTGGTTGATTTTGCTGCGATGGCTGTCAGCCAGGAACCCTGTACTGGATCTTCCTATAAACTGTAGCGGGTTTTCGGAAGCTAGTGGAACTTTGTAAAGGCCTCGTAGTGGATCCCTAGCCATTCACCTCGGTAGTGTCTAAGGGCCTTGCAAACCCAGGCGACATGGGATACACGACTTGTGGGTAAAGATGCGCAACCTCTGCAGAGTGTAAAACTAGTATACTAGCCGTGCTCACGGTCATGAGCGGCTCGGACCCTCACATGATTAATTATGGAACTTAAGTTTAATTTGACATTTGCATCGCATTTGGGATTATTTTACTATTACTGTTCTTTATTATTATTAAGGTTTGGTATTTACTTACACTTAGTAATTGCTAATAAAATTTTGACCAACTTATAAAAGCAATGCTCAGCTTCAACCTTTATTTCATTGATCAGCCTTACACTTCATGAACTCCCACCTTTGGTGAGCTCATGCCACATTATTCCCCACGACTTGTTGAGCTATGAACGTATGTGAGCTCACTCTTGCTGTCTCACACCCCCCCCCACAGGAGAAGAACAGGTGCTTGATGAGGAGCTGCCTAACACTGAGGAGTTCGATCTGATCTAGGTGGCGTTTCTCAGTCGACATTGGCGCCATCGATCCTTAGTTCGTTTTATGGTTATTCCTTTATTTTGTAATAAGTCTTCCGCTATGTAATAAATACTCTGATGATTTATGACATTTATCTCTATACACTCTGTTATTATATATGTTGTCTTCTTGGCGCATGTATGAGATGCACCCGGCTTTGTCTTTAAAACCGGGTGTTACAGAAGTGGTATCAGAGGAAATGTTGACTGTAGGACGAAACCTAGATAGACTGGACAAACCCTTACCTACTTATCTCATTCTGATTCATTCTACACTCAGCTTACTCTGATTCTTTCTACACTTATCTTGATCCTGTCTCACCTTCTACTGTTCTACTCTGATCATTCTTACCTTTTCTACTCTGAGACAAGATGGATTTCGAACCTTGGAATCCCTACCCCTATGACATTCTTAAGAGTTAGGGAACCCAAAACAAAAGTTAAAACTATTTTCTTAAAAAAGAATGTTGGTTGATTGTGCTGATGCTAAATGTCTGATTTGCTTCTTTGATTGATTGAATTATTATAGATGGACATCTTAGCATGTACCAACATAAGGTATTGAATTAGCTATAGTAGGTGAAATATTAATCTGCTTAGCTAATAAATCCCCCAAAGTAACATGATTGTAATTACTGCCTTGTCTACTGCTCTTTCTTACCATATGTATCTAACTCAGATGGTCAATACCAGGAGGGGTGGTGGAATCGATTTGCCTCCTAACCGACACACTCGAAGAATTTATAGACAACCTCAGCCACAGCCTGCAGGGATGAATCCTCCCAATCCTCCACCAGGCGGAGTTGACCCACTGGTTGCTGCTCAGATAGCGGTGATGCAGCAAATGGCAGACACTATGGCTGATATGCGTGCTCAGATGCAACAAGAACGCCAGGAGATGCGCCAGGAGCGAGATGAGATACGCCAGGAAAGGAGGGCGCAACAGCAGCAGCTGCAACAGCAAATGCAACAACAACAGCAACAAGTACCACTGCCTCCACCACCACCACCACCAGTTCCACCTCGTGATAAGCACCGGGAGTTCATGAGTCATAAGCCACCTACATTCGCTAGCTCACCTGATCCACTGGACGCGGATGATTGGCTGAAGTCCGTTGAGAAGATGCTGAATATTGCACAGTGTACGGACCGGGAGAAGGTTTTATATGCTTCTGGACGTCTGATTGGTCCTGCTGCTGACTGGTGGGATTCTTATACTGCTGCCCATGATGCTGCGGATACTATTACTTGGGCAGAGTTCAGTACACAGTTCAGGAACTACCATATTCCAGCTGGGATGATAAAGATCAAGAAGAAGGAATTTCTGTCGCTGAAGCAAGGAAGTATGTCAGTCAGCGAGTACCGCGACAAGTTTATTCAGCTATCCAGATATGCCCCTGAAGAAGTTGCTGAAGACGAGAGGAAGCAGGAGCATTTCATTGAAGGACTTAATGGACCACTGCAGTATGCTCTAGTTGCACACACATTTCCATCATTTCAGAGACTGTTGGATAAGGCTCTTGCTATTGAACACAAGCGTGTTCAACTGGGCGATTTGAAGAGGAAGGCTATCTCACAGGGACAGGGTAGCAGCAGTGTTCGTCCTCGCTACAGTTCACCACAGGGTACACCGACTCGACCAGGAGGACCACGCCCAGTTCAGCAATCACCACTGAGGACACCTACTCGACAGGCTACACCCACTGGCACCCCGACGAAGTTTGCAGGACAGAGTCCGGGCACTCAATGTTTCAAGTGTGGGAAGATTGGTCATTATGCAAATGTCTGCCCACAGAGGATTGCTACTACTCCAGCTCAGAACAAGCAACAGACCCCTGGCAAGGGATATTCTATAGCCAGGGTGAATCAAGTCAGCGTTGATGATACTCCCGATGGTGGGGACCTCGTAATTGGTATGTTTTATGTTAATGCAATTCCTGCAACCATATTATTCGATTCTGGTGCTACACATTCATTCATGTCTGCTAGATATGCCAACACAAATGAAATACCACTGCTAAATATGAGAAAACCCCTGATAGTAATTACACCTAAAGGGCCTGTTGAGGCGAATCAAATGACACGTAGATTGACATTAACCATTATGGGTAGAGAATTTGGAGCTACTGCTATAATATTAGAGTCAAGCAGTATAGATTTGATCCTTGGTATGTCATGGCTGAGAAAGGCAAAGGCCGTTATAGCTTGTGGTAGAGGTACCATAGAACTCACTACCACTAAAGGAGAAAGATTTCAAGTTAATATTGCAGTAACCTCCTCATCCATGCGTGCAATGTTCTTTATGCCCGAGGAGTTTGTTGGTGACAACATCCGGGTGGTTAGAGATTTTCCGGATGTCTTTCCAGAGGAGTTACCAGGAATGCCACCTGATAGAGAAGGCGAGTTTGTTATTGATCTCTTACCTGGAACCGCCCCTATTTCTAAACGGCCATATAGAATGTTCGTAGAGGAGTTGAAGGAACTGAAGAAGCAGTTAACGGAGTTACAAGAGGCTGGTTACATTCGTCCAAGTTCCTCACCTTGGGGAGCGCCGGTGTTATTTGTGCAGAAGAAGGATGGATCGCAACGGATGTGTGTGGATTATAGATCTCTTAATGATGTTACGGTGAAGAATAAGTATCCGTTGCCCCGTATTGAGGATTTATTTGATCAGATGCGAGGAGCAAGAGTATTTTCGAAGATTGATCTCCGATCCGGTTACCATCAGATGAGGATTAGACCATCGGATATTCCCAAGACGGCTTTCTCGACTCGATATGGATTATATGAGTTTACTGTTATGTCATTTGGATTGACCAATGCACCGGCTTATTTCATGAATTTGATGAACAAAGTGTTTATGGAGTATTTGGACAGATTCGTCGTGGTATTCATCGACGATATTCTTATCTATTCTAAGAATGAGAGTGACCATGAAGAACATCTAAGGTTGGTGCTATAGAAGTTACGAGATAATCAACTCTACGCCAAGTTCAGCAAGTGCGAGTTTTGGATTGACAAGGTGCCATTCCTTGGTCATATTATTTCTAATGGAGGAATAGCAGTGGATCCTGCTAAGGTTAAGGAGATAATGGAGTGGAGAGTGCCCACTACAGTTACTGAGATTCGAAGTTTCTTAGGACTTGCAGGATATTATCGGAGATTTATTGAAGGATTTTCTAAGATTGCTAAGCCCATGACATCGCTTTTGGAGAAAGGAAGAGAATTTAAGTGGGATGAGAAGTGCCAAGAAAGCTTTGATCAGTTGAAGGAGAGATTGATGTCACCTCCAGTATTGATTATGCCAGATCTGCAGAAGGGATTTGACATTTATTGTGATGCATGTGGCCAAGGACTTGGATGTGTGCTTATGCAAGATGGTCATGTGATTGCCTATGCATCTCGTCAGTTGAGGAAGCATGAATTGAACTACCCCACTCATGATTTGGAATTGGCTGCAGTTGTGCATGCACTTAAGATTTGGAGACACTACGTTATGGGAACCAAGTGCCAAGTATACACGGATCATAAGAGTTTGAAGTATATATTCACTCAGAAGGATCTCAACCTGAGGCAACGCCGTTGGTTGGAGCTCATTAAGGATTATGACTTGGAGATTCACTATCACCCAGGCAAGGCGAATTTGGTTGCAGATGCCTTGAGTCGGAAGGAGCATGTTCACTCCGCTTTCGTTGTTCAGCTACCTGATGAATTAGCAAAGGACTTTGAGAGGCTCAACCTGGGAATTGTTACACATACGGAAGGAGTGACTATTGAGTTGGAACCTACCTTGGAGCAAGAAATTCGTAAAGTTCAGATTGGTGATGCTAAGATTCAAGAGATCAAGGATCTTATTACTGAAGGTAGAGGCCCAGAATTCACGGAGGATGAACAAGGCACGATATGGTTCAAGAATCGGATCTGTGTTCCCGATATTGATAGTCTTCGGGAAACCATATTGAAGGAGGCACATGATTCAGTTTATTCTATCCACCCTGGGAGCACTAAGATGTATCAAGATTTGAAGCAAAAGTATTGGTGGTATGGACTAAAGAGAGATGTGGCTGCACATGTGGCTATGTGCGATGTATGCCAAAGAGTTAAAGCTGAACACCAGAGGCCAGCCGGACTGCTGCATCCACTGAAGATACCTGAGTGGAAATGGGAAGAGATTGGCATGGACTTCATTGTTGGATTACCCCGCACGTCTGCTGGATATGATTCTATATGGGTGATTGTGGACAGGCTAACTAAGGTAGCCCACTTTATTCCAGTGAAGACCACTTATTCAGGAGCTAAGTTGGCAGAATTGTACATGGCACGGATTGTCTGCCTACATGGTGTACCAAAGAAGATTGTGTCGGACCGGGGATCACAGTTTACCTCTCGATATTGGAAGAAGTTGCACGAGTCATTGGATACAAGATTGAATTTTAGTTCGGCTTACCATCCCCAGACTGATGGGCAGACTGAGAGGACTAACCAAGTGCTAGAGGATATGTTAAGAGCTTGTGCTCTTAAGCATGGTGGAAGTTGGGATAAGAGTCTACCGTATGCGGAGTTCTCTTATAATAATAGCTATCAGGCCAGTCTGAAGATGTCACCGTTTGAGGCTTTGTATGGCAGAAAGTGCAGGACTCCCTTGTATTGGAATCAAACTGGTGAAAGACAGTTGTTTGGACCTGAGATTGTACAAGAAGCAGAGGAACAAGTTCAGCAAATAAGGGAGAATTTGAGAACTGCACAATCTAGGCAGAAAAGTTATGCTGATACCCGGAGAAGACTGCTTGAGTTCAAAGAGGGAGATTATGTCTATTTGAAGGTGTCACCACTCCGGGGTATGAGAAGATTCAAAGTCAAAGGAAAGTTGTCCCCTCGCTTTATTGGACCCTTTTTAATCTTAAAGCGAGTGGGAGAGGTTGCATATCAATTGGAGTTACCGGATCATCTCGCGGATGTTCATGATGTATTTCATGTATCTCAGCTGAAGAAATGCCTCAGGGTGCCTGAAGAACAGTTACCAATGGAAGACCTTAGTGTTCAAGAGGACTTGACTTATGCTGAGTACCCCATTAAGATTTTGGATACTTTGACTCGAGTCACGAGGAATAAGGTTATAAAGATGTGCAAAGTTCAATGGAGCCACCATGGTGAAGATGAAGCAACTTGGGAAAGAGAAGAAGAGCTTCGTATAGATTTTCCCCACCTTTTCCCTAGATCTTCTTAAATCTCGAGGACGAGATTATTTTTAAGGGGGGTAGGATTTGTAATACTCAAGTTGTATACCAAGTGTAATAGAGAGAGACCCTCATTTTGTGTGTTTCATTTGCATCATAAAAAGAGCACCTATGCAATTAAGAGTGACTAAATAAAACAATTATTCTAAAATAAAGGAAAAAATGCATTTGTTGGAGTTTTATGTGTTGTGCATTAAATAAAACCATGAGGATAAAAATGATAAGGTAATAATCATTTGAAGCTTGATTAAACCCTAAATATGAAATTAGGGTTTTGAAAATAAGGAAAAGAGAAGAGATATGAAAATAGAAATAAAATGTATAAATAAACATCTTCAGGCTAAGTATTTTTAATGGCAAAAATAGAGTTTATAAATGAAGATCCACAAAAAGTTTGAATTAAATCAAATTGGGTTTGAAAATAAAGAAAATGGAAAGAAAAATGAAAAAGAAAAAGGTAAAAACCTTACCTGGGCCCTGAACCTGGAATTCGGCCCACTACTGCTTGCACCGCGCGGTAGCCCAATTCTTTATTCTTCCCCCGCGCGGCCCGCTTGCTCTCTGCGTTTTCCTCCACACCGACAAGTGGGCCATGCCCGTCAGCCACAAGCCGCACTCATTTCATCCTTCCTTCCACTTACGCGTAGGGCCCGCGGGACAGTTCCTCATCACGCGCGCCCGGCCAACTGATATCGTGGGCCCACTGCTCGGTCTCACTGCCCTAACTGCGCTCGCTGTGTGTCACCGCGACGTGGGTCCCACACGTCAGCCGGAAGACCCGCTCGCCTCTGTGCTCTGTCTTCTCCACGCTACCCGCCTCGCGAAATCGTCGGCGGCGTGCGCGGTGACCTCGGTGGTTCGTTGTGCACGGCCCGGTCGCGGATGCCGTATTCGCCGCTCTACAAATAGCACGATCGTGCCCTGCTGACCACTCTCGCCCACGTCGACAGCTCACGCCGCGCCAGAACTCCTCGCCGTTAGCCGCCGTAGTTGCTAGCCACCATCGCTCTCGCCGTGTCTCCGCCGTGCGCTCCGGAACAACCCTACGGGGGTGTGGATTGTACAGCGGGGAGAAACCGGGCGCGTTGACATACGACAGGGAGTGAATTTCAAGCAGGAGTCGCGTCACCGCCGTGCGCCGCGACTGCGCTTCCCCGTCATCCGTCTTCGGTGAGTAGACCCTGCGCCGTTGTTACTCTAGCCTCGAGATAGTGTAGAACCTTGTGGATTTGGGTTTCGGACACTGCGGCTCGGGGTTCACTTTCGCCGGCAAGGGCACCACCACGGCGCACCGTGTACCGAGTCCTATACTCGGTGATGGCCAAAATTAGTTGTAGAATGGGGCTCGGCGTGTCGTCAATTTCGCGTGGGTCGCGTGGATTGAGGTATGGCGCTCGGGAGGGCCGGAATCGTGATCTCCGGCGATCCCCGCCGCCGTGCGTGGTGGCTGTTTGCGCGGCTCGGGGTGGGTGGAAGACGAAGCTGGCGCAACCGTTGGATCGGGCGTGTACGGTTATGATTAGATCACTGCTTACCCCCTTCGCGCTTAAAATCTGGTCCGTTGGCGGTTCATCCGAGGGCATGTGAGCGGAGGAAACGTGGTTGGATCTGGGGCGTCGATCTCGAATCCGATGGGCAGCGTTGCGTACCGCTTCGGCGCCCTTCAGGTCTGATCTGAGCCCTCGGTGTTTAATCCAACGGCCGAGACTCGCCGATACCCCTTCGCGGGGCAGTTTTTCTAAAGAGACCCCCTGTTTTCGCAGAATCAACCCGCCGTCCATGTGTTACTATTCTCTGTGTCTAGGATAACTTACCCCGAGGCCCCTGTGTTTTCTGGAATTTGACGCCCAGTCCAGAGCACGTTTAAAACATATAAATGAATTAGTAAAGGTATTTTTAATACAAAAATAATTCCTAGAACTTAGTTAATTCATAGAAAATTCATTTTAGCTCCAAATTGGTCCATTCCAGTTCCTAAATTTTTGTAATAATATTGTCTACGCAGTAGTGCCTCTGTTTTGGCATGAAAGGCTCATTTAAATTTATCTAATACTTAATCTTGTATTAAATACATAAAAGCTACAGAAATTCATAACTTGAAATACATAACTCCAAATTTAGTGATTCCAGTTCCTATGGTTTCATTTTAATGTGTAGATTTTTACTGTATATTTCATTCATCTGTTTGGTGTGATGTTGATTTTGGCTATACTATGTATGTATTGTGTTGTTGCGAATAGACGAGCAAGCCACTGTGGAAACTGAGGTTCAACAAGTAGAAGTAGCTGAGCAGGAGCTCATTACAGGCAAGTTGTGCCCTTGATCACTTACTTTTCCCAGCCATGTTCTTATTAATTTTAATGATCTGCATAGGTTAATTTTGATGGGATCCTTTATGTACCCCAATTTTGATTACCTCTATACCTTGTTCACCCCTGGAATATTTTTGGGTAGTACTTGCTATTGCTTTATGTGGATTGGGTATGGAGATTCATTATTCATGATTATTCTGTTATTATCTTGTTATTATTATTGTTCATGTTAAGATCATTAAATTAATGGGAACATGGAGCGACCACCCGGGAAAACAGTGCTACCACAAGGGTTTAATGGGACGCCCTTGGCTGACTAATTAGGAAAGCTAGTGGAAGACTACCTTACCCGAAAGGGGCAAGGGCAGTAGGGGAGAGGTCAGTGCAGGGAGGTCCCTGGTTGATTTTGCTGCGATGGCTGTCAGCCAGGAACCCTGTACTGGATCTTCCTATAAACTGTAGCGGGTTTTCGGAAGCTAGTGGAACTTTGTAAAGGCCTCGTAGTGGATCCCTAGCCATTCACCTCGGTAGTGTCTAAGGGCCTTGCAAACCCAGGCGACATGGGATACACGACTTGTGGGTAAAGATGCGCAACCTCTGCAGAGTGTAAAACTAGTATACTAGCCGTGCTCACGGTCATGAGCGGCTCGGACCCTCACATGATTAATTATGGAACTTAAGTTTAATTTGACATTTGCATCGCATTTGGGATTATTTTACTATTACTGTTCTTTATTATTATTAAGGTTTGGTATTTACTTACACTTAGTAATTGCTAATAAAATTTTAACCAACTTATAAAAGCAATGCTCAGCTTCAACCTTTATTTCATTGATCAGCCTTACACTTCATGAACTCCCACCTTTGGTGAGCTCATGCCACATTATTCCCCACGACTTGTTGAGCTATGAACGTATGTGAGCTCACTCTTGCTGTCTCACACCCCCCCCCACAGGAGAAGAACAGGTGCTTGATGAGGAGCTGCCTAACACTGAGGAGTTCGATCTGATCTAGGTGGCGTTTCTCAGTCGACATTGGCGCCATCGATCCTTAGTTTGTTTTATGGTTATTCCTTTATTTTGTAATAAGTCTTCCGCTATGTAATAAATACTCTGATGATTTATGACATTTATCTCTATACACTCTGTTATTATATATGTTGTCTTCTTGGCGCATGTATGAGATGCACCCGGCTTTGTCTTTAAAACCGGGTGTTACAGGGACCAGCCTTTCTCGGTTGCACTTTGTTCCGGTGGGTGCGCGCGAGCGCACCCGCCGGGTGTAGCCCCCGAGGCCTCGGAGGAGTGGTTTCACTCCTTCGAGGTCTTAATGCCTTGCGTAATGCTTCGGCTGGTCTGGCGGTTCCCTCATGCGAACAGGCCGTAGCCCGGGTGCACTGTCGGGGCCCAAGTTCTCGGGCTGGTATGTTGACGCTGTCAACGGTTTGGTCGGAGCCGGGTTTGCGAGAGCAGCCCCCGAGCCTCCGCACAGGGCGAGAGGGCGATCAGGGACAGACTCGGCTTTTTTACATACGCCCCTACGTCGCCTTTCCGCAAGGAGGAGGGGGGAGAGCGCCATGTTACCCTCGATGGGCACCGAACATGGTGTCTCCGGTGTTGCAAGCGGGTAATCCGAGTGGACGTCCGTGCCCCGTTCGTTGGGGGTCGGCTAGGGGCCCGGAGGCACGCCCAAAAGTACCTGCGGGTGATCTGCCGGACCCGGTCCCCTGGCGACGGGGTCCGAGGGCTCGTTGCCTCCCTCCGATGGGATTCCGTTACAGGATCGTTCCCGCTGGTCTCGGAAATGTCCTAGGGTACCTCGGGAGCGCAGCCCGAGCCTTGGTTATGTATCGAACGTACCCCTGGTCATCCCTCGCTCGGTGTCTGAGGCGACTGTGAACCCTTCGGGGGGCCAGCCTTCGAACCCCTGATCAGTAATGGGCGCGGAGCCCGAGTAGCCTGAGGCGGTCGTGGAACCTTTCGGGAGGCCGACCTTCGAACCCCTGACCAGTAGTGGGTGTCGGGCCCACGCGATCTGAGGCGGCTGTTGAACCCCTCGGGGGGCCAGCCTTCGAACCCCTGATCAGTAGGGAGGCTCGGAGCCTAGTTCCTTCACGGGGGAGGATCCCTTTGGGGTTATCCCCCTTCTCGGTCCCTGTTGCAAGAGATAGAGAAAGAAGGAAAAGGGAAAAAGGATACGAAATTGAACGACGTGGCGTACCTTTTTTGGTGGGGTCGTTTTTGCGAAGGCGAAGCGTCGCCAGCTGCTTCCGCCAGAAGCGCCGCCTGTCGAGCCGCGGAGTTAATGCGCTGGGGCGAGTAGTTGGCGAGGCTGCCGTTGCGCGTGCGCGAGCCGTTCGAGGAACGGGTCACGGGCGCGTCGTCTTCACACCGTGAGAGGGGGTTCTCTCGCTGCCTCCGGATGGGACGTGAGCTTGGCTGACGGCGTGACTGCTGCTCCCGCGCGCCTGCCACCGTCATTACTGCCGGCCCACTTTTGACCGCGTTTGACCGCTGCGTCAGGCTGGCGCTGCTGGGTCGCGCGCTGGGTCGCCTCGGGTCGCGGTATTGGTTCCGCAACCGAGGAGGTGCGGTGGTGGCGCAAGTGGTACAGTTGCTTGCATGCAGCATCCGGAGGTGGTTGGCCGAGGCCCCGGAGGTGGCCGGCCGAGCCGCCCGCTCGGGCCGGATTCCCGGAGAAGTCCCTGACAGCGATTGCCCGGGCATGGTGATGACGTCGTCCTTCGGAGCGGAGGCCCTCGGACCGCGTCGCCGTCCGAGGCTAGGTCGGGCCTCGCCGAAGGTGCCGTCGATGCCGAGGGTGTCGCCGCCCCCTTCCAGCGTCAAGACTCGAGCCTGCAGGATCAGATTGTCTTGTAGCGTGGGCCTTGTGCGGCCGTCGAGGCCAGAACACACACCCTTGCTGCGTTGTAAAGTTGCGTCTCTTTTCCTCTTGTTTCGAGTATCTGGACTTTTTGTCGGTAACAGGGATGTTAGTGCGAGCGAGAGTTGCTTCTCGCGGAAGGTGATGAGTGAGGTATCCGTATCCCGGAGGCGTAGGAGTCCCTCGGCTCGGTCAGCCTTGACTGCTTACGCGCACTTTCACCCGTCCATGAGGCCCCGTCACCGACTTGGTCGAGAAGGCTCGAAGGATCGCTTCGACAGAAGGGCTTCCGAACGTAAAGACTTGTTCGATCCGTGGAGCCGCTTTATCCGAACGCGAGTTACTTATCGCAGAAGGTGATGAGTGAGGTATCCGTATCCCGGAGGCGTGGGAGTCCCTCGGCTCGGTCAGCCTTGGCTGCTTACGTGTACTCCGTCGTTTCCAGGACTCACTTTTCGAAGTAGTCAAAAAGCACGAAAGACATTCTGGTAAAAGAGATTTTTTTCGAGGAAAATTTTGACGCAGAGGGGGTTTCCCCCCTTTTAGCCCCCGAGGGAGGGTCGGGCTTTGCCGAGGCGAGGCCGACCCTTCCTGGTTGACTAAACTTTGCGTGGGCGCGAGGTATATGAACAACTTGGAAGCATCTTAAGGGTAGAAGCGACGTAGCTGTTGAATGTTCCAAGCGTTGCCGTAGACTTCGCCTTGACTGTTGGCCAGCTTGTACGTTCCGGGCTTCAGAACTTTGGCGATGACGAATGGCCCCTCCCAGGGGGGCGTGAGCTTGTGCCTCCCTCGGGCGTCTTGCCGCAGCCGAAGCACCAGGTCGCCCACCTGGAGGTCTCGGGGTCGGACCCCTCGGGCGTGGTAGCGTCGCAGGGACTGCTGATACCGCGCCGAGTGTAGTAAGGCCCTGTCCCGAGCCTCTTCCAGCTGGTCCAGCGAGTCTTCTCGGCTAGCTTGGTTGCTTTGATCGTCGTAGGCCCTCGTCCTCGGGGAGCCGTATTCCAGGTCAGTGGGCCAGACGGCCTCGGCCCCGTAGACCAGGAAGAACGGCGTGAAACCCGTGGCTCGGCTCGGTGTCGTCCTCAGGCTCCAAACCACCGAGGGGAGTTCCTTCATCCATCGCTTGCCGAACTTGTTGAGGTCATTGTAAATCCGAGGCTTGAGCCCTTGTAGAATCATACCGTTGGCACGCTCTACCTGCCCATTCGTCATGGGATGAGCTACGGCAGCCCAGTCCACCCGGATGTTGTGATCCTCGCAAAAATCCAAGAATTTTTTGCCGGTGAACTGGGTGCCGTTGTCGGTGACGATGGAGTTTGGGACCCCGAAGCGATGGATGATGTTGGTGAAGAACGCCACCGCCTGCTCGGACCTGATGCTATTCAGGGGTCGGACCTCGATCCACTTGGAGAATTTGTCGACGGCGACCAGCAGGTGCGTGTAGCCCCCGGGTGCCTTCTGCAGAGGGCCGACGAGGTCCAGACCCCACACGGCGAAGGGCCAGGTGATGGGTATCGTCTGCAGAGCCTGAGCGGGCAGGTGGGTCTGCTTCGCATAGAATTGACACCCTTCGCAGGTGCGGACAATTCTAGTGGCGTCAGCCACCGCCGTCGGCCAGTAAAAGCCTTGCCGGAAAGCGTTCCCGACAAGGGCTCGAGGCGCTGCGTGATGGCCGCAAGCCCCTGAGTGTATCTCTTGCAGGAGTTCCTGGCCTTCGGCGATGGAGATGCACCTCTGGAGGATGCCCGAGGGGCTGCGGTGGTAGAGCTCCTTCTCATCGCCCAGCAAGACGAACGACTTGGCGCGTCGCGCTACCCGCCGTGCCTCGGCTTGGTCGAGGGGTAGCTCTCCCTGGCGGAGATATTGCAGGTACGGGGTCTGCCAATCTTGATCAGGCGGGACCCCGCCCCGCTCCTCCCCGATGCGCAGCGCCTCGCCCTCAGGGGCCGAGGGTTCCTCGGGCTGAACCGAGGATGGCTCGGGCTGGGCCGAGGGTGTCTCGGACGAGGCCGAGGGCGCCTCGGGCTCGGGCGTGTCGCTGACCTTGACGGAGGGTTGGTGCAGATCTCGGGAGAAGACGTCCGGGGGAACCGTTGTTCGCCCCGAGGCTATCTTTGCCAGCTCGTCCGCAGTCTCGTTGTAGCGCCGGGCGATGTGGTTAAGCTCGAGCCCGTAGAATTTATCTTCCAGGCGTCGAACCTCATCACAGTAGGCCTCCATCTTCGGGTCGCGGCAGTGGGAGTTCTTCATGACTTGGTCGATGACGAGCTGTGAGTCGCCGCGAGCGTCGAGGCGTCGGACCCCTAGCTCGATGGCGATTCGCAATCCGTTGATCAGAGCCTCATACTCAGCCACATTGTTGGACGCCGGGAAATGGAGGCGTAGCACGTAGCGCAGATGTTTCCCGAGGGGCGAGACGAAGAGCAGGCCCGCGCCGGCTCCCGTCTTCATCAGCGACCCGTCGAAAAACATGGTCCAGAGCTCCGGTTGGATCGGAGCCGTCGGCAATTGGGTGTCGACCCATTCGGCTACGAAGTCCGCCAGTACCTGGGACCTGATGGCCTTCCGGGGGGCGAACGAGATTGTCTCGCCCATGATTTCCACCGCCCACTTCGCGATCCGTCCCGAGGCCTCTCGGCACTGGATGATCTCCCCCAGGGGGAAGGATGACACCACAGTCACCGGATGAGACTCGAAGTAATGTCGCAGCTTTCGCCTCGTCAGGATCACTGCATACAGCAGCTTCTGGACTTGTGGGTAGCGGATCTTGGTTCCGGACAGCACCTCGCTGACGAAGTAGACTGGCCTCTGAACGGGCAATGCATGCCCCTCTTCTTGCCTTTCGACCACGATCGCGGCGCTAACCACCTGAGTGGTAGCAGCGACGTAGACCAAGAGGGCTTCTCCATCAGCTGGGGGTACCAAGATGGGCGCCTGGGTGAGGAGCGCCTTCAGGTTCCCGAGAGCTTCCTCGGCCTCGGGAGTCCAAGTGAAGCACTCGGCCTTCCTTAAGAGACGGTATAGGGGCAGGCCTCTTTCGCCGAGGCGTGAGATGAAACGGCTCAAGGCCGCGAGACATTCCATGACCCTCTGTATGCCTTTTAAGTCCTTGATGGGCCCCATGCTGGTGATGGCTGCGATCTTCTCCGGGTTGGCTTCGATGCCACGCTCGGAGACGATGAATCCCAGGAGCATGCCTCGGGGCACCCCGAAGACGCACTTCTCGGGATTGAGTTTGACGCCCTTCGCCTTGAGACACCGGAATGTCACTTCAAGGTCGGAGAGAAGGTCGGAGGCTTTCCTTGTCTTGACTACGATGTCATCGACGTAGGCCTCGACCGTGCGACCGATGTGTTGGCCGAACACATGGTTCATGCACCGCTGGTACGTTGCACCCGCGTTCCTCAAACCGAACGGCATGGTGACATAACAGTACATGCCGAAGGGCATGATGAAAGAAGTCGCGAGCTGGTCGGACTCTTTCATCTTGATTTGATGATACCCTGAGTAGGCATCGAGGAAAGACAGGGTTTCGCACCCAGCAGTGGAGTCCACGATTTGATCGATGCAAGGTAGAGGGTAGGGGACCTTCGGACATGCTTTGTTGAGACCAGTGTAGTCTACACACATCCGCCATTTCCCCCCTTTCTTCCTCACAAGTACAGGGTTGGCAAGCCATTCGGGATGGAATACCTCTTTGATGAACCCTGCTGCCATCAGCTTGTGGATCTCCTCGCCTATCACCCTGCGCCTTTCCTCGTCGAATCGGCGCAGAGGCTGTCTGACCAGTCGGGCTCCGGCCCGAATATCCAGCGAGTGCTCGGCGACATCCCTCGGTATGCCGGGCATGTCCGAGGGACTCCACGCAAAGACGTCAGCGTTTGCGCGGAGAAAGTCGACGAGCACTGCTTCCTATTTGGGGTCGAGCCCGGAACCGATCCGGATCTGCTTGGAGGTGTCGCCACTGGGGTCGAGAGGGACGGCCTTAACCGTCTCCGCTGGCTCGAAGTTGCCGGTGTGTCGCTTTACGTCCGGCACCTCTCGGGAGAGGCTTTCCAGGTCGGCGATGAGGGCCTCGGACTCGGCGAGGGCCTCGACGTACTCCACGCACTCCACATCGCATTCGAACGCGTGTTTGTATGTGGGACCGACGGTGATGACCCCATTGGGGCCCGGCATCTTGAGCTTCAGGTAGGTGTAGTTGGGGATGGCCATGAACTTCGCGTAGCATGGCCTTCCCAATACTGCGTGGTAGGTTCCTCGGAACCCGACCACCTCGAACGTCAAAGTCTCCCTTCGGAAGTTGGAGGGTGTTCCGAAGCAGACAGGAAGGTCGAGCTGTCCGAGGGGCTGGACGCGCTTCCCAGGAATGATCCCGTGGAAGGGCGCAGCGCCTGCTCGGACGGATGACAGATCGACGCGCAGGAGCCTGAGGGTCTCGGCGTAGATGATATTGAGGCAGCTGCCCCATCCATCAGGACCTTGGTGAGCCTGACGTCGCCGATGACGGGATCGACGACGAGCGGGTACTTCCCCGGGCTCGGCACGTGGTCAGGGTGGTCATCTTGGTCGAAGGTGATGGGCTTGTCGGACCAGTCTAGGTAGACTGGCGCCGCCACCTTCACCGAGCAGACCTCCCGACGCTCTTGCTTACGATGCCGAGCCGAGGCATTCGCCGCATGCCCTCCGTAGATCATGAAGCAGTCGCGGACCTCGGGGAACTCTCCTGCTTGGTGATCTTCCTTTTTGTCGTCGTCGCGGGCCCTGCCACCCTCTGCGGGTGGCCCGGCCCGGTGGAAGTGGCGCCGAAGCATGACGCACTCCTCGAGGGTGTGCTTGACGGGCCCCTGATGGTAAGGGCACGTCTCCTTGAGTGCCTTGTCGAAGAGGTTGGCGCCTCCGGGGGGCTTCCGAGGGTTCTTGTATTCGGCGGCGGCGACAAGGTCCGTGCTGGCGGCATCGCGTTTCGCTTGCGACTTCCTCCTGCCTTTCTTCTTGGTGCCGAGCGGAGTAGACGCCTCGGGAGCATCTTCCGACGGGCGGCCCTGGGGCTGCTTGTCCTTTCGGAAGATGGCCTCGACCGCCTCCTGACCAGAGGCAAACTTGGTGGCGATGTCCATCAGCTCGCTCGCCCTGGTGGGGGTCTTGCGACCCAACTTGCTCACCAGGTCACGGCAGGTGGTGCCGGCAAGGAACGCGCCGATGACATCGGAGTCGGTGATGTTGGGCAGCTCGGTGCGCTGCTTCGAGAATCGCCGGATGTAGTCCCGAAGAGACTCTCCCGGCTGTTGCCGGCAGCTTCGGAGGTCCCAGGAATTCCCGGGGCGCATGTACGTGCCCTGGAAGTTGCCGGCGAAAGCTTGGACCAAATCCTCCCAGTTGGAAATCTGCCCCGGAGGCAGGTGCTCCAACCAAGCGCGAGCAGTGTCGGAGAGGAACAGGGGGAGGTTGCGGATGATGAGGTTGTCGTCATCCGTTCCACCCAGTTGACAGGCCAGGCGGTAGTCCGCGAGCCACAATTCCGGTCTCGTTTCCCCCGAGTACTTTGTGATAGTAGTCGGGGGTCGGAATCGGGTCGGAAACGGCGCCCGCCGAATGGCCCGGCTGAAGACCTGAGGACCGGGTGGTTCGGGCGAGGGACTCCGATCCTCCCCGCTGTCGTAGCGTCCCCCACGCCTGGGGTGATAGCCTCGGCGCACCCTTTCGTCGAGGCGGGCCCGACGGTCGCGATGAGGGTGCTCGTCGCCGAGGTGGCCCGGGGCCGCAGGCGCGGTGTTGCGCGTGCGCCCGGTGTAGACCGAGGCTTCCCGCATGAGTCGGGAAGTCGCGGCACGAGGTTCCGAGGGGTACCCCTGCCTTCGGGAGGCAGAGCTCTCGGCCCGCCGGGCCGCAGCACCTTCCAGGAGATGCTTGAGCTCTCCCTAGATTCGCCGACCCTCGGTGGTTGATGACTCCGGCATCGCGCGGAGGAGCATCGCTGCGGCTGCCAGGTCCTGACCGGTTCCGCCGGATGTGGGTGGCGGTCTGTCCCTGGCATCGTTGGCGATGCAGTGCTGGAGACCCTGGGGCAGGTGACGTATTTCTCCGGCCGGGGGCTGGCCCGCCCATACCTGCCCGACGTCCCGGCGGATTGCCTCGAGCGCTCCTGCTCCCTCATCGAGCCCGGCCTGCGCCCCGCGGACTTGCTCGAGCTGTGGGTCGTGACCCCCCGCTGGAACGGGGACCACAGCTAGCTCCCGCGGGATGTCGGCGCGAGGCGCTGGCCTAGGGAGATCACCATCCTCCGGCATGCCGAGACAGCCGCCTCCGGAGGGATCCCCTAGCTCGACGTGGAAACATTCGCGGCTCGGGCCGCAGTCCTTGTCGTCAAGGCTGCGGCTGCCGTCGGAACAGTCGGAGAGGCAGTAGTTGCATGCGGTCACGAAGTCCCGCATGGCACTGGGGTTGCCAGATCCAGAGAAATCCCAGCAGATGCTGGGGTCGTCATCTTCCTCGGACCCAGAGGGTCCGTAGGTCGAGACGCCCGTCAATCGGTCCCAAGGCGACCGCACACGGAACCCAAAAGGGGTTGCATTCACCTCAACGCGAGCGCCCGCCAAAGCGAGGCCGCTAGGCGGGTTGAGGTCGAGTCGAAATGACGAAAGATGGGAAGCAGTCGGTACCTTTTGGTCGACGAGGGGCGACGAAGTCACCTCGGGGGCTGATCGCGCCGTCGTCCTGGGTACGAGGGCGACGTCCTGCAGGCCCTCCGTGAGCGTGCTGGCGTCGTCCACTTGCTCGATAGCCGACCGAGCGCAGCCTCCCGCTCGGCCCTGGTTGCCCCGTCTCCTCCTCCGATGGCGAGGGAGAGGATGGGGCGAGCTCGAAAGTTGTCCTTCCCCCACGCGGGAAAGACGTCGTCGATTCCGCCGCCGGCGAGCGGGCTGTCGGCCACCGTTGTCGCCGTCGCGCGGCGGTGGAAGGAGTATCATGTCGTAGCTGCCGTCGAAAGACATGAACTCGAGGCTCCCGAAACGGAGCACCGTCCCGGGTTGAAGAGGTCGTTGGAGACTGCCCATCTGGAGCTTGACGGGAAACTGCTCGTCAACACGCAGCAGGCCCCTACCTGGCGCGCCAACTGTCGGCGTTTCGAGACCGGGGGGTCCCCGAGCCGACGAGTGAGTGTGCCGCGTGCCCCAGCCCAGATGGGTCGAGCGCGTGGGCGAGCGCGAAGGGGGGAAGAGCGAGGTGGCCGGAGCCGGGTCGTGAGGGAGGCGGAGATCCCGCGGCCTTCGTGTTCGTCCCGCGCCCAGGTCGGGTGCGCTTGCAGTAGGGGGTTACAAGCGTCCGCGGGGGTGAGGGGAGCGAGCGGCCCCAAGAGAGCGCCTGCCCCTGCCCTCGTTCCCGCGAGGCCAACCTTCTCTAAGAAGGCCCTGGTCCTTCCTTTTATAGGCGCAAGGAGAGGATCCAGGTGTACAATGGGGGTGTAGCAGAGTACTACGTGTCTAGCGGGGGAGAGCTAGCGCCCTAGGTACATGCCAAGGTGGCAGCCGGAGAGATCTTGGCACCCAGCCGGTGTGGTGTCGTGGCTGTTGGTGGAGCAACGGAGCCTGGCGGAGGGACAGCTGTCGGAGCTGTTGGGTCCTTGCTGACGTCCCCCTGCTTCCGTAAGAGAGCTGAGAGCCGCCGTCGTCATAGGGCTAGCGGGGCGCCATCATTGCCTATCTGGCGGAGCTAGCCAGATGGGACGCCGGTCTTGTTCCCTGCAGCCCGAGTCGGCTCGGGGTAGGGTGTTGATGGCGCTTCCTGTTGACGTGGCGAACTTGTGCCCTAGGTCGGGCGACGTGGGGGCTCCTCCGAAGCCGAAGTCGAGTCTGTCCTGCATGGCCGAGGCTGAGCCCGAGCCCCTGGGTCGGGCGAGGCGGAGGTCGTTCTGCAGAGGCCGGGGCGGAGTCCGAGCCCTGGGTCGGGCGGAGCGGAGTTCGTCGTCTTCCGGGGCCTTAGCCCGAGTCCGAGCCCTGGGTCGGGCGGAGCGGAGTTCGCCGTCTTCCGGGGCCTTAGCCCGAGTCCGAGCCCTGGGTCGGGCGGAGCGGAGTTCGCCGTCTTCCGGGGCCTTAGCCCGAGTCCGAGCCCTGGGTCGGGCGGAGCTTCCTATGGCGCCTTTGGCAAAGCCTGGCCGCCCGTCAGTCTCACTCTTTGCGTTAAATGCCCCAGTGACTTGGTCGGTCGGCGCGGTGATTTAGTCAGGGTTGCTTCTTAACGAAGGCAAGGCCTCGGGCGAGCCGGAGATGCGTCTGCCGTAAAAAAGGGGGCCTCGGGCGAGACGGAAACACCTCAGGGTCGGCTGCCCTTGCCCGAGGCTAGGCTCGGGCGTGGCGTGATCGAGTCGCTCGTATGGACTGATCCCTGACTTAATCAAACCCATCAGGCCTCTGCAGCTTTATGCTGATGGGGGTTACCAGCTGAGAATTAGGCGTCTTGAGGGTACCCCTAATTATGGTCCCCGACAATTATCACTAGTGAAAGCTATATGGAATTCGGCTACCAAAGTACTTTACATAACATAACTTAGAGGTATTAATTTAACCAACTCTATGGAAATAAATTATTTATTAATTATTTTCACCATAAACATATGTCTACTTTTAGTTTTATCTTTTCTTTCTAAAGGAAAATGTCATCATAATAAGTATAGGTCAAATAATTTTAATAATAAATTAAACCACTGATTGGACTACACTATTTGGATTATTATGAACACGGGTACTACTTATATTATCTCAATGCTAATAAAGCTTCTAGTATTTATTTAGTGATCTAAATTAAGTATATGAACTTATGAGTATGAACTTCTCGACTAATTCTAAAATTCATTATAAACAAAGGTAATTGTGAAATTACTCATCTAATGTTTTCATCACTAACACGTGGTTTATCAAATCCTATGATTCTTATTTCTAAATATAAATTATAAAATAATTGTAAACAATTAACATACATCATACGAAAGATAATAGCATACTAGTTCAGCGCATACACTTAAAACCAATCGTTTACATACACATGATCTTCAAATCACAAAAACAAATATTTACAAAAATTATGAACTAATTCAAACATTCCTTTGAAAATTTTAATAAACAATTTGTGTTCTCTTCTACCTTGCTCTCGGACTGTGCGCATGTACGAATCGACGAACGGAGGGGGGTCGACCACGGTGAACGGCGCTCGGCGGCGAGATCACGGCAAGTGGATAGTTCGGGGACGAGGCCGAGACGAGGCTGGGCAGGGGCACGGGTGCGGCGGCGGACGGTCCGGCGACGGCGACGGCGAGCGGTGGCCGAGCGAGAGAGAGAAAGAAAGAGAGGGAGAAGGAAAAGGCGAGCTCGGCAGGGGAGGGGAGAGCTCGGCATGGTCCGGTTTGATAGAGGGGAAGAGGGAGAGGAAGAGCCAGGGAGGGAGAGGGTCGGTGGCCATTAATGGCGGTGGTGGTTACCTCCATTGATGGAGAGAGAGGGGAAGTGGGGGAGAGGAAGAGGGAGGGGCACGACTATTTCTGGCACGGGGAGGCGAGGGGTCGAGCGCTGACGATCCGTCGACGGCGCGGCCGGGGAGGCGAGGCGGCGCGGTGCGGGCACGGCGCGGGCACGGGCACGGGCATGGGTCAGCTGGAGGAAGGGGATGGCCAGTGTGGGGCCTGCCCGTCATAGAGAGGGAGGGACGGGGGAATGGCGGTTGGGCCGGTTGGCATATGGGTCGAATTCGGCATTAAGGTTTCTCTCTTTTTTCTTTTCTCTTTTCCATTAAAAATATAAAAATATATATTTTTAAATATTTATAAAAATCATAATAATTATACCAAAATTATTTATAACTAAAATATTTATTTTTGGACTAATATTTTTATATTAATTAATTGGGTTTCTTATAAAAGAGATTTTATGAATACAATCATCAATCAACAGTAAACAAAAATCATTCTTTAAAGATAAATGATACCAAACACTTGATTTAAAATTTTTACTTTACTCTCTATTAAATTTTAAATGACTATTAATGTATTATTTTAATTGATGGATTTGAGTTGTTACAGGAAAGAGATTGAAAGTTGGGTATTAATATACGATAGAAACATGAGGGTGGAAAAAGAGACGCTCGTCGTTGTTTCTTGGTTAGCATGCAAGAGATAAGGCTTTTCTTATCTGGTTGTTAGTCTGGTTGTTAGCCATGATATGGAGGAGAAAAATAGTTCAACACGTGGATTCTAGAATCCTGACGCCTGGATTCTGGAAGTTTTCAGTCATTTTTTACTTATGATCGGGAATCTGTTATAATGTTTCTTTAAAATCTCATTTTCATTCGTACATATAAATCTAGATGAAGAAATTTCTTTTCCAGAGGCCGCCTTGCAGGCTATCAGAGTTCAGTCTCCCAAAGTTCTTCATGTTGGTGCTCATCCTGATGCCTTGGGCTATTTGGAATGCAAGAAATGACCTCATTTTTCAACAATATACAACCCAGCCTGGAGTCTGGAATTTATCTTCAAAATAGAAATGAAGTTGTTAACTTTGAGGGCAAAGGCTAAGTTTTCAGTCATTTTTTACTTGTGATCTAGAATCTATTATAATGTTTTTTTTAAATCGCATTTTCATTCTTGCCTTTTATGTCACTTGAAGAGTCCTCGTTGCTTTAGTTTCGTCCTGTTACTTAATAAGCCTTCGTTTTCAATAATTTCCTGTAAGGCATTTCGTCACACAAAAAAACACGGTGATATCATTATTCGCCGCCGCACACAAACCAATACACCCAGGAGAATCGCCGGGAGGTTTGAAGCAATCAGGATACAATATAGAGACGGTAGCAGAAGCATGAAAGGCTGCCCTCAACACGGTTCTATATTGCACATTTCTCTGTTCAATTTCATCCGATACACTCCGTGGCTTATACGCCAGGACACCAGCAGAAACAATACAACCTGATCCAGTCCGCCGCCTCTGTCACAATGCACAAGTTCCTTTTAAATACAGAATTTGTAAAAAGAATCTAGAATACGTATTCTAACTGGTGCTCCTTAATTCGTGCATGCATGGTCCACCGCAGTGACATTTCCTGGCCATGTCATGTGGGCACATTGGCATCACGTGCGTTCGTGGACCCTCGTCCGCCTTAATCCCCTCATCTCTCCTAGGGTGAATCCACACAGGAATCCTATGCCGGCCGCCAACCACACTGCTGACACGCACACCGGGGCGGTGGCGCGTACCTTAGCCAACTTCGGTTTGGGAAAGGCCTGGCCTTCAGCCTGCACAGACACCGACGGCATGTGTTCCTCATCGCTGAGCCTGGCCCTGGTGCCAGCCTCCAGCACCGACCGGATCTGCTCTGGCCGCTCCTCCAGCTCAAGGACGTCCTCGCTTCTTCGCCTTGAGTTGTTTTTTCCACGCATATTCTCCAGCGCCAAGAACAGCACCTCCATACGCAGCGCCGTCGATGGATCCAAGTCCAAGGAATGCAGCGCCTGAACCAGCGTAGCCATGGTGATGCTTGCGTGGAGCCTCTCCAGGAATGATCTGTTTCCAGTTGCATTCGTGCCGATTTTGTGGAGCTCCAACAGCACCTCCTTGGCCAGGAGCTGCTCCAACTGCGATACGTCCTGGATTTTCAGGGCCTTCTTCAGCATCCCTATCACGATGGTTCGGCGGAACCTGTCAAGAAATGATCTAGTTGCGAGGTTGGGGTGGCCTGTAAGCCCTGTCGCGTCCTCCATAGTTTTGGGTGGCCCTCTGTCCGTGTTCGTGACATCTACTTTGGTAAGCCTTTCGATAATGTCCAATGTCGTGGGCCTTTTGTTAGGATCATCATCGACACACATCAATCCTATCAAGATGCATGTCTCTACTTGCTCAACGTATTTTTCCAAGGGTGTGTACCTTCCTGCCTCCTCCAATAACCTCTTCCTCCAACGTCCAACCACCTGTTGATCATACATATATATATAGTAATCATGTATCAATATATATATATATATATATATATATATATATATATATATATATATATATATATATATATATATATATTTGGAGATGCAAACATAGAACTTTCTTTGGTGTTGAGAAATATGGAAATAACTCTTTCAGCTTACATCAACAGCGAATTGCTCGCAAGATTTTTCACAAGTGGGATAATTCCGGCCTCCGGTCATCACCTCTATGATTATAACGCCCAAACTGAATATGTCGGCCTTCACTGATATCAACCCTTTTAGTAAGTATTCTGGTGCCATGTATCCACTGCATTTTGCGACAAGAGAATACATATGGTTAGGTGGATTACAAAAAAGGTCCATTGCCACTCTGAAAATGAAACTATTTAACTTACAGTGTTCCTCCACAAGTTTTGGTGATGATTTTGGATTGTTGTAGACCAAAGAGCCTGGACATACCAAAATCTGTAATTTTTGGCTCCATGTTGTCATCCAGCAATATATTCTCAGGCTTTAGGTCCAAATGAACAATTTGGCAATCTGTGTGAAGGTAATGCAAACCATGGCAGATTCCTTTGATGATCTCATATCTGATATGCCACTCAACCCCATGAGATTCAGCTGTATAGGAACATTTAAATGAACAAATTGGTGAGATCACCCACTTGTGGTTCTGGAACTGCTGCAGCCATATCTAAAGAGAAAAGTTAACAAGATAACTATTTTAGACAAAATATCGTTGGGCACAAACCATTTACACAGTTGCAGCCATATCTAAAGAGAAAAGTTAACAAGATAACTATTTTAGACAAAATATCGTTGGGCACAAACCATTTACACAGTTTACTGATCCACAGCATACTCATGACATTCACACCCATGCACGAGACCACGCAGCTGCCTCCTAGCACACCTCTAACCAAATCTGTAGGTCTAGCATTACATAGCTTGGGTGGTGGGCATATACTTTGAAGTTTGAACATACAAAAAATGTGTACAGCTAAGCATATATGATATATCACTCACTCCTAGTATAGATTGGGGGAAATACAACTATCCTTATGATAAGTCAAAAGACTGGAACCTTGCGGTTCTCAAAAAAGAATACAAGTAATATAATTGCATTTATAAACTTAAAAATGTTATAATATTATCATACCAGAAAGGTGCTTATCAAGGCTCTTATTATTTATACACTCAAAGCACAGCAGCCTTTTCCGAGATTCAGCCATGACATATTTTCTGCGCAATTTGATTGCTTCCCACCGTGATTCAGCACAATAAGCTTTTAGCTGGACAATATTTTTGTGCTTCAACCCGAAAAGATAAGTAACTTCATTATGGAACTGATCGTCATCTAGGTTCATTTCAGAAAGCTTCTTCACAGCTATCGCCTTCCCATTTTGAAGAAGGCCCTACGTATTAGATAATTTAGTCATAAGTGATGAAGAAAGATAAGAAAACTATAGAGGTATGGTGGACATACCTTATAAACAACTCCAAACCCACCTCTTCCTAGCTCTTGCTCCTTAGAGAAATCACTCGTGATGGCCTTCAGAAAATCCAATGGTACACAAGTCGGGATTGCACAATGATCCTGTACTAGAGTGCTCTCCAATAAACTAAACTCTCTGGATTTGAGCTCACTGAAGACAGGCTTACCAGTTTTATTTCCCATTATAAAGAAACTGTAGGTGCAAAAACAAGCAAAGCATCACTACACATTCTACAGTGCCGATGAGTATAACAAGCTACACCCAATAAGTGAATGTATAATAAGGAGGTGTAATCTAGTCCAAATTAGAGCTCTGTTATATGATAAATTGGGCCTGCTAAATTGAATGACTGTAGCCAATACTGACCTAAAACTTATAGCCAGAAGGAGAAATGAAGAATCATATCTTTTGGATCCCAGCAAGCAAGCAATATGAGAGATACTCAACAGTCTCAATTAGATGAGAGGATCACTTTTTTGTGCTTTATACCTGATATAAATCAATGTAAACAAAAGACTTAAATGTGAGCAGACAATTAAATAGTCCAAACAAGCACGATGCAAGCGAGGGTTTCTAATATAGGAAACGGCTAGAAATTTTCTTTTTTAAAAAGATTCGAGAATATATTTGGCCCAGTTTACAAGGAAAATTGGGCAAAAAAACTATAAAACATACCAACACTAATTGTAATGATCTGTTATGCCTAGGGGGGCTGAGTACACCTGTTAAAAACACTCGATATTCTGTTAGCAACAGGTGCAGCATTGCCTGTTGGGGCCAAACACTGTCGTGTCGTGGCACTGTTGCACGCACAGATCTACTCGAGATCACAACTCAAAAACTGCCCGAAGGAAATTACATCAAGTAAATTATTGAGTTTCCTAGAGTAATTCATCACTTGAAGTTATCATAGAAACACAAATTAGTAGATCAGGACCAAACCCTAAAATCACCACATCAACAAGTAATGCACAATATAAATCAAGAACACAATAGACATGAAGATTTATCCCACGAAGGCTGGCCACGTTGTTAAGGAAGCCACAAAGGCTTAAGATTATTCAAACACTATCCTTGTTCTCAAGTCAAGAGAGTAAGCTCTTGAGCTCTAATTTCAAGTCGTCCGACTAATCGCGATTAGTCGGGCTGGTCGGTTTAGTGGGGGGATTAGGAGATCTGACTCGATCAAGTGTTCTGGTCGCCCTGGTCGTCCGACTAGTCGATGACTAGGAGCGATTAGTCGCTCGATCAGGCGCATCTAGGCGACCAAGGTTTAAGCCTGTGAAAATTTGGTGGGCTTTTTTTGTGTGCGACCCGGCTATAGGAAGACCAAACGCCAGCCGCCGTCGTGCCTGGTGATAAACCCTTCTCCTGATGGTTTGTTAGCACATCTCCTCGATTTCTGGCGTGTGTCGATCTCAGACACAAACCTGATGGTGATAAAATTTGGGGTGCTGTGGATGAAGCTCTAGATGCAACTCAGGGCCTCTGGGGCCGAAATTTGCCTAGGGCTGCTGCTGCTGCAGGTGCTGGTTCCTCCTCTCAGACACAAACCTATGTTAGAAACAGAAAAGGACCCAGAAATGCAGCAGCTACAGCTCAACACATACGTGAAGAAGATGACAATGCTCCTGCTGAAGATGAACAACAAGAACAAGAGACATCAAGATAAATAAACAATGATGAAGATGAAGGCGAACATGAATCAGGTGGAAAGGGACCTGCTATTGATGAATTTCAGTTGGACGAAGATCTTCTTCAGGTCGCTGCACTACCACCAGTAATGTGGTAGTAACTAGCAAGTGTTTCTTTGCTGTTTTTAGTTGGAATGTTGGAAACTTGGATGAACAAATAGTCAAATATCTTCTCTTAATCAGTATTGCAGAATTCATGTCATGTTTAGTTGTTTTTTTTTTCTCGAAAGCGCAGGAGAGCTGCGCATCATTATATTAAGTAGAAGAAAAAGAGGGTCCAAAATAGACCCAGTACAAAAGACCTCCCCTGAGGGGATAAAAAAACCAAAGAAAAGAAGAGAAAAACAAAAACAAACAATTCCTGATAAACAATTACAGCCCTTCAGCGATAAAGCAGGCAGCTAGGTGCCCCGGATGGTTGCGGCAAGAAAGGAGGGACCCTTAGCTCTTGCCATTTCCCACAACTGTTGTTCCTCCCTTGCCTGACAAAGAGCTACAGAAACACTAGGGGAGATTCCATCGAAGACAATTCGATTCCGATGATTCCAAATAATCCAGGCTCCCAAGGCAATAAGGGAGTTGACACCCCTCATAATCGTATCTCCAAAGCCATTGTCAATCATCTCCCACCAACCCGTAAAAGACACCGTACTAGGTGTAGGAGCCAGATTTTGTAGACTGAAATTGCACATCAGCCGGAACCAAAATTCTCTCGCAAAAACACAAGAAACCAAAATGTGATCCAAAGTTTCACACTCTTGGTCACAAAGTGGACATTTCTCCGGATGATCAAGTCCTCTCTTTGCCAACCTATCTGCTGTCCAGCATCTATTTAGCACCGTTAGCCAGAGGAAGAAGTGGCATTTAGAGGGGGCCCAAGTTTTCCAAACTCTTTCATAGTGACCGAAATGCACAGACCCGATGAACAACCCATCATATGCAGCCTTAGCAGAATAAGTCCCATTTGCAGCAATACTAAAAGTATGTTTATCTTCTATGTCTGGCAGCAGCTCAAAATCTGAAATCAAATTCCAAAGATGAAGATAATCCAATAATACTCCCACCGAGATCATCCTATGATATCAGCAATCCATCTTCTATCTGTCAATGCTTCCTGAACTGTCCTTCTGTTAGTGATTTTTTTTGGAATGATATCAAATAATCTAGGAACCAAATCTGCAATTTTCTGCCCATGAATCCATTTATCAGTCCAGAACAAAGTATTAGCCCCATTACCAACCTTTGAAGTCAACACCATCGAGAAGAAAGCCCTTGCTTTATCTAGAACCTGGATAGGAAGGCTGCACCAAGGTCGGTTAGGCTCAGTCTTTTGGAGCCAAAGCCATCTCATGCGCAGGGCCCGGATAAGTTCTTTAAGACTAGGAATGCCAAGACCGCCCAGCTGTAGGGGTCTACAGACTCTGCCCCAGGCCACCAGGCAGTGACCACCTCTAGCCTCCTTGCGCCCTCTCCAAAGGAAACCTCTTCTAATTTTGTCAATGGCCTTGATAGCCCAAGGGGGGATATTCACCGCCATAGCAAGATAAATAAGCATTCCGGTAAGCACATGCTGAACTTGCACTTTACGGCCTGCTCTTGTCATCAAATCTGCTTTCTAGCCCGGTAGTTGATCAGCAATTCTATCCACAATAGGCTGCACCTGATCCTTGGTGAGATTTTTCAGGGACAAAGGCAGCCCCAGGTATTTACATGGAAAGGTTGAGATGCTACAAGGGAGAAGATCCTGAACCATTTCCAGCTCCACACCCCCACATTGAATGGGATAAACATTAGACTTTTGTTTGTTGTTGCGGAGACCTAAAGCTTCCCCAAATAGATGTAAGATATCTAGAGTTATAGCAATATCCGCTGCCGAAGGGTGTAAGAAAAGTGCCACATCATCTGCATACATAGATACCCGATGCAGAGGTTTTCTGGGGGAAAGATCCAAGAGCAGACCTGCATTCAGCTTTAGAAAACAGTAGACCAAGAACATCCATAACTAGAATAAAGAGCATGGGGGAGAGAGGATCCCCTTGTCAGAGTCCTCTTCTATGTTCAATATGTCCTCCTGGAATGCCATTCAGAAGCACCTGAGTGCTAGAGGAGGAAAGAAGCCCACAAATGATGTCCCTCCAAATCTGTCCAAAGCCAAGATACTTCATAACTTCGATGAGGAAAGGCCAAGAAACCGAATCAAAAGCTTTAGTAATATCAAGCTTGAGAAGAAGACGTGGCATTTTCTGTTGATGGAAAAGTCTAGCCGTTTGCTGGACCAACATAAAATTATCCTGAATGAAACGCCCCTTAATGAAGGCACTCTGGATCGGAGACACCATATCATTCAACTTTTGACTTAACCGATTGGCCAATAATTTTGTAATCAACTTTACAGCACTATGCACCAAACTGATTGGCCTAAAGTCTTTGACATGCACAGCCCCATCATGCTTTGGGATTAAAGTAATGTAGGCCGAGTTCAGCAAGCAAAAATTGTCAAACTTCCTATTCCAAACCGCAGCAACTACAGCCATAAGATCCATCTTGATAATGTTCCAACAGGATTTATAAAAGCGCCCAGTGAAACCATCGGGACCTGGGGCCTTGTCATTGGGTAAACTCTTAATTGTACTCCAAAGTTCAAGCTCTGTAACAGGCTCATCGAGGTGTGCAAGATTGAAAGTTGGCATGTGCAACGCCTCCAGATTAATAGTCTGCCCCCTATCCCCACATTCACCAATTAGTCTGGCGTAGAAATTGTCCACCAAAATTGCTTTATCATCATGACTAGTGAGAATCTGGTCTCCATTCACCAGCTGTGCAACAAAATTCCTCCTTTTTCGATGTCGAGAGTGCATATGAAAGAGTTTGGTATTAGCATCCCCCTCTTTAAGCCAAGAGATCCTCGATCTCGATCTAGCAATGGTCCGTTGAAGTGAAGATAAAAACAGGGAATGCTTTTTCAACAAATTACTTAACCAGATTTCAGCCAAGGACAAAGATCTGCAGTCCTGCGCTATTTCTAGTCTATGCAGAATTTCCTTTGCCAAAGCCAACTGAGTCCTCACATGTCCCACATGCTTCCCACTCTTGCAGCTTCCTAGCTGTGGCTTTTAGTCTCAAATTCAGAGTCATGAAAGGGCAGTTTACAGCTGCCACAGAATCCCAAACCTCCTGGACGACATCCTGGAATCCTTCCAAATTGGACCAAAATGCTTCAAAACAGAAACGTCTTTTACCCATCTTATTGTCTCTAATGCCAAGCAGCAGGGGGCAATGGTCGAAGCCTTCAGAGGCAGCACTTTGAAGAAGGACATTTGGAAATATGTCTTCCCACTCCATTGAACAGAGGACCCTGTCAAGCTTAACAAGAACAGGACTGTCTTGCTGATTTGACCACGTATATTTACGCCCAAATAGTGGAACCTCATTGAGACTCAAGTCCTCAACCAACTTTCTAAATCTCCCCATCATAGCTCTGTTAATATTTGAATTATTTTTATCTGAAGCCCTGTAGATGAGATTGAAGTCACCAGCAATCAACCAGGGTCCAGTGCAAGTAGCCCTAACGTCTCTCAATTCTTGAAGAAACAACATCTTATCACTGTTACTTTGAGGGCCATAAACACAAGTTAACCACCACCAGCGATTATGCGCATTGTAGAATTGGATTGAAATGTTGTATCTGTCAATCCTAGACAACCCAGTCACTCCCAGATGTCGCTTCCAAGCAACCAACACACCACCACTAGCACCACAAGATGGTAGAAAGGAAAACTAGCAGAAATCCGAACCCAAGGCTGCAAGAATGGTTTTTGTAGAAATGACAGCCATTTTAGTTTCCTGGAGACAAACCACATCAGCTTTAGAGGACAGAACTAGATTCCGGACTGAGTTTTGACGATCAGCTGAATTTAAACCCCTCACATTCCAACATATAATTTTGCTTGGATCCATTACAAACAATTATAAAACACAACCCAGAAAGAAAAACAGACACACTACGGGAAGAGATTCCCCGGAGTCTCCCATCCAAAGAGAGCCGCTAACGCTTCAACATGACTTTGAGTTAAGGAATGCTGAAAAAGATTCTCATAGTCCTCAACAGCTTGCTGGTTGATGCATGCATTCTCTGTGATGACTTTCAGAGTCCGCATTACTTGTTTTGTGGCTCTGTTCTCCAGATCCTGCATGTTAAATTCCACCCCTGCCCCTGCAACCCGTCGGCTCCGTCGTAGCGTAGTACCACAATTTTTGGCACCTCTTGACCGCTTGGGGAGGACAGGAGCAGCAAGGAGCTGTGAAGGTGCCATTGTTATCTTAGCCATGAATGATCTTCTTCTAGATTCCATAGAAGGCGACGGATCCAATGAGGACTCACAGGAATCCCCAAAATTCTGCCTGGAGCTGTCATCAGAGGCTACCACCTCAGGCCTGAGTGGAACAGTTGAGTCTGCATCAGCCTTCCTCGTTGTTCCATTGTACTCTAATAATAATGGCCCGTGAAGTCTAGAAATGGTCTCAGACGGAGTATCAGCAGCTCCTTCCACGTCCGGGGGGGGGTCAGACGGAGTAACCGCTGTCACATCAACATCCAAGCCAAACTCAAAGCATGAACCTCCACATTATCATCATCATTAATTGTACTAGTTTTATTTCCAGCAGTGGTTTTTCGACGCCGTTGATAGAAGATTTTGACTGTTGTTGCACCACCATAGACCATCCCAGATGGCAAAGAAAACCCACTTAGATTTACTTTTAGATACCCAAGGTCCCTACATGGAGTCAGAAATGGCTTCAACAAATTTATAGGTGGGCATAATTGCAGCCCATTCCAAACCCAACTGGCTGTAGAAATCCCTAACCAGTTCGAAGATTGTGGCCCAAAACCTCCTAGGTCCACCGTCATCTCCAAACAGCAGGGATCAATGAAAATCCTGGACGATTGATGAAACATGGACGAATGACGAGTCTCCCAATCAGCAAGAAGACAATCCAGAAGTGGGTCAGCATTTTATGTAATTTAGAAGTGTCAACAGTGCACGACATCTGGCAAGCTATCCCCTGGTTGGTGACTGGTGGCTGGCAAGTCCCTGAACGGTCTCTAGCTGCGCGTCCCAGGAATGAATTACGCCCATCCCTCAGGAATGGGCTAGATCTCCCACCCCCTAATGCACCATGCCCCTGAGACAGTCCCTGACTGGCATGTCCATAGACATAGTGGCCATTACTTTGATCACCATCATTCACAGAATCCATAGGAAGACCAGAATGTGAATTGGAATCGTTCGGTCGGAAGGCAACAGAAAAACTAATAGTGATTGGGTAGCTCAGAGCCATAGTTTCTCCAACATTGCCCTCAACAACCTGAACAGACTCAACAATCCACAAGTCACGTGAAGCAGGAATAGTAGACGGATCAGTACACCAAGCAGAGCATCGAAAGCAGGACAAATCTTGCAGTGCCAAGGTCTCCTGATGCACATGATGAATCCAAGCATAGGGGCTAAGAATATGCTCCACCGTACTAGTTTCCCAGGCATGAACAGGGATGCCTCATGCCTCCAATCTCCAGATCAACCAAGAATGGCAAGGCGACTCCCGAGGCGCCAAGAAACCTTGCCCAACGCTTACAGATAACAGAAAAAGAAGCAGTTCTGATGAGAGGCCAACGACTGACGAGGAGGTCTGCCTTGGCCATATTAGGGAGAATCAGTAGCAGACTACTTGCAGAAATCCTGCGGATGACCAGTGAAGTTTCATTGATATTCAATCTTGGAGCCAGAAGCGCAGCAATCTCCACCAGAAAAATCACAAGGTCGCTGATAATGGTTAGCACCACCGCAGTCCTGAGATCATCCTCAGAAGCCGATAGCTTGTTGCTCCAACCCATAATGCAGGGTGAGATAGCACCGATGGGGGCCTGTGGCTCAATAATGTCCCGATCTTGCCTCATATTGCCTTCCAGGGAGTTGCCCGACGTTGGGCTTCCAGGCCTTCTAGTTGGACGCCGTCGTTTGCGCAGTCGACGCCGACGAGGCCGGCCAGCCACAACAACGGAGCCCTCACCCAGAACGGCATTGCCATCATCAGCGCGCAAAGAATCCCTTGAACCACCACCCAGCGAACGAGACTCGAGGCACCAGACATTTCCCACCATAAGGGCTGCTTTGCAAGGAGTAGCAGGAACAGCTCCTGCCACCTGCAGGTGTTGATGGGCCTTCCGTCTCCACACCAGTTTCTTCGGCTTAGCTTTCACCACAGAGATCCTTTTCCAGACCGAGACTCGAGCCTCAGGTCGAAGAAGCGCCCGCCCTCCACCAGTGATGCCCGAGTCGCACCCCGGGAGGCTGTACTTGTGCCACGCCGAATTGGGGAGCCACAGGTCGAGAAGGAATTCCACTGCTCCCTGTGGCCGCAGTAGGAGAAATCCTATGCCAAACCGACTCTTTAATCAGTGGGCAGTCAAAAGAACGATGCCCCTGCTCGCGGCAACGGAAGCACCTCGTCTTCTGAGCACATTGGGAGACGAAGTGATCTTGGGAAAGGCAGTTGAAGCATCTACCATCTAGGTGCCGAGGGAACTGTCTCCACTGTCGTTCCAACTTCAGACGTCGTCGCTTCAATTTCCTGGATTCCACGATTTGCCAGGCAAGCGTCGCAGGACATACCAAAGCTGAAGCAACTCGTGCACCGGGACCAGCCACCGTCTTCGTCTTGGTGGCGACCTCCTCGCGAAAGGGACGGGGGCTGGCCGCGCGCTTGGGAGAAGAACAGGAGTCCACCGTCCTTGGCGAGGCATCCCGCCATCTTTCAAAACGCGAGCGACCGCCCGAGGCCGAGGGTGGAGACCTAACTGGAAGCCTGGAGGAAGCCTCCGACGCCGGGAAGGAGAGGGTGGCCGCCGGGACCGGAGTGGCCGCCGGCGTGGGCTGGTGGGAATGCGAGACGTCGGGAGGGGAAGGGAAGAGGGCGGGAGGGGGAGGGGAGAGGTCGGACATCCTACCGTATGCATTGACAATATGACCCTACCCTTTATATATAGTTATATACTATATACATATGTCCTGGATGAACAGGACGACTAGGTCGACCAGAGGTCGAGCTAATCATCGTCTAATCGAGATTAGTCGCCTAGTCGGACCCCTAGGTCGTCCAGCTAGTCACTCGACCAGAAAACACTGCTCTTGAGATGATTGGTTTTTACTCAATTGAAGGGGGTGATTACAAACTTTCGAGGCTGTCACACAAGATGGCAAGCTCCACAGGCAACACTACCGGCTAAGAGCACGGCTCTAAGAGTAACAAATACAATAGCTAGCTTGAATGTGAACCAAGTGTTCTTGGAGTTGAAGAACAGGTTGGTGAACTCTCTAGATAGTTTAAAAGCTCAATCTCTCAAAGAATTGAAGTGAAAAGGTTGAGAGAAGCTCGAGGTGTTCCAATGGTGTGAGAGAGGAAGAGAGCTTTCTAGTTTAGCATAATGAGGTTAGGTCGAAAAGTAACTGTTGTTGCAGAAAAGTGGTAGATATACCCCTTCCCTACCCAATTGTCATATTCAAGTCGTGGTAGTGCCGAGCTATGCGTGACAATGACAATGTCAAGGAGCAACAGTACTGCTTAAGCAGAGCATCCAAGAGTAGGAAAAAAACAAGAGGTAGTGCCGGGCTAGGCTTTTAGGATGTCGTGGTGGAACTTTTGAGCACATGGTTACACATTGGACCTGTGCATGTGTCCTTCTCAATAGTGTGGATTTTCCTATACTAAAATTCAAAATGTAAAATAAATTTAAACATCTTTGAGTCGATTGTTGCATCCTTTAGTAATTAGGAATATACTATCACATGTATTGTCCTCTTTTTATTTAACATGCTTGTCAACTTGATAAATCTCATTAATTCTCTAATTGTATGGTCATTACCACCAAAACCCACTATGACAAGCGACAGAGCTCGTCAAGCACTAATATGCCACCAAGTCCAACAACCGACTAGATAAAAAGTCTACATTGTTCCCCTTGCCAACCACTACCACACAAACCAAACACAACTTTGAGTTTGAGCCATCATTGTCAAGCTCATCAACCTGGACATAGCAGTTCCAACTTCTAATAGGCCACAAGTGGTTGCCATCACCAATCATGGGGCACTAGACACAAAAGACAACACCTTCAGGAAGGTGCAACACCAATTGGTGGTGCTATTGTCGGCCCACAAATAGACAGTGTTTTCACATAATGAAACTATCATATAGGACAGAGTGGACGTCTCCTAAGAGGAAGCGACATCTACAATTGTCGCCATCTACGGTTTCGCCCTGACCACAACCATCCTAGCTTTGTCGGCCAAAATAGAGCACCTGACAGCACGATCATAGCAGAGGGGGAAGCAGAGAAACCAAGGATTCACATCTAGTTGAGTTGGACCATCGTCGGCAAACCATCAGTCATAGTAGCAACGACGAGGATGACAACTCTTGAGCCTCCAAGTCGCCACAGCCCATGCAACCACATGTTGCTACTCCACTATAGATCACACAGCCATTGCGCCCTCCATAGCATGTGCGGCCCCTATGCTGTTGTGCCACTGCCACCTGCTCACTTTCACTACCCACGGCCTCATTGCCACCATTGCCCATGTGTGGGTTTCGTGTCTTCGCCATGCCAACTTCGCACCGCCACCATGTGCTCTCAATCACCTCTGTGTTGGTGTTGTTCGTGGCCTCGCCGCACCATTGCCACGCCACCGCAGCACACGCACTACCTACCGCCTCCACCACTCACGCACACCCACCACAACTCATGCATGGCCTTCACATCATGGTCGCACGATCGTTGCACACACATGGCCTTCGTGCAGGCAATGCGCTCGCACGGCATTCTAGTCGTCGATGTGCATGTGTGGCCTCTCGCCGCCTCCACGCAACCACCACCACACCTGAGCCAGCCACAAGCTCCTCTAGGACTGCCTCTCCACAGTCGTCACTCGAAAGCACATCTCCGACAAACGATTCCGAATTGAGCTAAACACATCTGGTTGCTATACTCTAGACCGTCGTCCCCCGGTGTGAATCCATCATGATGTGCTCTCGTCACCGACATCAACAAGTGCAGACTAAACTATTGAGCAAATCCTAGCGCAAGTCACCGCAGAGGTTGTCACGCCACGCTCACCTTACCGGTGTCGCCACCAAAGCATAACACGCCTATGCCGCCACCTAGTGCCCATGGAACATGACCACGTTCCCCAAGCTAGATAATTAACTCTTTGCCATCCTGTCGGTGTTCCGAGATCGGGGGGTCCCCGAGCCGACGAGTGAGAGTGCCGCGTGCCCCAGCCCAGATGGGTCGAGCGCGTGGGCGAGCGCGAAGGGGGGAACAGAGAGAGAGAGGTCGGTGGCCGGAGCCGGGTCATGGGGGAGTCGGAGAATTCCCGCGGCCTTCGTGTTCGTCCCGCGCCCAGGTCGGGTGCGCTTGCAGTAGGGGGTTACAAGCGTCCGCGCGAGGTGAGGGGAGTGAGCGGCCCCGAGAGAGCGCCTGCCCCTGCCCTTCGTCCCCGCGAGGCCAACCTTCTCTAAGAAGGCCCTGGTCCTTCCTTTTATAGTCGTAAGGAGAGGGTCCAGGTGTACAGAATGGGGGTGTAGCAAGGTGCTACGTGTCTAGCGAGGGAGAGCTAGCGCCCTATGTACATGCCTAGGTGGCAGCCGGAGAGATCTTGGCACCCTGTTGGTGTGGCGTCGTGGCTGTTGGAGGAGTAACGGAGCCGGACGGGGGGACAGCTGTCGGAGTGGCTGGGCCCTTGCTGACGTCCTCCTGCTTTCGTAAGGGAGCTGGGAGTCGCCGTCGTCATGGTCTAGCGGGGCGCCATCATTTGCCTATCTGGCGTGGCTGGCCAGATGGGACGTCGGTCTTGTTCTCTGCGACCCAAGTCGGCTCAGGGCAGGGTGATGATGACGCTCCCTGTTGACGTGGCGGTCTCGTGTCCTAGGTCGGGCGTCGTGGAAGCTCCTCCGAAGCCGAGGTCGAGTCCGTCCTGCAAGACAGAGGCAGAGTCCGAGCCCCGGGTTCGGGCGAGGCGGAGATCGTTAGGCAGAGGCCGAGGCGGAGTCCGAGCCCTGGGTCGGGCGAGGCGGAGTTCGTCGTCTTCCGGGGCCTTAGCCCGAGTCCGAGCCCTTGGGCGGAGCGGAGTTCGTCGTCTTCCGGGGCCTTAGCCCGAGTCCGAGCCCTTGGGCGGGGCGGAGTTCGCCGTCTTCCGGGGCCTTAGCCCGAGTCCGAGCCCTTGGGCGGAGCGGAGTTCGCCGTCTTCCGGGGCTTTAGCCCGAGTCTGAGCCCTGGGGTCGGGCGGAGCGGAGTTCGCCGTCTTCCGGGGCCTTAGCCCGAGTCCGAGCCCTTGGGCGGAGCCTCCTATGGCACCTCTGGCGAAGTCTGGTCGCCCGTCGGTCTTACCTTTTGCGTTAAACGCCCCGGTGACTCGGTCGGTTGGCGCGGTGATTTAGTCAGGGTTTCTTCTTATCGAAGGCGGGGCCTAGGGTGAGCCGGAGATGCGTCTGCCGTGAAAGAGGAGGCCTCAGGCGAGACGGAGTCATCTTATGGTCGGCTGCCCTCGCCCGAGGCTAGGCTCGGGCGTGGCGTGGTCAAGTCACTCGTATGGACTGTTCCCTGACTTAATCAAACCCATCAGGCCTCTGCAGCTTTATGCTGATGGGGGTTACCAGCTGAGAATTAGGCGTCTTGAGGGTACCCCTAATTATGGTCCCCGACAGTAGCCCCCGAGCCTCGAAGGGAGTGTTAACACTCGCTTGGAGGCTTGCGTCGCACTTTTTTGCAAGGGGACCAGCCTTTCTCGGTGGTACTTTGTTCCGGTGGGTGCGCGCGAGCGCACCCGCCGGGTGTAGCCCCCGAGGCCTCGGAGGAGTGGTTTCACTCCTTCGAGGTCTTAATGCCTTGCGTAATGCTTCGGCTGGACTAGCGGTTCCCTCATGCGAGCAGGGCGTAACCCAGGTGCACTGTCGGGGCCCAAGTTCTCGGGCTGGTATGTTGACGCTGTCAACGGTTTGGCCGGAGCCGGGTTTGCGAGAGCAGCCCCCGAGTCTTCGCACGGAGCGAGAGGACGATCAGGGACAGACTCGACTTTTTATATACGCCCCTACGTCGCCTTTTCGCAAGGAGGAGGGGGGGAGTGCGCCATGTTACCCTCGATGGGCACCGAACATGGTGTCTCCGGTGAGCTGCAATCGGGTAATCCGAGTGGACGTCCGTGCCCCGTTCGTTGGGGGTCGGCTAGGGGCCCGGAGGCACGCCCAAAAGTACCTGCGGGTGATCTGCCGGACCCGGTCCCCTAGCGACGGGGTCCGAGGGCTCGTTGCCTCCCTCCGATGGGATTCCGTTACAGAGTCGTTCCCGCTGGTCTCGGAAATGTCCTAGGGTACCTCGGGAGCGCAGCCCGAGCCTTGGTTATGTATCGAACGTACCTCTGGTCATCCCTCGCTCGGCGTCTGAGGCGGCTGTGAACCCTTCGACAGGCCAGCCTTCGAACCCCTGATCAGTAGGGGGCACGGAGCCCGAGTAGCCTGAGGCGGTCATGGAACCTTTCGGGAGGCCGACCTTCGAACCCCTGACCAGTAGTGGGTGTCGGGCCCACGCGATCTGAGGCGGCTGTTGAACCCCTCGGGGGGCCAGCCTTCGAACCCCTGATCAGTAGGGAGGCTCGGAGCCTAGTTCCTTCACGGGGGAGGATCCCTTTGGGGTTATCCCCCTTCTCGGTCCCTGTTGCAAGAGATAGAGAAAGAAGGAAAAGGGAAAAAGGATTCGAAATTGAACGTCGTGGCGTACCTTTTTCCGGCGTGGTCGTTTTGGCGAAGGCGAAACGTCACCAGCCGCTCCCGCCCGTAGCGCTGTCCGCCGAGCCACGGAGTTAATGCGCCGGGGTGAGTAGTTGGCGAGGTTACCATTGCGCGTGCGTGAGCCGTTCGAGGTACGGGTCACGGGCGCGTCGCCTTCACGCCGTGAGAGGGGGCTCTCTTGCTGCCTCCGGATGGGACATGAGCTTGGCAGATGGCGTGACCGCTGCTCTCGCGCGCCTGCCACCGTCATTACTGCCGGCCCATTTTTGACCGCTTTTGACCGCTGCGCCAGGCTGGCGCTGCCGGGTCGCGGGCTGGGTCGCCTCGAATCGCGGTATCGGTTCCGCAATCGAGGAGGTGCGGTGGTGGAGCGAGTGGCATAGCGGTTCGCATGCAGCGCCCGGCGCGCCAGTTGCACGACGCGTGGGCTTGAGCCGTCGCGCTGGCCTGTCAGGAATCGAAGAGGCGCGTCCACTTGGCGCGGTTGCATGCCGCCTGCATGGCCGCCTGCCCCTTTCGCCCGCTGGTCCAGGCAAAAGTGGAGGGTTACTTGTAACCGCTGGGTGGTTGCGTGCGTCGCGCGCGGCGGTTCGGCTTCTTCTGCTTAGAGCCGGTCTGCATGACAGGCGGGCCCCAGCCCCCGCGCCGCAGGGAAGGGCTTTGGAGGCGTGTTGGAGAAGACTCAGCCCGTGACGGTTGAGGGCGCAAGCAGGGGGAGTTGCCTTTAAAAGGAGGGCGACCCCCTGCGTGAGGTAACCATGTCTCCTTCCTCCCCAATGCATTGTGTCTCTCCATCTTCCGAGCCCCCGGATGGGGGGAAGCCGCCGTCTTTTTGCTCCATCGCCGGAGGAATGCAACTCCGTGGGAGTTGGTACCTTTCAGCCATCGTTCGGCTTCAAGGATTTTCATCGTGCAGCCCGGCTGCACCCCTCCACCGGCGGTCACCCAAGAGGGCGACCTCCGGCTTGATGGTGGGGGAAAGCGAGCCGGGCTGCGGCATTCGCCCCTTCCTCAGCCTCAAGGATTTTCATCACCAGGGCTGAGGAGGGGCGTGTGCCGGGTCGGGGTTGGTCCCTGCGCGGGTGGTGACCCGCTCCTTCCCTTAGTGATCGGGGGGAAGGGCGGGAGTCGCCCGTGGCGCCAACAGCTGCAGCGTGCCCGGCTCTCTGAGCCGAGCACGCTCGGAGCCGCCCCCGGTGCCGCCTCCTGCCACGGCAGCTGGAAGAGGTTCTTCCGCCGGCGCGACAGCCGAGGTTGGACACGGGCCGACCTCCGACTCTACGGCCTTCTGTCCGTCCTTGCCTCTCGAGTTTGGGCAAGGGCGGGGGCCTCCCAGTAGCAGTATCCACCCTGAGGCCATCACTGCTGCTGTTGGGCCCCCCGGGACAGACGTCTTCATCGTCGCCGCTGCCGGGGCGGGACGGCGACGTGCCGTTCGTCGGTCTTCTGCTGCCCCGCAGGCCCTCCCCCGTCGAGTGGGGTTAATCGTACCTGCGGGGGGGAACCGGAGTTCCGCTTGTAATGGCACTTCGAGTGCCGGGTTTTTTGTTCATTTCGGCTTTCGGGGCCTGAACATGTATGTAACTTACGGCACAGAGCCGTGTTTTTTCCTCATTTCTGAGCATTAAGACTCGCCTGTTGTTTGCCTGAACCGCTTCACCAAGCATGAGTCGCCCCGTGTCAAGGTGACGAGTGAGGTATCCGTATCCCGGAGGCGTAGGAATCCCTCGGCTCGGTCGGACCTGTTGTCCGAGGCTCCTCTAGCTTAGTTAAAGAGACCCCTCGGCCGCTCTTCGACGAGCCGAGGCCAGGGGTAGCGATATCAGCATGAGCAGAGGCGTTGTCGGCTCGGAAATGAAACCTGGTTGGCCGGAGCCTAGCCGGGTTGTTTGTTGGCAGGACCGTCGTCGGAGTTGCTCAGCCGAGGCTTCGGACCGAGCTGGCGCCCTCGGAAGGTGGTCGGCCGAGGCCCCGGAGGTGGCCGGCCGAGCCGTCCGCTCGGGCCGGGTTCTCGGAGAAGTCCCTGGCAGAGATTGCTCGAGCGTAGCGATGACGTCGTCCTTCGGAGCGGAGGCCCTCGGACCGCGTCGCCGTCCGAGGCTAGGTCGGGCCTTGCCGAAGGTGCTGTTGATGCCGAGGGTGTCGTCGCCCTCTTCCAGCGTCAAGATCCGAGCCTGCAGGGTCAAATCGTCTTGTAGCGTGGGCCTTGCGCGGCCGTTGAGGCCAGAACACATACCCTTGTTTCGTTATAAAGCTGCGTCTCTTTTCCTCTTGTTTCGAGTATCTGGACTTTTTGTCGGTAGCAGGGATGTTAGTGCGAGCGAGAGTTGCTTCTCGCGGAAGGTGATGAGTGAGGTATCCGTATCCCGGAGGCGTGGGAGTCCCTCGGCTCGGTCGGCCTTGCCGCTTACGCGTACTTTCACCCGTCCATGAGGCCCTGTCACCGACTTGGTCGAGAAGGCTTGAAGAATCGCTTCGACAGAAGAGCTCCCGTACGTAAAGACTCGTTCGATCCGCGGATTCGCCTTATCCGAGCGCGAGTTACTTATCGCAGAAGGTGATGAGTGAGGTATCCGTATCCCGGAGGCGTAGGAGTCCCTCGGCTCGGTCAGCCTTGACTGCTTACGTATACCCCGTCGTTTTCAGGACCCGCTTTTCGAAGTAGTCAAAAAGCACGAAAGATGTTCTGGTAAAAGAGATTTTTTGTTCGAGGAAAATTTTGACGCAGAGGGGGTTTCCCCCCTTTTAGCCCCCGAGGGAGGGTCGGGCTCTGCCGAGGCGAGGCTGACCCTTCCTTGTTGACTAAACTTTGCGTGGGTGCGAGGTATGTAAACAACTTGGAAACATCTTAAGGGTAGAAGCGACGTAGCTGTTGGATGTTCCAAGCGTTGTCGTAGACCTCGCCTTGACTGTTGGCCAGCTTGTACGTTCCGGGCTTCAGTACTTTGGCGATGATGAACGGCCCTTCCCAGGGGGGCGTGAGCTTGTGCCTCCCTCGGGCGTTTTGCCGCAGCCGAGGCACCAGATCGCCCACCTGGAGATCTCGGGGTCGGACCCCTCGGGCGTGGTAGCGTCGCAGGGACTGCTGATACCGCGCCGAGTGTAGTAAGGCCCTGTCCCGAGCCTCGTCCAGCTGGTCCAGCGAGTCTTCTCGGCTAGCTTGGTTGCTTTCTTCGTTGTAGGCCCTCGTCCTCGGGGAGCCGTACTCCAAGTCCGTGGGCAGGATGGCCTCGGCCCCGTAGACCAGGAAGAACGGCGTGAAACCCGTGGCCCGGCTTGGCGTCGTCCTCAGGCTCCAGACCACCGAGGGGAGCTCCTTCATCCATCGCTTGCCGAACTTGTTGAGATCATTGTAAATTCGAGGCTTGAGCCCCTGTAGAATCATGCCGTTGGCACGTTCCACTTGCCCATTCGTCATGGGGTGAGCTACGGCGGCCCAGTCCACCCGGATGTTGTGATCCTCGCAAAAATCCAAGAATTTTTTGCCGGTGAACTGGGTGCCATTGTCGGTGATGATGGAGTTCGGGACCCCGAAGCGATGGATGATATTGGTGAAGAACGCCACCGCCTGCTCGGACCTGATGCTGTTCAGGGGTCGGACCTCGATCCACTTGGAGAATTTGTCGATGGCGACCAGCAGGTGCGCGTAGCCCCCGGGCGCCTTCTGCAGAGGGCCGACGAGGTCCAGACCCCACACAGCGAAGGGCCAGGTGATAGGTATCGTCTGCAGAGCCTGAGCGGGCAGGTGGGTCTGCTTCGCATAGAATTGGCACCCTTCGCAGGCGCGGACAACTCTAGTGGCGTCAGCCACCGCCGTTGGCCAGTAGAAGCCTTGGCGGAAAGCATTCCCGACGAGGGTTCGGGGTGCTGCGTGATGACCGCAAGCCCCCGAGTGTATTTCCTGCAGGAGTTCCTGGCCCTCGGCGATGGAGATGCATCGCTGGAGGATGCCCGAGGGGCTTCGGTGGTAGAGTTCCTTCTCATCGCCCAGCAAGACGAACGATTTGGCACGTCGCGCTACCCGCCGAGCTTCGGCGCGGTCGAGGGGCAGTTCTCCTTGGCGGAGATATTGCAGGTACGGGGTTTGCCAATCTTGATCTGGCACGACCCCGTTCTGCTCCTCCTCGATGCGCAGTGCTTCGCCCTCGGGCTCTGAGGGTTCCTCGGGGCGAGCCGAGGATGGCTCGGGCTGGGCTGAGGGCACCTCGGACGAGGCCGAGGGTGCCTCGGGCTCGGGCGCGTCATCTATCTTGACGGAGGGTTGGTGCAGATCTCGGGAGAAGACGTCCGGGGGGACCGTCGTTCGCCCCGAGGCTATCTTCGCCAGCTCGTCCGCAGTCTCGTTGTAGCGCCGGGCGATGTGGTTAAGCTCGAGCCCGTAGAACTTGTCTTCCAGGCGTCGAACCTCCTCACAGTAGGCCTCCATCTTCGGGTCGCGGCAGAGGGAGTTCTTCATGACCTGGTCGATGACGAGCTGCGAGTCGCCCCGTGCATCGAGGCGTCGGACCCCTAGCTCGATGGCGATTCGCAATCCGTTGATCAGAGCCTCGTACTCAGCCACATTGTTGGACGCCGGGAAATGGAGGCGTAGCACGTAGCGCAGGTGTTTTCCGAGGGGCGAGACGAAAAGCAGGCCCGCGCCAGCTCCCGTCTTCATCAGCGACCCATCGAAAAACATGGTCCAGAGCTCTGGTTGGATCGGAGCCGTTGGTAACTGGGTATCGACCCATTCGGCTACGAAATCCGCCAGCACCTGGGACTTGATGGCCTTCCGAGGGGCAAACGAGATTGCCTCGCCCATGATTTCCACCGCCCACTTCGCGATCCGTCCGGAGGCTTCTCGGCACTGGATGATCTCCCCCAGGGGGAAGGATGACACCACAGTCACCGGATGGGACTCGAAGTAATGTCGCAGCTTTCGCCTTGTCAGGATCACTACATATAGCAGCTTCTGGACTTGTGGGTAGCGGATCTTGGTTTCGGACAGCACTTCGCTGACGAAGTAGACTGGCCTCTGAATGGGCAAAGCATGCCCCTCTTCCTGCCTTTCGACTACGATCGCGGCGCTGACCACCTGAGTGGTTGCGGCGACGTAGACCAGGAGGGTTTCTCCATCAGCTGGGGGTACCAAGATGGGCGCCTGGGTGAGGAGCGCCTTCAGGTTCCCGAGGGCTTCCTCGGCCTCGGGAGTCCAAGTGAAGCACTCGGCCTTCCTTAAGAGGCGGTACAGGGGCAGGCCTCTTTCGCCGAGGCGCGAGATGAAGCGGCTCAAGGCCGCGAGGCATCCCATGACCCTCTGTACGCCTTTTAAGTCCTTGATAGGCCCCATGTTTGTGATCGCTGCGATCTTCTCCGGGTTGGCTTCGATGCCCCGCTCGGAGACGATGAACCCCAAGAGCATGCCTCGGGGCACCCCGAAGACGCACTTCTCGGGATTGAGCTTGACGCCCTTCGCCTTGAGACACCGGAATGTCAGTTCGAGGTCGGAGAGAAGGTCGGAGGCTTTCCTCGTCTTGACTACGATGTCATCGATGTAGGCCTCGACCGTGCGACCAATGTGTTCGCCGAACACATGGTTCATGCACCGCTGGTACGTTGCACCCGCGTTTCTCAACCCGAACGGCATTGTGACATAACAGTACATGCCGAAGGGCGTGATGAAAGAAGTCGCGAGCTGGTCGGACTCTTTCATCTTGATTTGATGATACCCTGAGTAGGCATCGAGGAAAGACAGGGTTTCGCACCCTGCAGTGGAGTCCACAATTTGGTCGATGCGAGGTAGAGGGTAGGGGACCTTCGGACATGCTTTGTTGAGACCAGTGTAGTCTACACACATCCGCCACTTCCCCCCTTTTTTCCTCACAAGTACAGGGTTGGCAAGCCATTCGGGATGGAATACCTCTTTAATGAACCCTGCTGCCATCAGCTTGCGGACCTCCTCGCCTATCACCCTGCGCCTTTCCTCGTCGAATCGGCGCAGAGGCTGTCTGACCGGCCGGGCTCCGGCCCGAATATCCAGCGAGTGCTCGGCGACATCCCTCGGTATGCCGGGCATGTCCGAGGGACTCCACGCAAAAACGTCGGCGTTTGCGCGGAGAAAGTCGACGAGCACTGCTTCCTATTTGGGGTCGAGCCCCGAACCGATCCGGATCTGCTTGGAGGTGTCACCACTGGGGTCGAGAGGGACGGCCTTAACCGTCTCCGCTGGCTCGAAGTTGCCGGCATGCCGCTTCACATCCGGCACCTCTCGGGAGAGGCTTTCCAGGTCGGCTATGAGGGCCTCGGACTCGGCGAGGGCCTCGGCGTACTCCACGCACTCCACATCGCATTCGAATGCGTGTTTGTACGTGGGGCCGACGGTGATGACCCCGTTGGGGCCCGGCATCTTGAGCTTTAGGTAAGTGTAGTTGGGGATGGCCATGAACTTCGCGTAGCATGGCCTCCCCAACACTGCGTGGTAGGTTCCTCGGAACCCGACCACCTCGAACGTCAAAGTCTCCCTTCGTAAGTTGGAGGGTGTTCCGAAGCAGACAGGGAGGTCGAGCTGTCCGAGGGGCTGGACGCGCTTCCCGGGAATGATCCCGTGGAAGGGCGCAGCGCCTGCTCGGACGGACGACAAGTCGACGCGCAGGAGCCTGAGGGTCTCGGCGTAGATGATGTTGAGGCAGCTGCCTCCATCCATCAGGACCTTGGTGAGCCTGACGTCGCCGATGACGGGGTCGACGACGAGCGGGTACTTCCCCGGGCTCGGCACGTGGTCGGGGTGGTCGTCCCGGTCGAAGGTGATGGGCTTGTCGGACCAGTCTAGGTAGACTGGCGCCGCCACCTTGACCGAGCAGACCTCCCGACGCTCTTGCTTATGATGCCGAGCCGAGGCGTTTGCCGCATGCCCCCCGTAGATCATGAAGCAATCGCGGACCTCCGGGAACTCTCCTGCTTGGCGATCCTCCCTTTTGTCGTCGTCGTGAGCCCTGCCACCCTCTGCGGGCAGCCCGGCCCTGTGGAAGTGGCGCCGAAGCATAACGCACTCTTCGAGGGTGTGCTTGACGGGCCCCTGATGGTAGGGACACGTCTCCTTGAGTGCCTTGTCGAAAAGGTTAGCACCTCCGGGGGGCTTCCGAGGGTTCTTGCGCTCGGCGGCGGCGACAAGGTCTGCATCGGGAACGTCGCGTTTCGCTTGCGACTTCCTCCTGCCTTTCTTCTTGGCGCCGCGCGGAGTAGACACCTCGGGAGCATCTTCCGACGGGCGGCCCTGGGGCTGCTTGTCCTTTCGGAAGATGGCCTCAACCGCCTCCTGGCCGGAGGCGAACTTGGTGGCGATGTCCATCAGCTCGCTCGCCCTGGTGGGGGTCTTGCGACCCAACTTACTCACCAGGTCGCGGCAGGTGGTGCCGGCGAGGAACGCGCCGATGACATCGGAGTCGGTGATGTTGGGCAGCTCGGTGCGCTGCTTCGAGAACCGCCGGATGTAGTCTCGGAGAGACTCTCCCGGCAGTTGCCGACAGCTTCGGAGGTCCCAGGAATTCCCGGGGCGCACGTACGTGCCCTGGAAGTTCCCGGCGAAAGCCTGGACCAAATCTTCCCAGTTGGAAATCTGCCCCGGAGGCAGGTGCTCCAACCAGGCACGAGCGGTGTCGGAGAGAAACAGGGGGAGGTTTCGGATGATGAGGTTGTCATCGTCCGTCCCACCCAGTTGACAGGCCAGGCGGTAGTCCGCAAGCCATAATTCCGGTCTCGTCTCCCCCGAGTACTTCGTGATAGTAGTCGGGGGTCGGAATCGGGGCGGAAACGGCGCCCGCCGAATGGCTCGGCTAAAGACCTGTGGACCGGGTGGTTCGGGCGAGGGACTCCGATCCTCCCTGCTGTCGTAGCGTCCCCCACGCCTGGGGTGGTAGCCTCGGCGCACCCTTTCGTCGAGGCGTGCCCGACGGTCACGATGAGGGTGCTCGTCGCCGAGGTGGCCCGGGGCTGCAGGCGCGGTGTTGCGCGTGCGCCCGGTGAAGACCGAGGCTTCCCGCGTGAGTCGGGAAGTCGCGGCACGAGGTTCCGAGGGGTATCCCTGCCTTCGGGAGGCAGAGCTCTCGGCCCGCCGGGCCGCAGCGCCTTCCAGGAGATGCTTGAGTTCTCCCTGGATTCGCCGACCCTCGGTGGTTGATGTCTCCGGCATCGCGCGGAGGAGCATCGCTGCAGCGGCTAGGTCCTGACCGGTTCCGCCGGACGCGGGAAGCGGTCTGTCCCTGGCATCGTTGGCGATGCGGTGCTGGAGACCTTGGGGCAGGTGACGTATTCCTCCGGCCGGGGGCTGGCTCGCCCACACCTGCCCGATGTTCTGGCGGATTGCCTCGAGCGCTCCTGCTCCCTCATCGAGCCCGGCCTGCGCCCCGCGGACTTGCTCGAGCTGTGGGTCGTGACCCCCCGCCGGAACGGGGACCACAGCTAGCTCCCGCGGGATGTCGGCGCGAGGCGCTGGCCTAGGGGGATCACCATCCTCCGGCATGCCGAGACAGCCACCTCCAGAGGGATCCACTAGCTCGATGTGGAAACATTCGCGACTCGGGCCGCAGTCCTTGTCGCCAAGGCTGCGGCTGCCGTCGGAACAGTCGGAGAGGCAGTAGTCACATGCGGTCATGAAGTCCCGCATGGCACTAGGGTTGCCAGATCCGGAGAAATCCCAGCAGATGCTGGGGTCGTCATCTTCCTCGGACCCAGAGGGTCCGTAGGTCGAGACACCCGTCAATCGGTCCCAAGGCGACCGCACACGAAACCCCAGAGAGGTTGCACTCGCCTCAATGTGAGCGTCCGCCAAAGCGAGGTCGCCAGGCGGGCTGAGGCCGAGTCGAAATGACGAAAGATGGGTAGCAGTCGGTACCTTTTTGTCGACGAGGAGCGATGAAGTCACGTCGGGGGCTGACCGCGCCGTCGTCTTGGGTACGAGGGCGACGTCCTGCAGGCCCTCCGTGAGCGTGCTGGCGTCGTCCACTTGCTCGGAGTCGACGTGTTGCGGGGGGATGGCGCTCGCGTTTGCCTTGAACGCGAGGGCGACGCTTGGCGTGTCCTCCGTCGAGGCGCCGGGGATGTCGATTTGCTCGACAGCCGTCGGAGCGCGATCTCCCGCTCGGCCCCGGTTGCCCCGCCTCCTCCTCCTCCGATGGCGAGGGAGAGGATGGGGCGAGCTCGAAAGTTGTCCTTCCCCCACGCGGGAAAGACGTCGCCGATTCCGCCGCCGGCGAGCGGGCTGTCCGCCACCAATGTCGCTGTTGCGCGGCGGTGGAAGGAGTACCATGTCGTAGCTGCCATCAAGAGACATGAACTCGAGGTTCCCGAAACGGAGCACCGTCCCGGGTTGAAGAGGTTGTTGGAGACTGCCCATCTGGAGCTTGACGGGAAATCGAACGTCAACACGCAGCAGGCCCCTACCTGGCGCGCCAACTGTCGGCGTTCCGAGACCGGGGGGTCCCCGAGCCGACGAGTGAGAGTGCCGCGTGCCCCAGCCCAGATGGGTCGAGCGCGTGGGCGAGCGCGAAGGGGGGAACAGAGAGAGAGAGGTCGGTGGCCGGAGCCGGGTCGTGGGGGAGTCGGAGAATTCCCGCGGCCTTCGTGTTCGTCCCGCGCCCAGGTCGGGTGCGCTTGCAGTAGGGGGTTACAAGCGTCCGCGCGAGGTGAGGGGAGTGAGCGGCCCCGAGAGAGCGCCTGCCCCTGCCCTTCGTCCCCGCGAGGCCAACCTTCTCTAAGAAGGCCCTGGTCCTTCCTTTTATAGTCGTAAGGAGAGGGTCCAGGTGTACAGAATGGGGGTGTAGCAAGGTGCTACGTGTCTAGCGAGGGAGAGCTAGCGCCCTATGTACATGCCTAGGTGGCAGCCGGAGAGATCTTGGCACCCTGTTGGTGTGGCGTCGTGGCTGTTGGAGGAGTAACGGAGCCGGACGGGGGGACAGCTGTCGGAGTGGCTGGGCCCTTGCTGACGTCCTCCTGCTTTCGTAAGGGAGCTGGGAGTCGCCGTCGTCATGGTCTAGCGGGGCGCCATCATTTGCCTATCTGGCGTGGCTGGCCAGATGGGACGCCGGTCTTGTTCTCTGCGACCCAAGTCGGCTCAGGGCAGGGTGATGATGACGCTCCCTGTTGACGTGGCGGTCTCGTGTCCTAGGTCGGGCGTCGTGGAAGCTCCTCCGAAGCCGAGGTCGAGTCCGTCCTGCAAGACAGAGGCAGAGTCCGAGCCCCGGGTTCGGGCGAGGCGGAGATCGTTAGGCAGAGGCCGAGGCGGAGTCCGAGCCCTGGGTCGGGCGAGGCGGAGTTCGTCGTCTTCCGGGGCCTTAGCCCGAGTCCGAGCCCTTGGGCGGAGCGGAGTTCGCCGTCTTCCGGGGCCTTAGCCCGAGTCCGAGCCCTTGGGCGGGGCGGAGTTCGCCGTCTTCCGGGGCCTTAGCCCGAGTCCGAGCCCTTGGGCGGAGCGGAGTTCGCCGTCTTCCGGGGCTTTAGCCCGAGTCCGAGCCCTGGGGTCGGGCGGAGCGGAGTTCGCCGTCTTCCGGGGCCTTAGCCCGAGTCCGAGCCCTTGGGCGGAGCCTCCTATGGCACCTCTGGCGAAGTCTGGTCGCCCGTCGGTCTTACCTTTTGCGTTAAACGCCCCGGTGACTCGGTCGGTTGGCGCGGTGATTTAGTCAGGGTTTCTTCTTATCGAAGGCGGGGCCTAGGGCGAGCCGGAGATGCGTCTGCCGTGAAAGAGGAGACCTCAGGCGAGACGGAGTCATCTTATGGTCGGCTGCCCTCGCCCGAGGCTAGGCTCGGGCGTGGCGTGGTCAAGTCACTCGTATGGACTGTTCCCTGACTTAATCAAACCCATCAGGCCTCTGCAGCTTTATGCTGATGGGGGTTACCAGCTGAGAATTAGGCGTCTTGAGGGTACCCCTAATTATGGTCCCCGACACATCCTTACGGATGTCAACTCTCCAAATGTCAGTTTTAGATTGTCCATAACACATTGCCAACGAATTTTGAAATACGCCACAGTTTTGCCACTTTCGCCTACGTGACTCAACACACCTGCGCACCACGTCCTTTCCAGCATGGATTACCAGGGGAAAAGTCTCTTACCCTATCTTGACATAGTGCTCCCGAGTGCAAGTGCACCGGGCTATCGTCGGGGCTCCCGGACAGAGATAGCGTCGACGTCGACGAGATCGTCGTGCACCAAACTGCGAACTCGTCGAGGATGACTGACACACCATCCAGAACATACAGGGTCCTAACTTGAAGATTAACACCCCTAAGCTAAGTAGAGGGGGAACATATCGAATGCAAACCACGTTTTCGTGCAAACCCCGTGCAAACCTACTAAAAAAGTTTCAAAAAATTCTAAAAAAAACATGAATGTACATCTCAGCTTAACTTATCTATATACAAAATTTCATGGTCAAATTCATCTTACTCTAGCAGTTACAAAAAAGTCAATAGTTATTTGTAACTGCTAGAGTAAGATGAATTTGACCATGAAATTTTGTATATAGTTGAGGTAAGCTGACATGTACGTTCATGTTTTTTTCAGAATTTTTTGAAACTTTTTTAGAAGGTTTGCACAAAAATGTGGTTTGCATTCGATATGTTCCCAAGTAGAGGAGAGTCAAGCGAGGTTAGGAATGGTAATAGATCGCGATCCAAATGTTTCTTCACAAATTGTTAGGGCCCTAAAAATATTTTAGTTCAAAAATTAATAGAAATAGAGTCCAATCTTACGATCCTTGAATTTTATAGGGTAAAATTTAAAGCCCATTGTCACTGGGGCAAAGATAACTTTTCCGTGCTAATCCACGCTGGCGTCCACAACGAAGGATCGGACCGAGGACTACCGGATCCGGCGTCACCGGATCTGCCACCACCGGGCCGAAACACGAGAGCACCCGCCACTCAGCAAGTCAGCCACCACCGACGTCGCTACCATGGTGACAAGCATGATGGCGAGCGTGGGGAGAGAGCCCGTGGGAAAGAGGCCCCGCCGCCACCTTCATTGCCGCCAGGCGGACCTCCGCCAGCGAGCTCGGACGGCAGCGAGGGGAGGGAGATGAGGAGCGAGAGGGTTGGTGGCGGCGTTGCGGGAACCGCCCGTGCCGTCCCTCACGACGCCGCGAGGGGCTGTAGAATGAATTATTGATTGGCTACCAACTCATATTATGCGTCGAGAAGATCTATTACTAACCTGGACAGATTAAGCATGCCTGCGCCGGATCGGAGGGATATCTTCCCCAGCTGGAAGGTGGAAGGGCGAAAGCCGCAGTGTCTCACTGGGTTTCCATCGAAACCGTTGACCCGAAGATTAAGCATGCCGGAGCTGGATCGGAGGGATATCTTCCCGGCAAAATATCCTATGCAATCACTTATCCTGGTGCAAGCATGCAATCAAGCGATCTGGTGCATCCGATCTAGATCTAATGGTAACTGTTATTTTACATTTAACCCCTTCCACCTGAAACCTAGTGTCTATTTTACATTTAACCACTTCCATATGAAACCGTTGGATCTAGACTGGATGCTCTGGATAGTTTGATTGCACGCTTGCACCAAAATGAGTGATTGCACAGGATATGTCCTCATCTTCCCCAGCTGTATCGAGGCGGCGTATCTCTACAACTATTAAGAGCGAACTGTATATTGCCCCCGCCGCATCCCCTCTCGCCCGCGGATAACGCGCCCGCGATTCCCTCGCCCCCCGCCGCCGCGAGCCCGCGATTCCCCAACCGCCCGCGGCTAATCCCCGCTACGCCCGCTCTCCCTCGCCTCCCCCACGCTTCCTCCGCCCCTACCGTGCAGTCCACTGCCCGCGCCGCATCCCCTCCCGCCCTGCCGGCGAGAGCGTGGTCCGATGAGGCGGCGGCCGTTCCTGGACCAGCGACGGTCGTCGTTCAAGCGCCGGTGGCAGCAGCGGCCGTGGTGGGTGTGCCTCTTGCTCTCCCTCCTCGCCCTCTCATGCGTCCTCCTCGGCTCCCCCGACCCCGACACCTCGCCGTCCACCTCCGCCGCGTCCTCCGGATCCGAGGCCACCTCCTCCCCTCTCCTCAGTCAGGTAATCCCAGATCTCGGCGGCCGCGCCCCTGCTCCCGCCGCCTCAGCTGCAACTCAACTCTCTTTACAACCAGTACATGTACGTAGTAGTGTAACCTGAATCATTCATCAGGCTTGTTTTGTGTAAATGTGTTTGTGCATTATTCGATCGATGATCCTGATAAGCAAATAAAGATATTGGTTTTATATGTGTACTCAGTTAAGTGTTCAATACTACGTACCATGCATTCAGTATGCTATCTAATATTGCATTCAACAGCTAATTTTTTGAACTAAACCCCATTTTAAGATTTAAAGATCAGACACGTTCAACTGTATTATTCTGCAGAGTTTGAGGATGATCCAGATCTTTATATACTAATAAAGCCTTTGAAGTAAGAGTGAAATCCAAAACAAATTTAGTTGAGTATGAGGTTTTAATCAGTCCCTTTTTTGTAAATTCAGAAGTGAATGAAGTAACAACTGATTCATGGCTAAAATGCATCTGCATTCTATCTTTTAGAAGAAGAAAAACACACTTTCACTTGTCATATTCAAGGAGATAGTGTTAACGACACAGACTAAATCAGCCCATATTGAATTGCTAGCCAGTAAAGTGGTTCCATTTCCAAGAATCCAAAGGCACTACTGAACTATTATGGCAGAAATATAGCAATTACTGAACTAAAAATGCAGTGGAAGAGTGTTTTAAATGTGACTTCAGTATACTAGGGAGTCTAGGGCAAGATACTTGGCTCTTGTGAAAGCCACGTTGATTCTCTCAGAATCAGACAGCCTACTTTCCCATCTTTATTGGACCAAACTGTTGAAATCAAAATAATGTCCTCCTCACCACCATGAAATCCATCAATAGATTTTACTCTTAACAGATAGAAAGTCATGCTTCTCAATGCAATCACTTGAGCAGTATAAGTAGATATTATACCAACACTTGTTCTCTGCCTCTTCTCAGTGCACTCTACAATTGTTTTAGACAAAAGAAAAGGACACCAGTTAGCTTTATCAAAAACTCTGGAGAACAGTTAATCTAGCCAATAAAATATTTCTTTCAGAATGATGTTTTAACACCTTATAAAAAAATAAAAGAATGCAAAATATGACGAGTTGACGACCTTGGCAGTAAGCAATGAAAACATGGTGATCAATAATTCAATATCTAGACTAAGAATGTACGGTTTTGTCATTTTGTGCTATTTGAGTAAGCACGGAGAATAAACAAGTTATATATGCATGTCCATTCCAAAGATGGCAGCACGGAATATTATGATGTTGGTATTGCCATTTCTTGTCTCCTGTGCAGCCTTCTGTCATGCTTGTTCTTTATATTTATTTGCTATGAGGACTCCTATTAGGACGGTATCTTAAGGGTATGATGTAGTTTAACCCTTCTGATTATATATGTGACCGTATCTTCATAGCTTTCTAACTTTGAGGATACAATATGTTAAATTTAACACTGTCAATATAAGTTCAGACTTAGGTGTATTACACTGGGGGAGGTGTGTGTGTGTATTTTTGCTTGTGATTCATCAAAATATGTTCCTTCTTAAAGCACAAACATTGTACACTTCCAGAATAGCTTTAGGCTTGTTGTCACATTTGTAATGTATATGTATGCTACCATCGTTAAAGGTTAAAATAAAGTTTTAACCTTATTTTGGAAGGGAGTATCACGAAATGCCATAGAAATTTGGATTTAGTAACTATGTTCATGATTTCCTTCATGTTACAGGCCCAGACAATGGAGATGATGTATACGATAATTGCAAATGAGTTCAAGTCAATGGACAATAAGGACATGCGCCCTGAAGATTACTTGAACTTCTTTTGTCTTGGAAACCGGGAAGAACCACCATCTAATGGCAGCCCAGAATCAGAGAAATCTACATATAAAAGTGCAGAGGTAGTCTGTTTTTGCATTTTTCCTTATTCTTAAGGGTATGGCTTAGCTCAACCCTTCTGATTACACCAAAACTGAATATGGTTTCTGAGCAAATCCAAACCGTGCCTCTGACAAACCCAGCCAATGATTTGCCTGTACTACTACTACAGTAAGTAGGAGCATATATATACGATTATTTCATAAGCTGAGAAATCAGAATAAAGGCATCATCAGCTGAGTCAATTACCATCAAGTTACCAATATGTTGTACTGTCTTGATATATTTTGTGAGTAGCATAACTTGGGCTTGCAATTTGCTTGTTGAGTCAATTATCATCAAGTTACCAAGCTATGGGGCTTCGTTTCTTTTATTTATTATTAGCTCACAGGGCGACTAACACTTATATATGCTGAAATCATTAAAGTTCCTATGACATGCATTTGTGTGAGTAAAATTTCTATGAGAATTATATCAGTGCAAGAAATTTATGAAGTGTTGTGGTTTTCACAGAAGTATTAGGTACTCACAAATATTAGCAAAGGCATGTGGTTTTCAGAATGGCAGTCCTGGAGCAATATGCCCACCAGATTGATAGTTTGTTGCTGTCTATAATAGTGTAATGAGATCAGCCCTGCCTCGGTGTCCTTGCCTTGATCAGTCGTCCACCTCGCCTTTGTAGAATATTTTTATTATAAGCTTTAGTGACTCTACAAATCTATGAGGTTTTGCAGTTGACAACATCAACCTTATTATAGGAATAGCCTGATAATCAGATGAATTATATGTTGAGGGTTGACCATGTCACGTGTTCTGCTAGCTAGCGGAAAGCCACCGACATTATACTCAGCCTCACCGGTCATATCTGCCATTGAGCCACAGCTAAACTCCTCATCGATGGCTGATTCATTGAAAGAGGTGGGGAGGGACATCATTTAATGAATGTAAAACATATATTTACACTCCATATTCTTTCCCTCTTTGGTTGATATCTGCCTTATGTGCCATGTAGTCATTAGCTGAATTGTATGTGATCAATGGTCAATACGAAAAGGCACTTTCTCTTTATGCTAAAGTAAGTACATCCTAAAGTTGTATTTGTTTGACTGAATAGAGCTCAGATCTATCGGCTAGGCCAAATCTCTATATGTTAATGCAGATGACAGCCACCATCTTCCTCACGTGTTGCAACAGAGGCTAAAGGCTTTATCTGTTGCTATCAGCGCATTGTGTCCTGTTGATCCCTCATTTGCATGGCTCGACTCTATTTGTGAAGCCGACGATCAAATTTCTCCAAGTAAAAGACCTCGAAATCTTTTGATAGAGCACTACATGTTTTGTCAGACTTTTAATTGAATTTTGATTTATATGATTGCACAACAGCACACTTTAGTTTTTTGTTCTGTATTTCATCGAGGATGGCAGGTCCCTGTCGCTGTGCTTGGTGGAGCTCATGAGGCGCGACGACGTCGGCGCTGCTGCGGCTAACAGGAACAGGAATGGCAGCGTGATGAGGGTGAAGGAGAAATGCAGCGAGTGTGTGTACAGTGTACCTCCTAATTAACGTATATAAATAAATAAACAGATCATGTGGGATGCGTGAGACGAGGAGGTTCCGAGGAAGAAAGCGCAGCGGAGTGGTGCCGCTGACTATCAGAATCAGAGGGACCAGAAGAAGAATGGCGGTCGTGGCTTTGCAGTCCTGAATGTGGCGAGGTGTTTCAGCATCTGCAGGGCCTTGCTGCATCGTCCAGGGCAAGATCCATCCCCACTACAGTAGAGGGCGTATCACTCAGCACCCTGCGGCGGCGGCGGTACATGTCCACGGTCACACGAATCACGAGATGGCAGCATGAGGAGGAGGACGCCGCAGATCATGGGCAGTTGTGCGCGGCTTTGGACGTGCTCCACGAGTGCTTCGACGACATGGTGGAGCCCCGCACGAAAAGTTCCAGTTGGCTGTGTCAAATCTAACAGCCAAAGTAAGTGATAACTGATAATTGAGACTGTTGCTTGCTGCTCAGTAATAAATATGTTATAGCATAGCATGTCGAATAGCTTTAGATTGCAGAGTGATGTAGCTTTGGTAGCTAAGTACCATCGTTTCCTTTTCTACACTCTGGCTAATATAGCATAATTTGTTCCATGAGTTGATATTTACTTAACATGATCAGCTGAATAGCATATTTGCACACATATATAGCAGAACTGGTCCTGATTCTCGATCAGTCAAGAAAGCATTACCAGGTCAGTGGCTATCAATAAGTTAATTAAAATTGTGATATTGAGAACAAACAATAACCAGATGTAGAGTGCTACTAGAACAATTTGTCAATTTGGCTGTGAAGTTTTGAATATCCATGCTATGCATCTACATATATGTCATAAGAGGCAACAGTCTAGGGAGCTCCATTTCTGAAGTTTACTGAGTTGCAGTTTTATATGCTTCACACACTTCTGAAACATACTTTTTCTCTAATGAAAATAGGGCCCTGTTGTTGTTGCCTGAGGGGGATGCTGGTTAAGGAAGCTCTCTTTCTGAGGAAAATCTATTGGAAGTCCCTGTGCAAAAGCATTTCCTTTGATTGTGTGGACAGTGTGGAAAATAACTGTGTTTCAGTGTTATCTTGTCCGTCTTTCCTTAGTTGCAGGCTATTCGGTGATTCTTTTGAGGTTTGGTGTATAGATGTGTTCAGTTTTTGGTATTTTAGAACCCCATTCTTTTAGTGTTGAAGTTAAATTGATTGCAGGTGATAGTGGCATTCTATTGTATTGACTATGCTTCACCGCTTCTCCCAACACTGTTGCTCCAACTGAGAAATTTGAAACTCTATTCGTTTTTTTGGCATGCCTTAAAGTTTGAACTAGGCATTGACTTGAGAATGCATCAGCTGAGCTGCACTCTACCTCATCCCTTCATACCACACTGATGCTCCACGTTGTGAATCATCTTTGTGGAATGCATGGATTTTAAAATATTTTAGCTTGACTAACTTTTGTTAATGTTTTAGTATGATCAAGACATCCATTAGCTCCAACCAGCAAAACGTTACTGAAAATGTGATCAAATTTGTAACAGCACATTGCTTAGAACAAAGCAGCTACGTAGATTTTGATATAAACTTTTGTCATGCTACATTATAGGATGACATGAGTGCGAAGTTTCAACCCTTTTAAGATAGAAATATCTGTCAAAGACCTGCAAAACGTATTGAGGGTAAATTTAGATATGACTCTAAAATGTTTTGATATGGTTGTTCGATTGTTGGCCATTAAAGAGTCACATATGTCGAAAGATGAAATGATAAAGGATAAAAAACATTATATGGACATGCGCTTCTGGGTAAGTTTGTTTCCAATCAATAATATAGTAATATATAGTATCTATACATATAATCCTCATGTGGGCATGTATATATATTTATCCAGAGAATGGTTGGTTTTGGTAAACTTCTAAAGTACCATGAGGATCCTACAGCAGAAGAGTTAGCCAAAACACTCGATTGTTGGCCTTCATTGAACTATTATATCACTGGTTGTAAATATGTAAGTATGTGTTCATTTCGAATGTATTTATAAAAGGCACTTCGTTGCAATCCTAATGACTGATATTTTGTAGGTTCTTATGCCATGGAAATTCAACGGATGCTACGCACTTTTCGTAATCGATCATGGTAAAAAGCACGTAACTTTTATAGACTTTACACCCACTCAAGATTTGTGTAAACACATGCCATACAAGAGGTTTGCGGAAGCAATTATCATGTCCTCAAAGAAATATAAGATTGCCTACAACAAGAAACGTTCTGGATGGGCAGAAGATATTTGTAAGTAGGAACATACAATTTGGTCTGGTGTTCCAATTGACTTGAAAGTGTATTTTCTCAATACCATGTTCTCGACAGTTTAAATTTTTTCTACGATAACCATTGTATATAATATAGTTGGCCAAACATTATTCTATAGGGTTAATACCAGTTACTTTGTTCCACAAGCTATGATCATGTGGGGGAGTGCTAGACGAATGAAATTTGATAGGGTGAGTGGAGTACGTTTGTTTCATATTCAAACATACATTTCAGTTACATAATATAAATTTGACGTTTTGTTCTCTTATGTCTTTGTGTGTAGGATGCAAAGATTCTTCGAAGGAACTTTGTAATTGATCTGTTAAATTACGAGGACAATTCATGCCGCTATGCCATCCCTACAAACATACAACAACGACTTATCAATATCGCTAAAAAGGATTAGATTAATGTACGGTTATCGACATATTTGCCTATTATTAAAAATTTTATATTCTCTTTAAAATAGTTTGTGCGATATTGATAATGTTTGTCACACGAATTCTGTATATTATAGAGACTATGCACGAGGCATGCAAATTAGCAAGACTCATACAAGCGCGGAACAGTGTGCTGATGGGGCAAAAGGGTAACTCATGCGTCTTAATATGTTTGGCTTCCGAGCAAACTTTCTCGAGATCTCCAAAAAAATATAAGATCCGATCAGATATGTGTCGATGCTCATCTTAGCGTACTCCCGTTGCAACGCACGGGCACACACCTAGTATGAATATGATGGCCCAGCAGGCAAGTAGGCTCCGCTAGAATAAAGATGCCTTGGTAGTGCTTTGACCAAAGCCAGTACAAAATGGATTTAAGAGGTCTGTATTTTTTTACTAGAAAATTTTGTTCGGTGCATCGCGAGGATATGAAAATACTGCTAAGGATTCTTCGTTTATTTTCAATCCATATATATTAGAGGGGATTGATACATATTGGAGAGGATTTTGACTTACCAGTGATTGAAACCCTCCCAATCCCCCTTAATCCATATGGATTGGGGTAGAACCAAACAAATAAGGGTTTGTTTGGAAGAAGATTGAAAGGGAGCAACTCCAAAATGATGTTAAAAATTTTATCCTAAAAACTGATTATTAAAAGTAGGCTAAAAAGTTTTAAGAGTGAATCATGATGAGTATTCTAACAGTTCATCTAAATATGACATGTAGTGCAATCTATACAGTCGTCGGAAGGGTATAGATGATCCGATACATTGAAGAATGAATTAGGAAGAGATGAAACACACTAAAATATGAGGGAGAGGAGGCTGTGAATGTGGGACGTGAATTTTTTTTAGAAGAAAGGGAGCTGTTGGAGCAAGAAAAACCTTAGTTTACACATTCTTTTAGAGTTGTTTTTAAAGGGCTAATTCTCTTGCTAATCCACTCTGTTTGCTCTCAAACAAGCCAAAAGAACTTTGTCAATCCCATTGAAAGGTGCAACGTTAACTGCAAAGAACATTCTCAGACACATTTGGAGTTAACAGTGTGCATGCAGTCCTGAGTCCTCCACCACTAGCCCTAGAAGTCCCGCCGCGCGATGTTTGTTTCGGCTTCTGGCAACTTCTGGCCACCAAAAGCTGTTGCGGACTGCCAAACGCTCAGCTTTTCAGCCAGCTTCTATAAAACTCGTTAGGGACAAAACCATCCAAAATCAACATAAACACATAATCAGTTGAGTCGTTGTAATAGTAGAAATCCGTCACTTTATAGATCCTAAGTCCTATGAACAACTTTATCTTCTTTCACACGTAATCGTAATGATACTTAGATTCTCCCCATATCCAAATTTTCCCCACAGCTAGATTTTCAGAAAAGCTGGTTAGAAAAAAGCTGAACCAAACAAACCCTAAACGCCCGTTCTTCTTCGACAAGTGTCGCGGGTGGCGAAGGCCTTTGCAAGCGTCCAGTGGCCGAGGAAGGCATCACGTGGACGTGCGACGAACATCTCGTGGGACACGTAAATCGTATAAAATAGATAATTTAGTAGATTACACTGTGAATTTAAAATAGAAATGAGATAGCTGGAGACAGGCTTAGATTTGCACCTCGTAAGTCGTAACCGACAACAAGCACGCGAGGGCAAGCAGCTCATCTAGACTCTAGAGCCGGCACACGAGGAACACGTGGAACGCTAGCGCATGGGTGGCTATATGCTAGCGGGTTGATGTCCACGTGATTCATGGCCAGCGGTGACCTGATCGGAAACCGCTTGTTTTCGGTAAAATTTCTCGTTACCTCTAACTAGACGAGAATGGTTTTTCGAGACCGTTTTAAAAAAGTTTTTAAAAATTCGCTCGGAATTCAAAAAATGAAAAAATATAAAAATCAGAAACAAAATTACAGTAAAACATACATGTTTTTCTTAGTAACCTGATATATCTCATATTTAGGTTTTACTTTAATTTGTAAAAAAATAATCAATATTTTTTATAGAAACAACTAATTTCATCGAAAACACGGTTTCTCGGTCGTTTTCACGATTTCTCGGTGGTTTTTTAATCTCCCTACTAGTTTACTAATCCAAATTTAATTTCCTCGAGAAAAACAAAAATTACCGAGAAACATTGAAAGTCGACCAATTTTATCGGTTTCCCAGTGGTTTTGAGCGGTTTTCGATATATATTGAATTTGAACTAAATTGGTCGGTTTTATCAAAAAGCGGCGGTTGTCAAACGGTTTCCTATTCCTAGTGACTAGCGGTTTTTAGTAGAAAACGAATTGGTATAACCTAGTAGCGACTCGAGCAAACATTACCGTATCACCATGTCGCCGTTGACGACTGCCCCCCACCATGATCCTAGTCAGAGAGCATGGGGACGACAACGAGCAGCACCTCAGTGACGAGGTGAGCTGTAAGTGCTAAGTAGGGTATGTAATTTTGAATTTTGACTTTTTTCAAAGATAGTCTTAAACTCATTTTAAAAAGTTAGTCTCCCAACTTTTTAGTATCAACCTTTTTATATCGGTACATGTATAAATAGATAAGTAATATAAAGAGAAAATAAATACTAATTGTACAACACTAAAATTTTTAGGGCATTCATCGATTTTATGATGAATTGATGATGAATTCATTCTCGATGAAGCTTCAATCATCGCCAAATAAGAGTTTCGACTAGCATCCAATACCGGAGTCGTGCAACCTAGAAACAGATCGCTCTTCTATTCCACTAGGCGATGGTCATGTAGAGTGACAAGGTCGTCATGTCTTGTCCTTGACAACACTATGTAGAGGGTTGTACCGTTGTGGAGATACCTATCACTAAGACTCAATTCCCCATGCTCACGTGCAGCAACTACGAGTGGTGCCAGCCGACATACCAACTGATCTAAAAACTCGTTTGGTAAGGGAAAGACTGTCCTCACGATATTATATTAAGAAGCTCAATCGGAGCCGGCCGAGAAAGGTCACGAAAGCTGGCCCCTGTGCAACATGAGGGTCTATCCTTTATAAGCAGATCTTTACTCGTGCTTTGAACCCTCCTAGCCCCTATACGAGGATCCGCCCCCCATAGGTCAGTCCATCTCGTATGCTTACGACCAGGAGAACCAGCGAGTGACCTTTTTTAACTTCAGCCTGAAATTCGCTCTTGTGGGGGATGGATATCCCCCGGGTCCACATGTGCATGAAAGCACATCCAGGGCCACTTGGCAGGCATCCCCCGGGGCGTCCTACGGTGAGCCGACCGAGAGTAACCAGGAGAAGCAAGCCCATTCTGACATAGCAAAGGCCCCCATCCGAGTTGGGCGCCACAAGAGCATGAGTATGTCAGGCGTGACGGTTGCACCCACCCGACAGGCTAAACTTCCGACGATAACTCGGGCGGGTGAGCGCAGGAATTTCCCAAGATGTAGGAGAACAGTTCGCTACAAACCGAGAGAGAGGCGAATGGATTACATTTGTCATCTATGCGAGGATAGCTACACTTGGTCATGTATATGAGACCAAGAGGCACCCCTACCACTTTCATCTCACCTTAACCCACCATTCTCATAGTTTACAGCTTGTAACCTCATCCCAATACCAAAATCATCACAGGACGTAGGGTGTTACGCCTCCTGCCGGCCCGAACCTGAACAAGCTTGTGTGTTTCTCCTGTCATGCCACCGTACGAACCATCGAGTCACGATCATGACGCTGTCCTGCTCAAAAGCATCACGAGGGTGACCCCGTGGTGTGTGGTCGGGTAACAAACACCGACAGCTGCCACGCCAGGTAGGAGGTGCAATGTTGATCAGCGCTAACTCCATGGCAGTCATTTTCAAGAGCATGACCACCTTCAGCCTAGGAGCAGTCTTCTGCTTCGAAACCATCTCCTGTGTAGCAGACACGGAGGGGATTCTTCATCGCATAGCGGCTCCACCCAAGAGGAAATCTCCCTTGGGATCGCCAAAGGAAGCCATGGGGAGACCGCGAACTACACCAGCGAGAACCCCGCCAACGAAGCGACGGGGCATGGTCCCGCACAAGGCCAAGCCCGGGATCCCCTAGGTAACTGAGGCTCAATCGGCCATGGCCTCCCCGATGTGGCAAACTCCGTTGTCCACCTAGCCCACTAAGGTGTGGACACGGATTACTCGGCAGAAGGAGACGAATGCTCCAGATAGGGGCCAGGGAGTGCCGCAAACAATCATTCCAGCTACTCTGCCCTTAAGGGAGAACAGAAAAGGGTGTCGCCACTCCCACACCCTTCTTCTCGGATGTCCTCTTCATTTAGGAGAGAGTGGAGATGTCGCCCATCTCCGATGACAAACCCACCATGTTGGGGGAGGAGCCCCCCTAGCGTGAAGCGCGATGACAACGAAACAGGCACCGTAATGTACGGCGTCACCACGAAGCTGGAGAGCGCGATCCGGCTCAGCCCATCTCTCGGGATGAAGTTTCTGAGATGGGGGAGACCCTGAAGAAAGAACACACCGAGAACGCCGCAACTCCCACCGTCGTGATCGCCACCACGCTCAGGAACGCGAGCGGGAGCAGGCCAAGTAGGACGCCAGGCTCCGACACGAAAACCCGCTCCTCACTCAGAACCTATACCGTGACTTCGCTCAAGCACTAAACACACCAAGCGAGGTTGGAGGAGTCCTGGCGCAGATTGTCAATGGCCTGTCGCGCACCCCAGATGCGGAGGGCTATCGACAAGTGCTCACCCAGGCAATAAATCATCTTCTTCCTCTCGCCCACCCGTCGAACGATCTGCGTCATGCCATCAACAGCCGGTGAGATGCGCGAAGAAACATCAGCACTTCACGTGATCGCCGGCATGAGAATGAGATAAGGCATGATAAGAGTATGACCGAGATCATGGAGCACCAGCACACATCCATGTGACCAGGACCGAGTCAGCGGCAGCCTCCACCAGTAGCCCACCCTAGGACGATCGAGGCGACATGATGCTCGCTCGCCTCCCTAGGACCGACGACACGATCACTGTCGGCGTTTTGACCCCGGGGGGTCCCTGGACCGACGAGTAAATTGTCGCTGCGTGTCCCAGCCCAGATGGGTCGGCGCGAGACGGAGACACAAGGGGGGAAAACAGTAAGGGGAAACCCGCGGTCTCGTGTTGTCCTGCGCCCAGGGCGGATGCGCTTGCAGTAGGGGGTTACAAGCGTTCGCGAGGGAGAGAGAGAGAGAGAGGCGTTAGGCTGTCCGTTCTCCCGCGCGGCCACCTTTTTTGTATGAGATCCCTGGACCTTCCTTTTATAATCGTAAGGAGAGGGTCCAGGTGTACAATGGGGGTGTAGTAGTGTGCTAACGTGTCTAGCAGAGAGGAGCTAGAGCCCTATGTACGTGCCAATGTGGCTGTCAGAGAGGTGTTGGAGCCCTGTTCATGTGGCGTCGTGGCCATCGGAGGAGCGCTTGAGCCCTGTAGAAGCACAGCTGTCGGGGCTGTTGGATCCTTGCTGACGTATCCTTGCTTCCGTAAGGGGCTGAGAACCACCATTGTCATGGAGCACGCGGGGTGCCATCATTACTTGTTTTACTGGAGCGAGCCAGATGGGACGCAGGTCTTGTTCCCCGTAGCCTAGGCTAGCTAGGGGTAGGGTAATGATGGCCTCCCCTTGTGGCGTGGTTGGCCCGAGCGAGGTGGTGACTCCTCCGAGGTCGAGGTCGAGTCCGAGCCCTGGGGTCGGGCGAGGCGGAGATCTTCTTCCGGAGTCGAGGTCGAGTCCGAGCCCGGGGGTCGGGCGAGGTGGAGACCGTCTTCCGGAGTTGAGGCTGAGCCCGAGCCCTGGGGTCGGGCGAGGCAGAGACCGTCTTCTCGAGTCGAGGTCGAGTCCGAGCCCTAGGGTCGGGCGAGGCAGAGATCGTCGTCCGAGGCGAGGTCGAGTCCGAGCCCTAGGGTTGGGCGAGGCGGAGATCATCGTCTGAGGTGAGGTCGAGTCCGAGCCCTGGGGTCGGGCGAGGTGGAGATTCCTATGGCGCCCGAGGCTGGACTTGGTTGCTGTCAGCCTCACCCTAGCGGGTGGCAGCAGCAGTCGGAGCAACGCAGGCGGCGCTGTTTTCCTTTCAGGTCGGTCAGCGGAGGGGCGAAGTGACTGCGGTCACTTCGGCCTTATCGACTGGAAAGCGCGCGTCAGGATAAGGTGTCAGGCGATCCTTGCATTGAATGCTCCTGTGATCCGGTCGGCTTGGCGAGGCGGTCTGGCCAAGGTAGCTTCTTCGTGAAGCCTGCCCGAGCTGGGCCTCGGGCGAGTCAAAGGTGCGCCCGTTGCTTGAGGAGACCCTCGGGCGAGGCGTGAATCTGCCTTGGTCTGCCGTTCCTGCCCAAGGCTGGGCTCGGGCGAGGCGAGATCGTGTCCCTTGAGTGGACGGAGCCTTAACCGGAATTGCGCCCATCAGGCCGTTGCAGCTTTGTGCTGATGGGGGTTACTAGCTGAGATTAGGAGCCTTGGGGGTACCCCTAATTATGGTCCCCGACAGTAGCCCCCGAGCCTCAAAGGGAGTGTGGGTACTCGCTTGGAGGCTTTGTCGCACTTTTTTGCAAGGGGACCAGCCTTTCTCGGTTGCATTTTGTTCCGGTGGGTGCACGCGAGCGCACCCGCCGGGTGTAGCCCTCGAGGTCTCGGAGGAGTGGTTTGACTCCTTCGAGGTCTTAATGCCTTTCATGATGGCTCGGCCGGTCTGGTTGTTCCCTCATGCGAACTGGTCGTTGCCCGGGTGCATAGTCAGGTTCCGAGTTCTCGGGCTGGTATGTTGACGCTGTCAACGATTTTGGCCGGAGCCAGGTTTGTGAGAGCAGCCCCCGAGCCTCTGCACAGGGCGAGAGGACGGTCAAGGGTAGACTCAACTTTTTTCATACGCCCCTACGTCGCCTTTCCGCAAGGAGGACGGGGGGAAAGCGCCATGTTGCCCTCGGTGGGCGCCGAACATGGTGTCTCCAGTGAGTTGCTAACGGGTGATCCGAGTGGACGCCCGTGCCCCATTCGATAAGGGTCGGCTAGTGGCCCAGAGGCGCGCTCCAAAAGTACCTGCAGGTGATTTGCCGGACCCGGTCCTGTTCGATAGGGTCCGAGGGCTCGATGCCTCCCTCTGATGGGATTCCGTTACAGAATTGTTCCTGTTGGTCTCGGAAATGTCCTAGGGTACCTCAGGAGCGTAGCCCGAGCCTTGGTTATGTATCGAACGTACGCAGAGTCATCCCTCACTCTGCGTGCTCTGGGGCGACTGTCGAACCTGTCGGGGGGCCAGCCTACGAACCCCTGATCAGTAGTGGGCGCGGAGCCCGAGTGGCCTGAGGCGGCTGTCGAACCCTTCCGAGGGGACAGCCTTCGAACCTCTGACCAGTAGTAGGCACGGAGCCTGAGTGCTCTGAGGCGGCTGTCGAACCCTTCCGAGGGGCCAGCCTTCGAACCTCTGATCAGTAGGGGGGCTCGGGGCCCGCTTCCTTTGCGGAGAAGGATCCCTTTCGGAGTATCCCCTTTCCCGGTCCCTGTAGCAAGAGAGAGAAAGGGGAAGAGGAAAAGGATACGAAATTGAACGACGTGGCGCACCTTTTTTGACGCGGTCATTATGGCGGAGGTGAAGCGTCGCCCGCTTCGCCTGCCAAAGGTGTCGCCTGTCCTGCCACAGAGTTAATACGACAGGACGAGTGATTCGCGGGGCAGCCGTTGTGCATGCGCGAGCCGTTCGAGGAACGGAACTCGGGCGCGTCGTCTTCACGCCGTGGGAGGGAGCTCTCTCGCTATTCCAGGAGGGGACGTGAGCCTGCAGACGATTTGACTGCTGCTTCCGCCCACCTGCCACCGCCATTACTGCCGGCCCACTTTTGGCCATGTTGACCGTCGCGCATTCTCCCGCGGCTGACTGGCCCGTGACCGGCGTGCCTGGTTGGCACTGCTGGGCTGTGCGCAGGGTTGCCTCGAGTCACGGCACCAGTTCCGTAGTCGAGAAGGCGCGGCGCTGGCGCAAGTGGCGCTGCAGTTTTTTGCACGTAGTAACCGGCGCGCCGGTTCCATGACGTGTGGGCCTGGGCCTCCATGTTGGATGCGTCGAACTCGAAAGGGCGCGCCCCCTTGGTGTAGTTGCATGCCGCCTGCATGGCGGTCCGCCCTTTCACCCGCTGGTTTGGGCGAAGATGGAGGAATGCTTGTAACCGCTGGGCGGTTATACGCTCCGCGCGCGGCGGTTTGGCTTCTTCTATCCTGGGGCAGCTCGCATGATGCGTGGGGCCTAGCCCCCGTGTCATAGGTGGAGGACCTTGAAGCGTGTTGGTGAAGTCTTAGTCCGCGACGGCTTGAGGACGCGAGCGGGGAGAGTCGCCTTTAAAAAGGGATCGACCTCCTGGGTGGTAGCCATGGCTTCACACTTTCCTCATGCGTCGCATCCTTCCGCCTTTCGAGTCCCCGGATGGGGAGCACCCGTGTTGTCTTTGTCTCGTTGTGGAAGGAGCGCAACCTTGTGGAGGTTGGTACCTTTCAGCCATCGCTCGGCTTCAAGGATTTTCGTCAGGCAGCCCGGCTGCATCCCCTCGCCGATGGTCACCCAAGACGGTGACCACCAGTTCGATGGTGGGGAGAAGCAAACCGGGCTGCGGCCTCTGCCCCGCCCCCAGCTTCAAGGATCTTCGTCATTCTTACTGGGGCGGAGGGCGAGCTGAGCCGGAGCCCTACCTTGGTGTGGGCTGGCATCCCGCTTCTTCCTCCAGCTTCTGGGGTGGAAACCATCCTCCAACTCTGCGGAGGAGGCGTCCTCTAGCCATGCAGGGGGAGGCGAACTGCTGCTGCCCGGCCAGGGTGCAGCACTCCGTCTTCTGTCCGGGCGACGGTGGCCAGCCGCACCGGGGGGGTCTCACAACACGTCGTACGCCGTGAGGGCGGTACTCGTGTTCTGGGACGGTCCCATTCTCGTTCTCGTGGCAAGGACGGGAGCGAGGACCTGTCGGTGCACTTTGGGGTAGCCGGCACCCACTGGTGCGGTGTTGGCGGACAGGTGGACGCCGCCGTCGCCGCCGTCGGTGCTGAGGTGGTGGCAGCAGCCGGAGAAGTCCTCATCGCCGACGGGGTCGTCGGCGCCATCTGCGCTCCAGGCCTCCAGCTCTGTGGCCTTGATAGCTTGTCCTCGCCCCCCGAGTGGAGACGTGGGCGAGGGCCTTGTCGCAGCTGCGTCCGCCCTGAGGTCATCGCTGCTGCTGTTTGGCCGCCCGGAGCGGAGGTCGTTGTCGCGGGAACGGAACCGGAGTCCCGTTTGTAATGGCACCTTGAGTGCTAGCGTATGTTCATTGTGGCTGTCGGGGCCTGAACATTTGTGTATTTGGGCGTAAAGCCGTGTTTCCTCTCCATTTTGCGCACCAGAACTCGCCTGTCGGCTAGCTGGACCGCTTAACCAAGCGTGAGTTGCCTTGTGCGGAAGGTGACGAGTGAGGTATCCGTATCCCGGAGGCATTGGAGTCCCTCGGCTCGGTCGGCCTTGCCGTTCGAGGCTTCTCTTGCTTAGTGAAGGAACCCTTGGCTGCTCTGCGATGAGCCAAAGCCGGAGGCAGCGGTGTCAGCATGGACAGAGGTGGAGTTGGCTGGAGAAGAAACTTCGTCGTCCCAGGAGTAGGGGACTTCCCAGGCCAACGAGGCGTCGCAGTAGCGGCTGGGACCTGGCCGAGTCGTCCACTGGCGGGACCAACCCTGGAGTCGGGCTGCCGAGGCCATGAGCTGGGCTAGTGTCCTCGGGGGACAGCTGGCTGAGGCTACGGAGCGGCCGGTCTGGCCGTCTGCGTGGACCGGGTTCCTAGAGGAAACCCTGGCGGCGATGGCCCAGGCGCGGTGCTGACATCTTCCTTCGAGGTGGAGATCCTTCGACCATGTCGCTGTCCGAGGCCGGGTCGGATTCCGCCGAAGGTGGAGTCGATGCCGAGGGCACTGCTGCTCCCCCTGCTGATGTCTGAACCTGCAGGAATAGTTTGTCTGTAGCGTGCGTATGTTTTTCACGGCCGTCGAGGCCAAAACATACCGTCGTCGTGTTGTAAAGCTGCGTTCCTTTTCCCCTTGTTTCGAGTATCAGGACTTGTTCGTCGGTCACAGAATCGTTTATCCGAGCGTGAGTTACTTATCGCAGAAGGTGATGAGTGAGGTATTCGTATCCCGGAGGCGTAGGAGTCCCTCGGCTCGGTCGGCCTTGCCTGCTTATGTGTACTCTTACTCGTCCGTAGGATTTTGTTATCGATATAGTCGAGACGGCACGAAAGATCGTTTCAGCAGAAGAAGTTTTCGAGCGTTAAGACTTGTTCGGACAGCGGAATCCCTTATCCGAGCGTGAGTTACTTATCGCAGAACGTGATGAGTGAGGTATCCGTATCCCGGAGGCGTAGGAGTCCCTCGGCTCGGCCGACCTTGCCTGCTTACATGTACTCCGTCGTTTTCAGGACTCCACTATCGAAGTAGTCAAAAAGCACGAAAGATGTTCTGGCAGAAAGACTTTTTCCGAGGAAAATTTTGACGCAGAGGGGATTCCCCCCTTCTAGCCCCCGAGGGAGGGTCGAGCTTTGCCGAGGCAAGGCTGACCCTTCCTTAAAGGTTAGACTTTGCTTGCGTATGTAAACGAGGTACATGAACGACTTGAAAACATCTTAAGGGTAGAAACGACGTAGCTGTCGGATGTTCCAAGCGTTGCTGTAGACCTCGCCTTGACTGTTGACCAGCTTGTATGTTCCAGGCTTCAGAATCTTGGCGATGATGAACGGCCCTTCCCAGGGAGGCGTGAGCTTGTGGCTCCCTCGGGCGTCTTGTCGTAGCCGAAGCACCAAGTCGCCCCACCTGGAGGTCTCGGGACCGAACCCCTCGGGCGTGGTAGCGTCGCAGGGACTGCTGATACCGCGCCGAGTGTAGTAAGGCCATGTCCCGAGCCTCTTCCAGCTGGTCAAGTGAGTCTTCTTGGTTTGTCTGGTTGCTTTGGGCGTCGTATGCCCTCGTCCTCAGGGAGCCGTGTTCTAAGTCCGTGGGCAAGATAGCCTCGGCCCCATAGACTAGAAAAAACGGCGTGAAGCCTGTGGCTTGGCTTGGCGTCGTCCTCAGACTCCAGACCACCGAGGGGAGTTCCTTCACCCACCGCCTGCCAAACTTGTTGAGGTCGTTGTAGATCCTCGGCTTGAGCCCCTGTAGAATCATGTCGTTGGCACACTCTACCTGCCCATTCGTCATGGGGTGAGCTACGGTGGCCCAGTCCACCCGGATGTGGTGGTCCTCACAGAAGTCTAGGAACTTTCTGCCAGTGAACTGGGTGCCGTTGTCGGTGATGATGGAGTTCGGGACCCCGAAGCGATGGATGATGTTGGTGAAGAACGCCACCGCCTGTTCAGACATGATGCTATTCAGGGGTCGGACCTCGATCCACTTGGAGAATTTGTCGATGGTGACCAGAAGGTGCGTGAAGCCCCCGGGTGCCTTCTGCAAGGGACCGACGAGGTCCAGACCCCACACAGCAAACGGCTAGGTGATGGGTATTGTTTGTAGAGCCTGAGCGGGCAGGTGGGTATGCTTTGCATAGAATTGACACCCTTGACAGGTGCGTACAATCCTAGTGGCGTCGGCCACCACGGTCGGCCAGTAGAAACCTTGTTGGAAGGCGTTTCCCACGAGGGCCCGAGGTGCTGCGTGGTGACCGCAAGCCCCCGAGTGTATTTCTTGCAATAACTCCTGACCTTCGGCGATGGATATGCATCGTTGGAGGATGCCTGAGGGGCTGTGGTGGTAGAGCTCCTTTTCGTCACCCAGCAAGACGAACGACTTGGCGCGCCGCGCCAGTCGCCGAGCTTCGGCTCTATCGAGGGGTAGCTCTCCTCGGTGGAGATATTGCAGGTATGGGGTCTGCCAGTCTCGATTAGGCGTGACCCCATTCCGCTCTTCCTCGACGCGCAGTGCCTCACCCTCGGGGGCCGAGGGTGCCTCGGGCGGGGCCGAGGGCGCCTCGGGCAGAGCTGAGGCCTTCTTGGGTTCGGGCGTGTCATCGGTCTTGACGGAGGGTTGATGTAGGTCTCGGGAGAAGACGTCCGGAGGAACCGTTGTCTGCCCCGAGGCTATCTTAGCCAGCTCGTCCGCAGTCTCGTTGTATCGTCGAGCGACATGGTTGAGCTCGAGCCCATAGAACTTGTCCTCCAGGCGCCGAACCTCATCGCAGTAGGCTTCCATCTTCGGGTCGCGGCAGTGGGAGTTCTTCATGACTTGGTCGATGACAAGCTGCGAGTCGCCACGAGCGTCGAGGCGTCGGACCCCTAGCTCAATGGCGATGCGCAACCCGTTAACCAGAGCCTCATACTCGGCCACGTTGTTGGACGCCGGGAAATGGAGGCGCAACACGTAGCGGAGGTGCTTCCCGAGGGGTGAGATGAAGAGCAGGCCCGCGCCCGCTCCTGTTTTCATCAGCGACCCGTCGAAAAACATGGTCCAGAGTTCTGGTTGGATCGGAGCTGTTGGAAGCTAGGTGTCGACCCATTCAGCCACAAAGTCCGCCAAGACTTGGGACTTTATGGCCTTCCGAGGGGCGAACGAGATTGTCTCGCCCATGATCTCCACCGCCCACTTTGCAATCCTACCCGAGGCCTCTCGGCACTGGATGATCTCCCCCAGGGGGAAGGATGACACCACAGTCACCGGATGAGACTCGAAGTAGTGTCGCAACTTTCGCCGTGTCAGGATCACCGCGTACAGCAGCTTCTGAATTTGCGGATAGCGGATCTTGGTCTCGGACAGTACCTCACTAATGAAGTAAACCGGCCTCTGGACGGGTAGTGCGTGCCCTTCTTCTCGTCTCTCGACCACGATCGCGGCGCTAACCACCTGAGTGGTGGCGGCGACGTAGATCAAGAGGGCTTCTCCGGTAGCGGGGGCACCAGGATGGGTGCGCTTGTAAGGAGCGCCTTCAAGTTCCCGAGGGCTTCCTCGGCCTCGGGGGTCCAAGCGAAGCGCTCGGTCTTCCTTAAGAGGCGATACAGGGGCAGGCCTCTTTCGCCGAGGCGTGAGATGAAGCGGCTCAGAGCCGCAAGGCATCCCATGACCCTCTGTACTCCTTTCAAGTCCTTGATAGGCCCCATGTTGATGATGACCGCGATTTTCTCCGGGTTGGCCTCGATGTCCCGCTCGGAGACGATGAACCCCAGGAGCATGCCTCGGGGGACTCCGAAGACACACTTCTCGGGATTGATTTTTACGCCTTTCGCTTTGAGACACTTGAATGTCGTTTCAAGGTCAGAGAGGAGGTCGGAGGCTTTCCTCGTCTTGACTACGATGTCATCGACGTAGGCCTCGACCGTTCGACCAATGTGCTGCCCGAACACGTGGTTCATGCACCTTTGTATGTCGCACCCGCATTCCTCAAACCGAATGGCATAGTAACGTAACAGTACAAGCCAAAAGGTGTGATGAAAGAAGTCACGAGCTGGTCGGACTCTTTCATCTTGATTTGGTGATACCCTGAGTAGGCATCGAGGAATGACAGGGTTTCGCACCCAGCAGTGGAATCCACGATTTGATCGATACGAGGCAGAGGGTAGGGAACCTTCGGACATGCTTTGTTTAGACCAGTGTAGTCTACACACATCTGCCATTTCCCACCTTTCTTTTTCACAAGCACAGGGTTGGCTAGCCATTCAGGATGGAATACCTCTTTGATGAACCCTGCAGCCATCAGCTTGTGGATCTCCTCGCCTATGGCTCTGCGCTTTTCCTCGTCGAATCGGCGTAGAGGCTGCTTCACGGGTCAGGCTCTAGCTCGGATATCCAGTGAGTGCTCGACGACTTCCCTCGGTATGCCAGGCATGTCCGAGGGACTCCACGCAAAAACCTCAGCGTTCGCGCAGAGAAAGTCGACGAGCACTGCTTCCTATTTGGGGTCGAGCTTGGAGCCGATCCGGATAAGCTTGGAGGCGTCGTTGCTAGGGTCGAGAGGAACGGATTTGACCGCCTCTGCTGGTTCGAAGTTGCCGGCGTGGCGCTTCGCATCTGGCACCTCCTTGGAGAGGTTTTCCATGTCGGCGATGAGGGCCTCGGATTCGGTGAGGGCCTCGGCGTACTCCACGCACTCCACGTCGCATTCGTACGTGTGTCGGTACGTGGGGCCGACGGTGATGACCCCATTGGGGCCCGACATCTTGAGCTTGAGGTAGGTGTAGTTGGGGACGGCCATGAACTTGGCGTAACATGGTCTCCCCAGCACTGCGTGGTAGGTTCCTCGGAACCCGACCACCTCGAACGTGAGGGTTTCCTTTTGGAAGTTGGAGGGAGTCCCAAAGCAGACGGGCAGATCGAGTTGTCCAAGGGGCTGGACGCGCTTCCCAGGAATGATCCCGTGAAAGGGCGCCACACCGGCCCGGATCGAGGACAGATCGATCTGCAAGAGCCCGAGGGTGTCGGCGTAGATGATGTTGAGGTTGCTGCCTCCGTCCATGAGGACCTTGGTAAGCCTAGCGTTGCCGATGACGGGATCAACAACGAGCGGGTACTTCCCCGGGCTCGGCACGCGGTCGGGGTGGTCGTCTTGGTCGAAGGTGATGGGCTTGTCGGACCAGTCTAGATAGACTGGCGCCGCCACCTTTACCGAGCAGACCTCCCGGCGCTCTTGCTTGCGGTGCCGAGCCGAGGCATTCGCCACCCGCCCACCGTAGATCATGAAGCAGTCATGGACCTCGGGGAACTCCTCTGCCTTGTGAGCTTCCCTCTTGTCATTGTCAGGGGCCCTGCCACCTTCCGCCGGTGGCCCGGCCTTGTGGAAGTAGCGCCGAAGCATGACGCAATCCTCAAGGGTGTGCTTGACGGGACCCTGATGATAGGGGCACGACTCCTTGAGCATCTTGTCGAACAAGTTGGTGCCTCCGGGAGGTTTCCGAGGGTTCTTGTGCTCAGCGGCGGCGACAAGGTCTGCATCGGCGGCGTCGCGTTTCTCTTACGACTTCTTCTTTCCCTTCTTCCTTGTGCCGTGCTGAGCGGCCGCTTCGGGGGCGTCATCCGGCTGGCGCCCCTGAGGCTGCTTGTCCTTCCAGAAGATGGCCTCGACCGCCTCCTGGCCAGAGGCGAACTTGGTGGCGATGTCCATCAGCTCGCTCGCCCTGGTGGGAGTCTTGCGACCCAGCTTGCTCACCAGGTCACGACAAGCAGTGCCGGCGAGGAACGCGCCGATGACATCGGAGTCGGTGATGTTGGGTAGCTCGGTGCGCTACTTCGAAAATCGCCGAATGTAGTCCCGCAGGGATTCTCCCGGCTGCTGGCGGTAGCTTCGGAGATCCCAGGAGTTCCCAGGGTGCACGTATGTGCCCTGGAAGTTGCCGGCGAAGGCTTTGACCAGGTCGTCCCAGTTGGAGATCTGCGCAGGAGGCAGATGCTCCAGCCAGGCTCGGGCGGCGTCAGAGAGGAACAGGGGGAGATTGCGGATGATGAGGTTGTCATCGTCTGTTCCACCCAGCTGGCAGGCCAGCCGGTAGTCCGCGAGCCACAGTTCAGGCCTCGTCTCCCCCGAGTACTTGGTGATGGTAGTCGGGGCTCGGAACCGGGTTGGGAACGGCGCCCGTCGTATGGCCCGGCTGAAAGCTTGCGGACCGGGTGGTTCGGGCGAAGGGCTCCGATCCTCCCCGCTGTCGTAGCGTCCCCCACGCCTGGGGTGGTAGCCTCGGCGCACCCTCTCATCGAGGTGGGCTCGACGGTCACGGCTATGGTGCTCATTGCCGAGGCGGCCCGGGGCCGCAGGCGCTGTGTCCCGCGTGCGCCCGGTGTGGACCGAGGCCTCCCGCATGAATCGGGAAGTCGCGGCGCGATGCTTCGGGGGGTATCCCCGCCTTCGGGAGGCAGAGCTTTCGGCCCGTCGGACCGCGACATCCTCCAGGAGATTCCTGAGTTCTCCCTGGATACGCCGCCCCTCGGTGGTGGATGGTTCTGGCATCGCTCGGAGCAGTATTTCTGCTGCAGCCAGGTTCTGGCCGACCCTACTGGAAGCTAGGGGCAGCCTTGCCCTGGCATCGTCGGTGATGCGGCGCTGGACATCCTGGGCCAGATGACACACTTCTCCGGCCGATGCTCGGCCTGCCCGCTCCTGCCCGATGTTCTGCCGGAGCTGCACAAGTTGTCCTGCTTCCTCGTCGAGCCTGGCCTGCATCTCGCGGATTTGCTCGAGCTGTGTGTCCTGACCCCCCGCAGGGACTGGGACCACAGCTAGCTCCCGAAGGATGTCAATGCGAGGCGCAGGCCTAGAGGGATCGCCGTCCTCTGGTATACCAAGGTGGTTGCCTTCGTTGAGACCCTCTAGATCGACGTGGAAACATTCGTGACTTGGGCCACAGCCCTCGTCGCCGAGGCTGTGGCTGTCATCAGAGCAATTAGAGAGGCAGTAGTCACATGCGATCATGAAGTCCCGCATGGCACTAGAGTTACCGAGCCCGGAGAAATCCCAACCAGAGTCGGGCTCGTCGTCTTCCTCGGAACCCGGGGGCCCGTAGGTCAAGACGGCCGTCAATCTGTCCCAGGTTGACCACATATGGTACCCTGGGAGGTTTGAATATGCCTTTATGAAAGCGTCCACCGAAGCGGAGTCGCTTGGTGGGTCGAAGCTGAATCTAAAAGGCACTGGATGGGAAACGGACTGTACCTCTTGATCGACGGACGGTGATGAAGTCGCGTCAGGGACGGACTGCACCGTTATCTCAGGTACAAGGCTAACGCCCAGCAAGTCCTTCGCGAGCGTGCTGGCGTCGCCCGTCATATGCTTGGGGTTGGCGTGTTGCGGGGAAGCGACGCTCGTCTTCGTCCCAAACGCAAAGTCAACGCCCGACGTGTCCCCCGCTGGGGCGCCGGCGTCGTCGACTCGCTCGACAGCCGACGAGGCGCCGCCTCCTGCTTGGCCATGATTGCCCCGCCTCTTTCCCCATCGACGGGGAGGGTGACGGGACAGACTCGAATGCTGTTCTTCCGCCACGCGGGGAAGACGTCGTTGATTTCGCCGCCGGCGGGCGGGCTGACGGCCGCCATTGTTGTTGTCGCGCGGTGGAGGAAGGAGTATCATGTCGTAGCTGCCGTCGAGGGACATGAACTCGAGACTCCTAAAACGGAGCTTCGTCCCGGGTTGGAGAGGTTGCTGGAGACTCCCCATCTGGAGCTTGACGGGAAGCTGTTCGTCAACACGCAGTAGGCCCCTACCTGGCGCGCCAACTGTCGACGTTTTGACCCCAGGGGGTCCCTGGACCGACGAGTAAATTGTCGCTGTGTGTCCTAGCCTAGATGGGTCGGCGCGAGACGGAGACACAAGGGGGGAAAACAGTAAGGGGAAACCCGCGGCCTCGTGTTGTCCTGCGCCCAGGGCGGATGCGCTTGCAGTAGGGGGTTACAAGCGTTCGCGAGGGAGAGAGAGAGAGAGAGAGAGAAAGAGGCGTTAGGCTGCCCGTTCTCCCGCGCGGCCACCTTTTTTGTATGAGAGCCCTGGACCTTCCTTTTATAGTCATAAGGAGAGGGTCCAGGTGTACAATGGGGGGTGTAGCAGTGTGCTAACGTGTCTAGTAGAGAGGATCTAGAGCCCTATGTACGTGCCGACGTGGCTGTCGGAGAGGTTTTGGAGCCCTATTCATGTGGCGTCGTGGCCGTCGGAGGAGCGCTTGAGCCCTGTAGAAGCACAGCTGTCGGGGCTGTCGGATCCTTGCTGACGTATCCTTGCTTCCGTAAGGGGCTGAGAACCACCGTTGTCATGGAGCACGCGGGGTGCCATCATTACTTGTTTTACCGGGGCGAGCCAGATGGGACGCCGGTCTTGTTCCCCGTAGCCTGGGCTAGCTAGGGGTAGGGTAATGATGGCCTCCCCTTGTGGCGTGGTCGGCCCGAGCGAGGTGGTGACTCCTCCAAGGTCGAGGTCGAGTCCGAGCCCTGGAGTCGGGCGAGGCAGAGATCTTCTTCCGGAGTCGAGGTCGAGTCCGAGCCCGGGGGTCGGGCGAGGCGGAGACCGTCTTCTGGAGTTGAGGCTGAGTCCGAGCCCTGGGGTCGGGCGAGGCGGAGACCGTCTTCCGGAGTCAAGGTCGAGTTCGAGCCCTGGGGTCGGGCGAGGTGGAGATCGTCGTCCGAGGCGAGGTCGAGTCCGAGCCCTGGGATCGGGCGAGGCGGAGATCATCGTCCGAGGCGAGGTCGAGTCCGAGCCCTGGGGTCGGGCGAGGCGGAGATTCCTATGGCGCCCGAGGCTGGACTTGGTTGCTGTCAGCCTCACCCTAGCGGGTGGCGCAGCAGTCGGAGCAGCGCAGGCGGCGCTGTTTTCCTGTCAGGTCGGTCAGCGGAGGGGCGAAGTGACTGCGGTCACTTCGGCCTTGTCGACTGGAAAGCGCGTGTTAGGATAAGGTGTCAGGCAATCCTTGCATTGAATGCTCCTACGATCCGGTCAGCTTGGAGAGGCGGTCTGGCCAAGGTAGCTTCTTCGTGAAGCCTGCCCGAGCTGGGCCTCGGGCGAGTCGAAGGTGCGCCCGTTGCTTGAGGAGACCCTCAGGCAAGGCGTGAATCTGCCTTGGTCTGTCGTTCCTGCCCGAGGCTAGGCTCAGGCGAGGCGAGATCGTGTCCCTTGAGTGGACGGAGCCTTAACAGAAATTGCGCCCATCAGGCCTTTGCAACTTTGTGCTGATGGGGGTTACCAGCTGAGATTAGAAGCCTTGGGGGTACCCCTAATTACGGTCCCTGATAATCACCGACGAGAGGATATGGGGACGTGCGAAGTCTCCACACTCACCCCTCGACTGTGAACAATCTAGCGGCCTCCAAACTTCAAAGTTTCTAATGTCAATAAGTACGAGCCCAAGCAAGACCTGAGAGGCTAGTTGCAGTCTACACGACTGCTACCCGGGCCACTAGGGCAATGGAGGATGTCATGATAGCGTACCTGCCCATTGTCCTAGGGTAGGATGCACTGCATTGGCCCCGGCATCTGTCGCAACACTGCATTGATGACTGGGAAGATTTTAGCTATCGGTTTGTTGTGAATTTCCAATCCCTTTCCGACAAACCAGCGCTGCCATGGGACCTCAAATCCATCAAATGCCAGAGCGACGAGCCTCTCCGCTCGTTTCTCAAGAGATTTCAAATAATGAGGAATTGTATTCCTGAGGTCACGGAAGCAGCTGTGATCGAGGATTTCTATCGAGGATCCAATGACTTGGCTTTCGTCCGAGCCATCCTTTAGAAGGCGCCCGTCACCTTGAAACAACTGTTCCACAGTCAACCTAGATTATCAAGGTCTATATGGTCTTTTCTTCTTTTGCTTAACTTGAACCGAAGTTGAATGGTAGCTTCGGCATTTGGCAATGCTGCTTCCATGTAAGGTCTTCGTCTTGAGAATCTTCGGCATAGGTAGGGAAGACTTCTGTATCATTTTGCCGAAGTTGTTTTTGTCTTGAGAACCTTCGGCGGAGAAGAAGACCCCAACAGATTTGGTTGATGTCGTGTGGTGAATCGCCAGTTTGAGATATAGGTTATGGGAAGAGAGCTTTAGTGGGTATATTTGTCGAGCATGTTTAAACTGGTTCTAAGTTTTCAGTGTGTGTTATGTCGGTGGTGCGTAGGATAAGTTTAGTATTTTAAGCAATTATCGATAAGTATGTCGATGTTAATTGTATTCATTGTGTTTGTATGATGGAGTCGATGCCCTCCGCTAGTAGTTAGTATAATCTAAGTTTGTGATCGGTAAATGTCATAGTTGGATATTGATCAATTAGACTAATAGCAATGAATAAATGTTTATCTTAATCTTGTTTACTGTTGTCCAAATTAATTGGAGTCGAACAACATCGTTCGGTCCGCTTCAGTTGCAATCTAAAAACTACTTAGTGGACATTGTTCTTTAGTGTTTTAAATCTTTAGGATTTATGTGGTCTACAAAGTTTATTAATATGCTTTTATCCTTATTATGAATTGTTGGTATTCAAATAGCGAATCAAAGTTTGGCGAGTCGTTTGACATTGCATGCTAGCTAAGGTTGATATAGGACTTGTGCTTAGTTTATTATCGCTTGCTGTTCGAATTGGATTCAGCTAAGTTAGTGTTATTCCAGGCAAGCCCCGATGCATTTGCTCCTTCCTTGTCTTTTTTAAATGACTTTTATACACTTTAAGTCTAGTGAAATATGAATTAAGTTTATAGGAGTTGCTTGGAAACTATGTGATGCATTGACTATCTTGATATCCATTCCTTTATAGATACCTCTTTGTAAGTATCAAATATTGTTTACAAATTTGCTTAGCCCTACCTAGAAGTAAATCTTGTAGATAGAATTTGTCCTGGCAATAATGCCTAGCTCAGAGTTTATCCTGAGGAAGGATGGCTCTACTTACAAGAATATTTTCACTAGGATCATGGGGAGATCTAATACAAAGTTCCCTGTGATGTTTTAATCATCCTAAGGTACATAAATAAGTCATAAGGATGAAAATACTTAAATCAAGACTTGGGCTAGGAACATGTGATGTTCTGCCCAGGTTGATTAAGGATTATAGCGAATGTAGGCTTGATGATCGAGGACTATATTAACTAGCCACATGCCCTGGTATGGGATAGGATAAGCCTAATCTCAGCTTGACCAATACTAGAAAGGCTACCACGCAATGGGAGTGGAGAGATGGCGAGAGTAGCGTCTACCCTCTGTGGCAAGAGGTTGGACGGTGGAGTAACTGTGCTCTCGATTGGCGTGAACTCGGTTTGGTCCAGAGATAGCAAGGGGCGGGTTGGCATATGCAAGGGTTAAGTGCTACATATGTCGCGTGGTTAGGGATCCCCAACTGGGTAAATCCATTTGAATCATTGTTATATCCTCGGATAATGGAGACTTGATCACTCACCTGCAATCTAAGTCATGGATGGAATCACAATGAGTAAAAATAATGTTGTATTGATTAATGTGATGATGAAATTAGACTAGATGTGAACAAGGTCAAATAATACTTAATTCAGTATTAAAATGTTAAAAGTAAGGATCCACTATTAGATGCTTATTTCTGCAAATGAGTAAGCTTGATTTTGCTAAAGCCTTACCTTGATTCCCAAATCCAGCATATTCTTGAGAGTCTTTTTCCTTAGTCGGGTAAGACTTGCAAACGTACACTTCGTACTCAGGGTTTTTGAACCCATGTTATTGCAGGTACTAGATTTGTGCTATTGTTGATGGTGCTAAGTGCCGATGGGCTCGGCCTTCTTACAGGTCTAAGTAGCTCTTCTATATTTCTTATCGAGGATTGTCTCTGAGCTAGCATATATTTCAAACTTACAAATATTTTATATCATTTCAAAGTATATTTCTTTGAATCATTTTTGTAATCACTTTGATAAATATAACGTAAACTTGTTGTAACTTGTAACATGTTGTAATAAAGAATTTTTACTACAAATGTGGGTGTATGATTTGTGTTTACTTAATCTTGCGAATCCTGGTTATAAGTGGTTTATCTGGGGTCCTTGGGACACTCGAACGGATCTTATTAAGTTATTCGATGCACATGCATAGCTGTCTGAGGTCTTTGAGATGAGGACAGGTGCATGTAGGACCAATAACTTGGGAGGTTCTGCCATAGCTGGTATCGAAGCAGGATTAAGTATAATACCGTCACATACGTATTTTCAAAACAAAGTTTTGGTTTTAGAAAAACTATTTTCAATTGAATACATTGTTTGGTTTTGAAAAGAAAACTATAGATTTGAAAAACTATAATGCTAGCGACGTCCTCTGTTAAGCCCTAAATTAAGGACAGTCAGGTCGCTTAGTTCAAAACACTAACCCACAACCGGGGGGAATTGTTGTTTTTGTCATATTATTTTGATAATATTGTTGATGAAATTGCTGTTTTTCATTTATTTCATTTTTTCTTCTGAAATTACTTATTTTTGACAGCCGCCATGGCCGTCGAAAATAACCTAGCTTATTTTCAGCAGTCTTTATTTTCGGCGGTGAGAGCTCGGGTCGCCGAAAATAGTTATTTTCGGTGGCCTATGAGTCGACTGCCGAAAATAGATTATTTTCGATGGCCAGAACTCGGCCGCTGAAAATTACTATTTATTTTCGGCTAATTTTTTTGGTGGCTAGAAGCCGCCGAAAATAGGTCTAAAACCACCGAAAATAGCTTATTTTCGGCGATTTCTCGCCGTCGAAAATGAATATAGCTCCTCTAGTGTGAGCAGACTTCGCCACAAGACACCTCCTCGTTAAGTAATTTAAAAAGCCATTTACTTAATAAGTATTTGTTTTTGGTTTCACGCATTACGTAATTTGAAATGAGAATCATGCTTAGGTATGATATTGCACGCATCTGTTTTGGGAGCACACATAGTAATTTTATATGTTCTGTGTTGAATAATTAGACAATTTTCAGATTAAATTCCGAATATAAATCATGACCAAATCAGAAGAACTGAAATAAAAAATCAAATTAGATGATGCATACTGATTAGACATACTAATAGATGGCACAGGCCGAAATCAGCAGGGTCGGCGATGTCGAAACAGCGGGGTTGATGATAAGCAGAATCAGCGAGCAGTCGCGTGAGGACGCTTCCCAAAAACCTTATTCACCCTCTCCCGGTGCAGGATCTCGAAGGGCGAAGGGTTTCGGAGACCTGCTCTCCCGATCGCAGATGCACGTCGGCGCTCGGGATGAAGGGAATTGAAGGCGACTCAGTTGTGAAGAGAGGCGACAGCGAAAACTGGGATGATTTGGATGCTGGCTGCCAGGCGCCTTTTATAGGGCCGAGTCCGCGACCAGATAGCTATCTTCGATCTTATCCGTCCGCGAAAATCTCGCGTTCAGTTTAGATTTTATAGCGATCGGTTAGGATTCTAAACTTAACAGCCAAGTAACCAAAAAATTCAAACGGCAAAAGGAAGTCGCGCCCCGGCAAGGCGAGGGACCAGATTTCGGTAGACCATTCACGCGCATGTCGTGCGCCCGTGCCCTTCGCCCTGCCCCGCCCAGGCGAGGCGAGCGAGCGCGCGCGTGTGTGGCTCTCCACACTCTCTCCTCTCATCCATGACTTGGTGAGTGAGTGTGGCTTCCATATTTAAACTAGTTTCACTCCACTAGGACTAGCAATATGGTGCTATTGGTTCCACCATTCCCTAGCCATACACTTATATGGGCTTTTGAGATTTTCCTGGGATTTATTTGAATTTCTCAATTGGGCCTAGCCCATAAATCCTAACAATCCCCCACCAGATCTCAAATGCCCATCTGCAGTTTTCGCCACTGTTCACTACTGTTAATATACTAGTGTTTCAGCACAGACTGTTAAGTTGAACTTCCGCCTATAACTCCAAGCTACACCAACCCACAACTTGAACAATGGACTATGCCTTGAGTTGCAAGTTTTGTGTGAATGGGTTTCACTTAAAGCCATGACCAGTACTTGGCTACCAGTAGTCCCCTTCTCAGGTGGAGCATATACGTTGTACTCCAAGGTCTCTTCATGAGTTTACTAGAGATCACCCAGATCTCATAGACTGCGACGTTAGACAGTCTAACTCATATAGGTGTGTTCTTTCAAGAATGTTCTGCAGGACAACATCTTCGCTAATACAAGCCAACAAAACACATTAAGGCACAAAGCCAACCTGCCTTACAACATTTGAGAGTATTGCATCTTTACTTAGAGAGGGTCAAAAGTTACTGTCCTCAGTTCACCAATGACTTGTTCTTCCCAGGACCTAATTCACGGGATCTCTGATCACATAGACTGGGTTTTCACCATGGCAACTTATACGGGTCTCATACCCATCTCTCTCGATGCAATTTCTATCACATTACGTGGTAGTCCCTTGGTAAAAGGATCTGCCAGATTTTTATCTGTTGAAATATAAGTCATACTTATAACTCCGGAGTTTCTCAACTTTCTGACAGACTTCAATCGTTTTTTGACATATCTTGATGACTTCTCATTATCCTTAGAACTTGTCACTTTAGCAATCACTGTCTGATTATCACAGTTCATAAGGATAGCTGGTATTGGTTTCTCAACCACTGGTAAGTCCATCAAGAGTTCACGCAACCATTCTGCCTCAACGATTGCTGTGTCAAGTGCAGCTAGCTCTGCTTCCATGGTTGACCTCGTCAAGATGGTCTGCTTGCATGACCTCCATGATACCGCACCTCCACCAGTAGTAAAGACATAACCACTGGTGGCATAAAGCTCGTCTGCATCAGATATCCAGTTCGAATCACTATATCCTTCAAGTACTGCATGCTGCCCAGAATAGTGAATTCCATAACTCATTATACCTTGTAAGTAACGCATAACCCGCTCAAGTGCATGCCAATGGTCAGTCCCGGGGTTTGACATGAACCTACTCAATTTGCTCACAACAAACGAGATATCGGGCCTTATTGCACCAGCAAGATACATGAGTGAACCGACGATCTAAGAGTATCTCAATTGGTCTAAACCAATTCTCTTGTTCTTTCTATCACACCCGGCTTTAAGGAACAAAGCCAGGTGCATCTTATACATGCGTCAAGAAGACAACATATATAATAACAGAGTGTATAGAGATAAATGTCACAATAATCAGAGTATTTATTACATAGCGGAAGTCTTACAAAATAAAAGATAAATATAACACGAACTAAGGATCGTCCTTGGCGCAGAAGTCAACTGAAAACGCCACCTAGATCGAATTGAACTCCTCATTATGCGACTCCTCTTGAACCACCTGTTCTTCTCCTGTGGGGGGGTATGAGACAGCAAGGGTGAGCTTACACATGTTCATCGCTTAACAAGTTGTGGGGAATAATGTGACATGAACTCGCCAAAGGTGGGAGATCATGAAGTGTAAGGCTTATCAACAATAGGGGTTAAAGCTGAGCATTGCTTTTAAGTAGTTGGTCAAACTTTTATTAGCAGTTACTAAGTGTAAGTAAATACCAAACCATAATAAAATAATAGAACAAAATTAATAACAAATCCCATGCAAATGCAAATGACAAAATTGAGTTTAGGTTCCATAATTTAATCATCGGAGAGTCCTGAGCTGCTCATGACCGTGAGCTCGGCTAGTATACCAGTTTTACACTCTGCAGAGGTTGTACCCTTTACCCACAAGTCGTGTTTCCCATGTCGCCAGGGTTAGCTAGGCCCTTAGACACTACCAAGGTGAATGGCTAGGGATCCACTACGAGGCCTTTACAAAGTTTCACTAGCTTCTGAAAACCCGCTACAGTTTATGGGAAGAGCACTTGCAAGAATCCCCCGTCTGACCGCCATCGCAACAAAATCAACCCGAGAACCTCCTTGCATGCAACTCCCCTACTGCCCTTGACCCTTTCGGGTAAGGTAGTCTTCCACTAGCTTTCCTAATTAGTCAGCCAAGGGGTCCCATTCCTCCCTTGTGGTGGCACGTGGTTCTCAAGTTAAGCTCCATGTTCCAATTAACAATAATATAATGATCTTGACATGAAAATAAGTAGAATAATAAAATAACTGGAACATGGATATAATGAAATATTAACCCAAAACCACGTAAAGCAATAGCATAAACTACCCAAGTGATTCAGGGGTAAACAAGGTAATGAGATAAACAATCTAGGGTGACCTATCGGGTCCCATCAAAATTAAACCTATGCATGGTAAATGATTATAAAGAACATTATTGGGTAACAAAAGTGAATCAAGGGCACAACTTGCCTGGCACTTGAGATTCCAGGTACCAACTTGCTTTTCAGATGACACGCGTCCTCGCGCTAGTCGTAGCAATACAAACAAACATGGTATAGATAAAATTAACATCACACCAAACATAAGAACAAACTAAATAATAATAATCTACGCGTCGCTACGAGATCGCGGGATCGAGAACTACTAAGATCGAAGTTAGGGTTATTAAGTTATGATTTTCTGAAGTTATTTAATGCCTAGAATAGAGTTATTCATGTGGATAATTTTAAATCAAGTTTCATGGTTAGACAAAGATATCAGGTGATAAACAATATTTAAACAAAATAAATGCCACTGGAATGGATCAATTTGGAGTTATATATTTTAAGTTATGAATTTCTGAAGGTTTTATGTGTTTTGTACAAGATTAAATAGGATATAAATTTTATTGTAACATTCATGTCAAAACAGTGGCACTATTTTATAAACAATATTATTATAAAATTCTAGGAACTGGAATTATTTGATTTGGAGCTAGAATGGATTTTCTATGAATTAAATAAGTTTCTGAAAATATTTTAACACTAGAAATCATTTTCTAATTAAATTTCTAAATTTTCCTAGATTCTGGACTGCACGCATAAATACAGAGGAAGGCAGGGGCCTCGGGGTAAATTGCCCAAGACACAGTGAACAACGCTCATTGGACGGTGGGTTTATTCATGAAAAGTGTGAGGTTTCTTTTGCAAAAAAAAGCCTGGCCGAAGGGGTATCCTCTAATCCTGGCCGTTGGATCTACAATGCGTGGTCCAGATTATATCAGTCGACGACCAACTCCCTTATAAACCCCGAGCCGCCCGATCCCATCCGGATGGCTCAGATTAAATCAATCCCCCCCAAACGAACCGGTATGCATTTGTGGCCCTTGATCCCAAGATCAACGGCCCACGGTGCATCCTCCCTAGATCCAATCCTAGCCATCCACTCCCAATCCCACGGCTGCCAGATTTCTTCCCCACCCCAGAGCATGCCGACGGCGCGCCCACGCGCGGCGGAGCCCACGCCAGAGTCCCACAATCCGATTATCCCGGTCATCAAGCGTCAAATTAGTGAACGATTTTCGTACAGAAGGTTGAGGCGAGTTAGACCGACGGTTACTTACCGATGATAGGAACCACGACGACACTGCACAGGCTACACGGCGGATGAGTGGGTAAGGTGAGCTCGGGTGAGAAATTCCGGCGGCTCCGAGCACAATCCGCCCAAGGCAAGGCTTCACACACCATCCGTGCCATCGAGTGAAGCTCCTGGTGTGGCGTTTGAGGGTGAAGAGGCGGGGGTAGCACCGATTTGTTGGAGGCGGCCGCGATTAGAAAGTGGCGGCGATTTTTTGTTTCGGGGAAAAGGAGTCTGCGCGAGAGGGTAGTGGAGGGAACGAACAGGTCTCGATAGCGCGATGCCGCCTTTATAGGGACGAGTCCGGGCTGAGGTCGTTGACCGGGCGGCGCTAAAATCCCAGAGATTTGGCGGAGGACGTTGCGCCCAAAAACCGCGTCGCGGGCGAGCAGGAGGAGAATAACAGAGTCACCCGGCAGGTGGACCCGGTGCGCGAGTCAACGGTGGCCACACGCGCGGGGACGAGGGCAATTGGAACGACCCGCTCGAGAACTCCGACGGTGGGATCCCCTTACCAGGTCACGGCCCGATGCGATGGATACGAAAAGGACAGGGAAGGAAGAAGCTTCTGACGAGGATGGCCCACCAGCAGTGACAAGCAGACCACGGCGCGCGCCAGGGGACGAAGTTGCGGGGTCCGCCTGCCCAAAAGAGAAGCAGGCCGCGCAGTTGAGAAGCTGGGCCGAGGTGGTTGGGCCGCAAGTGGGAGAAGGGAAAGTGGGCTGAAATGAGTTATCCGAGCCCAGTTGGTTTTGTTTTTATTTTCCTTTTCTTTTTCTGATTTCTTCTCCCTTTATTTAAAAATTCAAATTTGAATTTAAACATTGATGTGAACTTATACTCAAATTAAATGTTCAAAATAAACTTAGTAGTATGAAAGGATGTTTAATTATTTATATGATTATTTCCTTCAGTATTATTAATTTTTTTGTATAGCATCCTTTCTTCTTTTCTCCAGATCCTAATTTCCAAATTAGGTTTAATGCCCATTTCAGCTTTAGTTTTTTTTTTCTATTATCATTGTCTTCATGAGTGAATGCACAAACAAATAAACCACGGCATGATGCACAAACTATTTTTAGATGTCATTTACTTTAAGTACTCACTTAAATAAGGTCGTTCACATATGATATCATAAGGGAGGAATATTATATAGGAATAACTACCTCCTTTTATTTGATTTACAATTTTGGGTATTACAATTTCGCAGTGTCACACTGGGATCATAAGGTGTTGGAGAAGGTTTGCACTCAAAGAAGCCAAATCGCTTCAAAACCTTTTCAACATAGTGAGATTGTGAGAGAGTAATCCCACCATCTGCCTTTATCAGCTTGATGTTTAGAATCACATCAACTTCTCCCAGATCTTTCATATCAAAACTCTTTGATAGAAAAGACTTGACTTCATTAATCACATCAATGTTTGTGCCAAATATCAATATATCATCAACATATAAGCACAATATAACTCCTTCGCCCCCCACCTTAGCGATAATGTACACACCTGTCTGCCTCATTAATGGCAAAGCCTGCAGACGTTAGAGTTGTGTCAAACTTCTCATGCCACTGCTTTGGTGCTTGCTTTGCTTCAGACCATACAAAGATTTCAATAACTTGCACACCTTGCTTTCTTGACCCTTTACTACAAATCCATCAGGCTGTTCCATATAGATTTCCTCGTCCAGCTCTCCATTAAGAAAAGCTGTCTTTACATCTATCTGATGAACAAGGAGACCATACGAGGCAGCCAAGAAAAGTAGTACTCGAATAGTAGTCATCCTAGCAACAGGTGAGTAAGTATCAAAGAAGTCTTCTCCTTCTTTCTAAGTATAGCCTTTAGCCACAAGCCTAGCCTTGTACTTCTCAATTGTACCATCAGGCTTGAGCTTCTTTTTAAACACCCACTTACAACCCACAGGTATACATCCATAGGGTCGATCAGTGACTTCTCACGTACCATTTGAAAGAATGGAGTCCATCTCATTATGAACTGCTTCTTTCCAATCATCTGCATCTGGAGATGCAAATGTTTCTGCAATGGTAGTAGGAGTATCGTCCACAAGGTACACAATGAAATCATCACCAAAGGATTTTTCAACCCTTTATCTCTTGCTCCTTTTAGGAGCATCATTGTCATCCTCCTCTAGGACAATTTCATGTGGCTGTTCAGAACTCTCAACAGGTGTACTCTGTTCAGGAGTTATCTCAGAAGAGTATCTAGAATTGCTATGAATGTCTTTCATTAGAAATATGTGTTCAAAGAAAGTAGCATCACGTGATTCCATAATAGTATCAACATACACATCAGAAACTTCAGATTTAACTACTAAAAATCTATATGCTATGCTACACGAAGCATATCTAAGAAAGACACAATCCACTGTCCTTGGACCAAGCTTGCACTTTTATTAATTGGTACATTGACTTTCGCCATGCACCCCTAAGTGCGCAAGTATGAAAGTGATGGTTTTCTCCCAACCCACTTCTCATAAGGGGTTTTCTCTTCTTTGCCCATAGGAATTCTATTCAGAACATGACATGAAGTCAGGACTGCCTCCCCCACCATGCCTTAGATAAACCACAAGTGTCTAACATGGCATTCACTAGATCAGTCAACGTACGGTTTTTCCTTTCAGCAATCCCGTTTGATTTGAGTGAATAGGGAGGTGTTCTCTCATGAATAATGCCATGTTCTGCATAGAAATCATCAAAGACTTTTGGAAAGAATTCGGCACCAAGATCTGATCTAAGACGTTTAATCTTTCTCTCTAGTTGGTTTTGAACTCCAGCCTTATAGATTTTAAAGTAGTAAAGCCTCATCTTTAGTTTTTAGCAAGTATACATAGCAAAATCTAGAGGCATCATCAATCAATGTCATGAAGTATCTCTTGCCACCCTTTGTCAACGCACCATTCATCTCACAAAGATCAGAATGTATGAGTTCTAGAGGTGCCAGGTGTCTCTCCTCAGCAGCCTTGTGAGGCTTTCGAGGTTGCTTCGACTGCACACAACCAGGGTCGTTCCTGAGTTTGGAGGGGCCCGGGGCAACATTATAAATAAGGCCCCAATATTATAAGTACTATTTTTTACTATTATATATTTACTTATAATTCAGTGTATCAAAAAATGAGCACTAAAAAAAGAAGTCAGATCATTACCTCAAATATATTATAGATCATCTTAAAAATGTCTTCTAACATTTCTTGATGCAAAATCATCAATGATAGCTTTAATATTAATATCATCTAACAAATTCTTCTCAATACATAAAGTTGCTAGCATACTTCTTAGGAGGCATAATATCAATGACAATCTACAAGGAATCAATAGAATAAATTAATTCATGTAATTTGTTAAGCATAATTACTTGCTAAAGCAATTAAAAACTATAGCCTTTCCTGGCAATGGTAGCCTGATCGACTGAGGTCTGAGGGCTGATTCGTTGTTCCTTGACTGGCTGATCCTGTTGCCCTATGTTGTGAATATGGATTCCCTAACGCGTGTCCGTCCGCCGTCCCGCGTGTGTTATTTATGTGCCTCCATGTTCCTGAGTTTGGCGTCAGCCTACAGCTACATGTAGTCGTAGTCCACTAGTTCTGTACCCCTGTATAGTATATGGGGTGGGCCCCTGGGATCTGGGGGCCCAGGTCGGTTGCCCCGCTCGCCCTACCCTAGGCACAGGCCTGCACACAACTATGGCACTTAGAACCTTTGACTATGGTGATATTCGGAATTAAACTCATGGTTGAAAGCCGAGACATAGAGCCAAAATTAATATGACACAAACGAGAATGCCAAATACTCGCAAGATCATCAACATTAGCGCAAATATGGTTCACAGACTTATTATTGAAATCTAACAGAGAAAAGCGGGACAAGCCTCCGTAATCATAGCCTTTACCAATAAATTGTCTAGACTTAGACACAACTAATTTATTGGACTCCAAAACTACCTTGAACCCATCTCTACATAGAAGGGTTCCGGTAACGAGATTCTTGTGTATAGAAGGGACATGATGCATGTTCTTCAGCTGCACGATCTTTCCCGAAGTAAACTTCAGATCCACCATGCCAGTGCCATGAATAGAAGCATGTGACCCATTCCCCATTAGGACGGAAGAATCCCAGGCACCCTGATAAGAAGAGAACAAATTAATGTCAGAACACACATGAACATTAGCACCAGTATCAAGCCACCAACTAGGTGATTGAAATACCGAGAAGATGAAAGGTAAATTACCATACCCTTTGTCTTCCTCATTGCTAGCGATCACTGTGTTGGCATTGCCCTTTTTGCCACGGCGATCCGCTCGATCAGGACAATCCTTGGCAAAATGACCCGTCTCGCCACATGCGAAACATGTCAGTTCAGTCTTGTTCTTCTTCTTGGAGTTGGTAGTTTTGTTGGGCTTATTAGATTTTGGCTTTCCTTTGCCCTTGTTGTGGTTCTTTTGAACCATGTTGGCGCTGGAGTGGCCCTCGCCTCCTTTAGATCCCGTGTCCTTAGCCCGAGCATTCTCCTCAACATCCAGAGACGCTTATCGGATTTTCAACTGATATCTCCTGTCTCTTATGTTTCAGAGATGTGGCGAAGTTCCTCCATGTAGAAGGCAACTTTGCAATAATGCATCCAGCCACAAATCGGTCAGGAAGGACTATCTTAAGGTGGTCGAGCTCCTTGGCTATACACTGTATTTCATGAGCTTGCTCTACAATAGAGCGATTATCAGCTATCTTATAATCATGAAATCTCTCCATGATATACAGGTCACTGGCAGCATCTGATGCACCATACTTAGTAGTAAGTGCATCCCACAACTCTTTCCTGTCTGTGTGCTGAATATTCGCATCAACCGGACGGTGAACAAGGGCGCTAAGAACTGCTCTCGTAAAGATAGTATTGGTATGGTCGTACTCTTTCTCCTGTTCAGGAGTCAGTGCGCCCTCAGGTTTGCCTTTACTAACATGGAACACATTCATAGCAGTAAGCCAGAGTGTGGCCTTGACTTGCCACCTCTTAAAGTGCATACCATTGAACTTTTCTGGCTTTAGCGCGTCGGCAAAAGCAGCCATAGAAAAACTAGGAAATTGTCTACAATAAGGTTTATGGATTGTTGAATAATTAGATAATTTCCAGATTAAATTCCGAATATAAATCATGACCAAATCAGAAGAACTGAAATAAAAAATCAAATCAGATGATGCGTACTGATTAGACATACTGATAGATGGTGCAGGCCAGAATCAGCAGGGTCGGTGATGTCGAAGCAGCGGGGTTGATGATCAGCGGAATCAACGAGCAGTCGCGTGAGGACGCTTCCCAAAAACCTTATTCTCCCTCTTCTAGTGCAGGATCTCGAAGGGTTCCGGAGACCTGCTCTCCCGATCGCAGATGCACGTTGGCGCTCGAGATGAAGGGAACTGAAGGCGGCTCAGTTGTGTAGAGAGGCGAAAGCGAAAACTGGGATGATTTGGATGCTGGTAGCCAGTCGCCTTTTATAGGACCGAGTCCGCTACCAGATAGCTATCTTTGATCTTATCCGCCCGCGAAAATCTCGCGTTCAGTTTAGATTCTAAACTTAACAACCAAGTAACCAAAAAATTCAAACGGCAAAAGGGAGCCGCGCCCCCGTAAGTCGAGGGACCGGATTTCGGCAGACCATTCACGCGCATGTCGTGCGCCCGCGCCCTTCGCCCCGTCCAGGCGAGGCGAGTGAGCGCGTGCGCGTGTGGCTCTCCACACTCTCTCCTCTCATCCATGACTTAGTGAGTGAGTGTGACTTCCATATTTAAACTAGTTCCATTCCACTAGGACTAGCAATATGGTGATATTGGTTCCACCATTCCCTAGCCATACACTTATATGGGTTTTTGAGATTTTCCTGAGATTTATTTGAATTTCTCAATTAGACTTAGCCCATAAATCCTAACAGTCTGCACAGAAATTTTATACAAATCAGTTCAATTTCAAAAAAAAAAAGAAAAGAAACTGTGTAATAATCCAAAACAAGCCTTAGAGCGTATGAGTGTTGAGAGGTGTTTCTTCGTCAGTACTTGCTCGCTGCTAGGTAAGAGGCAAGAGAGGAGGCAATAATTTTCCCGATATCCCATTCAACGCGGAATCAGGGTGGATTTTGTTGTTATTATTTGTCGGGGGAATTGTTTGGGTGTATGATCCCAATGCAAGAGATCGCATGCATTGCATGAATATACTATAGCGTGGCGTGTATACATAGGCACAGCTGAGGTGAGCTGTAGGTGCAGTTGTCTGCTAACGTGCACTCCTACGCCTAGCTACTGCGTGCGTTCTACCGTACTCAGTAGAATCGGGATGGGTTACAGTTAAAAGTTACTTGGACAGATTGCGCGTCCTGCTAGCTAGGGTCAAGATTGAGCAGAGCGCGCGTGCATGCCAATGTTGCATGATGATGCACGCGGTCCACACGCAGCAAGGCCGCGACATGGATGGCGGCAGAATATGCTACTGTCACAATCCATCATGTAACTAACCATCGGTACGTACGTGGCTCAATGATTCAGGGTCCGCAAGTTGGTGGTGCACGTTATTATTAGTTAATTAAACCCATCTCGCTCGTCGTGACGATCATGTGGTGCGCAAGCTAGGCATCTGGAATTAATGGAAGCCAGGCTCAACTGCAGAAGCTGGGGGACACGATCGAGAGTAATTAATTATTGGAGTCGTACGTATACGTACAGTACAGAGAGGAGTAGCTAGCTAGTAGATCGGTGGAATCATGTGCTTGTACAGCGTGTTCTGTAGTGTGGCACCAACCTGCCTGCGTCTACGTGGACGGCGTAGGCTGGTTCCAGCTCCGATCCGGCTCTTGCGATCGAGTAGGCCCGGCCCGGTTGCCGGTCACAAAGACAAGAGCATGCATGTTACGTACTATACGTCGGTGGGCGGTGGCGTGCGGTCGGACGGAGAGACAATTAACAGCCGACCGACACGGATCGATGGATGCGGCCGGGTTCGTTCGTTGCCCAAGGAGAGGGAGACCGGAGGCGTCCTGCGCCATTATCTGCCGGGCTGTCTTGCTGCCTTCGATTGGACGACTCGCCGGCCATCCCGTACGTCGACCTTCACCGCCAGAGCCGTCGCGTGCGTCTGCTGCATGCGTCTTCACCAGCCGTGGGTTGCGGCAGCGAACGAAGATAACAGCACGTACACGGCGTGCACGGTGGTGCAAGTGCAACAACCAGACCGACATATATGTATATAGGACGATGCCCTCAAAGCCAAGACCCTGAGCAGATGGCTGCCTGCTGGTTGCTGCCCTGCTCGATTATTGGTCGCGGCATCTCAGTACCTGACTGGACCAGGCCAAGTGCGCCGGCAGCCCCTGCATGTGCATACTCTCTTTATCTGACAAAACATTGTTGTTCTCGTTCCCGAAAAAAAAATCGAACATTGTTGTTTGGCGCTCTGTTGCGTCTCTCGGATCTTGCACCACTAATTAAACCAGCAACTGACAAACCGGCCAAACAGTTGCAGACTTCAATGCCCGCCCGCCGCTACTACACATACTCTCTCCGTCCGGTTGAATTAGGCGTTCTGGTTATTTTGAGACAGGTTACAGAAGAGAAGAAATGACGCATGTAACCCTGCTTTATCTGCATTAAGCGTTAATTACAGAACAACTATTAAAAGCTCATTAATCCTTGGCTCTTTGACCAAAGCGGCACTAAAGGTGGGATGCTTGCCTGTTCCACTCGAAGTGGCGCCAAAATGTAATCCTGTCTCTTCCCGCCATGCACCTGCACAAATATTTTACCGGTCACATTCCAGGTTTCGTGATTTTAATTTGGCGCCAGTCTGCACCTTGACGTTTCGTTTTTGTTTGGTGCACTGTCCACTCCACGCTATATAAAGAAAACACTCTCACCTCTCAAAATAAGACCACAAGTCATACAACAAAAATCAATCATGTCTCAGAAATTATGTCTTGATCTAAATCTGCTAGGACACGTCTCTGGCAGTGACAATGATCATGATAACATCATGCCACAAGAAAATATTGGATTATCTGTACAAGGACATGGTAAGTCCGTATTCACTTTCATTTATGCTAATATTGCATACTTTTACTGTACCAAAATCTTGAACTACTTGCATGTTTTTTTTGTTTAGCGCAAGATGCAATACCTGATCTTAATGTTGGTGTACATCAATTTGGGATAGTAGAACAGGAAGTTGCCAGTCTTCAACAACCAGATGGCTTGAACACAGGTATGCAAAACAAATCCTTTCTCTTTGTCCAGTTCTGAACTACGCCCTTTCCAGTAAGAACGTGTTTGTCCTGAAAGTTGCCTAGAGGGGGGGTGAATAGGCAAGTTAAAACTTTTTCAACAAAAACTAGAAGCAAACTGGGTAAAACTGAATTGATCTCGAAATTCACCCAGTTAACTTTGGAAATGAGATGTTCTAAATGATCCACAGGGTTCAAAGTAGTAGATCTGAGAATGGCACTTCTCAAAATCCACACACCAAAAAGATATAAACAAATCTTCCACGCAATGGTGAGAGAACGAAGAACACAAACAAACACAATGAGCAAGAACACAAGAGACACAAGATTTATCCCGAGGTTCGGTCACACCACCAAGGTGCCCTACTTCCTCGTTGAGGCGCCCACAAAGAGCCGGGTCTCTTTCAACCCTAATCCTCCCTTTGCCGACCACAAAGGTCAAGCTCACACACTAATCTTTGCTTAGTTCCTCGAAGCCCTTTCCTTACTATCTTCACCCTATCAAGCCATTCTTGAGTCACATCCTATTGAGCATCCAATGAGAGAATCATTTCTTCAATATTGTGAACCTTGCTTGAATGTTTTCTAGATATAATTGTCAAGATCAATCAAGCTCTAGTTTGATTCTCATAGAAGCATATATGGACTGACAGTAATATGGTCAAGCCAATTCACGATTCCTCATATCTTATTCTCTTTGGCTTGACCAATCCTCTAAATCACTTTGTCCTCTATTCTGGTCATATGTATGTAGTGATTTCTCAGGTCTTGTCCATATATTCAAACCAATATAGAGATCATATTATATCCATTTGCATTGTCTCATTGGTTATTTAACCTCGTGTTGAACCTTTGTTCACTGATCATTATACACTATTCAAGTATGTTCATCATACTGAATTTCCTGTTCAACACTTAGCAAACTCGTTAGACCTTTAAATGTGTTGTTATCCAAATCACCAAAACTCACAAAAGGGATGAATGCACTTTCATGTCCTTTCTTTTTGTCGTAGAAATTGGTTTAGATGAAATACATGACCAATTCGATCCAAATATATATTGGGGATATGATGGATTCAACGAAGACTATGGTGATGAAATACCTGCTCTTATTCATGGTCAGGGCACATTTCAAATGATTCCAGATCTCAATGAAGTACCTCAAGGTTGGATATGTTTGAACCTAATAAACATGCATCTGTACAAAAAAATTATAGCCATAGTTTGACTTTTGAAAAACGCAGGTAATGTTGACTTCGATCACGACAATAGTGCCACCACACATCAAACAACAGGTACAAGAAGTAGAGGACCAAATCTCAGTGAACAAGTTAGAGATGAAATATATAAAGAACTACTTACTGATAGCAATACAGGTAAAAAGAAAAAAATACTCAAGCCGGGATGTTGCACATAAGTTTGATTGTAGCATTCGAACTGTGCAGCGCATATGGGAAAGAGCTGAGGTATGTAAAGCTGCAAACATTCAAGTTGATGTTGGTTCAAAGATGATTACAAATAATGGAAAGAAAAGAATACAAGCTGACCTATCAGCACTTGCTACCATCCCTTTGAATGAAAGAAGCACAATTCGTAGTGCAGCGCAACAACTTGGAATAAAGAAAAGCACATTTCATAAGTTGTTTAAGGAAGGTAAAGTGCGTAGGCACTCGAACACTTTAAAACCACTACTAAGACAAGATAACAAAACAGATCGGCTACGATGGTGTGTATCACTGCTTGACGAAAACAGTTTGCCAAACGAGCCTAGATTCAAGTGTATGGACAATATAATCCACATAGACGAGAAATGGTTCAACATGACAAAAAAATCAAGGAACTTCTACGTATTGCCAGATGAAGAGGACCCCTATCGAACAGTGCAAAACAAAAATTCTATTGATAAAACTATGTTCCTTGCAGCAGTGGCACTACCACGATTTGATAATGACGGTACCTGCATCTTTGATGGAAAAATAGGAATATGGCCTTTTGTTAGAAAGGTATATATACTGACTGTTTCCATTTTTCAGGTATAGGTATTTATACTAACTGTTTCCATTTTTCAGGAGCCTGCCCAAAGGAATAGCAGGAATAGACCTAAAGGTACCCTTGTTACCAAATCCATCAACGTTGGTCGTGATATAATGAGGTCCTACTTCATCACGAAGTTACTCCCAGCTATTGTTAGAAGGTGGCCTATGAATGATCGTCATCGAACGATTTGGATACAACAGGATAACGCTACGAGTCATGTGCCACCTAATGATGTGGATTTCCAAGTTGCGGTAGCCCAAACTGGTCTTGACATCAAGATCATGTATCAACCTTCTAACTCACCAGATATGAATGTTTTGGACTTGGGGTTTTTTTCTTCTTTGCAGTCCTTAACCTGTAGAAAAGCACCTAGAAATGTTGATGACCTGATACAGATCGTTGAGAAAGAATATGAGGACTACAAACCTGGCACTCAAAGGAGGGTGTTCTTAACACTCCAATCATGCTTGATTGAAGTGATGAAGTTAAATGGTGGAAATCGCTACAATCCTCCACATATGAACAAAGACAGATTGGAGGCCTTGAACATTCTACCAAGATACCTAGAGTGTCCACGCGAACTCTACGAGGCAGCTATAGAAGTCCTAGGCAACCAGCAGGCTGCATAGTTTATTCATTACTTCAACCAGAAGCATGGTACAACTTGATTGATTGACATAGATAATTTAACCGAAAGGTTATGCATAATCTGATTACCAGCTTGATTTTTTACTTTGTCCACGGTAGCCTCCTTGGTTCTATAGTTGCAGGCGACTTCTTCACTCTGTCGCCAACCTTCAGTTCGTTGTCCTTTGCGACCGATTGCAACTCATCGTCTTTAGTAGTAAGTGGTTGCTGCACTGCATCCCCATCCTCTTGTTGCAGCTTCCTCTCCATCTGTAGCTTGCCAGAGTCGACCTCGTCCTCCTCATCAAGATCTCTCAACAAAGCACCTCTTCGTGGCTTGGAGAAATTCTTACGGACGTATGGACGATGCCGGACCACGCTGCTGTTACGACGGCGACGAATGGATCTGCCAGCTCGTGCAGCAATCGCGGCTGGAGATCGATATGCCCAGGTCGGGTCAGACTCCTTGCTAGACGAGCTCCTCTCCTTAGACGGCTCCTCCATGACCATGAATGGGGATTTGGCTTTCTAGACGGAGGTTCTGCTGATGCCGACTTGAAAATGGGATTTGGCTTTCTAGACGGACGTTGCTGCTAGACAAGAAATGGGATTTGGCTTTCTAGACGGACGTTACTGCTAGACAAGAAATGGGATTTGGCTGCTGATGCAGATCGCTGGAATCGCTCCTTTGCTGCTGAAATGGGACGTTGATGCAGATCGCTGGATTTGGCTTCCTTTATGGTGCGCAATCAGGTGTGAACGAGAATATGTGACGCATGGGGAACGACGCAGCGGCGGCAGCAGTGCGAACGGCGTGACGGAGGTAAAGTGACAAGTGACAAATTCATTGGACATACTGTTTGGGCTAGAGCGTCTAATTCAACCGGACGGAGGGAGTAGGACCGAAGAGTCCGCATGCATGCAGGTTTCTTCACCAAACTAGAGACGTTTCCTATACCGATTTTTTTTTCTTGATTGACGTGGATATGAGTAGAGATGGCAACGCTTCCCCGTTCCCGATTCCTGCAGCCAATTCCTCCATTAGATAATAGGATGTGAAAGTTTTTCCCCCACAAGGATGTAACACTACGCCAGCTACAGGAAGCCGCCGAAAATAACCCCCTTGCCACCGAAAATAAGCTATTTTGGCGGCCGTGAGTGACCACCAAAAATAACGGTAGCCGCTGAAAAGATGTACAGTGTTGTTGTGTAAATGTGAAAAATTCTGACCCCGATGGATAAATGGGGACGGGTACAAGGATCCCCGTCGAGGATTTATCCCTCGGAGAACAGGGATGGTGAAGAAACGTTTCCCGCAAGCGTTCAGGGCTTGTTTGGGTAATCTTGGATTGGAGTGGATTGAGGCGGTATAAGGTGTATTGAAGTGTAGTATTATCTAATTTCCCTTTCAATCCCTAAAATACACTTCAATCCACTTCAATCCCTCTTTATCCAAACAAGGCCTCATGGGGATCCCCACGGGAAAAAATCTTCGTGGGAATGGGTATGGGGAGCTATTCCCGAATGGGGAATTCCCCGTTGCCATCCCTAGATCTGAGCAAGCAGGTTTCTAGAGAAGCTGCTATAACAAATGACTACACATGGAAGAAAAAAACACATTTATAGCTCATTCTTGACGCCTCGCGACCCTTCATTCTTAATCATTAACTAGGTGAGTGCCCGTGCGTTGCAACAGAAACATATAATACCACAATAATTTATGTACAAATATGTGTTATACTGTTCTGAGAAAAGATTTAGTAATCCATTTGTGATCCTAGCCACATATAAATTTCATTGTTTTAATCTAGCTATTTCACAACTACATTGCAACCATTAGTACCAAGCAGACGTAGCCATACATAAATTTTATTATTTTAATCTAGCTATTTCACCACTACATTGTAACCATCAGTACCATGTAGACATCTATATACGAACGGGGGCGGGGCACGACCTCGTCCCTGTGTACATCCTCCTTTGCCTCTTAATATGAGTAGATACTCAGAGGTTGTCTCTAGATTTATTTCTAGAGATAATCCAAATGTTCACAAGAATTATCTAAGAAAGAAACAAGTAATGGGTGCTATTGGTCTATCATATGTGTCGGGGACCGTAATTAGGGGTACCCCCAATGCTCCTTAACCTGGTCGAAAAACATCTTCGGAACAAACCATCAACAAACTGGTAAGCACGGTTCAAGTCTGGGCCTCGTAGGACACGGCCTCGCCTCGGGCGCAGACAATAGTCCCGGGCAAATTCACGCCTCGCCCGAGGGTCCCCTCTATCAACAGGCGCACCCCCGTCTCACCCAAGGCTAAGCTCGAGCGAACTTTGTCGCGCAACGACCTCGACCGAATCGCCTTACCAACTGACCGTATCGCATGCGCATTTAATGCGGGGATCGCCTGACAACTTGTCCTGACATGCGTGCCTCAGTCGGCAAGATCGAAGTGACCGCAGTCACTTCACCCCTTTACTGACCGTTCTGACAGGAAAACAACACTGTTCACCCCGCTCCGGCAACTATGCCAACCACCGGGGTAAGACTAGCAACAGTAAGTCGTGGCTTCCCTCGAGTTCAGCCTCGGGCGCAACAGGGAGCTCCGCCTCGCCCAACCCCAGGCCTCGGCCTCAGCTTCGGTCTCGGGAGAAGGTCTCCGCCTTGACCGACCTCGACCTCGGCCTCAGCCTCGGCCTCAGGAGAAGGACTCCGCCTCGCCCGACCTCGGCCTCGGGAGAAGGACTCCGCCTCGCCCGACCTCAGCCTCGGCCTCGGAGGAGTCGCCGCCTCGCCCGACCTCGGCCTCGGACCGACTACGCTACAGGGGATACATCATTACCCTACCCCTAGCTAGCCGCTTCAGGCTACGAAGGAACAAGACCGGTGTCCCATCTAAGTTACTATGGTAACAGGTAATGATGGTTCCCCGCGTGCGCCCATGATGTAGGTTGCTCTCAACCCCCCTACGGAAGCAAGGAAACGTCAGCAGGGTCCATGCCGCACCGCCAGCTATGCTTGTACAGGACTTAAGGCACTTCCCCAACGGCCACGTTAGAACATGTACAGGGATCAAGGCACCTCCCCGCCAGCCATGGTAGCTAATAGCTACACCCCCATTGTACAGCTGGACATCTCCTTGTATCTATAAAAGGGGATGTCCAGGGCCTTCCAGAGAGACGGAGGGACAGGGGGGAGAGGATGGGAAAAATGCACATACGAACACACGGATGCACGACGCAGACGAGCAGAGGCAGGCAGAGTAGGAGAGACGCGGTAGAGGCAGACTCAGACAGCTCTCCTCAAGGCCGAACCCTCTCTCTCTCTCTCTCTCACTCTCGTTCTCCCGCAACGCTTGTAACCCCTACTACAAGCACCCCGGTACAAGATAACATAAACCTCATTTCCCTCTTGTGTTCTGTCTTGCATCAACCCATCTGGGCAGGGACACGCAGCGACAAATTTACTGGTCGGTTGATGGTCCTCGCGGGTCCGAAACGCCGACAGTTGGTGCACCAGGTAGGGGCCTGCTGCGTGTTAACAAATACTTTCCCGTTGAGTTCCAGATGAGTAGCTTTCAGCAGCCTCTCCAGCCTGGGGCGGTGCTTCGCTTCGAGAGTCTCGAGTTCATGTCCCGCAACGGCAGCTACGACATGGTACTCCTCCCCTCGCAGCACGGCAACAACGACGGTCGTCGGCTCGCCTAGTGGAGGCGAACCCGACGACGACATCTCCCCACGACAGAAGAGGAACACCCGGGTTTGCCTCGTCACCCTCCTCACCGGAGGAGGAGGCGACGGGGCAACCGTGTCCAGGCAGAAGGCGGCACCTCATCGGCTGTCGAACCAGAGCGAGTCGACGACGCCGGCACCCCTGCGGGGGACATGTCGGGTGTTGTCCTCGCACCTGAGACAACGACAGGTGTCGCTTCCCAGCAACGTGCCAACCCTAAGCTGGCTGATGACGCCAGCACCCTCACAAGGACTTGTTGGGCATTAGCCTCGTACCTGTGATAACGGTGCAGTCCGTCCCCGATGCGACTTCGCCACCGTCCATCAACCAAGAGGTACCATCCATTTTTCACCCTGTTCCCTTTAGATTCAGCTTCAATCCACCGAGCGACCCCGCTTTGGTGAGCGCTTTCGCTAGGGCATATCCTGACCTTTCGGGGTACCATATGTGGTCAACTTGGGACCGACTGACGGCCGTCTCAACCTCCGGACCCGCGGGTTCCGAGGAAGAGGACGACCCCGACGTCAGTTGGGATTTCTCCGGACTCCGTGATCCCGGCGCCATGTGTGACCTCATGTCCGCATGTGACCACTGCCTCTCCGGCTGCTCTGATGATGGCCACAGCCTTGACGACGAGGGTTGCGACCCAACTCGCGAGTGCTACCACATCGATCAGGAGGATCACGACGGAGAAAACCACCTTGGCATGCCAGGAAGTGACGGCGCCCTTGCACCTGCGTCTCGCGTTGAGATCCCACGGGAGCTAGCTGTGGTTCAAGTCCCTGTGGGGGGGGGGGGGTCAGGACACACAGCTTGAGCAACTCCACGAGATGCAGGCCAAGCTCAACGAAGAAGTAGGGCGGCTTGTGCAGCTCCGACAAAACATCGAGCAGGAGTGGGCTAGCCGGGCACTCGCCGGAGGAGCGCGTCGTCGGGCCCAGGACGTCCAGCGTCGTATCATCGACGATGCCAGGGCAGGGCTGCCCTCGGCCTTCAGCGGGGCCGGCCAGAACCAAGCTGCAGCGGCGATGCTACTTCGAACAATGCCGGAGCCATCCACCACCGAGGGGCGACGTATCCAGGGCGAGCTCAAGGGCCTCCTGGAAGACGCCGCTGTCCGACAAGCCGAGAGCTCTGCCTCCCGGAGGCGAGGGGACCCCTCGGAGCATTGCGCAACGCCCTCCCGACGCATGTCGGAGGCCTCGGTCCACACCGCGCGCACACGGGACGGGACGCCTGCAGCTCCGGATCGCCTCGGCGACGAGCAGCACCGCCGCGACCGTCGAGCCCGACTCGAGGAAAGGGTGCGCCGGGGCCACCCTAGGCGCGGGGGACGCTACGAAAGTGAGGAGGATCAGAGTCCCTCGCCCGAGCCACCGGGTCCGTGAGTCTTTAGCCGGGCCATATGATGAGCGCCGTCCCCGGTCCGGTTCCGAGCCCCGACTACCATCACCAAGTACTCAGGAGAAACAAGGCCGGAGTTGTGGCTTGCGGACTACCAGCTGGCATGCCAGTTGGAAGGGATGGACGACGACAACCTCATCATCCTCAACCTCCCCCTTTTCCTCTCCGACGCTGCCCGGGCCTGGCTAGAGCATCTGCCTCCTGCGCAGATCTCCGACTAGGACGACCTGGTTAAGGCTTTCGCTGGAAATTTCCAGGGTATGTACGTACGCCCTGGGAACTCATGGGATCTTCGAAGTTGCCGCCAGCAACCAGGGGAATCCCTGCGAGAGTACATCTGCGGTTTTCAAAGCAACGCACCAAGCTGCCCAACATCACCGACTCGGATGTCATCGGAGCTTTCCTCGCCGGCACCACTTGCCGGGACCTGGTAAGTAAACTAGGACGCAAGACTCCCACCAAGGCGAGCGACTTGATGGACATCGCTACCAAGTTCGCCTCTGGTTAGGAGGCGGTCAAAGCCATCTTCTGGAAGGACAAGCAGCCTCAGGGAGGGCAGAAGCAAGACGCCCTCGAGGCGTCCGCCCAGCGTGGCACGAAGAAGAAGGCCAAGAAGAAGGCGCAAGCGAAGCGCAACGCCGTTGACGTGGATCTCGTTGCTACTGCCGAGCATAGGAACCCTCAGAAGCCCCCCGAAGGAGCCAACGCGTTCGACAGGATGCTCAAGGAGTCGTGCCCCTATCACAGGGGTCCCGTCAAGCACACCCTAGAAGAGTGCGACATGCTCCGGCGCTACTTCAATAAGGCTGGGCCCTCGGCAGAAGGTGGCAAGGACCAAGGCAACAACAAGAAGGGGGGTGATAGGGAAGAGGAGTTCTCGGAGGTCCACAACTGCTTCATGATCTACGACCGACAGGTGGCGAACGCCTCGGCTCAGCACCACAAGCAGGAGCGTCGGGAGGTCTGCTCGGTGAAGGTAGCGGCGCCGGTCTACCTAGACTGGTCCGACAAGCCCATCACCTTCGACCAAGGCGACCACCCCGACTACGTGCCGAGCCCAGGAAGGTACCCGCTCGTCGTCGACCCGATCATCGGCAACGTTAGACTCTCCAAGGTCCTCATGGACGGAGGCAGCAGTCGCAACATCATCTACGCCGAGACCCTTGAGCTCTTGAGGGTTGATCGGTCCGAGATCCGGGCTGGTGCAGCGCCCTTCCACGGGATCGCACCCGGAAAGCGTATCCTGCCCCTCAGACAGATTGACTTACCCTTCTGCTTCAGAACCCCCTCCAACTTCCGAAAGGAAACCCTCACCTTCGAGGTAGTTGGGTTCCAAGGGACCCATCACGCGGTGCTGGGAAGACCGTGCTACGCCAAGTTCATGGCCATCCCCAACTACACTTACCTCAAGCTCAAGATGCCTAGCCCCAAGGGGGTCATCACTGTCTGACCCACGTACCGCCACGCTTACGAGTGCGACGTGGAATGCGTGGAGTACGCCGAGGCCCTCGCCGAGTCCGATGCCCTCATCGCCGACCTGGATTGCCTCTCCAAAGAAGCACCTGACGTGAAGCGGCGCGCCGGCAACTTCGAACCAGCCGAGGCAGTTAAGTCCGTCTCCATCGATCCCAGCAACGACGCCAGCAAGAAAGTCAGGATCGACTCCGAGCTCGACCCCAAATAGGAAGCAGTGCTCGTCGACTTTCTCCGCGTAAATGCTGAAGTTTTTGCGTGGAGTCCCTCGGACATGCCTGACATACCGAGGGATGTCGCCGAGCACTCACTGGACATTCGAGCCGGTGCCCGACCCGTGAAGCAGTCCCTGCGCCGCTTTGATGAAGAAAAGCGTAGGGCCATAGGCGAGGAGGTCCACAAGCTGATGGCTGCAGGGTTCATCAAAGAGGTATTCCATCCCGAATGGTTAGCTAACCTTGTGCTTGTAAAGAAAAAAGGTGGGAAATGGAGGATGTGCGTAGACTACACTAGCTTAAACAAAGCATGTCCAAAGCTTCCCTACCCTCTGCCTCGCATCGATCAAATTGTGGACTCCACTGCTGGGTGCGAAACCCTGTCTTTCCTCGACGCCTATTCAGGCTATCACCAAATCAAGATGAAAGAATCCGACCAGCTCGCGACTTCTTTCATCACACCCTTTGGCATGTATTGTTATACTACAATGCCATTTGGTTTGAGGAATGCAGGTGCCACCTACCAAAGGTGCATGAACCATGTGTTTGGAGAACACATCGGCAGAACGGTCGAGGCTTATGTCGATGACATCATTGTCAAGGCAAGGAAAGCCTCCGACCTCCTCTCCGACCTCGAAGTAACTTTCGAGTGCCTGCTTGCGAAGGGCGTAAAACTCAATCCCGAGAAGTGTGTCTTTGGAGTCCCCCGAGGCATGCTCCTAGGATTCATCATCTCCAAACGAGGCATCGAGGCCAACCCGGAGAAGATTGCGGCCATCACCAACATGGGACCCATCAAAGATTTGAAAGGAGTACAAAGGGTCATGGGATGCCATGCGGCTCTGAGCCGCTTCATCTCGCGCCTCGGTGAGAAAGGATTGCCCTTGTACCGCCTCTTAAGGAAGGCCGAGCGCTTCACTTGGACCCCCAAGGCCGAAGAAGCCCTCGGAAACTTAAAGGCACTCCTTACTAATGCACCCATCTTGGTGCCCATGCTGTGGGAGAAGCCCTCTTGATTTACGTAGCCGCAACCACTCAGGTGGTCAGCGCCACGATCGTAGTCGAGAGATGAGAAGAGGGGCATGCACTGCTCATCCAGAGGTCGGTCTACTTCATCAGCGAGGTGCTATCCGAGACCAAGATCCGCTACCCACAAATCCAGAAGCTACTGTACGCAGTAATTCTAACACGACGAAAGTTGCGACACTTCTTCGAGTCTCATCCGGTGATTGTGGTGTCATCCTTGCCCTTGGGAGAGATCATCCAGTGCCAAGAGGCCTCGAGTAGGATAGCAAAATGGGCAGTGGAACTCATGGGCAAAACACTTTCATTCGCTCCTCGGAAGGCCATAAAATCTCAAGTCTTAGCAGACTTCTTGGCTGAATGGGTCGACACCCAATTGCCGACAGCTCCAATACAGCCCGAACTTTGGACCATGTACTTCGATGGGTCGCTTATGAAAACAGGAGCAGGTGCTGGCTTGCTCTTCATTTCACCCCTCGTGAAACATGTGCGCTATGTACTACGCCTCCATTTTCCGGCGTCAAACAACGTGGCCGAGTACGAAGCCTTGGTTAATGGACTGCGCATCACCGTCGAGCTAGGGGTTCGACGCCTCGACGCTTGTGGCGACTCACAACTTGTTATTGACCAAGTCATGAAGAACTACCATTGCTGCGATCGGAAATGAAGGCCTACTGCGATGAAGTTCGGCACTTGGAAGACAAGATCTACGGGCTGGAGCTCAACCATGTTGCTCGACGGTACAACGAGACCGTGGATGAGCTAGCGAAAATAGCCTCGAGGCGAACGACGGTTCCCCAGGACGTCTTCTCTAGGGACATATATCAACCATCCGTCAAACTCGACGACGCGCCCGAACCCGAGGAGACCTCGGCCCAGCCCGAGGTACCCTCGACCGCCGAGGGTGAGGCCCTGCACGTTGAGGGAGAATAGAATGGGGTTGCGCCAAACCAAAACTGGTAGACCCCATACCTGGAATATCTCCTCCGAGGAGAGCTGCCCCTCGACAAGGCCGAAGCTTGGCGACTGGCTCGGCGCGCCAAGTCGTTCGTTTTACTGGGTGATGAACACGAGCTGTACCACCGCAGCCCCTCAGGCATCCTCCAACGAGGCATATCCATTGCCCAAGGACAAGAGCTGTTACAAGAAATACACTCGAGGGCTTGCGGTCACCATGCAGCACCTCGAGCCCTCGTGGGAAACGCTTTCCGACAAGGGTTCTACTGGCCAACCGCGGTGGCCGACGCCACTAGGATTGTACGCTCCTGCCGAGGGTGTCAATTCTACGCGAGACAGACGCACCTGCCCGCTCAAGCTCTGCAGACGATACCTATCACTTGGCCGTTTGCCGTGTGGGGTCTAGACCTCATCGGTCCCTTGCAGAAGGCACCCGGGGGCTTCACGCACCTACCGGTCACCATCGACAAATTCTCCAAGTGGATCGAAGTCCGACCCTTAATCAGCATCGGGTCCGAGCAGGCGGTGGCGTTCTTCACAAATATCATCCATCGCTTTGGGGTCCCAAACTCAATCATCACCGACAATGGCACGCTGTTCACTGGGAAAAAGTTCCTAGACTTCTGCGAGGACCACCACATCCGTGTGGACTAGGCCACCGTAGCTCACCCAATAACGAATGGGCAGGTGGAGCGCGCCAATGGTATGATTTTGCAGGGACTAAAACCGAGGATCTACAATGACCTCAACAAGTTTGGCAAGCGGTGGATAAAAGAACTACCCTCGGTGGTTTGGAGTCTGAGGACGATGCCGAGTCGGGCCACGGGCTTCTCGCCGTTTTTCCTAGTCTATGGGGCCGAGGCCATCTTACCCACGGACTTGGAATACGGTTCCCCAAGGACAAAGGCTTACGACGACCAAAGCAACTAGACCAGCTGAGAGGATTCATTGGACCAGTTGGAAGAGGCTCGGGACATAGCCTTGCTACACTCAGCGCGGTATCAACAGTCCTTGCGATGCTACCACGCCCGAAGGATTCGGCCCTGAGACTTCCAAGTGGGAGACTTGGTACTTCGGCTGCGACAAGACGCCCGCGGGCGCCACAAGCTTACTCCTCCCTGGGAAGGGCTGTTCATCATCGCCAAGATTTTGAAGCCCGGGACATACAAGCTGGCCAACGACCAAGGCGAGGTGTACAGCAATGCTTGGAACATCGAACAGCTACGTCGCTTTTACCCTTAAAATGTTTCAAGTCGTTCATGTATCTCGCTTTTCTTTACATGCGTAAATAAAGTCTAACCATCAAGGAAGGATCAGCCTTGCCTCAGGAAAGCCCGACCCTCCCTCGGGGGCTAGAAGGGGGGAACCCCCTCTGCGTCAAAAATTTCTTCGGAAAAGTTTTCTACTGAAACGTCTTTCGTGCCTTTCGACTATGTCAATAGCGGAATCCCAAAAACAAGCGACTGAGACCTTGAACGGCAAGGCCGACCAAGCCGAGGGACTCCTACGCCTCCGGGATACGGATACCTCACTCGTCACCTTCCAGGAAAGGCGGCTCACGCTCGGATAAGCGATTCTGCTACCGAACAAGTCCTAACGCTCGGGTAGAAAGCGACTTTCGTACCATTTCGATTATACCGGTAACAGAACCTTTAAAACGAGCGAGAGAGACCTTGAATGACAAGGCCGACCGAGCCGAGGGACTCCTACGCCTCCAAGATACGGATACCTCACTCGTCACCTTCCACGAAGGGTAGCTCACGCTCGGATAAGTGACTCCGCTACCGAGTAAGTCCTAATGCGGAAACGAGAGGAAAGGAAACGCAGCTTTATAATTCGACAATAAAAATGTTTAGGCCTCAGCGGCCGCAAAAAACATACGCATACTTAGAACAAACTATTCCTACAGGCTCAGACATCGGTAGGGGGAGGAGCAGCACGCTCGGCGTCATTTCCACCCTCGGCAGAATCTGGCCCGGCCTCGGACGGCGACTCGGGCGGAAGGATTGAAAGTCGCCTAGAGGGGGGGGGGTGAATAGGGCGAATCTGAAATTTAACAACTTAAACACAACTACAAGCCGGGTTAGCGTTAGAAATAGAAACGAGTCCGAGAGAGAGGGCGCAAAACAAATCGTGAGCAAATACGGAGTGAAACACGATGATTTGTTTTACCAAGGTTCGGTTCTCGCAAACCTACTCCCCGTTGAGAAGGCCACAAAGGCCGGGTCTATTTCAACCCTTTCCCTCTCTCAAATGGTCCCTCGGACCGAGTGAGCTTCTCTTCTCAAATCAAACCGGGAACAAAACTTCCCCGCAAGGACCACCACACAATTGGTGTCTCTTGCCTCGGTTACAATTGAGTTTTGATCACAAGAACAAATGAGAAAGAAAGAAGCAATCCAAGCGCAAGAGCTCAAAAGAACACAACAAATCTCTCTCACTAGTCACTAAGGCTTTGTGTGGAATTGGAGAGGATTTGATCACTTGGGTGTGTCTAGAATTGAATGCTAGAGCTCTTGTAAGGTGTAGAAGTGTGAAAACTTGGATGCAATTGAATGTGGGGTGGTTGGGGTATTTATAGCCCCAACCACCAAACTAGCCGTTGGGGTGGAGGCTGTCTGTCGCATGGTGCACCGGACAGTCTGGTGCACACCGGACAGTCCGGTGCGCCAGCCACGCCACCCGACCGTTAGGGTTCCGACCGTTGGAGCTCTGACTGCTGGGCCCGCCTTGATGTCCGGTGGCGCACTGGACATGTACTGTAGAGTGTCCGGTGCGCCGTCTCGCGCGTGCCTGACTTCTGCGCGCTCTGACGCGCATTTAATGCCGCTGCAGGTGACCGTTGGCGCCGAAGTAGCCGTTGCTCCGCTGTCACACCGGACAATCCGGTGAATTATAGCGGAGCACCTCTGCAAATTCCCGAAGGTGAAGAGTTCAGCGCGTGGAGAACCCTGGTGCACCGGACATGTCCGGTGGTGCACCGGACAGTCCGGTGCGCCAGGCCAAGGTGCCTTCGGTTGTCCCTTTGCTCTTTTTGTTGAACCCTTGGTCTTTTTATTGGCCTTTTGTGAACCTTTGGCACCTGTATAACTTATAGACTAGAGCAAACTAGTTAGTCCAATTTATTTGTGTTGGGCAATTCAACCACCAAAATCATTTAGGAAATAGGTGTAAGCCTAATTCCCTATCAAGGATCTCCACCTCAAAAGAGGAAGCCAGCGCTGCGCTTGGGCCCTCGACAGCCACGTCAAGCCTCTGGACCTCGGCTAAGGCAGCCTCCTCTTCATCGGGTAAGCAATACCCCTCGCTGACCTGCTCTAGATCCACATCGTAGTGGGAAGCGAGCACGGCGAAGGCCCGCCTAACGCCGTGGTGCAGCGCCCCGCGGAGTCTGCTGCACACATGGTCGCCCAAGGCCCACAGATGACTCTAGGGGGAGCTGCCCGAGGGGACATCGTCGAGGCCAAAGGCCTGGCAGAAAGCCGAGATAGCCTCGGACATGGCCACACGGTCGACCTCCTTCTGCTCAGCTACCTAGGCGAGCGCCTTGCAGTTCTTGACGGACTCGTTAAGAGCCGTCTCGAACCCTGTAGACAGCAGGACAACATTCTTCAGACACAAGGAGAAGAATGGAGACAAAAACAAAGTCACAAAGCAGGCAAAACATACCTTCGGCCCGAGCGGACGCCTCGGCTAGCCGCTCCGTAGCCTCAGCCAGCTGACCCCTAAGGGCCTCACCCCGGCTCACGGCCTCGGCAGCTTGGCTCCGAGACTGGTCCCGCTCGCCGATAGCCTGGCCAAGCTCCAGCTGTCGCTGCCGCATCTCCTCGGCCTAGGAAGCCACCTGCTCCCGGGCCGACAAAGCCTACGCTCATGCCGACGCCGCCTCTGTCCGCGCCGCTGCTGCCTCCGACTTCAGCCCGTCGCAGAGCAACCGAAGGTCTGCCACCTCGGCGCTCCATTGGGCAAGGCGCTCATTGGCCTCGGCAAGCACGGCCCGCTGGGATCGCAGCGACCTCCAAACATCGCTTTCGCGGTGGATGAACAACGACTTGGCGGTGCTCGTGTCCGCGAGCTCCTGAGGAAGGAAAACAAGATGTCACGAAGAATGCCCTGGTCACACAAGGTGTACGTCTAAGTCCTTACCTGGAAAACCCTGGGAACGTCCCTGGAAAGGGTTTCCATGGTCGACCGAAGCGACCTCATCGCCGCCTCGGTATACTCACGGAAACTATCCCGAGCCTTCTCCTCCAACTCATCGTTGAGGAAGAGGAGGGGCTCCGAGGTGCCGCGACCCTAGAACCGGAGCGGCTGCCCGCACCATTCATTGGGATTGAGCTACGCAGGGATAAGGCCGCTGCTCCCCAGGACAGGCCATGGTTCTGCACGCCCGTCCACTGAGGCGTCGGGTCCCCCTACAGCCGACGCGTCAGATACCACCGCCGTCAACGTACTGGGCCTCTCCTCGGCTAAGGTGGCGGGCCTCCGATCACCAGCCTCGGCAACGACGGCCGCCCCCTCCTTGTGGCCAAGAACAGGGAGGTCAGGGATGACCACGGGTGGTGGCACCTCAACCATCCCGACGTCGGCAGCGACGGGCGGTTCCGCGGGCGAATCAGCGACGGCCCCGGTGGGAGTCGATGCCGGCGCCGACAACAAGTCAGGCGGGCTCGGGGCTGCGGCCGTGTCAGCAGCCTCCCCGGCATGATGGCCGCTCCAATGGGGGGGTCGGTCGAGGAGTCTTGCCCCATGGCAACTCGTGCCGCCTGGGCCCCCTTTGGAGGGCGCCTTGTGCGGAGGCCAACCAACCGGCATGGCGCGCCTCAGCACCGGCCGCCGAAGCCGGCTTCGCCTTAAGGGCCTTCGTGGGGGCCAGACCAGCCAAGCCTTGCCTTCGCTTGCTAAATGAGAGAGACGGCAAGTTCAAGACACACAGTGAAAAAACTGAAACAGAGGTATCCTCAGATACTTACCCGCTCCGGGGCAAGGCCAATCGTGCCTGCGGGGAGGCCCCTCGGACCCCGGCCTCCGCAGGCGCTGCCGAGGATTGCCCCGCTGCCGGCTTCGGTGCCGCTTCCGCCTCGGGCGCCCGAGGCACCAAGGGGGCAGCCCTCCCACGCGTCGACACAACGGCCGGGGGAACAACCTCCTGTATAGCCGGCACGGGCGTTTGTTCTTGGGGGACAGGCGGATCGGCCTAGCTCCCCGGAGTCACCCTAATTATCTCGGCCAAGGGGTCAAGTACCCCCTCGGCCTGCCTCCGCTCCTCCGACCGGGACCCTGGTGCCCCGACCTCGGGCACTGATGGTGCCAGCCCACTTGGGGGCTGGCTCGGCGACCCCTAGCCCAACCTCGGGTTCGGGCTGAGGCCAAGTCGGGCCGCCATGTCGTCGTCTTCGTCGTTATCATCATCATCATCGTCGTCGTCGTCAGGCGTCTCCGACGACGACTCCCTCGGGAGCCCGTCCCTCGCCTGCCTCCGACGACGCTTTTCCAAGGCTTCCCGAGCTCGCATCCTCTCGCAAGCTCGGGCCTTTTCGCGTCCTTCTTCTCCTTCTCGTTCTCCGCGGCAAGCCTCCGTGTAGCTTGGTCCGCCGCGTCCTCCGGGACCGGCGACCGGGTGGGTTTATAAATCCTCAACCCCTGGGGATGAACAAAAATCCCAACAGTAAGAATCAAAGGCGCAGAAAACTCAGCGCAAAATAGGAGAAGGATCGGGCGCTTACCAGGGACACATACCCACGGTCGGGACGCATCGCGGGCTGGCTAAGGGCGCCAGCATCCAGCCTCCCTACTGTACCTACTACCCGCTTGAGAAGGTCGTCGGCGAAGAGGGAGGTCGGGGACATCCGCGAGCCCTCCAAATCGACCCCCAGCTTCATCTCCGCAAGCCGCAACCGCCGCTCTGCCAAAGGGAGCACCCTCCGACGATGGATAGCGGCAATGACCCCCGTAGCGGTAAGGCCCTCATCTCGTAACTTCTGCAAGGCCTGCTAAATGGACTGGACCTTCTCCTGGTTCTCGCGCGTGGCCCCCCAGCGCCAGTTATTGCCGGCGGCGGTCACCACTCGTTGAGAAAACGGCGGAAGCATCCCGCCATCGTTCCAGAGATAAAACCACCAGTTCTGCCATCCCTTGTTCGAAGACGCAAGGGAGGCAGGGATGTACTGCTGCGCGTGCCCCGGCCTCAGCTGGAGGGTACAGCCACCGACCCACACCGCCATACGGACCTTCTTTGCCTCCATCGTCGCGGCGAAGAACTCCACAGAGAAGAGATGGGTCCACAAGTCCCAGTGAGGGTCAATCCCCAAAAAACCCTCGCAAACCGCCACAAAGATGGCCGCTTGCGTGATAGAGTTGGGGTTGAAGTTATGTAGCTCCACCCTGTAGTGGTGCAGGAGCACTCGCATGAAGCGGCTCGCTGGCACTCCAAACCCCCGCTCATGGAAGGGGATGAAACTGACCACATACCCCGGCGGCGGAGTCGGGTCGGCCTCGCTTGCAGGGGCCATCCACTCCGGCTGCGGCCCACCGGAGAGAGGACGGAGCAAACCATCGGCAACAAGGGCCTCTAGATCCTCCACAGCAATGGTGGAGAAAGGCCACGGGTCGCGTGGCGGAACGACGGTCACCTTGTCAGCCATCGCCGAACGGAGGTGGTGGAGGCGGAGGGGATGAGGTGTGCGGTTTTTCTTCTCTGGCTATTCTCTTAGGTTGCGGAAACCAAAGCAGAAGGCAAGCGCAAATGGCAGAGTAAAGAACCACCGCCGGCCCCTCTTCCGGGTATATAAAGGCCTGGCGAAGTCCACCCAAAGCTTCGCCCGAACCCGCCGCGAAATTCAAACTCGAAGGTGAAACGGTCTTTCTGTTCCTCGAACGACTCACGCACGCGCAACAGACGTCCCGCGAATCACCCGTCCCATCGCATTAACTCCTTGGCAGGGCAAGCGACACCTCCGGCAGGCGAAGCGGGCGCCATTTCACCTCCGTCATGATGACCACGTCAAAAAAGGTGCGTCACATTATTTAAATTTATATCCTTTTCCTCTCTCTCTTGCCACAGGGACCGGGAAAGGGGATATTGCGAAAAGGATCCTTCTCGACGAAGGAAACGGGCCCCGAGCCCTCCTACTAATCAGGGGTTCGAAGGTTGCGCCCTCCGGGGTTCGGCAACCGCCCCAGAGCACTCGGGCTTCGAGCCCTTTACTGATCAGGGGTTCGAAGGCTGGCCCCTCGGAAGGGTTCGACAGCCGCCCCAGAGCACGCAGAGTCAGGGATGACCCTGGGTACATCCGTTACATGGCCGAAGCTCGGGCTACGCTCCGGAGGTACCCTAGGACATTTCCGAGACTAGAGGGAACGATTTGTAATGGAATCCCACCGGAGGGAGGCACCGAGCCCTCGAACCCTATTGAATGGGTCCGGGTCCAGCAAATCACCTGCAGGTACTTTTGGAGCGCGCCTCTGGGCCACTAGCTGACCCTTATCGAACGGGGCTCGGGCGTCCACTCGGATCACCCGCTAGCAACTCACTGGAAACACCATGTTCGGTGCCCTCCGAGGGTAACTTGGCGCTTCCCCCCCCTTCCTCCTCGCAGAGAGGCGATGAAGGGGCGTACAATAAAAGTCGGGATGGTCCTTGATCGTCCTCTCACTCCGTGCAGAGGCTCGGGGGCTGCTCTCGCGCAAGGCTATGGCCAAACTATTGACCACGTCAACAAACCAGCTTAAAAACTCGGAGCCTAACCGTGCATCCGGGCTGCGGCCAGGCCGCATGAGAGAACAACAAGGTTGACCGAGGCATCACAAAAAGGATTAAGACCTCAGAGGAGTCAAACCACTCCTCCGAGGCCTCGGGGGCTACACCCGGCGGGTGCGCTCGCGCGCACCCACCGGAACAAAGCATAACCGAGAAGGGTCGATCCCCTTGCGAAAAATCCGGCAGAACCTCCAAGCGAGTACCTACAATCCCTACGAGGCTCGGGGGTTACTGTCGGGGACCGTAATTAGGGGTACCCCCAATGCTCCTTAACTTGGCCGAAAAACATCTTCGGAACAAACCATCAACAAACTGGTAAGCACGGTTCAAGTCAGGGCCTCGTAGGACACGACCTCGCCTCGTCCGAGCCCAGCCTCGGGCGCAGACAATAGTCCCGGGCAAATTCACACCTTGCCCGAGGGTCCCCTCTGTCAACAGGCGCACCCCCGTCTCACCCAAGGCTAAGCTCGGGCGAACTTTGTCGCGCAGCGACCTCGACCGAATTGCCTTACCAACCGACCGTATCGCATGCACATTTAATGCGGGGATCGCCTGACACCTTGTCCTGACACGCGTGCCTCAGTCGGCAAGGTCGAAGTGACCGCAGTCACTTCGCCCCTTTACTGACCGTTCTGACAGGAAAACAACACTGTTCACCCCGCTCCGGCAACTGTGCCAACCACCGGGGTAAGACTAGCAACAGTAAGTCGTGGCTTCCCCCGAGTTCAGCCTTGGGCGCAACAGGGTGCTCCGCCTCGCCCGACCCCAGGCCTCGGCCTCAACTTTGGTCTCGAGAGAAGATCTCCGCCTCGACCGACCCCGACCTCGGCCTCGGGAGAAGTACTCCGCCTCGCCCGACCTCGGCCTCGGGAGAAGGACTCCACCTTACCCCACCTCAGTCTCGGCCTCGGAGGAGTCACCGCCTCGCCCGACCTCGGCCTCGGACCGACTACGCTACAGGGGATACATCATTACCCTACCCCTAGCTAGCCGCTTCAGGCTACGAAGGAACAAGACCGGTGTCCCATCTAAGTTACTCCGGTAACAGGTAATGAAGGTTCCCCGTGTGCGCCCATGACGTCGGTTGCTCTCAACCCCCTACGGAAGCAAGGAAACGTCAGCAGGGTCCATGCCGCACCGCCAGCTATGCTTCTACAGGACTCAAGGCACTTCTCCAATGGCCACGTTAGAACATGTACATGGCTCAAGGCACCTCCCCGCCAGCCACGATAGCTCATAGCTACACTCCCATTGTACAGCTGGGCATCTCCTTGTATCTATAAAAGGGGATGTCCAGGGCCTTCCAGAGAGACAGAGGGACGGGGGGGGGGAGAGGACGGGAAAGACGCACGTACGAACACACGGACGCATGACGCAGACGAGCAGAGGCAGGCAGAGCAGGAGAGACGCGGTAGAGGCAGACTCAGATAGCTCTCCTCAAGGCCGAACCCTCTCTCTCTCTCTCTCTCTCGCTCTCGTTCTCCCGTAACGCTTGTAACCCCTACTACGAGCACCCCGGTGCAAGATAACATAAGCCTCATTTCCCTCTTGTGTTCCATCTTGCATCAACCCATCTGGGCAGGGACACGTAGCGACAAATTTACTGGTTGGTTGACGGTCCTCACGGGTCCGAAATGCCAACAATATGCACAAAACTTCTTATCTATTTGATTGAGGCAACAAAATATAGTAGACGGTCATGCTCTCTATCTCAAAGTGGAAAGTTAAGACATGTCACTGAAAAGGATATGATTATATGAATGGCAGGTATGGCTAATGAGATATTTTGTAGTTTTCAGGGTTAAGAAGACTAATTTAAATATGGTAAATAATTAGTAGAGCACCTACCCAATCTCTCATGTACATCAAGTGGCACAGAGCCATTCAAACTTGCATTCTCTTTCTCCATCTCAACAATACAAGCTAATCTATCATGGCCATGTCAAGAACATATTGTTAGTTTAGCTCCTTAGCAAAACAACATCATAAAAACTATGACAGCCTCTCACCTCTGAAAGTTTTTGTGTTGCTTCTTGTTTGAATTTGCCATACCTCAACTCTTGCCACAATGTCTGCAAATCAATGGTCCCCAAAACCAGATAACCTTTGGACTAATCTTGGTCCAGCATCAAGGCCTATTGCTTCATATCAAGGTTCTAATAATCAACATATTGGTCAATTTTAACAATGTAGAGTTATTCAACAAGCATTCTCACCTAAAACATAAACTACAACTACCAAGTGAAGACTGTTAAGTTCAAGTACAAAATAAAGCATATACATAGGACAAGCATCACACAGAAGGAAGCAACAATGATGTGGTACCTGGACAAAAAGGAATCAATGCCAACCATGCGGAAACTTCACATGAGGACGTTGCACACTCCCTCCACAAATGATTGTGAACAGGCATATCACCATAACTGTCCACATAGTAAGATGATCATTGTGAGATTTAAAACTTCTGTGGATAAGAGGCTTTGTGATTACTGTGAGATTCAATTACCTACGCGTTGCGATGGCACACAAATTATTCCATAAGACAATCTATGAAAATGAACAACACAATGTTATAATTGATATCAATATCACCTTGAGATCTCGCAAATTACTATATCACTACATTAGCATTACCTTTGGCTTCCTTTCCTTTACAGATAGAAGCATTTCTTCTTCTATAACATGCTGAGATGATCAAAAGGCTATATATGAAAATAAAAATGTATACATTAGTGCATCAAATGTTACTATGAATGAAAGTACTAAACTTTTTGAAACAGAAAAAAGAACTCGACAATCAATATTACATAATATTTCTCGATGCGCAAACTAACCTTGTAGATAGCGAGTGATATGGTAGCTAACCAATCCTGTAGCATAAAAAGAGGATACTAGAACCAGAGCATGTGTTCTGGTTAATGTAAAAATGAAAGCAAACTAATACAAGATGGAAGGACACATTGACAAGATAAGAAAAGGCACTAACAACAAGGTTCCAAAATAATTTTTAGTTGTGAGAAACGAAGGCGCAGAGTGACCAATTGCCATGTGATCTTTGCTTCCAACAAATTTCCTCATCCACAAGGATTTTCAGATTTTCCACCATGAGAGCCATTGTCTCACATTTTCTCTTTGAGACGTTCCAACCGTGAGAGCCATTTTCAGATTTTCCACCGTGAGAGCCATTTTCCACTGTGATGCTCTTCCAGACGTTCCAACTGTCTAAGATTGTTGAGGATCTGTGCCTTTTCTTTTCTTTTCTTTTTATCCCCTTTGTTGTTCCAATCCCAACCTTTTAGAAATTGCTTACACAATTTCATTTTTTATTGGATTTTATCCACAGAGGTTTTCTCTCCACATGGTATGCTCCAAATATCAGCAATCTTTTCCTTAAATATTGATGTGTAATCCATCCATTTTCAAATATGAAAGTATAACGCATTGCTCCTGTTTCAGGTTCAGTTAGCAAAATACGGGGATTGTGATCCGAGAGCTCTCTGGGAATTTTTCTAATTTTAGCAAGGGAAAAAAGTGTGGGGGATAGATATCCCTCGGGTCCACTAGAAGGCGAAAGATCTTTGCACGGGGCAATGGGCCAGTTACCCTGCAAGGCTATCTTATCGTGGGCCGAGCAAAGACTACAAGTGGATTAGCCTGACCCGAGAAGAAAATGGACTTGAGCCCAGATTATCCATCAGATTGTGCACTACCCCAAGAAACTGTCTGACTTTCCCGCGTCTAGCACCCTCTAATGTCAGGATGGTTTAGGGAAGAGTCGGCGAGTTTTTCTAAAGATTGGTTAAGTCGGTTCGCTATTAGTTAGGAGATATACCAGAAGAACGACATCACCGTGTACGTAGGGAGTGCCCCACGGTCATGTATATAAGGACCAGGGGAACCCCATCATTTTCATCTCATTACCCTTCTCCATTCAGGAGACGCCACATGTAAAACACCACACATACAGACCCACCCTAGGAAGTAGCGTATTACGCCTCTCAAAGCGGCCTGAACCTGTAGAAAGTCGCCTCTCTCTCTCTCTCTTGTGCTCTTAGCACGAACCATTGAGCTACAATCAACAACACCGTCCTACCCAAAAGCACCGCAAGGGTATCCCTGGGTGTGCGGTCGGACACTAAACACCGACAAAAAGATCCTATTCTTTGTCACTATAACCGAGATTTGGGAACTCAAATGGTCGGATCGGAGGAGTGGGATAGCAAACCTCGCTTTGTATTTACTTATTTCGATTGATGTGGCTCGACGTCGATGTGGTGCGGGCACTGAGGATGTAGCACGCTGTCGCTGGAAGGTGGCTGCTCCGATGGAATGGGATTCAGCTAGTTGATTCGATGGAGTGAGGGCTCCGATGGTTGGTCGTGGATGGTGCGTGGGCATTCGGTTTTTCCTCCAAAACCGGGTGTGACAAAAGTGGTATCAAAGCCTATGCTAACTCTAGGTCGTTAGACTAGTTAGAAATGGAAAGCCCAGTCTGTTCAAAATATACTTATTTTGCTCTTACAAATTTATTTTATTAGTCTTGCCTATTTAAAATTCAACTAAGGTGACACTTTCTCTTATAGATGGTGCGTACTATCCAGACCACCCGTGTGAACACCAATTATATCCCTCCGCCACGGCAAGCTCCGGTCTACGCAGTGGTAGTAGAGGAAGTCCATGTGGATCTTCACCACCTTCGTGTGGAGAATGGAGTGTATTTAGAGGATAGCTCATAGGAGATTCTGGCGACACCCACCCCGTTGTCAGAGTCATAAGCCTTTGCAGCTAGAGCTTCATTTTTAGTACCGCCAGCACTAGTAGCTCAAGCCCCGACTCATGGAGGCAACGATCTGGATGATTTTGGTGATGGTGGAAACGATGAAGAAGAAGAAGAAAACAACAACAAAGAAGCCAATGATGAGCAGGAGGACAACTTTGTTGGGATATGGCCTGTCACCGAGCATTACACCTCAATGTTTGAGATGGGACACTTTCCAAACTTGCTACAAAATGTACTAGATGCGCTAGGAACCTACATCCGACCTCTATATGACACAAGGCTATTGTCTGAGCCTCTTCGGGCTTGTTACTACATCACTCGCGTGCATATCGGAGTGATGGTTGCAGGATACAAAGGTTTCAGGACTCTATCAGCCCATGAGTATCTAACGCCACTGTCTACCTATGCTGCTTCGGATAGCAATGTTGCTAGAAGAGCTCTGTGGTCTCTCAGCCACACTTATCGGTAGCAGCTACACGACACGTCATACAAACATCTTCCTCTACGTCTTTGTGGAGAAAGCTAGACCAGTGTTGTTCCAGGTGAAGCTGGAGAAGATCGCCTCAACACCCTTGTAGGTGTGGCGGTAGGTCTTAACACTGACCTGGACAGTGCTACCCTGGATCTCTCAAGGGTACATGGAGAACTTGAAGAAGCACATGCCAAGATTGTAGCCCTCGAAGCTCAGCTCGAAGGAATAAATCCACCTGAAGCCCAAGTCCCTGCCATAGCTATGTCCCCGCCCTGCAAGAGGATTCGCTATGGAGCCCTAGGATCCATCACCAGACTACTCTAGATTTATAAGTCATATTGTAATAAGTTTGAGTTTGTGATTAGACGACGTAAATCCTTATGAAACTATGATTATAATAACAACCATGTGATGGTAATGTTTGCATAATGTTTGATTTGGATTTTTGCTTGAGTGCAATGATCTTATGGAATGATGGCCATAAGAACATTTAAAATTAACAAATAGTCTTAACTTTAGTTAAAAGCTATTCACCCTAGAATCTTTCTCTACTCTTCACTTAACTAAATGATGCACTTCCTAACCAACCAAATGAATGATCGCCCGGGTCCTAGAAACACCCGTAATTAGCGTGCTGGTTAGCATTTGCCACCACCACCACCCAACCCTACAATGGAGCAGTTCATTGCCGTGCAGATGCAACTTCTCCAAGGCCTCACTACTTCAGTGTAGCAAATCCAACAAAATCAATAGAACCAACAGAATCCCCAAAATCTGAATGCACCCTAAGCTCGGAACAAGCATAGAGATTTTATGAGTCATCATCTCCCTGCATTTTTTCATTAGGTTAATCCCTTGGATGCCGATGAATGGCTTAAGGTCATAGGAAAGAAGCCGGATATTACATAGTGCAACGATCGAGAGAAGGTCTTATATGCTTCTGGAAGACTTGAAGGCGTCGTGTCCGGCTGGTGGGATGCCTTCACTACGTCACATGCGAATGCAGACGCCATAACTTGGTAGGAATTTTAGGAGAACTTCCGTGCTCACCATATTCCCTCAGGAATAATGAAACTTAAGAAGAAGGAATTCTTATCCCTCACCCAAGGAGGTATGTCCATTAGTGAAAACTAGGATCGTTTCACCCAACTTTCTTGCTATGCACCAGAGGAAGTTGACACAGACAAGAAGCGCCAAGAGCTATTCTTAGAAGGTTTGATCGGACCATTGAACTATCAGTTACAAAGCCACAACTTCCCCTATTTCCAGACTCTACTTAACAAGGCAATTGGCCTAGAAAGCAAAAGAAGGGAATTATCTGATCACAAGAGGAAATTCCAAAGACATTATAGCAAAAACACCTGACAAAACAACTCTCAAGGTTCTCAGTTTCGCTCTGGAAATCAGAGTGGAAACAATAATTATCAAATGCAACGCTCTGGACAGCAAGGACAGAGAAACAACCAATACCAGAACCAACAGAGGAACAACTCTCAGACTGGTCAAAGGTCAAGTTATTATCAACAAAATCATCAAGGAAGCTTCGTGAACACACTGGCTAGAAATAACAATACAACTACTCTAGTCCAACCTACTGGATGTTTCAAGTGTGGTGAACTTGGTCATTATGCCAACAATTGCCCTAAGAACAACAGTCAAAGAGTTGATTAGAATACACCAGCTCGTGGTACTGCACATAACAAGACTCCGCAGAACCAGGGTAAGGGAAGAATTAATCATGTGACAACAAAAATAGTTCTAGAGGATGCCGATGTGGTGTATGGTATGTTCCTTATTAACTCCATACATGCATCAGTTTTATTTGATTCTGGAGCATTTCACTCTTTCATAACAAAAGTCGTTTGTGGAAAAGCATAATATATCAAACTATTCTTTGAAGAGGAAACTATTAATTAGATCACTAGGAGGTGAACTTATAGCCACTCACTCATGCCCTCAGACTAAGCTTGAGATTAGAGGAATAAGCTTTCTAGTAGAGCTGATAATCTTGGAATCGAGTGTAATCGATGTGATACTTGGAATAGACAACTTAACCAAGTGTGGTGGAGTAATATCTTGTGCTAAGAGGATGGTTACATTAACCAGTCCGCAAGGAGAAAGAATTGAAGTCAATGTTAGTATGGCAGCAGCAGCAGAAGCCTTGGTAAATTTATTAGAGGAGACATCTTTGGAACACATCAGAATAGTGTGTGAATACCTAGACGTATTTCTAGAGGAATTACTAGGTATGCCACCTGATCGTGATATAGAGTTTTCTATTGAATTATTACCTGGAACTGCACCTATTTCAAAAAGACCTTATAGAATGGATGTCAAAGATTTAGTTGAACTTAAGAAACAAATAGAAGAATTACTAGAAAAAGTTTTTATTTGCCCAAGTTCGTCTCCTTGGGGAGCCCTAGTTCTATTTGTGAACAAGAAAGATGGTTTGAAAAGAATGTGTGTCGATTACAGGAACTTGAATGAGTGACAATTAAGAACAAATACCCGTTACCTCGGATTGAAGATTTGTTTGATCAGATGAGAGGAGCTAAGGTATTCTCAAAAATAGACTAAGATCAGGGTATCATCAGTTGATGATTCGAACTGAAGACGTACCTAAGACAACCTTCACTACAAAATATGGACTATATGAGTTTTTGGTTATGTCATTTGGATTAACAAATGCACCGGCTTACTTTATGAACTTGATGAATAAAGTATTCATGGAATATCTTGACCAGTTTGTGGTTGTGTTCATCGACGACATACTAGTATACTCTCAGAATGAAGAAACACATGAAGATCATCTGAGACTAGTTCTACAAAAGCTTCGTGACAACCAGTTGTATGCGAAATTCTCAAAGTGTGATTTTTGGCTGAAGGAAGTCACTTTCCTATGTCATATTATCACAGATGGAGGAATCAAGGTAGACCCTGGTAAAATAAGTGAAATACTAAATTGGAAGCAACCAACAGATGTTTCAAAGATCAGGAGTTTTCTTGGATTAGCGGGATACTACAGAAGATTCATCGAAGGCTTCTCCAAAATAGTAAAACCCCTTATTTCACTACTGGATAAAGGTAAAGAGTTTAAGTGGGATGAAGCATGTCAAACATGTTTTGACGAATTAAAGGAAAAGCTAACCACTACACCAGTTTTGGTAATGCCTGATATTTACAAAGGATTTGACGTGTATTGCAATGTATCACATCTAAGACTTGGATGTGTATTAATGCAAGAAGGAAAAGTAATAGCTTATGCTTCAAGGTAGTTGCGAAAGCATGAAAAGAATTATCATATGCATGATTTGGAATTAGCTGCCGTAGTGCACGCTTTGAAGATTTGGAGGCACTACATGATTGGAAATAAGTGCAAAATCATCACGGATCACAAAAGCTTGAAATATATATTCACTCAAAAAGAACTCAACCTAAGACAGAGAAGATGACTTGAGTTAATTAAAGATTATGATCTAGATATATAGTATCACCCATGAAAAGCAAATGTAGTGGCAAATGCTTTGAGCCGTAAAAGTCAAGTGAACAATATTACTACCTATTTGATGCCACAAGAATTGTGTTGGGAAATGGAACAACTTAACCTTGGTATGCTTAATAATATGGAAGCAAAAGTTATGGAAGTGGAATCTACTTTGTAACAGGAGATTCGTAAAGGATAGGAATCTGATGAGAAAATCAAGAAAATTAAAAATAGTTTAATTTGGGAAAGGCCTCAGATTTCACAGAAGATGAACAAGGCACAATATGGTTTAAAAAGAGAATCTGTGTACCAGAAATCGAACACCCACACCAACTTATTTTGAGTGGAGCTCATGAATCGGCTTATTCTATTCACCTTGGAAGTACTAAGATGTACCAGGATCTGAAGGAAAAATATTGGTGGTACAGTTTGAAAAGAGATGTTGCTACTTATGTTGCATTATGTGATGTTTGTCAATGAGTTAAGGCAGAACATCAAAGACCAGCAGGTTTGCTACAACCTCTTAAAGTACCATAATGGAAATGGGAAGATATGGGTATGAAATTCATAGTTGAATTACCCTGTACACATGATGGCTATGATTCCATATGGGTTATTATAGACAGGTTGACTAAAGTTGCACACTTTATATCTGTTAAGACAACTTAGGAGCCCAGTTAGCAAAACTGTACATGTCATGGATTGTTTGTCTGCATGGAGTACCAAAGAAGATAGTATCAGATCAAGGAACCCAATTTACCACACGCTCATGGAAAAGATTGCATGAATCTGTGGATACTAAGTTAAATTTCAGCTCAGCTTACCATCCATAGATAGGTGGACAAACAGAAAGAACAAATCAAGTGTTAGAAGATATGTTAAGATCTTGTGATTTAAAGGACGGAAATGCAGAACACCGCTAAATTGGAATCAAACTAGAGAAAGTCAAGTATTTGGTCCAGAAATTCTCCAAGAAGCAGAGAAGCAAATGCAGATTGTCAAAGAGAATCTGAAAACAACACAGTCAAGGCAGAAGAGCTATGCTGACAATAGAAGAAGAGATTTCATCTTTGAAGTTGGAGACTTCGTGTATCTTAAGGTTTCACCAATAAGAGGAATGAAAATATTTAAGGTTAAAGGAAAATTATCTCCCTACTATATTAGCCCATTCAAAATTTTGGAAAGAAAAGGAGTAGTAGCATATCAGTTAAAGCTACCGACAGTTTATCGTATGTGCATGACGTATTTCATGTATCACAACTTAAGAAATGCTTAAGAGTACCGGAGGAACAGTTACCCCTGGAAGAACTCAACGTTAATGAGGATTTGACTTATTCTGAGTATCCTATCAAAATTTTGGAAACATCTCGCAGAATTACTTGGAGTGAAGTTATCAACATGTGCAAAGTTCAGTTGAGTCATCATTCGAAAGATGAGGCCACTTGGGAAAGAGAAGATGAACTCAGAGCAGAATTCCCCTAGCTATTTTTAGAAGTTCTTTAATCTTGAGGACTAGATTCTTTTTAGGGGCTATGTTTGTAACACCTCAAAACCATCAATTAAAAATAATGCATTTAAATTATGGTTGAGAGAATAGTAAAGAATTTTTTAAATCAAGTGTTTGATCTTATTTACCTTTAGAATGATTTTTGTTTGCTCATAATTGATTGATGATTGTTTTTATAAAATTTCTTTTATATGAAAACCTAGTTAATTAATATGAGAACTTTGGTCCAAAAATAAATACTTTAATGGTAAGTAATTTTGGTATAATTATTATGAATTTTTAGAAATATTTAAAAATATATTTATCTATATTCTTATTGGATATATATAAAAAACGAAACCCTAATCGGTCGGCTGGCCATTTCGGCCTAGCCAGGCCCATCAGGGCGGCCTTCCACGCGCCCCTTCCCCTCATGCTGCCAAGTGGGCCCCACCTGCGTCCCCTCCCCTTCTAGCCGCCGCCACCCGGCTCGGCCCGGCCACTCACCTCCCCACCTCAGCTCGGCCAACTGGCCGCTCGACTTACTCTCCCCAGACCGGAAACGGTCACCTCCTCTCCCTCCCCCACTTCCTCTCCCCTCATGAGCCGTTGCCGCCATTAATGACTTTGAAGCCGCCGACCGACTTCTCCTCTCCTCGGCGCTCTCTCTCTCCCTCTCCCTCACTCTATAAAACCCACCCAAGCTCCATGGAACCGACCTCCTGCCGCTGAGCTCGCCCCTGTCTCCCTCCTCACGCTCTCTCCACTCCCTCCCTCGCCCATGCACACCGATGGAGCCTCCATCGCCGCCGTCCGTGGAACTCGTCGGATCGTCCGCACCAGCACAGTGCCCCGGCTGCACCCGAGCACTCGTAGTACGCCATTGACTGCATCGTGCCCCCGTGCCTCGTCGTTCGTCCAAGGTTGAAGACAACCCAAAATATTTTGATTTATTTTTAAAGCATGTTTTCAATTAGTTTATGAATTTTGTAATTATTATGTTGTAATATGGGAATATTGTGATTCGGAATTCATGTGTATGTGAACTATTGATTTTGTGGTATATATGCGATGAATTAGTGAATTATTATTAGACATGATATTTGTTTACAATTACTTTAGAATTTAGGACTGGAAAGAAGTATGGCAAAATTTGGTAGACACGTGTTGGTAGTAAAAACACTAGATAAGTAATTTCATAGTTAATTTGGTTTACGATGAATTTTAGAATTTGTCTAAAAGTTGATAATCATAGGTTCATTTAGGCTCACTAAATAAATAATGGAAACTTTCTTAACACTAAATTAGTAAGTGATATAGAATTCATAATAATGCAATTATTATAGTTAATCAGTGGTTTAATTTATTATTAAATGTTTGGATCTCTGGTTATTATAATGACATTTTCTTTTAGAGAGGATAAAACTAAAAGGATATCATTATTCGTAATAGAAATAATTAATTGGTAATTAATTTATTTTTGTAGGATTGGTTAACTCGTTATATCTAAGCTATGTTATGTAAAATACCTTCGTAGTCAAATGTCCATATAACTTTCACTAGTAACAATCCAAAGTAGAGTTATAGTGGATTAATAAAATGAATATGAATTGGGTTTTATTCCAGGCACTATTATAAGTATAGTTTGTGTGGTATATGCTTGTTCATGTAATGGTGAATGTTATTCATGTAATGGTGTATGTTTATTTATTTGGCGAATCTTTTCTTTCGTATGTACGATATGCGAATCTATATTAGAAGCTGACTGTGTGGTAGAAGAACCGAATACGTTCGAAGACGACCCGCAGGACACGTTTGAGCAAGGCAAGTGGATTCTCCCTCTGCATTTTTGTTTGTATCCAAGTAATACATACAATAATGTTTACTTTTTGAATATTTGCATAATTTGATGGGATTTGCCTAAATAGGATTTCCTAGAAATACCAACCCGATTCCTTGATTTCCCTACGTTTAGCAATTTGTGCTACCGCTCAACTTGATATTTATGATGATACTATTGTTCTGGAAATGAAATTGTATTATGATGTTAATCCAATAGTTAAACAAGATCATTTCATATTAAATGGAACATGGAGTGACCACCTAGGATAACAGTGCAACCATGAGTGCTATCATGGCTCTTGCTTTGGAAATTAGCTTTATAGACTTAGTGCTTAGCAACCCTACCTAAAAGATGGGCAAGAGGGGCGGCAATAGTTTGGTGGCAACTCATGTTAACATGCGGTGGTAGTCTTGGCTAAGTTACCTTGCCCAGAGGGCCATCAATACTGACGTGGAAACCTTAGCGGGTGGCTTTTTACTAAGGATATTTTGTGAAAGCCTCATAATGGATCCCTAGTCATTCACCTCTGCAGTGTTTACAGGTCCGTAAAACCCAGGCTAGATGGGATACATGGCTTGTGGGTAAAGGTATACCACCTCTGCAGAGTGTAAAACTGATATGTCAGCCGTGCTCACGGTTAAGAGCAACCTGGACCCTCACATGATAATTGAACTTAAAGATGGAAAATAAATCATGATCCGATGATTGATAAATGGTTTGCTTAAGTGGTTTCACTTAAGTGTTTTTGAGATATAATCTTGTACTTATGTTAATTGGGAATTTTGGGATACACTTACCATTAGTAAGTTAGGTATTTTTAATAAAATATTGACAAACTAAAATGCTTACCGCTTATCCATAGCCTACCTTATTAAACTTGCATTACTCCTCCCACTCGCTGAGCCCCGACCATAAGTGAGCTCACCCCTTGCTAATATTTTGATCAGAGGGTGATGAAGAAGAATTTGCCGAAGATGTTGACGAGTACTGAGTCTAACGATGCACCAGTCATCTTCCTATGGAAGATCATCTAAGTTATATCCGTTGTACTTTGATGATGATACTATTTATGATAGTTATGTCTAGATGATGTAATAAAGTTACTCTACTCTCTTTACGCCTTTATTGCATTGTCTTTTGATATATTACACTTGTGACATCAATATATGTGTGGAAAATGGTTCCTGGCACACATATGCTATGCATTCGGTTTTGCCCCCAAAACCGTGTATGACAGAGCGATACCCTTACGTGGGTGCTCCAACAAGGACTAGTGGAGAGTGCCGACTCTTCGATACCTCAGGAAAAATTGGAGGAGTCTTCTTATCCCTACTTTACTTTCTGTATTTACTTTGAGCATTTTACTTTGTGTATTTTCTTAACTAGAATTTGCAATAATGACTTAGGGTTGTTCTCTATTTCATAGCTTTTACTTCTTCCTAATAGTTTGGGTGAAGTTAGGCTCTTGTTTAGGGTTTAATCTATTGTAAGAATTTTAGAAAAGCCCAATTCACCCCCTTTTAGGCATCGTGATCCTTTCAATTGGTGTCAGAGCCGTGTTGCTCCAAGTTTAGCTTAACCGCTAGAGTAACGATGTCCAGCGGGGATGTACCTCCTCCCATTTTTGATGATGACGATTTTCCTTATTGGAAAATTCATATGGAAGCTTACCTAGAGGCTATAGACATTGGAGTCTACAAACCCGCCACCGAAGGGTTCCCCCAACCTAGAGATGCTACAAACCTTTTAGGTGATGAGAACAATTATGAGAAATGGAACACAAAGGCCAAAAACACTATTTTTAGGAGCATTTGCAAGGATGTGTTCAATAGAGTTAGAAATCATAAAAATGTTCATGATTTGTGGTTGGACATTTGTGCTCTACATGAAGGATCTAAGAGTGAGCGTGAGGAGAGATATCATATTGCTATGAGAAAGTTAAATTCCTTTGAAATGCTTGCTAATGAAAATACAAATGATATGTACTCATGACTCAATATTCTTGTAGAGGAAGTGAATGGCTTGGGACTCACTCAAATCTCTCAATTGGATGTTCTGAGGAAAATTCTTAGTATCTAGCTAATTGAGAAGTATAGCCACATTGTCAGTGTGCTACATCAAATGGATCTTTCTACCGCTACACCAACTCAAATATTGGGAAAGATCAATGCTCATGAAATGTATATGCACATCAATGACAAAGATGGTTCTTTCTCCAAAAAGAAGGACTTGGCTCTCTAAGCTAGTCAAGAGAAGAAAGGCAAGACCAAAATTCAAGTTGAAGAAGAGTCCTTAAATGATGATGACCTTGATTCAAATATTGCCTTGATGGTGAGAAAGACAACAAAGATGTTGAAGAAACTTAACCGAGAAGGCATCAAGTTTGATTCAAGGAAGAAGAAGTTTTTCTCTAGCAAGAGAAAGCCAATCTCCGAGATGGATTGCTACAATTGTGGAGAGCTTGGCCATCTTTCTCATCAATGCACCAAGCCTAAGAAAAACAAATTCAAGGGAAAGAAAGATGATGAAAGTAATGATGAGAAGAAGGAAAAGAAGTTCTTCATGAAGAAAGAAGGCAAGAAAAAGAGGTTTCACAAAAGGAAGAATGGAAAAGCATACATTATTGGTAATTGGCTCACCATCAATGAATCCTCAAGCGGCTCTTCTTTAAGTGAAGAAGATGATGAAAAGGTAGCCCCATCGCCGTGGATTTCTCTTCACTACCATCATCACCTTCATCCACTACACACCTATCTCTCATGGCCAAAGATGAACTACAAGACCGGTGGGAGCCATTGGGTAATTGACATTGGATGTACTCAACATATGACTGGTAAACCACATATGTTCACCTCATTAGATGAAGAAGTTGAAGAACAAGACAAAATCACATTTGGAAATAAATCAAAAGGAAAAGTTCAAGGGCTTGGCAAGGTGGCTATATCAAATGATCTTTCAATTTCAAATGTTCCCTTGGTTGCACCGTTGAGTTTCAACTTGCTATCAATCAGTCAACTGTGTGACCTTGGCCTTCAATGCTTATTCACTCCGTTAGAGGTTGTTGTATCTAAAATGGATGATGAGTCAGTGGTATTCAAAGGATTTAGATATAGCAACCTATATTTAGTGAATTTCTCTTCTAAAGATGCTAACCTAAGGACTTGCTTCTTTACCAAAGAATCTTTTGGATAGCTATGGCATAGAAGGCTTGCACATGTAGGAATGAGCACACTCAAGAAAATTCTAAAATAGACATGGTTAGAGGATTGAAGGACGTTGTATTTGAAAAGAACAAGCCTTGTAGTGCATGTCAAGCTGGAAAACAAGTTGCTAACACTCATCCAATAAAAGCTTTTATGTCAACATCAAGGCCACTAGAGCTACTACACACAGAATATTTGGACTAACAACTTATGCTAGTGCTAGTGGCAACCTCTATTGCTTGGTTATTATTGATGATTTTTCAAGATATAATTGGATGTTCTTTCTTCATGACAAGTCTGAGGTTGCATCAATCTTCAAGAAGTTTGCCAAGAATGCACAAAATGAATTTGATTGCAAAATCAAGAAAATCAGAAGTGACAATGGGAAAAGCTTGACAACAACAACATTAATGAATATTGTGATGAATTGGGATCAAACATGAAGTGTCTGCAACATATGCACCTCAACAAAATGGAGTTGTAGTAAGAAAGAATAGAACCTTGATCACTCTTGGAAGAACAATGATAGATGAGTATAACACATCAGAGAGGTTTTGGGCGGAGGCTGTCAACACTGCCTGTTATGCATCAAACAGGTTGTTTCTTCACTGGTTACTTGAGAAGACTCCCTATGAATTGCTAAATGGGAAAAAAGCCAGATATACCATTCTTCTAGGTGTTTGGGTGCAGATGCTACATCTACAAGAAATGCCATCATCTAGGGAAGTTTCAAAGACGATGTAATATTGGTTTCTTACTTGGTTATTCATGGAAATTCAAAGGATATCGAGTATTCAATCATGCCACTGGTGTGGTGGAAGAAACATATGATGTGTAATTTGATGAGACTAATGGCTCCCAAGGAGCACTTGAAAATCTTGATGATGTAGTTGATGAACCACTCAGGGAAGCTATGAAGAATATGCCAATTGGAGCTATTAAACCAAAAGAAGATGAAGGTGAGGTGTAAGACATCAACAGACCCTCTTCATCAAATGTACCACAAGATGATGAGAAAAATCGAAGGCATGCAAATGAAAACACATTTCTCTCTCATGAATAAGCAATGGTACAAGCCAAATATGTTGATGCTCCAAGATCTTCTTCCCAAGTGGTTGATAAAAGGAATTCATCACTACTATAATCACATCCACAAGATCTCATCATTAGGAATCCTTCAAAAAGGTTATTACTCGTTCACAAAAAATTGCTTCATTTATTGAACATCACTCTTTTGTTTCTTGTGTGGAGCCTACTTGTACAGATGAGGCGCTACATGATCCGGACTGGGTGGACGCCATGCATGAAGAATTAAACAACTTCACCCGGAATCTAGTTTGGACCCTTGAAAAGCCTCCACAACATGTAAGAGTCATTGGAACAAAGTGGGTGTTCAGTTTCGAATAAGATGATCAAGGGGTAATTATGTGGAACAAGGCAACGCTAGTTGTAAAGGGTTTCTCTCAAGTTGAAGGTTTGGACTTTGGAGAGACCTTTGCACCAGTTGCTTGACTTGAGGCCATCCATATCCTTCTTGCATATGCGTCCTGTTATGACATTAAACTATATCAAATGGATGTAAAAACTACATTTTTAAATGGCTTCATAAATAAACTTGTATATGTTGACAAACCCCCGGGTTTGAAGACCCTAGATATCCTAATTATGCTTACAAATTGTCCAAGACGTTGTACGGACTAAAGCAAGCTCCAAGAGCTTAGTATGAGCGTCTTCTCGACTTCCTCATTGTAACACCTCAAATCCATCAATTAAAATAATACATTATGGTCATTTAAAACTTAATAGAAAGTAAAGTAAAAATTTAAATCAAGTGCTTGATCTCATTTACCTTTAGAGAATGATTTTTGTTTGCTCATAATTAATTGATGATTTTATTCATAAAATCCCTTCTATATGAAACACCATTTAATTAATATAGGGACTTTGGTCTAAAAAGAAATATTTTAATAATAAATAATTTTGGTATAATTATTATGATTTTTGGAATTATTTAGAAATATATTTATTTATTTTTTATTAGATATATAATAAAAAAGATAAAGATGAAACCCTAATTCGTAGGTCGGATTCAGCCCACCAGGGCCCATCCATGACTCTTCCTTTTCCCCCTCCCCTCTCTCGCTTCTAGGCGGGGCCCACCTGGCCCCTTCCCCTTCCCTGCCCCGCCTAGACGCGCGCGCGTCCCGCGCTGCCCCACGGCCATGCCAAGCCACCCCGCGATCGACCCCGCCGGCCCCTCGCCTCCTCAAAGCTTGAAACTGTCGTGCCTCATCCACTCCACTCTCCCCCACTTCCCTCCACCGGGTCGCCGCCTTCAATGGCCGTAATGGCGTCATCGGCCTCTCCTCCTCACCCAGCACTCTCTCCCCCCTTCTCTCTATAAAAAATGACGCCGAGCTCACCCCTGCCTCAACCGAGCTCTCTCTCTCTCCCTCTCTTCCTCTCTCTCTCACTCAACGTCGCTCACCGGACCGTACGTCGTCCCGGGTCGCGCTCGCGCCCGCGCCCTTGCCTGTGTAACACCCCTGGTGTTATGAGAACTAAAACTTTGGCATGACATCATATGCATTAGCATTACATTATGTATGATACACCTAGGTTGCAACCACTAGGCTAAAATTTCAAAACAAACATGTGATGTGATGCTTGTGTGATAATCTGACTTGGTAAAAGGGATTCTTGATCCTAGGTTAGGAGATATATATTTTAAGAATTAGAAACATGTGGCCTTGTGAGATGAGTACTAAAGGATGATCTTGACAAGTTGGTAGAAATGCTCAAGAAATATTAGCTTGGAGAGCTTAAGTGCTACATAGATACACTCAAAACCCTAATCTAGAACCCTAAAACCCTAAATAGTGCCCTAGAGGGTGATTTCAAGTTCTATGCACTTTTAGTCAAAAGTGTATACATCAAGATGATAGAGTAACAAAAGTTAAGCAACTTTCATGTTTGAGGATTTCCATGTTTTGTGGTGAAACTTGGACTAAATTGCAAAAAAGATCCATGAGCATCCTTGCTTTTAAACTCTGAAAACACTGTCAACAAGCCAACTTTGGACTTCTGTATCTCTTGATCCATGAAGGGTTTGCCATAAGTCATTATAGTAAAGTTGTATAGTTACTATAGTAGTACAAATTTTTGTAAGGAACCTAGCCTTAAAACTATATAGAACCTAGTGCAAAACACCTCCAAACTTGTGCTATCAGACTAGGGTCGTGCAGAAACTGAGAAACTAGTGACATTTCTTCAAATTGGCAGCTAATTCGTGCCTGATCCATGGGGTTAAGGACTATGATCATTATAGTTGTAGCCCTTACATTGGGGAACAAATCTTTTATACCAAGTTGGACCTAGTGCTGTTCAAAAACTGGAGTAAAACGCCCCCAAAATCGGGGTGTCAGACAAGTTAATGAGACATTCAGTGTGAACTGTGCGAAACCCAATTTAGTGTCAAATACACTGCATCTCGCCGTTGGCGTTCATCGGCACCATGATTCGCGCAAAGTTCCAGACGGGTGCTCGGCGTGCATCTCTTTGCTTTGATTTTTGTGGACTGGGTAAGACCGTCGTCGTGGCACGCGAACGCCTAGGCCGCCATGCGGCTGTTGGCCCTTGTGACCATACTGGGTCACCCGCGCCGCTTCACTCCTTTGGTCCACGCAATTGCCGATTTACCCGCATCATAGCCGTGGCGGGATGTGTCTGGTCCCTAGAAAAGAACCAAGCCCGACGTCACCGGTGAAGGCCAGCGAGGCTCGGTGAAGCTTATCGCTTGTGCCGTCATCGTGGGTCATCAGTCCCTTAAAATTTACCACGTCCTTACCCCTGTCGTCCAAATTAACCATGCACTGATCTCTGTCTCCCAGTTACAGAGCTAGCGACCCACCAGCCATCCCTTCTCGTCCACCATCGACCGAGATCACTGGATTTCCCCGGAAACGGTCATCGTCGGGGGTCTCTCAGTGTCCATGTCAAATAGGGCTAGTATCCTTTAAGTTGTGCCTTGTTCTGACTCCCTCCGGTGCTATGGATGCTCCTCAACCCATTTGATTCATCACTACCATCGTTACCTCATTGGAACAACCCTTCGACATCGGAATACTCCGTGGTCTGGCATCTCAACATGGACCGCCCTCTCTATTCTTCGTCCAAGCTGTCCCACTGTCGTTCCGAGCTCCTGGTGAGTTCTTAATGCTTGTCATGACTACCAATTGAATTCTATCGCGTCGTGGCTCTCGAACCGAACCCGACGAACCTCGGTGTCCGTCATGGTCACGTATAACCAAGGTCATGGGCCAAGATAATCCGATTGTCTGTGGGATAGTGGTCGGTTAGGCTCGAAGATGGGGCTCGAGTGCTCGCCACCTCGGGAGAGGCCTGTCAGCAGTGAGGTCGTGTGGCGCCGGCCATGTATTTGACGCGGCGCTTGTCGGGGACTCACATTTGTAAATGAAGCGAAGGGGAAGGGTTCAGATGTGTTGTCAGTGACACATGAGAATAGTACCAGAGGGCACTTCGCGGTTGTTTGAAACCCTAGGGACCTCGGCGCAAATATGATAGTGCGGACGTGTTCGGATTCCGCGTGGAATTGGGCTTGTTGGGCTAGATTCGGCCTGATGTTGTTCATAATTTTTCCTTTTCATTTTTCTGTTAACGTGGAAAAGCAGTAGAAAGTAGTAGGGAAATGGTAAAATATGAGGTTAATTTTGTTAGACTCCTAAAATCAAGCAGTATTTAATAAAAATAATTCCAAGATTTTTATTTCAAACCTGGAATTATGTAGCATTTAAAGGTGCTTAAATAAAGTCTTTTAGAATTTAGAAATCGTTTAGTAATTCCAAAAATCATAAAACTTTTTGGGTAGGCTTAATATGATGGTCAGAGACCTTGAGTGAAGTTTGAAATGGTTTGGACACTATTTGACCAGAAAACCCAATAACTAGCTTCATAGGATTAATCATTTAAATCCTAAAGAAACACTTAACTAGGAAATCTTAGTGATTGATTCGTACCGTGAAGGAAAGTTGTATTCAAGACGCAACTTACTCTATATTTCTATTGTATGATTGCATATTCATGACAAAGCATGAGAATTCATGTACATGTATTATCATGTATAGAACACGAGGAGGAATCTGTAGTACAAGAAGAAGTTGTCTCCTAGATCGAGAATCCTCCAGTGGAGAACAACTTGGTACGTCTCCTATTTCTAGAGGATCATACCGTATGCCTCCTAATGAATTAGCAGAACTAAAGACGCAATTACAAGATCTGTTGGGGAAGGGATTTATCAAATCGAGTTCATCACCATGGGCATGTCCAGCAATCTTCGTCAAGAAGAAAGATCAAAACCTATGAATGTATGTGGACTATCGACCCCTTAATGAAGTTACCATTAAGAACAAGTACCCCCTTCCTAGGATCGATCTTTTATTCGATCAATTTACTGGAGACCGGGTATTTTCTAAGATTAACCTCAGATCAAGCTATCCTCAAATAAGAATTCGACCCGAGGATATACCTAAGACGACTTTCACAACTCGATATGGATTATTTGAGTATTTGGTTATGTCCTTTGGATTAACAAATGCTCCATCCCATTTCACATACTTAATGAATTCGATGTTCATGCCAGAATTAGACAAATTTGTAGTGGTCTTTATCGATGATATTCTGATCTATTCCAAGAATAAAGAGGAGCATGCAGTGCATTTGTGGATTGTTTTAATGCGCTTAAGAGAACATTTGATCTAAATTTAGCAAGTGCACATTTTGGTTGGAGGAAATCCAATTTTTAGGGCATGTTTTATCGGCTAAGGGAATTGTGGTTGATCCCAGCAAAGTTAAGGACTAGATGGCTATTACCGTAGGTTTATCTCGAACTTTTCCATGACTGTTAAACCTATCACGGGGTTGTTGAAGAATGATGTTATGTTTAATTGGTCTCCCAAGTGTAATGAAGTCTTTGAACAGTTGAAAACACTACAGACCACTGCACCAGTTTTGGCTCAACCAGATATTGAGAAGCCGTTTGATGTATATTGTGATGCAAGAAGGCCGAGTTATAGCTTATGCCTCAAGATAGCTCCGTCGGCATGAGGAACATTACCCGACACATGATTTGGAATTGACAGCATCAGAATCCTCGTCACTAGAAGAAGTGTACTTAGGGGTATCTCGTGTACGTACCTTCTTCTCCTTAGCCATGAGGCAAGTGTGTCGCTCGTTAGGGAAGAGGGAGGACTTATCGAAGGTGGAGGCAGCAAGTCCCTCAACGTCGGAGTCGGACGAAGAGCAGTCTGATTCCCACTCCTTGCCATTGTGAGACTCGCCCTTTGCCTTCCGATAGTTCTTTTTCTTCTCCTTTTTCCATTTCTTTTCTTGTCCCTAGTAATTTTCATTATCAGTACATTGTGCAATAAAATGACCAGACTTACCATATTGGAAGCAAGACCGCTTTCCCTTTGATTTGCTCTTGTTTGGGTACTCTTTGCATCCCTTCAATGCAGTCTTGAAGCGCTTGATTACAAGCGCCATTTCTTCCTCATTGAGTCCGGCAGCCTCCACTTGTGCCACCTTATTAGGTAGCGCCTCCCTGCTGGTTGTTGCCTTGAGTGCAACGGGCTGCGGCTCATAGAGAGGAACAACATACCTCGCCCCCTTCACCATCATGTGTTCACTTACGAATTTTCTAAGGATTTCCTCGGGCGGCATCTTGGTGTACCTGGGATTCTCACGAATAAGGTTTACAAGACGAGGATCAATAATGGTAAATGACCTTAGCATGAGTCGAACGACATCAAGATCCGTCCATCTTGTACTTCCGTAGCTTTGGATCTTGTTCACCAAGGTCTTGAGCCTGTTGTATGTTTCAGTAGGCTCCTCTCCCCGTTTCCCAGCTCTCCTTCCACGAGTTCCATCTTTGTGATCATCATGGCATCATTTCCCTCATGGAAATCTTGAGAGTGTCCCATATTTGCTTGGCATTGTCCAAGCCACTGACTTTGTTGTACTCATCCCTGCATAGAGATGCTAGCAACAAAGTGGTATCCTTGGCATTCTTATGAATTTGCTCATTAATAAATACGGGATTATCGCTACTATCAAAATGCATTCCATTTTCCACTATTTCTCTGATACTAGGATAGAGAGAAAATAAATGACTACGCACTTTATGACTCCAAAAGGAATATTCTTCCCCATCAAAGTGAGGAGGTTTGCCTAGTGCAATAGACAATTAATGAGCATTTAAATTGTACGGAATGCGAGAATAATCAAACAAATAGCTTTGATTGGCCGTTTTCTTTTTTGTAGACGAGATTTTGTCGTCGTCATCCCTTGGTGAAGAAGAGGAGACGTCGCTATCATAGTAGATGATCTTCTTGATGCGCCTTTTCTTCTTCCCACCCTTTCTCTTGTTATTCGAACCTGAGTCGATGATCATGTCACCTTTTGGCTCGTCGACGTTGAGGGATCTCCTTCTCATTGACGTTGATCACGATCCCCTTGCCCTTAGGATCCATCTCTTCGGGCGGTTAGTCCCTTGATGAAGAGAACGACTCTAATACCAATTGAGAGCACCTAGAGGGGGGTGAATAGGAGATCCTGTAAAAATAGCTCAACAAAACAAACTTTGACTAATATTAGATTAGTGGAAGCAAAAGCCAAGTCCTAATGAAGATGATGAGAGGAGAGAACTTCAAATAATTTCTCTCACAAAGTGAGTATTAAATTTAGAGCAATTATGAAGTGAAGTGAACTACTAGAAAGAGTAGAGTCGCTATAAGGTAAATAGACAAGTGACACGACAATTTTATCCCGTGGTTCGGTCAAGCGTAAAATGCTTGTTTACCACATTGTGGTGTCCTAATGGATGAGGGTTGCACTCAACCCCTCTCAAGTAATCCACTTATCAACTTGAGTACCACAGTTCTCTTTCTTATCTCAAGATTTCCCCGTTATGAGGAATTTTCACAAATTGTAGTCTCTCACACCTTACACAGTTGATCTCAAATAAACCCATGAGTAAAGGGGGGAAGTTGAGACACACACAAGAGAAAAACTTGCGGCAACGCACGCACACAAGTCGAGAGAGCGGAGTACAAAAATAGCACAACGGGATTACAACTCAAAACAAGTGCACTAATCTCTATCTAGCAAAGCAAAGGCGTGGATGCGATGTCTTGGCGATGTAGAATGTTCAATGGATGCTTGGTTGTTGTGCTCCATGCGCCTAGGGGTTCCTTTTATAGCCCCAAGGGACCTAGGAGCCGTCGGAGCTCCATTAGGAAGGCTCTGATTGCCTTTTGTCTGTGGGTGCACCGGATAGTCCGGTGCACCACCGGGCAGTGAACAGTGTGCAATTCCTTTCCTTGTATGGCGAAGCTGACCGTTGCTAGCCTATGGTCCCATGGCGCACCGGACAGTCCGGTGTAGCCTGGTTACCGTTGGCCGGGCACACTTGGTGCCCGCTGATCGAGCGGTTGACCGTTGGCCAGGAGCACGGCTAGCACACCGGACAGTCCGGTGAATTATAGCCGCAACACCCTCAATTTTCCCGAGAGCGGCTGTAACATCCCGTCTAGGGTGCACCAGGATATCACAGCGGTCTGTTCATCGGGTGCGCTAGCCTGAGCACCGGACACTGTCTGGTGCACACCAGATAGTCCGGTGCACCGAGGCTGGTGCAAGTTTGGCTAGCTTTATCCAAACTTATCCATTTGATTTTCTCTCGATTTAAGAAGTTCCCTAGCACTTAGTAGAACATAGTTAGTACCAAAACAATTTACTAAGTGCTAGAATCATACCTTTGTTTCTCCAATATTGTAGAGTTTGTAGTTCATCCTTACAATTCTCAATTTGCTTCTTTTTTTGGCTATGAGCTCATACTTACAATTGTATGTTAGATCAAGGTGATGTGTTAGGCACTTAATCACCAAAACACTTAGAAATGGCCCAAGGGCACATTTCCCTTTCAACCGCAAGGGTGGAATGGGACACCCTTGACCAATTAACTAGGAAAAGTAGTGAGGGATTTCCTTTCCCGAAAGGGGCAAGCGAGGAGGCATCACTGCAAAGTATAGTGCTGGCTGTAATTACTGTGATGGGGTTAGAGAACGTGAAAAAAGGCATATGCTTCCTTTTTCCTAGCAATGTAGTAGGTTTTCTCGAACTAGTAGAACTTTGTAAAGGCATCATAGTGTGCCCTTACCAACTCACCTTGGAAGTGTTTAAGGGTCTAATCAACTCGAGGCGACAAAGGGAACACGTCTTGTGGGTAAATATGTGCAACATCTGCAGAGTATAAAACTAGTATATCAGCCTTGCTCACGGTCATGAGCGGCTCAGGACTCTCGCATGATTAATTGATGGAACTAAACTTAACTTGTCATTCATTGCATGGCATTATGACAATTATTAATTGTTATCTCTTACTTAATTGGGTTAGTATATACTTATACTTAGTAATTGCTAATGAAATTTTGACCAACTTATTAAAAGCAATGCTCACCCTTAACCACTTTCTTTGGTAAGCCTTGCAATACACATGAACCCCCACCGTAAGTGAGCTCATGCACATTATTCCCCACACTTCCTGAGCGATGAACATATATGAGCTTACTCTTGCTATAATCACACAAGGTCAAGATTTGGTACCACTGGAGGAACATGAAGGATGATGCAATGAGTTCAGAAAGGTCTAGGTCATCATCCCCTAGAACAATGGTTGTAGAGGATCATTGGTGTCATATGATGTATTTTACTTAGCTATTTTTGTATGGAATTCTATTATGTAATAAAGATGTGACATTAATTTCTGTTCCATGAGTCATCATATGTATGATACTTGATCCTAACACACATTTGAGACATGCCTAGGTTTGTCCTTGAAACCAGGTGTGAAATAATCATGGCGGGCTGGCCCCACCATTGATCAGGCGGCGGTGGACGCTAGTTGTTCCAGCGCTTGCTTGCCAAGCACCCTAGCATAGCTACCTTGTTCGCTATCTCGGTAAGCCCTTGCCTCCCTGTTGTGGGGCCTCGACCACCTAGGGAGGGGCTTTGTCCCAGCGGCGGTTTCTGGGAAGGCAACTCTAATTGAGGCGGGGCAAACGACGTGGCGTACATCGTGGTGTCGTTGATGGTCCTCTTAGGGCTCTCCATGAGCGGAGAGGGGTCCCCTACCGTGTTGACCATGAGACATTCCTAGGCTAGGTTGTGGCTGGTCCCGCTTGATGAGGAGCCAAGTCCGCCTTCTAATCCTAATGGGAAGAGGTCGTGGAACGAGACCTAGATGGGGTCTAGCATTTCCACAACCTGAGCGAAAAGCGGGTCGTGGCACATGTTGTCGTCCGTTGCCTCCTCTTGGGGGATCAAGCCAGAGGCTACCAAGGCCTTCGATAACATTGAGTGACTTGCTCATCAGGGGAACCGAAGCTTCCGGGGCCCTGTCCATTATTCCCTCGTTGTTGATTATGAAGTTGAGACTCCCAAAATGAATGGTCGTTCCGAGGGTCCAAACTGCACAACTGTCATTGCTGGCCATCCAGAAGTTAAGGAACTTCGTCGGGAACGCGCAAGGCCCCTACCTGGCATGCCAATGGTGGGTATTTTGAACCTCACTCCGACAAGTAAATTTTTGTGCGTGTGTTCTGGGCTTTGGACGATGTGCACGGTGAGCACAAGATTTATACTGGTTTCGGCAGAACGTCCCTACATCCAGTCATCGGTGGCTTGCACTACCGGCACCATTGCTGATCAATACTTGTAGTAGGGGTTACAAGCGAGCGAGAAACTGAGAGACTCCCAATTATCTATGTGGTGGTGGAAGTGGAGCTAAGGTCTATAGAGTGGAGTCCTAACTGAGTCTTGGCTTAGCGTCAGGGCTCCGGCCTCTGGGTCCTCATTGGTGTGTCCTGCTTCCTCTCGTCGGTCCATCGTTTTTGCGCCTTGGTGTCCATATGGGTGTCTCCTTGTGTGTGCATGGGCATGTGTTCTTGTCTCTTATGGGAATCGACCTCCTCCTTTTATACGCTAAGGAGGGGGCCGACTAGCGGTGGCTTCCTCAAAAAGGAGTCAACAGGCAATGGTAGAACTGGGCGTTTTACCTTGGTGAAGCCATGTCTGTCCGTGAGCCTTGAGGTCGCCTGATTGTCTCGTATTCTTTATAATAGACGGTGTGGGCAGCATGGGGCTCAATGCGGGTTGTCTTGTTGTGTCGTGCAAGTGGTCTGCGTACTCTAGCCTTGTCTCGATAGGTCATGAGTGTGCCGCAGGTCGGGGGTGCGCGGGTCATAAATGTGTCGCGGTCCAAGGGGTTTGTAGGTCATGAGTGCGACGTAGCCCGAGAGACTTGTAGGCCACGAGTGGGAGGCGGACCGACGCCTCTACTATGGCTCTATCCTAGGCATAGTTAGTGCGACCGGTCACTTACGGCGGGTCAGCCTCGGACCGAGCGAGGGACGCCCCTATCTGGTTCTTCCACGCCCGACCTCGGGCTCGGTGCCGCAGGGTTTATTCGAGGAAGGGTGCTTTCAGGGTAGACGTTTTATTCCTCCTCCAGCTGACCGACGGGTCCCAGTTACCAGAGGATTACCTAGTCAAGTGGGGTTGGCCAAGGCCCAACAAATTAGGGTTGTCCGGAGTCCAACAGTTTATTAAGCACACCAACTCAGGGAAAGGCCCAATCGCCCCAAAAGACTAGTCTGATGGGGGAAGGGTAGCTCTCCGTTTTAAGGTGGCTTCCTCCTCCCAAGTCAAGCGAGGTGGGATAATTCTAAAGGTCACACGGTCGTCGTCCGACTACAATTAGGCTAATTGGGTCAATTGCGTCTTTGCCAATGGGTAATAGTGGAGGATGTCCTCGTCACAACGTGTGAAGGTTATCACTGTGATGGAGATTTGAAGTTGGAGCACTCGGAAGATTGCACAAGCACAATAGTTGCCAGACTGTCCTATTTGAGGTATCAAGATTCGTCTTTGCCAATGGGTAATAGTGGAGGATGTCCTCGTCACAACGTGTGAAGGTGATCACTGTGATGGAGATTTGAAGTTGGAGCACTCGGAAGATTGCACAAGCACAAGAGATGCCAGACTGTCCTATTTGAGGTATCAAGATTTTTATGCTTTTTGTAATGTATCAGGATTTTGAGGTAATTAAGTGGCAGATCATGCATCCAAATAGGTCAACATATTCCTGTCATGCAATATTGGCTTGCCCAAAATTGAAAAGCTAGTCCAAAAGCACGTAATAAGGATATCAAGTTTCTGGCCTTTTCTGAGTCATGATATAGGAATAAGATGGTGTCGCGTATTAGAGAATTGATAACCCATTATCACCTAAATGTGGCATAACTCCATAATTTGGTGATCCTCCTTGTTAGCTCTTCTAAGCAGAACACCCAATAACATCTGTGCAACAACATTCAAAAGAATGGATGACAAAGGATCATCCCGTCAAATATCTTTCTTCGTTTGAAAGAAATGTTGGGCCTCATCATTGACAATAATAGCAACAATTCCTTGATAGAAATTATTTAACTCAAAATTTCACAGAGACAAAAATCTATTTATTCGTAAGGTTTGAGATAAGATTGTCCATTTGACTTTGCCATAGACTTTTAACTTTTTCAAACTCAACATTGAGGATCACCCCGTTCAAATAGTTATATGAAATTGCATCATATTTTATAGAGTTAAATGCACCACTGACCCTTGGACTTGTTAAGGGATGTGTCATTTAGGTCAACGAACTTAGAAAATGCACTTCTGTTTTCTTGAGCTTGTTGAGTAATGTATCACACATCCCTAAACTTATAAAAAAATGGTGAATCGTAGGTAGGTCCATTTTTGGACCATACCGTTGTGTACCACCTCAACAAGTTCAAGGACCGATAGATACATTTTAAAGCTCGTGACAACCCTTGACAAGTTCAGTGTCCGCTCATGCATTTAACTATATTTTTTATTATTACTAATCAGATTTCTGTGCATTGCTACGGTTCCTATACATCACATCGGCAGGCTTTATTTTAATAAAGCACAAAATATGCATGTTTTGTTGGTTAGGTGGATATATATGAATGTAGAGTCAATGAATCTAATTTATATAATATGAAATATAGAAAAAAAACAGAAAAAAGTTAATACAGATGTAGCAGCATCGATCAGCTTTGTGTCTCCTAACTTATTTTTTCAGAAAATCAATCGCCTGCTTTCGTGAAAATTCCATGCTTTACTGGCTAGCCAGTACGTATGGAAACAGGACAAAGGGATCGATGCTTCCGTACGTAGGTAGGTGCTCAAGCAATCAGAGAAGGGATCATATATATGGTGCTGGCCTTTTCACTTTACAAGAGCAACGATCGACGACCATTCCTGATCCCAAATCATCGCTTTTGTTATTTACTCTTCAATTCCTTGTCATGGATTGATGGAGATCGTTCAATGGTGTGGAGTGAGCAATACAGTATTAAATAAAAGGTGTTAAAAAGGAAGGTAAGCAGTACTACTATTCTGGAAATAAAAAACTTTTTACCTACCCAAGGACGACCACCGAAGATATGGGCACCGACATACATATGCATGCATGTGTACACAGATCGAGCTCCAATTAATTAATCAATCAATGAACTCGGTGCCAACGCGCGCTACTCATGCATGCATGAAACATTGACGTACACGCACCAATGCAAAGCACCCGCGCTGCCGTGCCGGACGGCTTTTGCCTTTGTGCTCTTTACGTACATGAACCAAATAGGCTAACCGACGCGGGCGCGACGGGTGGGTCGTTATCATTGCGTGGGGTGCTTCTTGTTCCGCGTAATTAATGCATACGGCCCGAATATATAATTAAATCTATGTGTCATCTCATGCTATGCATGTATATGTTCTGATGGAAGAAAGCAAACGGGTGGTATAATTAATGCAAGGAATGGATGCTTCCGTAGCTACTCAGCCAATACCTACGTATGAGATTAGTGCTGGGAATATAGGCTGGGCTTTTTGGGCCAGCACGAGCACGGCCCGAAAACAGGAGCCCAAAGCACGGTCCGGCACGAAATAATATGGGTCGGGCTAGCACGGCCCGAAGCCGGGCCTATGCCGGGCCTCAAATTCCGACCCGTCAGGCCCCCAGCACAGCCCGCACAGATGGGCCGGGTTTGGGCCGGCACGGCCCAATTAGGCCCAATTTGTTTAATTTCTTTATTTTAGTAAGATATCACCTTTATATTGTTGTGATATTTGGAGTTTATGTGATCGAATGATGTTAGGATTGTTTAATATGTTTAATTTAGTAAGTTATGTACTTCATGTGGTTGTAATATTTTGATATTATACGGTCAAATATTCGGGCCGGGCTTGGGCCGGCACGGCCCAACGAAGGCACGACGTAGTTTAGGGCCGGGCTGGGCCACTGTTTTTGCACTTCGGGCTGGCACGGCACGGCCCAAAAATTTGTTGGGCTTTTCTGGCCCGAACCCGTTTGGCACGAAGCACGATGGGCTTGGGCCGGGCTGGCCCGGCCCGGCCCAATTCCCAGCACTATATGAGATGAGATGCTGGTATCGTGTGCTTTCGCTTTGCGAAAGGTATGTGACGAATGGAGAGCCGAAAGTGATCACAAGCCACGTACATTATATATCGTCACGGCTCCCACCTAATTCCCTAGAATAACAATCCATAATTAAAAATCCTCGATGACGGAGTAGATCTGTTCTACTGAAAGGAATAGGAAAATATACCTTCGTTGTTGTTGTGTTGACATATCTTGGCTTAGTGTTGGAGCGTGTCCGTCGAGGAACAGCAGGCAGCTGTCGTTGGTTGTCGTGTTTTCACTCACTCCGACGCTTAGGCGATGAGGCCTCTCCGTGGGAGGGTACTCACGTTAGCTTTTCTTGCGACCCCTTAATCCTTTATATATATAGGGTGTTTGGTTGGAGGAATGAGCTAATCCATGATCTTCTCACTCCTTGTTTTTTTTGTTTGGTTTGTCAAATGGAATGAGTTGATCTATCACCAACGCATCCCTCATAGTTAGATAATTAGTACTAATATAAGGAATGGTGTCATCCCACCAAATTTGAGGAATGGACTCATGATGCATTACCTCATTTTAGATGGAGTGATTTCTCAAACCAAATGTGACCGTGGGTGTAGGAAACGGTAACACCTAACAGGGGGTAAATTAGGGCTTCTTAAAACTATCTCTAAACTAGACCACAACTAGATCCCTAGAATAAAACCTATGCAAATAAACAATCTAGAATGTACAAACTAGGTTTTGTCTAAGTGTTGCTATCTCTACAGCAAAACCTAATGTTCCAATCCTAAATATTCTAACTAGAGAGGAGAGATTGAAACTTATGTACTTAGTGTAAATGTGGAAGGTAAAGAGCAAGGGTAGAGATGCAAACTCCTGTAGATGACGCTGGTATTTTTACCGAGGTATCCGGAACCACGCAAGGTTCCGACTAATCCTCGTTGGTGCCCCTGCGCAAAGGGTGGCCCACGCGAGGGCCAAGCACCTCGGTCGAGTAACTCCGTAGAGAGTCGTGGGCCTTCTCCACACGCAAGTGGTGCTCCGCTTCTGGCTCCTCTCGGACGCTCCCCGCCATCTCCACTATCGAGCTTACGGCTCAAACGTCGCGTGCCTCGTTCGCTTTGGTACACAGTGGCGGTTGTGACACAAACTCGGTTGTCACAGTCTCGCAAGACTCTTGCCCCCACTCGGTACAATTACAACGACTCACGCAAGAGCCGAGGGGTATGTGGGTTTTTCTAAACTCACTCAACTAACTAGGATTCACCTAGAGCAAGCACATAAGCGGTCTAACTAACCTAAGCACTTCTCTAAGCACCTACTCTAATCACCGAGTGATTCTATTAAGCACATGGGTGTTTGAGCACATGGAAATGTCTATAGCATGTGTTGTGTGTTGCTTGGGCTCCCACACATTCAAATGTTCCGTTGGGTGGAGTATATATAGGCCCCAACTCAAAACTAGTCGTTGGAGAAAAGCTGCTTCTTTTCTGCGGCACACCGGACAGTCCGGTGGTAGGCATCGGATAGTCCGATGCCCTGTTCGGTGCGCCATTAGTCGTTGGATCTAACATTGGCAGGTGACCATTGGCGCTGTCAGCCTTGCATCGGAGAGTTTGGTGTAACACCAGACAGTCCAGTGGCTCTCCTCCATAGTGCCACCAGAAACTAGCCGTTGGGTAACTATTCTCTGGTGCATCGGACAGTTCGGCGGTGTGGCACCGGACAGTCCAGCGCTCTCAGCCGGAAGGTTCGCCAGTGGCAACACTTTCTTCATGTCTTGGACTTTGCTTGATACTTGTTGATCTTCACTTATGGTCTTCTTAATGTCTTCTTTTGAGCTGTTGCTTCCTCAATTCCTTAGTCCAAGTCAATTTAGCATCCTGTGAACTACAAACACAAACACTAGCAAGCACATTAGTTCACAGGCTATGTTGATCATCAAACACCAAAATCAATTTGCCAAATGGGCCAAGGTCCATTTTTCTAACAATCTCCCATTTTTTGTGATTGATGACAACACAACCAAAGCAAGCAAATAACAAATACTTTGATGAAAATATGCAATCTACTTGCTAGGATGCATGAAGGTCCCCATAATGTGATATTATGGACTTAAGCCTCCCCCTAACTCCATAATCCACATACTTCCTATTTTAGACCAAACACACCTGTAGAACCAAAACCACTTGTAAGTTTCAAGAATTTAAATTTTTAAATTGGGTGGTGTTTGGTGTTTGATATATTTTGAATTGCTTTGGTCCCTAAAACTTCTCCCCCTTTGGAATCAAACACCGAAAAGGAAGACATTAAAAGCATATAAGAAGCAAGTAAGACTTGCCCTCTAAAAGATTACTCCCCCTAAAAGTGTGTTCTCCCCCTTTAAAAGAATATCCTCCCCCTTTGTCATAAAAGAAGATATACTCCCTCTATCAGAGATTCTGTACTTAGGAAAAGCACATGAGAAAGAGAGGGACAAGATATGATTGATTAGACTAACTCCCCTTATACATAGATAAAAGATATATGTTAACAACATGTGTATTTATAGGAACATGGGAAGCATAAGATATGTAAAATAGTCTAATCAAAATCTAGAGAAGACATGTAAATGATACTGATAGTGGATTGAAACCACTTACGAAAGTACTTGTAGATTTGCAGTAGAAGCTTACTGTCTTTCTCCTAGGGACTCCATTTTCCTTCAATGAGACTACTACACATAATAGACTTGAAAACAAGTATTAGTCATAAAGACTTAGATCATAGAGTAACTGAAAGCTCTCTTGTGGGTTTTGGTGATTTGGATGACAACCCAATTAAAGGACTAACAGGTTTGCTAAGTGTTGAACATGTGCTTAATGCAAAGCTAACAGGGCTCAACACAAGTGAACAAGTATGATGGTCCAAAGTCTGGAATATCTATGGAAAATGGACATCACAAATAAGATGGACATTGCTTAAGTGAGACTCGGTGTGCGTAACTCGAAGACAACAAATCAAGCCAAGGATGGAGGCAAGAAGAGCTTCGAGGTACCGAGTGCACAGGAGAAGGTCAAAGAGGCCAAGGGACCCAAAGGCAAGGGTGAAGAAGAAGGCTTGCAAAGTCAAGGTTGAACGATTTAAGAAGAGTTATGGTGCATCAAGGATCACTACATAAGGACATGACCTACAACCAATGATGTAACATATACAGTTACGTGGTGTAAGTCATAAGGCTCAAGATCAAGCTCGAGAAGTGAACAAGGTCACTAGAAGTAGGAGCTGTGTCAAAACAAAAACTAGAAGCAGTCCAAAAGCGCTAAGTTTACTTTGACCTTTAGTTTGGGTTGTTCCTATGTTTGGATATGTTCTATGTGACCTTTGCAAGGTGTTGGAGCTTATGTGTATTAATCTAGATCAAGTCAAGTGGACTTGATGGTTTTGAAGCTCTGTCTAAAGTAGATCAGAAATCCTGGAGTAAAGAGGTATGATCCCAAGACATAGTCAATTGTTTTAGTGGCTATGTCTAAATGCTAGGGATCATCCCTAAAAAGACAAATTGGAGTAAAGAAGTTTGTAACACCTCAAAACCATCAACTAAAAACAATGCATTTAGATCATTAGTGGTAATTATACTAAAGAATTTTTCTTTCAAGTGTTTGATCTTATTTACCTTTAGAATAATTTATGTTTGTCTATATTTGATTGATGGTTGTTTTGTAGGATTTTTTTATATTGAAAACCCAATTAATTAATATGAGAACTTTGGTCTAAAAATAAATTCTTTGTTGATAAAAATTGTTGGTATAATTATTATAATTTTTTAGATATTTAAAAATATATTTATTTATTTTTTTGTTTTCGGAAAATAAGGATAAAAACCTAGCACTCGGCCAGGCCGAATTCGGCCCTGCCGAGGCCCATCTCGCGCGCCCTCTCTCCCCTTCTCTTCCTCCTCCAGCCGCGCCACCGCCCTGGCCTTCAACCGGACCGTCCATGCCATGTGTCCACGTTACGCGCCTGCCCGGCCGAGCAGCCCCAACCTGCCGAGCGCCTCGCGCCCAACCCCACCTGGCCGCACCCAACCCCGACCGCATCCCCTCACCTCCCCAGCACCTGAAACCGCCGCCTCTAACCCTTCCCCTTCCCCCCCACTCTCTCCCCTAATGAAGCCACCGCCATTAATGGTGTTGATGGACGTCGGCCGCCTCTCCCTCTCCCTAGCACCCTCTCCTCTCCCCCTCCTCCTCCTCTATAAAGGGCAGCTGAGCCCCTCCTTTCTTCCTCCCCTGCCCAAGCGCTCTCTCCTCTCTCTTCCTTGCCCTTGCACATCGCCGGAGCCGCGCCCTCGTCGGAGCTTCGTCGGACTGTCCGCTCGGACCATCCGTCACCACCGTCCGCGCCCTTCCCTGTTGTGTCCAAATACCGAGCCCCTGCCCACCTTGTTGTACCGTCCGAGCCTCGTCTAGACCGTCCGTTGCCAGCCATGCCCACCGTGCCGAGCCCCTATCTCGTCCGCGCCTTGCCCGAGCTCACCGGACAGTCTGCACCCACGCCAGACCGACCGCCGTCGCGAAGGCCGCTCGAGCCACCACACCGAACTCTCGACCATCCTCGGCGTTCATCGCAAGGTTGAAGATAAACTAAAAATAATTTTGTTAATTTTTGAGATCATGTTTTGAGTTAGTTTATGAATTTGTTAATTTTTGTAATATTGGAATGTTGTGTTTGAAATTCATGTTTATGTGAATTATTGGTATACGTACGTAAATTGTTATTAGTCATGTTATTTGTTTACAATGATTTTAGGATGTTGGATTAGAAGTAAGTAGGGCAAAATTTTGGTATACATGTGTTAGTAGTAAAAATATTGGATAGATGATGTCATAATTAATTATGTTTATGATGAATTTTAGAGTTTATTTAGAAGTTATAATCAAAGGTTCATGTAGGCTCACTAAATAACTAATGGAAATTTCGTAACGTGGAAATTAGGAAGTGGTGTAGAATTTATTATAGTGCAAGAATTATAGGTTAAATCATTGGACTAATTTATTATTAGATGTTTTGATCTCTGATTATTATTAATGATGCTTTCATTTAGAAAGAAAGGGTAAAACTAAAAGAATATCATTAGTCATAATGAAATAATTAATTGGTAATTTATTTCTGTAGAATTGGTTAAGTCATTACATCTAAGCTATGTTAGGTAAAATACTTTCGTAGTCATATGTCCATATAACTTTCACCAGTGATAGTTCAAATTGGAGATTTTAGTGGATTAATAAAATATTTATGAATTAGGCACTAATTATAAATATAGTTTGTGTGGTATATGATTGTTCATGTAATGGTGAATGTTACCCATGTAATGGTGTATGTTTATTTATTTGGTGTATGTTTTCTTTTGTATGTACGATATGCGAATCGATATTAGAAGCTGATTGTGTGGTAGACGAACCAAACACGTTCGAGGACGACCCACAGGACACGTTCGAGCAAGACAAGTGGATTGTCCCTCTAGATTTCTATTTGTACCCAAGTAATGCATATAATAATGTTTATTTTTGGATATTTGCATAATTTGATGGGATTTGCCTAAATAGGATTTCCTAGAATTACCAACCCTATTTCTTGATTACCCTGGGATAAACACTATGCTTAGTAATTTGTGCTATCGCTTAACTTGATAATTATGATGTCACTCGTTAATGATACTAATGTTCTAGAAATAAAATTTATATTATGATGTTAACCCGATGGTTAAACAAGATCATTTCGTATTAAATGGAACATGGAGTGACCATCTAGGATAACAGTACAACCACGAGTGCTATAATGGCTCTGGCTTCGGTAATTAGCTCTATAGAGTTAGTGCTTAGCAACCCTACCTGAAAGATGGGCAAGAGGGGCGGTAGTGGTTTGGTGACAGCTCATGTTAAAATGGGGTGGTAGTCTTGGCTAAGTTACCTCGCCTAGAGGTCCATCAATAATAATGTGGAAACCTTAGCGGGTGGCTTTTGTACTAAGGATATTTTGTGAAAGACTCATAGTGGATCCCTAGCCATTCACCTAGAAAGTGTTTGCGGGTATAATCAACCTAGGCTAGATGGGATACAGGGCTTGTGGGTAAAGTTGTACCACCTCTGTAGAGTATAAAACTAATGTGTCAGCCGTGCTCACGGTTAAGAGCAACCTGGATCCTCACATGATAATTGAACTTAAAGATGGAAAATAAATCGTGATCCGATGATTCACATATGGTTTGCTTAAGTGGTTTCACTTAAGTGTTTTTGATACAATTCTGTACTTATGTTTAATTGGGAATTTTGGGACACACTTATAATTAGTAAGTCACGCGTTGCTAATAAAATATTGACCAACTAAAATGCTTACCGCTTATCCATAGCCTACCTTGTTAACTTTGCATTGTTCCTCCCACTTGCTGAGCCCCGACCATAAGTGAGCTCACCCCTTGCTAAAATTTTGATCAAAGGGTGATGATGAAGGCATTGCAGATGATATTGATGAATATTGAGTCTAACGATGCGCCAGTCACCTTCATATGCAAGAGTGTCCATGTTTAATTCTGTCGTACTTTGATGATGATATACTTGTTAAGATACTATGATCTGGATGATGTAATAAAGTTACTCTACTCCCTTTTACGCCTTTATTGCATTGTCTTTTGATATATTACACTTGTGACGTCCACATATGTGTGGAAAATGGATCCTAGCACATATATGCTATGCATTCGGTTTTGCCCCCAAAACCGGGTGTGACAAAGTTGCACCAGTCTAGGAGCACCGGACTGTCCGGTGTGCACCGGACAGTGTCTGGTGCCTAGGCTGGCCCTCGGTGAACATGCAGCTCTCGGGAAGCATTGGGGGCACTACGGCTATAAATCATCGGACTGTTCGATGTGCACCGAACTATCCGTTGTGCCAGCCACATGCCTGACCAACGGTCCGACGCGCAATTAGCGCCGGCCACGTCAGCCAAGCCAATGGTCATCAAGTCGCACCAGACTGTCCGGTGCACCAACGGACTGTCCGGTGTGCCAAGTGTCAGGGTGGCAACGGTTGTCACACCTGGTTTTGGAAGGCAAATCGAATGCGAACCATGTACGTGCCAGGATCAGAAACTCACGTACACAGCCATTACATAATTGGACATCATCACACAATTCTCAAAGTAAATAACAGAAAGGTACTTTATTTGCATCAAGATATCCAAGACATCCACATAGTCTAATACATAGCCATAGTCATCAACATTAATATCAAAGTGCGGAATACGGAACATAGAAGATAAGGCCTTCACAGGCAGCTGACTGGTGGTTTGCCACTAAAATAAACTAGAACTCATCGTAGTCCTAAAACTCCTCAAAGCCCTCCATGTTGCCAGCATCTCCTCTTGAGCACTGAGTACAGTGGGGACAACCTGGGGTAGGGGTGGTTTGTAAAGCAAGGGTGAGTACACATCAATGTACTAAGCAAATGTCCCATTTCGCTAAAGTGGACTAGCTGTATATGGAGTTAAGGTTAAGCAGTTGCTTTTAGTTGGTCAAGTATTTATTACTATAAGTGGAGCCAAGTTTTAGTATAAACCCAATTATTACACAAAAGCACTCCGTCCACAAGTCATCATCATAAATGTAACACCAAAGATCATAATTATCATCATAAATGTAACCAAAGTTCTTCTAATCAAAGAGGATCCCAAGGCCGCTCTTAACCGTGAGCACGACTGATATACCAATTTCTAACACTTTGCAGAGGTCGCACACTTTACCCACAAGTCATGATTCCCATTCTGTCCGGGTTCTAGCTTCCCCATTGATCACTACCAAGGTGACCTAGCAGGGTCTCACTACGTAGCCTTTACAAAGATTCCCCAGAGGTCATAGTCGCCCGTTAGGTTTCTCTAGTTTGATAAACAAAATACCTCTCCCCAAAGGAAGGGTGACTAACAAAATCAAATCAAGAACCTCTGCAACCAACCTCGGTAGAGCAAGTACTGTGCCCGGACCCCATTGATGGCCCTACAGCGAAGCCAACTACTCCTCTGGTTCCCCTAATTAATTAGCTAAGGGTGTCCCATTCCACCCTCATGGTTGCACTGTTATCGCGGGTTGTCACTCCCTAAACAGGTCCTAACGGAGAGGTACTCAGGAAACAGCTTGAGTCCCCTAAAGTATCACAAGAACATCATCGAGATAACATCATCGTATCATAATATTCACATCATGTTCATTGATTAAAGTAAAGCGATAGCATAGTGCTAACCATGATAACCCAAAAAGGTAAACAAGTATAAGTAAATACCGACTAGTCAATCCTTAGATTTCAATAATGTAATGCGGGACAGTGAGTCAGGAAGATCTTTGGCAACACACTCAGGAACCATGAGTTGCTCGTTGTCTAAATAAAGCGATCATACATTCAATTCATTTGGAAAGTACAAATGAACAGCACACCAAACTTGTACAATCAAGTATATACTAGTTTGACAAGACATTATGAACATAAAAGGGTAGTCCTAAATGCCAGGGTTTAATATAATTAGAGATCAATGATTATGGATCACATGGCTTAGTTGTGCTAATTTGGGTGGGACACAAAATTACAACACAAGTAACTTCATACACAACATTTTATCAACCTCACAATATTAAACATCTAATTATAGTTAAAGTTTCCCTTTTTATTTATTTTCTTAAATGGATAAATCAACACATACACTAACCTATAGTCTATGTATAAAATTAGAGTGTATAGAGTATGTATGGACATAATTTATTTGAACATAGAATATTCCTATGAACATTTTGCAATTTTAACCACTAAATTTGGAGTTCATATGAAAACGATATGAAATAAACAAGTTTTCAAGTTTAAAATATGAAATTAAGCCTAATTCTGTGATTATTTAAAAGGTCAGGGGTCTGCTTAAAAGAAACCAGGGGTCTACGTGCTAAAACTTAGGACGGCGGGTTGATACTCTAAAACCCGAGGGTCTCTTATGCAAAACTGCCACGTGAAGGGGTATCGGGTACTCTGAACCGCACGATCATGAGCAGACGGTCGAGACTAGGTCTCGCAGTCGAGCGCGCGGGCGCGGGCGCACGGCGAGCGCTGATAGCTGGGCTCAAGGTGTCAGTGACCCGTGGTAGGGCTGACAGGCTGGGCCCATGGCAGGGGCGCGGGTGAGGGGAGCGGGGCTGAGCAGCTGGATCTGCATCGGACGGTTGAGATTAGATTTGTTCTGATTAAATCCAAACTGCTTGATCTCGGATGGATGCCCGAGATCCAAAAGCCAGCGACCGGTCATGGGTGCGGTGGCGCTGCTCGACCTCACGGCAAGGTCTCGCTGGAGACAAGGGGGATGGCCACGGTGGGGCTCTAGGGGCTTGGGGAAGGCTTAGACGCGTTCAAGGCGACATGGCGAACTCGACCGTCAGCACCACGCTGGCGCGGGGGCACCATAGAGCGCGGAACACAACGAGGCGGGCTAACGGCGGCGCGGATCAACTCCGGTGAGGAATTGCGCGGGCACTAGGGCAGTAACGAACGAATTAAGTGCATAGGGAGGTTGCTTACCACGAGTGTGAACCCAGGAGTGCCTAGAGGACAGCGGGGAGGCGGTGAAGTCTCGGGTCGACGGTGGTGTACTCCGGCTGCACGGGAAAACACCCCAGTGAGCATAGACCGGACAAACTAGAGGGGAAGAAGGTGAACCAAGGGGTGTCCTGAGTTGCTAACGGCGAGGCAGAACTCACCAGGGCAATGGACGCGATGGGGACTCAACGACGGTCGTGGAACGACGACAGCCTTCGGTGAGCAGCGGCGGAGGTGTATGGTTGCGCGCGCAGGGCGAGAGAGGGGGTGAAAGAGCTCGACTGAGGGTGCAAGTGAGCAGGGGGAAGTGGGCGAGCGGGGCGCGGGGCTCTAAAGGGGCGAGGGCGTGCGGAGGTGGCCGGAGAACACGTGGATGTGGGCGCATCACGGCAGGGACGTGGGTGGGAGGTTAGGGACAGGCTGATGGGTGGGGTCCGTGGGACAGAGAGAGCGAGCGCGTGCGAAGAGAAATGGCACCGATAGGACTGGCCCACCGAGCAGCGGGAGGGAGAGAGGGGAGAGAGCGCGTGGGCGGAACAGGCTGACAGGCAGGGGTCGCCTGTCAGCACTGGCGGGCGCTCGGGCACGGGCGCACGCGCGGATTGGGCCGGCTTGGGCTAACTGGGCCGAATTGGGTTTTTCCATTTTCAGTGAATTTCTAATGCCTTTTCTATTTATTTTCTCTAGGGTTTTCAATTCAAATTCAAACCAAGTTTCAACTTCAAACTAAATCAAACATGTGCAACAATTCAAAGAGTATTTGGAGCTTAGCATGATGCAACATTTCATGACTCATATTGTTTGGACAAAATAAAATAATTAATCCCTCACCAATAAAGCTAAATCTACCCAAAAGAAAAAGAGAGAGAAACTAGAGAGAGAGAGAAGAGTAACACGTGAATTTGGTTGATAATTAGAAAGAAATTTTATACCCCCAAATTCAGGGTGTTACAACGGTCGGATCCAATGGTCGACTGACGTGGCAGGCACCCGACAGTGAACAGTGCCCTGTCCGGTGCACCCGTCGACACAAAGTTGCTGCTTTCTGTCCAACGGCTAGAAGTATGGGGGAGGCTATAAATACCCCCAACCGGCCATTTGGAGATATGGGAGCCCGGGAAACATACCAAGGCATATAGTGGAAGACTCCCAAGTGCAGCAACACTTTGTAGACTCATTGCAAATCATTTTGCTCTCCCTCTTTTGTGTATTTCTCTCTAAGTTGTGTAGAGGCACAGTTATAAGCCTTTAGAGAGAGGGGAAGTGCTGCTGAGAGTAAGATCAAGATCTTGAGCACTGTTACTCTATCGGAGTGCTGTCAAGAAGGCTGTAAGCAGTTGCAGCAACGTTGTAACAACCATCAACATATTGGAAGGCTCTATCTGTCACATTTATAGATTTGAGCACATCGGAGGATGGAGTAAGATACTCTAAACCAAGGTGTGGCTAACTCCAATGAGGACTATGCAAGCATTTCAGGCTTGGTCGAACCTCGGCATAAATCCTTGTGCCCTGCATGCTCTGTTCTTTGACTCTTGTCTTGTCTCTATTTTTGTTCTTCGTCTCCTGCTTTAGTATGGTGTGCACTTCATATACTCTTATCTATGGTATAAGTTACTTGTGAAGTACAGGACTCTTTGAGACAGGAACTTCATTTCCGTTGCCACCTACTCAAAGCAATCTTCATTCAGCTGTGGTCCAGTCTTTAAGTAGAGTAAGGTTTTAAGTTTTACAGTGATAATTATTATTCGCCTATTCACCCCCCTCTAGGCGACATCCAGATCCTGTTCCCGAACTTAGGGAACTTTCAATTGGTATCAGAGGTAGGCCTTTCCAGTGTGGGCTTAGCCGTCTGAAGATGACGTTGTCGTCACAAGAGGTAACTCTAGAACTTCTATTAGGCGATGGTTCTAATTATAAATCTTGGTCTATCTCTATTATGATGCTTTCATGCATATTGATCCTGATTTGAGACAGATTTTTAGTAGAAGTATTTTTCCCTCCGATATTAGTAAAAAAATCCTTCTAGGGTTGAACTAAGATGTTTATCTCTCGATCACCATGCTTGCAACATCTTAGTTAACTCTCTTTCTAGAGGTGCTTATTTTGCCATCATGAGTAGTGATAGTGATTTTATTTGTTGATGTTCATGATCTATGGACTAAAATTAAGTTGAAATTTTTTACGCCCATATGCACTGCTTCTGCTCCCTCTATTGCTGGTGGTACTAACTTGTCCAAGGGAGAAGAACAAGAACGATGCATACCAAATGATGAATCCACCTCACCAATAGGTTCATTTCCCACTAGTTATAAATGTCTTGTTGCTAACGATGATAGTGGAGACGAAAGTGACGATGAGGAGGAACATGATGATAGCAAGGATGAATCTACATCATCATAAGTTACATTTTCCTGTATTACTTCCACTAATAATAATGACAGGGAAAATGAGACCGACAATGTGGAAGAAGAGGAGATTTGCCGGTTCTACACCCATCTCAACAAAGAAGACAAAGTGCTCTTGATTAAACTGTTGAGGAGGAACAAGGCGAGATGCTTCTCAGGCTGGAGGAGACTCTCATCAAAACCAACGATAGCCTAGAGAAGATGACCAAAGAACATGAGGAACTAAGGTGCTCTCATGATGATTTGGTCCAACGGTATGATTCAGTTTTAATTGAGCAAAGAAATAATGATGATGCTTTATCTTGTGTTGTTCAACTTAAAATTGAAAATGCCATGCTTAAGAGGTAAGTAGAATTGCTAAATCATGATAAACTTGCTCTTAGTAAAAAATATGATATGTTGTCTTATTATCATGATAATCTTTTGGATAGACGTATCATGCTTGATGTTGCTCATGAAGTTGTAATTGCGACTTAAATTCATGTGAACCTCATTCTTGCACATGTGTGCATTTAGATGATATATCACCATGTGCTAACCCCTATTGCTCAAAAGAAAGCCAATTTTTGAATGAGCATCAAGCTGCAGGATCAAAAGAAAAGTTGCTCATAAATAAAGAAAGGAACAAGAAAGCAAAGCAACTAAGGAGAAGACACATTGCTCAACCTCCTCAAGATATCCACAGACGCGTGGTGAAGAAGCTTGAGACGGGAGAAACCGCAGAAAGTGTTAAACTCCATAAGAAGGATATTCCTAAGGCAATAAATGAAGCAATCAACATGAACAAGGAAAAAGGTAAAGATTCAATTAGTCATGTTGTTTGGAGTGATCATCTCTCTATGTCATCCAAGAGCAAAAAGGGAAGAGAAAAAGGAGATGTTTCAAGTGCAAGGAATTAGGCCACTTCATTGCTTCTTGTCCACACAAAGAAAAGGATGAAGGGATGAGGAGATGTTTTGGATGCAATGGTAAGGACCATATGATCACTTCATGTCCGCTCATGAAGAATCAAAGATGTGCACCCTCCAAGATGACCCTCACTAAGACAAAAGACGAACATCAAGCGTCATGTCAGGTTGAGCGGTGCTTCTTCTACATCTGTGGTGAGCAAGGTCATCTACGTAAGGTATGTAAGAACGGTAAGGTTCCTAAGAAAGTAAATTTATCTCAATCTTATTCGCTTAGGAGACCCAAATCATACACTTATGCTAGATCAATAATGAGATCACCTAGATCCAGCACAAAAGCTATTTGGGTACCCATGGCACTACTAAATGATCTCTATGGACCCATCCCGAGATGGGTACCAAATTGTGCCACCTAGACCATGCAGGTGCCTCGAGATGGACTGGACACCTTGGGAGAGCTTAAGATGGTTAATTCAACTCTATGCTTAAGCTGTCGATTTTATTGTCTATTTATTGACCCAAGGTTGAATTATTGTGCAATACTAATCCCATGTTCATCTCGAGTTAAATAAGTTGTAGAAGTCCTTAATCAATATTTGTGAATCAAGCAAAGGACATTGATGAGAATCTGCATCTTGCTCTCCAAAGGATGGTAATCTTAAAGAAGGAAGTACATAAGCAAAAAGAAGCCATGAATTGGTAACAACAGGTGATCCCACTTCATACTACCTAGAAGAATGGATCTCATTGTATTCAGGTAAAAGTCAAAGGTATGGAGAATGGAACTAAAATTCATTAAATACCTTAAGTTTCGTTAATTGTGATCATAGTTGTGCTCTTGCCTTTAAATTGGTAGTATCTTGGCTTAGGTGCTTTATGCTTTCATATGTTAACCCCCTTAAATTGGTGTACCAAAAAGAAAATCTCTTTGTCATCATGGTGCGCTTATATATTGGTTTTTATATGAATGACCTTATCGTTTTTCAATTGGTATATGTGTTGCAATGATCATCATGTGTGAAGCGTGCCTAGGTTGCTTTTAAAATGTTATATAACTTGAGGCATGCATTGTTTCCACTAGGCATAAGTTGTATTATGTCATCTATTCAATTGGTATCTTTTTGTGAAGCAATTGATATATTATGCCTAGACCAAGGTATTTTGTGATCCCCTCTAGTTCTGAGGGATGCTAGAATGTGCAAGGTGCAAGTCATTCAAAGACTTGATGCACAACTTTAGGGGGAGCACACATAACTTGTGTCTTTTGAGACTAACTGTTTCTTGAGTGATCCTATATAGTCTCAAGGTGAAAAAAGGAAGATGAGCGAGAAATGGAGCGATCAGGACTTGGGTACCTCCACAAGTCGAGTAATTGGTATCTAAATTTCCTTGGTAGCATGCTCCAATTGGTATCCTTTGGATCAGGCACAAGTGTGAAGGAGCTCCCTGTAGATAAAGCTTTCATGGTGGACATCTTAAATTAATGCAAAGGGAACTTCGCCAAACTAGATGGAAAGGACACCATCCCATGGTAAAGGTACAAAAGGAGGTATTGACTTTCTTACATTAAGTATTTGTACCTTGATTTCCCTCCGATACTGGTACTACATATGTTCAATATGTAAGGGGGAGTAATGTTAGTGTGTTGCATTTTCCCTGCTTAATACTCTGTTGTCCCTTAACATCATCCTATGTTCTTGCTTGAATATGGTTTTGGTGTTTGATGTCAAAGTGGGAGAATTTGTGCATTAAAGCTTACCTCGACCTGAAAGGAAGCTTCTCTTCAGGGTGAAGATATCTTCAGGGTGAAGATCAATTTTTTGTGTGCTAAAGGACTCAAAGGGATTTCCTTGAGTTCTTGTGATCTTAAGGGGAAGAATGTGTTAGTTGATTATAATGCTTATCATATGCTTCTTGTTGTATTATATGGTGATAATGCATAATAAGTGCTTCTGTTGATATGAATCAATTGGTATCTATTGTGTTTGTTGTTTATCTTGTGATAGATATCCATGTGGTTCTGGTGCTTTAATTTGGTACCTTAATGGTGAATAGTGGTAGGTTGATATTCCTGTGGTATATCCATTTAATTGGTGTTTAACTCTGATTCTGTGTATTTGTATGTCATACACATCACGGTTTGATTCTTGACACAATGCATCCCACGGGTGCTAAGGTTAAGATTTTAATGTAAGCACATATTTAGGGGGAGTGTTCTATAACTTAGAATTCAAAAAGTCGTGCTTTAAATCTTATTCTTGTGTAAGCTTTAATTTTGTTGCCATCAATCACCAAAAAGGGGGAGATTGAAAACACTCTTACGGGTTTTGGTGGTTTGGATGACAACCCAATTAAAGGACTAACAGGTGTGCTAAGTGTTGAACAGGTGCTTAATGCAAAGCTAACAGGGTTCAACACAAGTGAACAAGTATGATGGTCCAAAGACTGGAATATCTATAGATAATGGACATCACAAGTAAATGGACATTGCTTAAGTGAGACTCGATATGCGTAACTCGGAGACAACTGATCATGCCAAGGATGGAGGCAAGAAGAGCTTCGAGTACCGAGTGCACGGGAGAAGGTCAAAGAGGCCGAGGAACCCAAAGCTAGGATTGAAGAAGAAGACTTGCAAAGTCAAGGTTGATCAAGTTAAGAAGAGTTATGGAGCATCAAGGATCACTACATAAGGACATGACTTACAACCAATGATGTAACATCTACAATTATGTGAAGTCATAAGGCTCAAGATCGAGCTCGAGAAGTGAACAAGGTCGCTAGAAGGAGTAGTCCAAAAGAGCTTAGTTTACTTTGACCTTTAGTTTGGGTTGTTCCTATGTTTGGATATGTTCTATGTGATATTTGTAAGGTGTTGGAGTTTATGTATATTAATCTAGATCAAGTCAAATTGACTTGATGGTTTTGAAGCTCTGTCTAAAGTAGATCAAAAATCCTGGAGTAAAGAGGTATGATCCCAAGACTTATGGCCTGTTTGGTTCAGTTTTTTTCCGACCAGCTTTTCTGAAAATCTAGCTGTGGGGAGAATCTGGCTGTGAGGAGAATCTGAGTATGATTACGATTACGTGTGGAGGAAGATAAAGTTGTTCATAGGGCTTAAGATCTAGAAAGTGACGGATTCCTACTATTACAACGACTCAACCGATTATGTGTTTATGTTGATTTTGGATGGTTTTTGCCTCAACGAATTTTACAGAAGCTGGCTGAAAAGCTGAGTGTTTGGCAGTCCGCAGCAGCTTTTGGTGGCTAGAAGCTGCCAGAAGCCGAAACAAACAGGCCCAGTCAATTGTTTTAGTGGCTAACTATGTGTGTCTAAGTGCTAGGGATCATCCCAAAAGAAGACAAATTGGAGTAAAGAAGTTGCACCAGTCTGGGAGCACGAGACTGTTCGGTGTGCACCGGACAGTGTCCGGTGCCCAGGCTGGCCCTCGGTGAACAGGCCGCTCTCGGGAAGGAGTTGGGGGCGCTGCGGCTATAAATCACCGGACTGTCCGGTGTGCCTGCCGCACGCCTAACCAACGGTCGGCCGCACAATCAGCGTCGGCCACGTCAGCCAAGCCAACGGTCATCAAGTCGCACCGGATTGTCCGGTGCGCCAATGGACTGTTCGGTGTGCCAAGTGGCCGAAGGGTGGAAACGGTTGGATCCAACGGTCGACTGACGTGGCAGGCACCAGACAGTGAACAGTGCCCTCCCCGGTGTGCACCAGACTATCCGGTGCGCCCGTCAATAGAAAGTTGTTGTTTTCTGTCCAATGGCTAGAAGTGTGGGGGAGGCTATAAATACCCCCCCCCCCAAACCGGCTATTAGGAGGTATGGGAGCCCAAGAAACATACCAAGGCATATAGTGGAAGACTCCCAAGTGTAGCAACACTTTGTAGACTCATCGCAAATCATTTTGCTCTCCCTTTTTTGTGTATTTCTCTCTAAGTTGTGTAGAGGCACAGTTATAAGCCTTTAGAGAGAGGGGAAGTGCTGCTGAGAGCAAGATCAAGATCTTGAGCACTGTTACTCTATCGGAGTGCTGTCAAGAAGGTTGTAAGCAGCCGCGACAACATTGTAACAACCATCAACATATTGGAAGGCTCTATCTGTCACATTGGTAGATTTGAGGACATCTGAGGATGGAGTAAGATACTCCAAGCCAAGGTGTGGCTAACTCCAACGAGGACTAGGCAAGCATTTTAGGCTTGGTCGAACCTTGGTATAAATCCTTGTGTCCTGCGTGCTATGTGCTGTGACTCTTGTCTTGTCTCTATTTCTATTCTTTGTCTCTTGCTTTAGTATGGTGTGCACTTCATATACTCTTATTTGTGGTATAAGTTACTTGTGAAGTGCAGGACTCTTTGAGATAGGAACTTCATTTCCGCTGCCACCTACTCGAAGCAATCTTCATTCCGCTGTGGTCGAGTCTTTGAGTAGAGCAAGGTTTTAAGTTTTACAGTGATAATTATTATTCGCCTATTCACCCCCCCCTCTAGGCGACATCCAGATCATGTTCCTGGGCATAGGGAACTTTCAGTAACCTCCCCCTGAAAGTGTGCATACAAGTTTTGAACACTTGTAGGAAGCATGCACTTTGATTTTGATATTAAGAGGGGCAAATTTATCTATAATCTGAGCTTTGGCACTTATAGGTCAAAATGACACCCCTTGGAGAATACCACTAGTAGGATATAAACTTTGAAGCATTAGTGTCATTTACTTAGGAATGTTAAATAAGCTATCTGTCGTGCTTAACTAAACATTTTAAACCATGTAGGTTTGCTCAAGAATATGATTTGAAAATGAACATTCCTACCATATGATCGACCTAGTATGCATATAACTCTAATCAAAAGTAAATGCCACATGTAAAACTAGGCATGCAAGATAAAAACTAGATACAAGAAAATAGATGCACATATCTAAAAATAAAAAAATGCAATAATTCTAGTTACCTTAGTCATGGGTGAGGAATTTTGGGTCCAAAGTATTCACTAACCCACTTGGCAAGAGACTTAATCCAATATGATGCATCTCATGATATACATCCCAATTTTGCCAAGTCTCCAAATTCCCCAAGGTCCTTCGGACTTCTCACTTCCCTCTTGGGATCCAAACCTTCTTGGTGCTTTTCATGGTTTAGATAATCTCCTTTGGCACCTAGATGCATTTGGTCCCCTTTCCTTTGTTGGCTTGCTTGTTGGCCTTGATTGCTATCACCTTTCCATTCTTTTTCTTTTTGATCAAATATGGTGTAGCGGCCTTTTTGTCCACCTTATTGATGTAGGTGTTAGAGATTTTGCTTGTTGACGTTTGCTTAAGCTTTTGCTTTTGCTTATCCCTGGTCTTTACCTTGCATTGGTAAGCCTATAAATCACAGTTTCTCCCTCCACAAGCTTGTTCACTCCTGCAGTGGTGTTATCCTAAGAAGGTTGCATTTGTTTGGCTTTGCATTTCTTGTCATACAGAGCCTTGCTTAGGTGAACCACCTCTTGCCTTAATTGCTCATTCTCCATCATAATCTCATCTGAACATGTTTATATAACAACATTCTTAATAATAACTTGATTGCAGGGATTAGAATCATCAATTAAATCACAGCAAGAAGTAGAAGTATCTTTCTTAATAATTTCAGGAATTTTAACTAAAGATGCTACTAGTGTGCTACTGATGCTCTCTAGTTTACTAGTTAGCTCATTATTATGTATGCTAAGAATTTCTATTTTCTCTAGCAAGTTTTTAATAGCTTCTTGAGAACTAGCTAATTTTTCCTTAAGTTTTCCATTATTTTTGATAAGGCTATCATCGGTAGTTGAGGATGGAGCATTATACTCTAATTGGTCAATTTTAGTTGTTATCTCACAATTCAAATTTGCAAATGTTTCAAATTTTTAGCAAACATTTATAATCATTTTGAGAGCTAATCAACTTATTTTTAAAAGTTTTAAGTTGAGCCTTTTGTTTAGTGCAAACATCCTCAAAAAACTTAATGGCATGCGCAAGTTCATCTACGGAGGGCTTTCCCTCATCATCACATTCATCATCACTATCATCCCTAAAGGATGGGATACTTGTTTTAACTCTTGCCATAAAGCATTTGTGTGATGACCGTGAAGAGCGTGATGAAGAGTGGTGGTTATGGGTCCTTGGAGGATCATCTTCACTTGAAGACTCATCCCAAGTCTTGACACCTGTGAGTGTCTTGCCTTTGCTTCTCCTATTTGTGGGTTTGCCCATATTTGGACAGTTGTCCCAGAAGTGGCCCTTCTCCCCACACGCGAAGCATTCTCTCTTTCTTTACTTTTTCCTATCAATGTTAAAAAGAAGATCCTTGACCTATAGAGGCCCACCCAATAGATTAATCTTATGAATCATCCCCATTACCTTTTCGACGTGTCAGACGGTTTCTTCGTCCTCAGAGGATGATGTTGAGGGTTGATCATCTTCATCATCTTCTTCTTCTTTTTCTTCCTCCTCCTCTTCTTCACTTGAGCTTGGAGTCTTCTTCTTGCCTTTCATCTTTTTGTGTTCATCACATGCAAAAGCATTTGGCTTTGAAGAAGTTGGCTCCTCTTGTTGACCCATTTTTCGCAACATCTCAAAAGCTACATTTTTTCAATCACAATCGTTGGGGTCATTTGGCTCAAGTCTTCAAGGTTGTGAAGGATGGTGATGATGCTCCCATATCTTGGTTGTGGTAGTAGGGACATGGTCTTCCTCACAATTTCTGCATCACCTAGCTTATTAATTCTAATAGAGTTTAGCTCATTAATCACAAGATTTAAGAGGGTATACATGTCTCTAACAAGCTCATTTTCTTTCATAGCAAAAGAATTATACTCATTTAAAACTAGGCAATGTTTATGCTCACGGACATTGGATGTGCCGTCATGGAGCTCATGCAATTCTACCCAAATCTCATTAGCAATTTTCAAGGTAAATACTTGATTAAAAATTTCCATGCTAAGAGATTCATAGAAGCAATTTTTGGCTCTACCATTCAAATGAATTTTTTTCGTCACTCGTGGTGAGCTTCTCGGGATTCTTAGGTGGTTTCATCCCGTCATGAGTTACTCTCCAAACACCTAGATCAACCGCTTCTAGGTAACAGACCATTTTAGCACTGTAATATGGGAAGTTAGTGTCGTCGAAGTGTGGTGGCCTATGGGTCTCCATCCCCTTCCTCTAAAAAGTGTCAGCTCGATTAGCGGTGAAGCTAAAAGGTTTCAAATGAGCCAAACCTGGCTCTGATACCACTTGTAGGAAACGGTGACACCTAAGAGGGGGTGAATTAGGACTTCTAAAAACTATCTCTAAACTAGGTCACAATTAGATCTCTAGAACAAAATCTATGCAAATAAACAATCTAGAATGTGTAAACTAGGTTTTGTCTAAGTGTTGCTATCTCTATCGCAAAACCTAAGTTTCAATCCTAAATATTCTATTCTAAATAGATAGGAGAGATTGAAACTTAAGTACTTAATGTAAATGCGGAAGGTAAAGAGAAAGGGTAGAGATGCAAACTACTGTGGATGACACCAGTATTTTTACTAAGGTATCCGAAACCACACAATGTTTCGAATAATCCTCGTTGGTGCCGCTATGCAAAGGGTAGCCCACGCGAGGGCCAAGCACCTTGGTCGAGTAACTCCATAGAGAGCCGCGGGCATTCTCCACGTGCAACTGGTGCTCTGCTTCTGGCTCCTCTCGGACGCTCCCCACCGTCTCCACTATCGAGCTACTGGCCGAAACATCGTGGGCCTCGTTTCCTCCGTTACACGGTGGTGGCCGTGACACAAACTCAGTTGTCATGGTCTCGCAAGATTCTTGTCTCACTCAGTACAATTACAATGACTCACGCAAGAGCCGAGGGGTTATATGGGTTTTTTCAAAACTCACTCAACTAACTAGAATCACCTAGAGCAAGCGCATAAGCGATCTAACTCTGTATCGGTCTCGAGGACAGCCTCCCTATTTCAATCTCTACTTTGAAACTCCTTATTTCAAACTCTACTTTGGAAATAGTAGAATGTTAAGAGAAAGGTCTCAGATCATCCCTAGATCTCCTAATCCACATTCGGTTTTTGAGATCACAAAAAGGTCTCGAATTAATGTGATTGAACTCAGTTTTATTTATCCTCGTTCATCACCCGACAACTGAAAGCGATTATATCAAGGAAAAGAAATAGACAGAGTTTAGGTCTCTCAGGCTAGGGTTGACCTAACCCTAAATTCTAGGGTTTTAGGCCACAGTGAGACTTGGTCGCGGCCACAGTGAGGCTTGGTCTTGGCCATCCCACGAAAACAGTACATGGAGTCAGATAGGTGGTTTCAAAGTACAATATTAAGAGAACATATATAGTGCACATGGAAGTTTAGTGCACATAGTACACATATTAAATCATCATCACTCATCTTAAATCTAACGTCTCTAGTTGTTTGGTATATTTTGTTAAGGACGCCCTATCTAATAGTGTGGGGTGTATGGTGGAAAGTGTTAACTATTGTCGGGGACCATAATTAGGGGTACCCTCAAGACGCCTAATTCTCAGCTGGTAACCCCCATCAGCATAAAGCTGCAAAGGCCTGATGGGTTTGATCAAGTCAGGGATCAGTCCATACGAGTGACTCGATCATGCCACGCCCGAGCCTAGCCTCGGGCGAGGGCAGCCGACCCTAAGATGACTCTGTCTCGCCTGAGGTCTCCTCTTTCACGGCAGACGCATCACCGGCTCGCCCGAGGCCCCGCCTTCGATAAGAAGTAACCCTGACTAAATCACCGCGCCAACCGACCAAATCACCGGGGCGTTTAACGCAAAAGGTAAGACCGACGGGCGACCAAACTCCGCTCCGCTCGACCCAGGGCTCGGACTCGGGCTAAGGCCCCGGAAGACGGCGAACTCCGCTCCGCCCGACCTAGGGCTCGGACTCGGGCTAAGGCCCCGGAAGACGGCGAACTCCGCTCCGCCCGACCCAGGGCTCGGACTCGGGCTAAGGCCCCGGAAGACGGCGAACTCCGCTCCGCCCGACCCAGGGCTCGAACTCGGGCTAAGGCCCCGGAAGACGGCGAACTCCACTCCGCCCGACCCAGGGCTCGGACTCGGGCTAAGGCCCCGGAAGACGGCGAACTCCGCTCCGCCCGACCCAGGGCTCGGACTCGGGCTAAGGCCCCGGAAGACGGCGTACTCCGCCTCGCCCGACCCAGGGCTCGGACTCCGCCTCGGCCTCTGCCGAACGACCTCCGCCTCGCCCGACCCAGGAGTTCGGGCTCGGCCTCTGTCTTGCAGGACGGACTCGACCCCGACTTCGGAGGAGCCTCCACGACGCCCGACCTAGGACACAAGACCGCCACGTCAACAGGAAGCGTCATCATCACCCTGCCCTGAGCCGACTTGGGTCACAGAGAACAAGACCGGCGTCCCATCTGGCCAGCTCCGCCAGATAGGCAATGATGGCGCCTCACTAGACCATGACGACGGCGGCTCCCAGCTCCCTTACGAGAGCAGGAGGACGTCAGCAAGGGCCCAGCCACTCCGACAGCTGTCCCTCCGTCCGGCTCCGTTACTCCTCCAACAGCCACGACGCCACACCAACAGGGTGCCAAGATCTCTCCGGCTGCCACCTTGGCATGTACTTAGGGCGCTAGCTCTCCCTCGCTAGACACATAGCACCTTGCTACACCCCCATTTTGTACACCTGGATCCTCTCCTTACGACTATAAAAGGAAGGACCAGGGCCTTCTTAGAGAAGGTTGGCCTCGCGGGGACGAAGGGCAGGGGCAGGCGCTCTCTCGGGGCCGCTCGCTCCCCTCACCTCGCGTGGACGCTTGTAACCCCCTACTGCAAGCGCACCCGACCTGGGCGCAGGACGAACATGAAGGCCGCGGGAATTCTCCGACTCCCTCGTCGCCACCCGGCTCCGGCCACCGACCTCACGCTCTACTCCCCCCTTCGCGCTCGCCCACGCGCTCGACCCATCTGGGCTGGGGCACGTGGCACTCTCACTCGTCGGCTCGGGGCCCCCCCGGTCTCGGAACGCCGACAGTTGGCGCGCCAGGTAGAGGCCTGCTGCGTGTTGACGAGTAGATTCCCGTCAAGCTCCAGATGGGCAGTCTCCAACGACCTCTTCAACCTGGATCGGTGCTCCGTTTCGGGAGTCTCGAGTTCATGTCTCTCGACAGCGGCTACGACATGATACTCCTTCCACCGCCGCGCGACAGCGACAATGGTGGCAGACAGCCCGCTCGCCGGCGGCGGAATCGACGACGTCTTTCCCGCGTGGGGGAAGGACAACTTTCGAGCTCGCCCCATCCTCTCCCTCGCCATCGGAGGAGAAGGAGGCGGGGCAACCAGGGCCGAGCGGGAGGCCGCGCTCCGACGGCTGTCGAGCAAATCGACATCCCCGGCGCCCCGACGGAGGACACGCCAAGCGTCGCCCTCGCGTTCGAGGCAAAGGCGAGCGCCATCCCCCCGCAGCACGTCGACCCCGAGCAGGCGGACGACGCCAACACGCTCGCGAAGGGCCTGCAGGACGTCGCCCTCATACCCAGGACGACGGCGCGATCAGCCCCCGACGTGACTTCATCGCTCCTCGTCGACAAAAAGGTACCGACTGCTACCCATCTTTCGTCATTTCGACTCGGCCTCAACCCGCCTGGCGACCTCGCTTTGGCGGGCGCTCACGTTGAGGCGAGTGCAACCTCTCTGGGGTTTCGTGTGCGGTCGCCTTGGGACCGATTGACGGGTGTCTCGACCTACGGACCCTCTGGGTCCGAGGAAGATGACGACCCCAGCATCTGCTGGGATTTCTCCGGATCTGGCAACCCTAGTGCCATGCGGGACTTCATGACCGCATGTGACTACTGCCTCTCCGACTGTTCCGACGGCAGCCGCAGCCTTGGCGACAAGGACTGCGGCCCGAGCCGCGAATGTTTTCACATCGAGCTAGGGGATCCCTCCGGAGGCGGCTGTCTCGGCATGCCGGAGGATGGTGATCCCCCTAGGCCAGCGCCTCGCGCCGACATCCCGCGGTCGCTAGCTGTGGTCCCCGTTCCGGCGGGGGGTTACGACCCACAGCTCGAGCAAGTCCGCGGGACGCAGGCCGGGCTCGATGAGGGAGCAGGAGCGCTCGAGGCGATCCGCTAGAACATCGGGCAGGTATGGGCGAGCCAGCCCCCGGCCGGAGAAATACGTCACCTGCCCCAAGGTCTCCAGCACCGCATCGCCAACGATGCCAGGGACAGACCGCCACCCGCATCCGGCGGAACCGGTCAGGACCTGGCCGCTGCAGCGATGCTCCTCCGCGCGATGCCGGAGTCATCAACCACCGAGGGTCGGCGAATCCAGGGAGAACTCAGGCATCTCCTGGAAGGCGCTGCGGCCCGGCGGGCCGAGAGCTCTGCCTCCCGAAGGCAGGGATACCCCTCGGAACCTCGTGCCGCGACTTCCCGACTCACGCGGGAAGCCTCGGTCTACACCGGGCGCACGCGCAACACCGCGCCTGCGGCCCCGGGCCACCTCGGCGACGAGCACCCTCATCGCGACCGTCGGGCACGCCTCGACGAAAGGGTACGCCAAGGCTATCACCCCAGGCGTGGGGGACGCTATGACAGCGGGGAGGATCGGAGTCCCTCGCCCGAACCACCCGGTCCGCAGGTCTTCAGCCGAGCCATTCGGCGGGCGCCGTTTCCGCCCCGATTCCGACCCCCGACTACTATCACGAAGTACTCGGGGGAAACAAGACCGGAATTGTGGCTCGCGGACTACCGCCTGGCCTGTCAACTGGGTGGGACGGACGATGACAACCTCATCATCCGAAACCTCCCCCTGTTCCTCTCCGACACTGCTCGTGCTTGGTTGGAGCACCTGCCTCCGGGGCAGATTTCCAACTGGGAGGATCTGGTCCAGGCTTTCGCCGGCAACTTCCAGGGCACATACGTGCGCCCCGGGAATTCCTAGGATCTCCGAAGCTGTCGGCAACTGCCGGGAGAGTCTCTCCGGGACTACATCCGGCGGTTCTCGAAGCAGCGCACCGAGCTGCCCAACATCACCGACTCCGATGTCATCGGCGCGTTCCTCGCCGGCACCACCTGCCGTGACCTGGTGAGCAAGTTGGGTCGCAAGACCCCCACCAGGGCGAGCGAGCTGATGGACATCGCCACCAAGTTCGCCTCCGGCCAGGAGGCGGTAGAGGCCATCTTCCGAAAGGACAAGCAGCCCCAGGGCCGCCCGTCGGAAGATGCTCCCGAGGCGTCTGCTCCGCGCGGCGCCAAGAAGAAAGGCAGGAGGAAGTCGCAAGCGAAACGCGACGTTCTCGATGCAGACCTTGTCGCCGCTGCCGAGCACAAGAACCCTCGGAAGCCCCCCGGAGGTGCTAACCTCTTCGACAAGGCACTCAAGGAGACGTGCCCCTACCATCAGGGGCCTGTCAAGCACACCCTCGAGGAATGCGTCATGCTTCGGCGCCACTTCCACAGGGCCGGGCCACCCGCAGAGGGTGGCAGGGCTCACGACGACGGCAAGAAGGAAGATCGCCAAGCAGGAGAGTTCCCAGAGGTCCGCGACTGCTTCATGATCTACGGAGGGCATGCGGCGAATGCCTCGGCTCGGCATCGTAAGCAAGAGCGTCGGGAGGTCTGCTCGGTGAAGGTGGCGGCGCCAGTCTATCTAGACTGGTCCGACAAGCCCATCACCTTCGACCGGGACGACCACCCCGACCACGTGCCGAGCCCGGGGAAGTACCCGCTCGTCGTCGACCCCGTCATCGGCGACGTCAGGCTCACCAAGGTCTTGATGGATGGGGGCAGCTGCCTCAACATCATCTACGCCGAGACCCTCAGGCTCCTGCGCGTCGGTCTGTCATCCGTCCGAGCAGGCGCTGCGCCCTTCCATGGGATCATCCCCGGGAAGTGCGTCCAGCCCCTCGGGCAGATCGACCTTCCTGTCTGCTTCGGAACACCCTCCAACTTCCGAAGGGAGACCTTGACGTTCGAGGTGGTCGGGTTCCGAGGAACCTATCACGCAGTGTTGGGCAGGCCATGCTACGCGAAGTTCATGGCCGTCCCCAACTACACCTACCTGAAGCTCAAGATGCCGGGCCCCAATGGGGTCATCACCGTCGGCCCCACGTACAAGCACGCATTCGAATGCGATGTGGAGTGCGTGGAGTACGCCGAGGCCCTCGCCGAGTCCGAGGCCCTCATTGCCGACCTGGAAAGCCTCTCCCGAGAGGTGCCGGACGTGAAGCGACATGCCGGCAACTTCGAGCCAGCGGAGACAGTTAAGGCCGTCCCTCTCGACCCCAGTGGCGACACCTCCAAGCAGATCCGGATCGGTTCCGGGCTCGACCCCAAATAGGAAGCAGTGCTCGTCGACTTTCTCCGCGCAAACGTCGACGTCTTTGCGTGGAGTCCCTCGGACATGCCCGGCATACCGAGGGATGTCGCCGAGCACTCGCTGGATATTCGGGCCGGGGCCCGACCGGTCAGGCAGCCTCTGCGCCGATTCGACGAGGAAAGGTGCAGGGTGATAGGCGAGGAGATCCACAAGCTGATGGCAGCAGGGTTCATTAAAGAGGTATTCCACCCCGAGTGGCTTGCCAACCCTGTACTTGTGAGGAAAAAAGGGGGGAAATGGCGGATGTGTGTAGACTATACTGGTCTCAACAAAGCATGTCCGAAAGTCCCCTACCCTCTACCTCGCATCGATCAAATCGTGGACTCCACTGCAGGGTGCGAAACCCTGTCTTTCCTCGATGCCTACTCAGGGTATCATCAAATCAAGATGAAAGAGTCCGACCAGCTCGCGACTTCTTTCATCACGCCCTTCGGCATGTACTGTTATGTCACAATGCCGTTCGGTTTGAGGAACGCGGGTGCAACGTACCAGCGGTGCATGAACCATGTGTTCGGCGAACACATCGGTCGCACGGTCGAGGCCTACGTCGATGACATCGTAGTCAAGACGAGGAAAGCCTCCGACCTTCTCTCCGACCTCGAACTGACATTCCGGTGTCTCAAGGCGAAGTGCGTCAAGCTCAATCCCGAGAAGTGCGTCTTCGGTGTGCCCCGAGGCATGCTCTTGGGATTCATCGTCTCCGAGCGGGGCATCGAAGCCAACCCGGAGAAGATCGCAGCGATCACAAACATGGGGCCCATCAAGGACTTAAAAGGCGTACAGAGGGTCATGGGATGCCTCGCGGCCTTGAGCCGTTTCATCTCGCGCCTCGGCGAAAGAGGCCTGCCCCTGTACCGTCTCTTAAGGAAGGTCGAGTGCTTCACTTGGACTCCCGAGGCCGAGGAAGCCCTCGGGAACCTGAAGGCGCTCCTCACCCAGGCGCCCATCTTGGTACCCCCAGCTGATGGAGAAGCCCTCCTGGTCTACGTCGCCGCAACCACTCAGATGGTCAGCGCCGCGATCGTGGTCGAAAGGCAGGAAGAGGGGCATGCTTTGCCCATTCAGAGGCCAGTTTACTTCGTCAGCGAAGTGCTGTCCGAGACCAAGATCCGCTACCCACAAGTCCAGAAGCTGCTATATGCAGTGATCCTGACGAGGCGAAAGCTGCGACATTACTTCGAGTCTCATCCGGTGACTGTGGTGTCATCCTTCCCCCTGGGGGAGATCATCCAGTGCCGAGAAGCCTCAGGACGGATCGCAAAGTGGGCGGTGGAAATCATGGGCGAGGCAATCTCGTTCGCCCCTCGGAAGGCCATCAAGTCCCAGGTACTGGCGGATTTCGTAGCCGAATGGGTCGATACCCAGTTGCCAACGGCTCCGATCCAACCAGAGCTCTGGACCATGTTTTTCGACGGGTCGCTGATGAAGACGGGAGCCGGCGCGGGCCTGCTCTTCGTCTCGCCCCTCGGGAAACACCTGCGCTACGTGCTCCGCCTCCATTTCCCGGCGTCCAACAACGTGGCTGAGTACGAGGCCTTGATCAACGGATTGCGAATCGCCATCGAGCTAGGGGTCCGACGCCTCGATGCACGCGGCGACTCGCAGCTCGTCATCGACCAGGTCATGAAGAACTCCCTCTGCCGCGACCCGAAGATGGAGGCCTACTGTGAGGAGGTCCGACGCCTGGAAGACAAGTTCTACGGGCTCGAGCTTAACCGCATCGCCCGGCGTTACAACGAGACAGTGGATGAGCTGGCGAAGATAGCCTCGGGGCGAACAACGGTTCCCCCGGACGTCTTCTCCCGGGATCTGCACCAACCCTCCGTCAAGATAGGCGACGCGCCCGAGCCCGAGCCACCCTCGGCCTCGTCCGAGGTGACCTCGGCCCAGCCTGAGCCATCCTCGGCTCAACCCGAGGAACCCTCGGAGCCCGAGGGCGAAGCGCTGCGCATCGAGGAAGAGCAGAGCGGGGTCATGCCAGATCAAGATTGGCAAACCCCGTACCTGCAATATCTCCGCCGAGGGGAACTGCCCCTCGACCGAGCCGAGGCTCGGCGGGTAGCGCGACGCGCAAAGTCGTTCGTCTTGCTGGGCGATGAGAAGGAGCTCTACCACCGCAGCCCCTCGGGCATCCTCCAGCGATGCATCTCCATCGCCGAGGGTCAGGAACTCCTGCAGGAAATACACTCGGGGGCTTGCGGTCATCATGCAGCACCTCGAACCCTCGTCGGGAACGCTTTCCGCCAAGGCTTCTACTAGCCGACGGCGGTGGCTGACGCCACTAGAATTGTCCGCGCCTGCGAAGGGTGCCAATTCTATGCGAAGCAGACCCACCTGCCCGCTCAGGCTCTACAGACGATACCCATCACCTGTCCCTTCGCCGTGTGGGGTCTGGACCTCGTCGGCCCTCTGCGGAAGGCGCCCGGGGGCTACACGCACCTGCTGGTCGCCATCGACAAATTCTCCAAGTGGATCGAGGTCCGACCCCTGAACAGCATCAGGTCCGAGCAGGCGGTGGCGTTCTTCACCAACATCATCCATCGCTTCGGGGTCCCGAACTCCATCATCACCGACAATGGCACCCAGTTCACCGGCAAAAAATTCTTGGATTTTTGCGAGGATTACAACATCCGGGTAGACTGGGCTGCCGTAGCTCACCCCATGTCGAATGGGCAAGTGGAACGTGCCAATGGCATGATCCTACAAGGGCTCAAGCCTCGGATCTACAACGACCTCAATAAGTTCGGCAAGCGGTGGATGAAGGAACTCCCCTCGGTGGTCTGGAGCCTGAGGACGACGCCAAGCCGGGCCACGGGTTTCACGCCTTTCTTCCTGGTCTTCGGGGCCGAGGCCGTTCTGCCCACGGACCTGGAATACGGCTCCCCGAGGACGAGGGCCTACCACGAAGAAAGCAACCAAGCTAGCCGAGAAGACTCGCTGGACCAGCTGGACGAGGCTCGGGACAGGGCCTTACTACACTCGGCGCGGTACCAGCGGTCCCTGCGACGCTACCACGCCCGAGGGGTCCGACCCCGAGACCTCCAGGTGGGCGATCTGGTGCTTCGGCTTCGGCAAGACGCCCGAGGGAGACACAAGCTCACGCCCCCTGGGAGGGGCCGTTCATCATCGCCAAAGTTCTGAAGCCCGGAACGTACAAGCTGGCCAACAGTCAAGGCGAGGTCTACGGCAACGCTTGGAACATCCAACAGCTACGTCGCTTCTACCCTTAAGATGTTTCCAAGTTGTTCATATACCCCGCACCCACGCAAAGTTTAGTCAACAAGGAAGGGTCAGCCTCGCCTCGGCAAAGCCCGACCCTCCCTCGGGGGCTAAAAGGGGGGAAGCCCCCTCTGCGTCAAAATTTTCCTCGAACAAAAAATCTCTTTTACCAGAATATCTTTCGTGCTTTCTGACTACTTCGAAAAGTGGGTCCTGGAAACGACGGGGTACACGTAAGCAGTCAAGGCTGACCGAGCCGAGGGACTCCTACGCCTTCGGGATACGGATACCTCACTCATCACCTTCTGCGATAAGTAACTCGCGCTCGGATAAGGTGAATCCGCGGATCGAACGAGTCTTTACGAACGGAAGCTCTTCTGCCGAAGCGATTCTTCGAGCCTTCTCGACCGAGTCGGTGACAGGGCCTCATGGACGGGTGAAAGTACGCGTAAGCGGCAAGGCCGACCGAGCCGAGGTACTCCCACGCCTCCGGGATACGGATACCTCACTCATCACCTTCCGCGAGAAGCAACTCTTGCTCGCACTAACATCCCTGCTACCGACAAAAAGTCCAGATACTCGAAACAAGAGGAAAAGAGACGCAGCTTTATAACGAAGCAAGGGTGTGTGTTCTGGCCTCAACGGCCGCACAAGGCCCACGCTACAAGACGATTTGACCCTGCAGGCTCGGATCTTGACGCTGGAAGAAGGCGATGACACCCTCGGCGTCGACAGCACCTTCGGCAAGGCCCGACCTAGCCTCGGACGGCGACGCGGTCCGAGGGCCTCCGCTCCGAAGGACAACGTCATCACCACGCTCGAGCAATCTCTGCCAGGGACTTCTCCGAGAACCCGGCCCGAGCGGACGGCTCGGCCGGCCACCTCCGGGGCCTCGGCCGACCTCCTTCCGAGGGCGCCAGCTCGGTCCGAAGCCTCGGCTGATCAGCTCCGACGTCGATCCTGCCAACGGACAACCCGGCTAGGCTCCGGCCAACCAGGTTTTATTTCTCGAGCCAACTCCGCCTCTGCTCGTGCTGATATCGCTACCCCTGGCCTCGGCTCGTCGAAGAGCGGCCGAGGGGTCTCTTTAACTAAGCTAGAGGAGCCTCGGACAACAGGTCCGACCGAGCCGAGGGATTCCTACGCCTCCGGGATACGGATACCTCACTCGTCACCTTGACACGGGGCGACTCACGCTTGGTGAAGCGGTTCAGGCAAACAACAGGCGAGTCTTAGTGCTCAGAAATGAGGAAAAAACACGGCTTTGTGCCGAAGTTATATACATGTTCAGGCCCCGAAAGCCGAAATGAACAAAAAACCCGGCACTCGAAGTGCCATTACAAACGGAACTCCGGTTCCCCCCCCCCCGCAGGTACGAACAACCCCACTCGATAGGGGCGGGCCTGCGGGGCAGCGGAAAAAACTCTCACCCCCCGAGGACGAGAGCCAGCCATTCAGGCCGGAGACGGAGACCCAGGGCTACTGACGGAGTTGGCAATCTCATCAGTAGAGAAGCCACTTCCGTCCGCCGACGCCTCGGGACCCGCCACTTCCGACATGGCTGGAGGAAGTCTCCGTGAAGCTGGAGGATGCCGTTCATCCCCAGGCACACGGGGAAGAAGAGGGCAACCGACCCACACGGAGACAGCTCCCTGACTCGCCTCGTCCTCCCTCTTGGCCTGGTGATGAAAATCCTTGAGGCTGAGGGAGTGGCGGAGGCCGCATCCCGGCTCGCTTTCCCCCACCATGAAGCCGGAGGTCGCCCTCTTGGGTGACCGCCGGTGGAGGGGTGCAGCCGGGCTGCATGATGAAAATCCTTGAAGCCGAACGATGGCTGAAAGGTACCAACTCCCACGGAGTTGCGTTCCTCCAGCGATGGAGCGAAAAGACGGCGGTTCCCCCCCATCCGGGGGCTTGGAAGATGGAGAGACACAATGCATAGGGGAGGAAGGAGACATGGTCACCTTACGAAGGGGGTCGCCCTCCTTTTAAAGGCAACTTCCCCTGCTTGCACCCTCAACCGTCACGGGCTGAGTCTTCTCCAACACGCCTCCAAAGTCCTCCCCTGCGGCGCGGGGGCTGGGGCCCGCCTGTCATGCAGACCGGCTCCAAGCAGAAGAAGCCGAACCGCCGCGCACGACGCACGCAACCGCCCAGCGGTTGCAACTAACCCTCCACTTTTGCCCCGACCGGCGGGCAAAAGGGGCAGGCGGCCATGCAGGCGGCATGCAACCGCGCCAAGTGGACGCGCCTCTCCGACTCCTGACAGGCCAGCGCGACGGCTCAAGCCCACGCGTCGTGCAACTGGCGCGCCGGGTGCTACATGCGAACCGCTGTGCCACTCGCTCCACCACCGCACCTCTTCGATTGCGGAACCGATACCGCGATTCGAGGCGACCCAGCCCGCGACCCAGCAGCGCCAGCCTGGCGCAGCGGTCAAACGCGGTCAAAAATGGGCCGGCAGTAATGACGGTGGCAGGCGCGCGAGGGCAGCGGTCACGCCATCTGCCAGGCTCATGTCCCATCCGAAGGCAGCAAGAGAACCACCTCTCACGGCGTGAAGACGACGCGCCCGTGACCCGTACCTCGAACGGCTCGCGCACGCGCAACGGCAACCTCGCCAACTACTCACCCCGGCGCATTAACTCCGCGGCTCGACGGACAGCGCTACGGGCGGGAGAGGCTGGCGACGTTTCGCCTTCGCCAAAACGACCACACCAAAAAAGGTACGCCACGACGTTCAATTTCGCATCCTTTTTCCCTTTTCCTCTTTCTCTATCTCTTGCAACAGGGACCGAGAAGGGGGATAACCCCAAAGGGATCCTTCCCCGTGAAGGAACTAGGCTCCGAGCCTCCTTACTGATCAGGGGTTTGAAGGCTGGCCCCCCGAAGGGTTCAACAGCCGCCTCAGATCGCGTGGGCCCGACACCCACTACTGGTCAGGGGTTCGAAGGTCGGCCCCCGAAAGGTCCCACGACCGCCTCAGGCTACTCGGGCTCCGTGCCCCCTACTGATCAGGGGTTCGAAGGCTGGCCTCTCGAAGGGTTCACAGTCGCCTCAGACGCCGAGCGAGGGATGACCAGGGGTACGTTCGATACATAACCAAGGCTCGGGCTGCGCTCCCGAGGTACCCTAGGACATTTCCGAGACCAGCGGGAACGACTCTGTAACGGAATCCCATCGGAGGGAGGCAACGAGCCCTCGGACCCTGTCGCTAGGGGACCGGGTCCGGCAGATCACCCGCAGGTACTTTTGGGCGTGCCTCCGGGCCCCTAGCCGACCCCCAACGAACGGGGCACGGACGTCCACTCGGATTACCCGATCGCAGCTCACTGGAGACACCATGTTCGGTGCCCATCGAGGGTAACATGGCGCACTCCCCCCCTCCTCCTTGCGGAAAGGCGACGTAGGGGCGTATATAAAAAAGCCGAGTCTGTCCCTGATCGTCCTCTCGCTCCGTGCGGAGGCTCGGGGGCTGCTCTCGCAAACCCGGCTCCGGCCAAACCGTTGACAGCGTCAACATACCAGCCCGAGAACTTGGGCCCCGACAGTGCACCTGGGCTACGCCCTGCTCGCATGAGGGAACCGCCAGACCAGCCGAGGCATTACGCAAGGCATTAAGACCTCGAAGGAGTGAAACCACTCCTCCGAGGCCTCGGGGGCTACACCCGGCGGGTGCGCTCGCGCGCACCCACCGGAACAAAGTACCTCCGAGAAAGGCTGGTCCCCTTGCAAAAAAGTGCGACGCAAGCCTCCAAGCGAGTGTTAACACTCTCTTCGAGGCTCGGGGGCTACTGTCGGGGACCATAATTAGGGGTACCCTCAAGACGCCTAATTCTCAGCTGGTAACCCCCATCAGCATAAAGCTGCAAAGGCCTGATGGGTTTGATCAAGTCAGGGATCAGTCCATACGAGTGACTCGATCACGCCACGCCCGAGCCTAGCCTCGGGCGAGGGCAGCCGACCCTAAGATGACTCCGTCTCGCCTGAGGTCTCCTCTTTCACGGCAGACGCATCACCGGCTCGCCCGAGGCCCCGCCATCGATAAGAAGTAACCCTGACTAAATCACCGCGCCAACCGACCAAATCACCGGGGCGTTTAACGCAAAAGGTAAGACCGACGGGCGACCAAACTCCGCTCCGCTCAACCCAGGGCTCGGACTCGGGCTAAGGCCCCGGAAGACGGCGAACTCCGCTCCGCCCGACCCAGGGCTCGGACTCGGGCTAAGGCCCCGGAAGACGGTGAACTCCGCTCCGCCCGACCCAAGGCTCGGACTCGGGCTAAGGCCCCGGAAGACGACGAACTCCACTCCGCCCGACCCAGGGCTCGGACTCGGGCTAAGGCCCCGGAAGACGGCGAACTCCGCTCCGCTCGACCCAGGGCTCGGACTCGGGCTAAGGCCCCGGAAGACGGCGAACTCCGCTCCGCCCGACCCAGGGCTCGGACTCGGGCTAAGGCCCCGGAAGACGGCGTACTCCGCCTCGCCCGACCCAGGGCTCGGACTCCGCCTCGGCCTCTGCCGAACGACCTCCGCCTCGCCCGACCCAGGAGTTCGGGCTCGGCCTCTGTCTTGCAGGACGGACTCGACCCCGACTTCGGAGGAGCCTCCACGACGCCCGACCTAGGACACAAGACCGCCACGTCAACAGGAAGCGTCATCATCACCCTGCCCTGAGCCGACTTGGGTCACAGAGAACAAGACCGGCGTCCCATCTGGCCAGCTCCGCCAGATAGGCAATGATGGCGCCTCACTAGACCATGACGACGGCGGCTCCCAGCTCCCTAACAAGAGCAGGAGGACGTCAGCAAGGGCCCAGCCACTCCGACAGCTGTCCCTCCGTCCGGCTCCGTTACTCCTCCAACAGCCACGACGCCACACCAACAGGGTGCCAAGATCTCTCCGGCTGCCACCTTGGCATGTACTTAGGGCGCTAGCTCTCCCTCGCTAGACACGTAGCACCTTGCTACACCCCATTTTGTACACCTGGATCCTCTCCTTACGACTATAAAAGGAAGGACCAGGGCCTTCTTAGAGAAGGTTGGCCTCGCGGGGACGAAGGGCAGGGGCAGGCGCTCTCTCGGGGCCGCTCGCTCCCCTCACCTCGCGTGGACGCTTGTAACCCCCTACTGCAAGCGCACCCGACCTGGGCGCGGGACGAACACGAAGGCCGCGGGAATTCTCCGACTCCCTCGTCGCCACCCGGCTCCGGCCACCGACCTCACGCTCTACTCCCCCCTTCGCGCTCGCCCACGCGCTCGACCCATCTGGGCTGGGGCACGCGGCACTCTCACTCGTCGGCTCGGGGACCCCCCGGTCTCGGAACGCCGACAACTATAAATTAATATAATCACGTTAGATCAAAGATGGATAATGATGATTTAATATGTGCACTAAGCTTCCATGTACACCGGATATTTCCTTCAATATTAACTAGGTATGTGCCCGTGCATTGCCACGAGACGGGAGAGCGTGGAGAGTGGCGTCTAGGCTACAAATATAATTTTTTTTATTTCTAAACACTAAGATACGTGTGTTTTAGTGGTTAGACCTAAATTATTAGAGCAGATGGATGTGGGTTTGAATGCTCGTTCTACACTATTTTTTGTGGATGCTGGCATGCGGAGGGTGGTCACGTACTGTGGTATCGTATCATCAAGTCACAAGATCGATCGATCAGGGGAATTGTTGGGGACTTGTTCTCAAATGCTATGAATTAAGAACAAGGCAACACAAGATGTTAAAGGTTAATGCCCTTCGTCCTTCGAAGCATTATCTCCCTTAGGGTATAATGATCTTCGGACGAAGGTCACAAAGGATGTACCTTCGTCATCGCAGTATATGTTAATGAAAGAAGAAGCATACGAAATGTAAGAGACAACATGAATAATCATATGACATTATTAATATATTTTTATTATATTAATATAGATAAATAGAAATAATATTGAATTACATTTGTACCTTCGGCTTGATAAAGAGCAAAAGTCCAAGCGTGACGCAAGAGTGAATACAAGTCAGCGTGAACAGTACATACAGGGGTACTGTTCACCTATTTATAGGCATGGGACGCAGCCTAATCAAAATTACATTTATAACCTTGATAACTAGTTACAATCATGACACAAATTATCATGGGCTGATCAGTCTTTTCTTCTTTAAGTCGATGCAGCCCTTCGTCTCAACGCTTACCATTATGCCGAAGCTCCTCGGACAGCAGCTTCATGTGTACCTTCGCGCTGTGCTTGATTATACGCTGAACTTTTGAAGGTACTTCTTCTTAAAGGACCTTCGGCGACGAAGCAGGTCCCCAACAGTAGCCCCTTCACGGTGCTAGATCGTTTTTCATAAGGAGCTTGATCCATGAAAAATCTTCAAGGCTTTGGAATGCCGAAGGTCCGAAAAACACCTTCCCTGAGCTCATTGTCGAGAAACGATTAAGGTACTCCAGGCGCGAGGTGGCCCACCACACAGCGAGTAGTGGTCCACCGTTCAGCGGGTGCGGTTGACTGTTCGGCGGGTGCGGGCGTCTTGGCGATTCACCTTCCCACCTGCAGCACTATATAAACAGACGGATAGGTGTGAAGTTACCACAACATTCATTGCCATTGCACCGTTATGCTGTTGAAGAATTTGACCATAGTCGAAGCTTTTTCACCGCATTCTCGAGCGAACCGTCATTTTGAATTAGCTTCGTCAAAAGAGGGAGCTTCGTCAAAACTGTAAAAAACATCAGCTTCGTAAAAACTACAAAAAGATCCATTAGATGGCCAGAGTACGCTCGACTGCGAGGGTGACCCGTAAAGGAGAAGAGACTGAGGCTACCGAGATAGCTCCGATTTCCGAAGTCATGAGACAATCGGGGTTAGTTGTGATAGAGGGAGCAATTGAAGAAGGTGCACCTGCTGCCGAAACTAAACAAGCTAATGTTGAGGAAGAAAATGCTGATGAAGAAGAAGAAGATTATAGCATTCTAATCCCATCAAAACCTAGCCACTTGGATTTTGAAAAATCTACTATGTCCGAAACTGATATGCCCATGATGATAAAACTGGGCTACTTTGGAGAAGCTGAGAAGAAGCTTATTCGCTTTGCCGGGGAAGAAACCACTCCAACACCGAAGGATGACGAAGTAGTAGTTTTTAAAAGCTTTTTCAGAGCAGGATTACGGTTTCCGCTGAACGAGATAATTGGAGATGTTTTGGATAATTATGAAATCTATCTTCATCAGCTGACCCCTAACGCTATCGTTAGGCTCAGCATCTTCATCTGGGCCCTTCGAAGCCAAGGGATGGGCCCAAATGCTGAAGCTTTCTGCTGAGTGCATGAATTGCATTACCAAACAAAGGCTAGGGAAGACGGGCTGCATGAAAATTTTGGTTGTTACAACTTCACGTGTCGCAAGGATACGAAGGCTTTGGTCCTCAGTTATCGCACCAAGTGGCCAACTGGCTAGAAGAGTGAGTGGTTTTATATCAAGGCCGATGAGAATAAAAGGGAGAAGTTGAGGACGATGGTCATGAGCCCACTGAGTTTAAGCTTCGGGATGACAGACCTTTGTGCAACATGAAGCCAGGGTTACCATGCCAGCTAGCCGTAGTAGAATTTAGAGTGGTGGCTAAACATATCAGCACCAGGGATCTAGTGCAAGAATACTTGGTGAACAGGGTATCTCCAACATTGAGTGAATGGAGTATGCCGAAGCTAAAAGGAACAAAGAAGAAGGATGAACTTGTTCGATTGCCTTATAGGTTTAAATTTTAGAAACAGTTCAAAGAGCCCTGCCAAGAATGGCTAGAGATGATTGAGACTATGTGCAACGAAATTTTGGGCAATTATACCAAAAAGGAAGATCAATTGATGACTACAGACTTTAGCACCCGACCAAAACGAAGGTTGAATCGGGTAATGGACGCTTTAAACTTTGAATACCCTGACTATGAACCACTAAGCAAGGGTGCCGAAGGACCAAAGAGAAAAAGGGTTGTTAGTGTTATGAGCAGACAGACTGCTAGGATGGTGAAAGAGGACAAAAAAGCTCTGAAAAAGAGAAAATCTAGTCCTGAGCCGAAGGTGGCGACCTCGAAGAAGAGAAAAAACTACAACTCCAGAGCCAAAGATGGCTGAGATAGAGGGGGAAGCTCCTTCGACGCCTTCTACTGGCGAAGTAGAAGAAATTTTAAAGGTAATGACTGAATCCTTATCTATCAAGCTGCTAAGTCCTCTGGGGCCACATCTAACGAAGCTTTTACAGAAGAAGGACGAGCCTTCGGCAGCAAAAAAGGCGGTTGGGCCAAAAAACCGAAGAATTGTTACTGTTATGCAAGCCATTGAGGAAACTCCACCGCCGGCCTCAGCATAAAAATGACACCAGCTGCCGAAGCTGCTACTTCTGCTGAAGCTGGACTGTTGAAGTGACCAATCTGGAGGGTACATTATCTGGTATTGATAAAGTACTCTTGGATATGGCCGTGGAGGAGACTGCTGTGGTTATAGAAGAAGCCCTGGCCGTAGAGCATGAGAAAGGAAAAGAAATTACCGAAGATACTTCAGATGAAAAAGGCTTCAACTTTCAAAACTTAATTGGTCAAGAATTATCCAAGGCCGAGAAGGAGGAGCTGCAGGAGTATGCTATATCCTGTGGCTACCAACCAGGAGCCATGCTCTTTGGTGGAATCAACGAAGAAGCCTTAGGATGCATTCGAGACTGCACCGGTGCAAAGGTTATCAGCACTCTGTCGAAGAGTGTTGGTTTTCCAAAGCTTGAAGCTGACATCAGCAGCTACCGACGACCGCATATCGTCGGTAGCTTATTCTACTCCAACTTTAAGGTAAAGCTTTTTTCCTCGGTTTTTATTGTTTTGTGATGAAGCAAAGATTATAACAAAGATTATTTTGCACAGAGTATGCTGCTAAGCAAAGCCTTGAGAATGCAACAAGACCTCGAAGATAAGAAGAATGAGGTTATAATCGAGGGCTTGGAAAATAAAATCAAAGATCATGAAGCTTCTCTAGAAAGGAAAGACTTCCTTCTTCAGACAATGGAGGGTACATTGGCTGAAGCCCAAGCCGAAGTTGCCAGATTAAACGATGAACTCCTCCGAAGATCGAAAAACTTCGAGCAAGAAAAGAAGAATTTCGATGCGAAGCTCGAAGCCAAAGTCGAGAAAAGTTCGAACCTGCAAAAATCCTTAAAAGAGCTTCAGAACATATGCTTGAACTTCGGCAACCGGTGCGTGCAGCGACTAAAACAGGTCTTCAACTCAGTGGGAGCCAGATCTGAAAAATTTGAACCTTCGGTTGAAGACCTGCCAAGCACCTTCGAACATATTGTGAGCGAAGTTGAGGCGCTTGACGAAGTTATAGCTGGGCACGGCGACTTCTGTGCCCTACTAGCTTCTCGCGGCACAGCTGTAGCTTTTATGAAGGCTGGCTGCGCACATGGAAAGATTGTCAATAGACCGAACTTCAGCTTATCACCAGCGGACTTAACTGATATCCCCAGCCTCGCTCGAAGCATTGGAAATAGATTTATAACACAAATTTGGATGAAGGGTGGGCGGGATTTAGCTGGTGACGAAGCTCGTAGTCATCTTAAGCCGGTATTAAACTTGTACCTATTGCTTACCTTCTCCTGAGATTACTTTTTTACCTTGTACTGCTTTGTTGTGTACAGGATGACGACGCCGAAGGTCAATAATCCGAAGCTTGACGGAGACTGATGAAGCTGCTACACAAAGCTCTAGAGACATTTGAATTATGTTTGTAAAAGATATTGTAATTTAGGAATGAAACATTACTCTGTAAATTTGTCCATACCTTGTAATATATTTTTACCTTTTCATCCGTGTGTGAATTGCTTTGATGTGGACGAAACTTATATCTTTTGAGCCGAAGGCGAAAAACACCTTCCCTTCTTTTCGTACACAACGAAGCATATCTTTGCTTCTTTATACTCATCGAAGCCTTGTCATCAAAGCCGAAGCATCTGTCTATACTCTATGTTATGATGATGATCCTACGAATGTCTACATGAATGTGTATGAATGCAATGAATGATGTGATGTAATGTGCAAACGAATGTCCAAACACACGCACACGAAGCCACACCCAGACTCTGCATCCCCTTAGGAACGTATTTTGAGTCTTAAGCTCTGCATCCCCTTAGGAACGTCTTTTGAGCTTCTTTACCTTCTAATTCGGTGGTATAAGTTCTGCATCCCCTTAGGAACGTCTTTTGAACTTCTTCGCTTTCTATTTCGGCGGTATAAGTTCTGCATCCCCTTAGGAATGACTTTTGAACTTCTTCGCCTTATATTTCGGTGGTATTTGGCTCTGCATTCCCTTAGGAATGACTTTTGAGCAGAAAACTTACGCTGCGCTCCCTTAGGAATGACTTTTTGTAGTTTCGTCATGCTCTGCATCCCCTTGGGGACGACTTTTGAGCTTCTCCCTGCTTTTCCTCTTTTTTTCTCTCTGCACTCGATGGTGCATGCTCAAATTTTACATTTTACATCCTTTTGGGGGATTTGGCTCTAGTGGAGCTAAATAAGAAAGGAAAAATTACAAGCTATGGCCCCATTAAAAACCTTTCTCCCCCCTTTGGAAAGGAAAAGGGTGCCATAGAAAAAATGAAAAAAGATTACATCAAATTACACATAATATCGCCGAAGCTCATCCGCATTCCAAGATCTAGGTATGTCGTTGCCGTCCATATCCTTCAATCTGTAAGAACCGATCCTCGACGAGGATACCCCCAGAAAAGGTCCTTCCCACTTCAGCTGCAATTTGCCTACTGTGTTCGGATTGGCCACTCTCCGAAGCACCAAATGCCCTGGCTTAATATTTTTCAACTGAACTTCTCTGTCACGTCATTTTATTGTTTCGGCTTGATATTTGTTGATGTTCTCTACAGCCTAAAGTCTGGTCCCCTCTATAGTATCTTTTGCTACATGATAATCAGCTTCATCTTCTGCCGAAGCTACTATTCTTATTGATCCTGCTTTAGCTTATTTTGGAGTTATAGCTTCGTCACCAAATAAAAGTTTGAAAGGTGTAAAACCTGTTGTCTTGACACGGTTGTGTTGTGGCTCCACACCACTTTGATCAACTCATCTGGCCACTTTCCTCTGGGCTGATTGAAGATTAGCTTCATTATTCCTGTCATTATAATGTCATTTGCTCTTTCTAGCAGTCCATTTGATTCTGGGTGCCTTACTGATGCAAAATGAATCTTCGTGCCAATTTGGTCACAGAAATCTTTGAACGTTTCAGCATCAAACTGTGTTCTATTGTCTACAGTTATAGCCTTCGGCACACCGAAGCGACAAACAATATTTTGCCAGAAGAATTTTTGGACTGTAACCGAAGTTATTGTAGCCAAAGGCTTTGCTTCAATCCACTTAGAAAAATATTCTACAACCACCACAACATATTTCAAATTACCTTGCGCTGGTGGAAGTGGGCCTAACAGATCCAGGCCCCATCTTTGCAACGGCCAAGTAGGCTGTACAAGCTGTGTGAGAGACGAAGGTTGCTTCTGATCTCTTGCACATTTTTGATAATTCTCGCACTTTTAAATTAACTCTGCTGCATCCGAAGCTGCCTTTGGCCAATAAAATCCTTGTCTAAACACTTTTCCCAACAAGGGCCTAGACCCAATGTGAGATCCACACAGACCTGCATGTATCTCCTTCATTAATTCTATACCTTCGGTTCTGGATAGACACTTGAGGAGTGGAGAACAAACTCCATGCTTATACAATTCCCCTTCTATCATCACATATGGTCTTGTCCTTGCCTCCATTCTCTTATTATAAGCTTCGTCATCCGAAAGACAATTACCTTGGAGAAAAGATATAATTTTAGTTCTCCAATCTTCACTATGTATAGGAGAAATTATAAGCACTGCTCTCTCCATAAGTTCAACCGAAGGTGCTTTTATTGTTTCGAAGAATACTTCTGAAGGTAGAGGGAACCCCTATGTCGCTGATTTGGCTAATAGATTTGCATGTTCATTTTCTCCTCTTGGAATATTCTTAACAGAAAAACCTTCAAAAGAAGCCTCCAACCTTCGAACTGTATCCAGATATTTTTTGAGCTCCGGATCTCTCGCCTTATTACTTTTGTCTACATGACCAGAAATGACTTGAGAGTCAGTTTTAAGGATGGCCCTTCTTATACCCATTGCCTTTAACTTCCGAAGGCCCAACAGAAGTGCTTCGTATTCAGCAATATTATTTGTACAACTGAAGTCAAGCTTTGCTGCATAACATGTTTTGATTTTGGAAGGCGCAACTAGGACCGCAGCTGCTCCTGCGCTGAAGGTTCCCCAAGAACCATCGCAGAATATTGTCCAAGCTTCGGCGTCTTTATTGGTTTCTGCTTCCTGAGCCCTTGGCGTCCAATCAGCAATGAAGTCTGCTAACGCCTAGGACTGAATTGAGGATCTATGTACATAATCAATACTGAACTCGTTAAGCTCCACAGCCCATTTTCCAATCCTTCCAGTAGCTTCTCTATTCCTCATTATGTCTTTCAGAGGCTGTGACGAAGGAACAATTATGTGATATGCTTGAAAATAATGCTAAAGCTTCCTGGAGGCCATTAACACATCATACAACACTTTCTCCAATTCTGTATAATTTTTCTTTGATAAACTTAAAACTTCGGAGACGAAGTACACTGGAGCCTGCTTTTTAATTTGGCCATCTAGCTTCTCCTGTACAAGAGCCGCACTAACTGCAGAGTGCGAAGCTGCCACATATAAGAGTAATGGAGCCCCTGGCGAAGGTGGAGTTAGTGTTGTTAGATCGATCAAGTATTGCTTTAGCTCTTCAAAAGCTTTTTGCTGGGCCGGACCCCATTGAAAAACTTCGACTGACTTCAATATTTCAAAGAATGGCAGATTTCTTTCTATTGATCTGGATATGAATCTGTTTAATGATACTAATCTTCCTGCCACTGTTGGGCCTCCTTCTTTGTGCTTGGTGGCTCCATCCGAAGGATAGCTTCAATCTTGCTCGGGTTGGCTTCAATTCCCTTCGTTGATACCAAACAGCCAAGGAACTTGCCCTTCTTCACCCCAAAAACACACTTTTCTGGATTTAACTTCAGGCCAGCTTGCCTGAAATTGGCAAATGTCTCTTGCAAATCAGCAATGTGATTTTCTTGCTTCGTGCTTTTCACTGTGATATCATCATCATAGGTCAGTACATTCCTACCTATTTGAGAATGAATGACCTTGGCTGTCATTCTGCTGAAGCTTCCTCCAGCATTCTTGAGCCCCTCAGGCATCTGAAGATAGCAATAGGTGCCACTGGGAGTTATGAAGCTAGTCTTCGGCTCGTCTTCCTTCTTCATCCAAATTTGATGATAGCTTGAGTAACAATCCAGTAGACTCATGAGCTCTGAAGAAGCTGCTGCATTTACTAGAGAGTCTATTCTTGGCAATGGGAACTCGTCCTTTGGACATGCCTTGTTGAGATCTGTGAAATCAATACACATTCTCCATTTGCCATTGGCCTTCTTCACCATAACAGTGTTGGCTATCCATTCTGGGTATTTCACCTCTCTGATGACACCAACACTAAGAAGTCTCTTTATTTCGTTCCGAGCACCTTTAGCTTTGTCTTCAGACATCTTCTGAAGCCTTTGTTTTCTTGGCCTGAAGGATGGGTCCACATTGAGTGAATGTTCAATAACATCTCTGTTGACACCACAGACATCATTAGCTAACCAAGTAAAAACATCTTTGTTGTTGAATAAAAATCTTAGCAAAGTCTTCTCTTGCTCATCAGATAATTGAGACCCCAGCAGTACCCTTTGTTCTGCTATGTCTTCACATAGAAGCATAAGCTTCGGCTGATCCGCCGAAGCAGCCTTCTCTCTTTTGTATTTATACTACTAGCAGGCTTCGGCTCCATCTATGTTATGGATTGCCTTTGAATCTGTCCAGTTTCTTTTGGCCCTTCTGGCAGCTTCTTGACTCCTATGAACAGCAATGGGCCCTGGTTCCGAAGGTATCTTCATGCATAAATATGCTGGATGAAGTATTGCTTCGAAGGCATTAAGTGTCCCTCGGCCAATGATTGCATTATAGGGGTACTCCATGTCAACAATATCAAAGATAACCTGTTCGGTTCTTGTGTTGTGGACGAAGCCAAAGGTCACTGGCATTGTGATTTTACCAAGTGCGACAATCTGCCTTCCGCCGAAGCCACAAAGAGGGTGTGTAGCATCATGAATCTTGTCTTCTGGCTCTTGCATCTGTCTGAAGGCCTTAGCAAATATGATATCCGCTGCACTGCCTATGTCAACCAGAACATTATGGACCAGAAATCCCTTGATGACATAAGATATGACCATAGCATCATTGTGAGGGTAATCCTTGAGCTGAAGGTCTTCCTGGGAGAAGGTGATTGGGATGTCAGACCATTTGGACTTGATGAAGGGTCCTTGCACCCCAACATGTTGCACCCTTCTCTGCGCTTCTTTCTTCTGCTTCTTGCTAGCCGGCTCTGAACTTGAACCGCCTGTTATCGGAAGCACCAGCTTCGTAGCCGAAGGAGCTACGACTTGGTTGTTGAACGAAACCATCAACTCAAAAGTGGAAGTGAGTTCACCGGAGGTGGGTGTAATACCCAACTTGCAATTTGTGGAAGATAGCCTAAGAGGAGAAATGATATTCCTTTGTATATATGTGTGTTGTCCATATTTATCATCTCATGAGAACATCACAGGAGAACAAATAAATAAATAATAAAAAGATATACCATTAAATCATGTGACATGCTGGAGTTTATTGTTTGTGCATTTAATGAAAAGAGAAATAAATTAGTGGCAAAAGCAAGGATTTAATACCTAATTTGAGAGTTTGAAAAAGAGAAGATATATAAAAAATAAAGAAAGTTTATAAATATTTCCAAAATTAGTACCTTAAGGTCACAATATAACCTGACGATAAATTTGGCACAAGATTTGAATGTAAATTTGAATTCAAGTTGGATTGGGGATAGAGAAAAGAAAATACAAAAAAAAGAAAAAGAAAAATAAAAAGAAGGAAAACGATGTCTGGGCCCAATTCTGTGCGGCCCATTTATTCCCTTGCCTCCGCACCAGCCCACTCCTCCATCCCGCGTGCGCCGACAGCCTGGGCCCCCGGGTCAGCCTCTCCTCTCAAGCGCTTGTGGATTCCTCCCTTCGCTGACCTGCGGGCCTCTTCTGTCAGTGGCTATCCATGACTCGGTCACACATCTACGCCCGCGTCCCTATGGCACTGACCAGTGGGCTGACCGCGTCAGTTCCATCGTCAACTGAATCCCGAGCATGGCGGCAGCGCGGTCTTCTTCCCCCTTTTCTTCGGAGCCGTTGGCCACGTTCTCGACTCCGATGGCTCAGTGAATAAAGGCGGAGCTCGCCCACGACTTTCCCTCATCCTCTACCCCTTTGCGCTGTCATCTGTCCCGAAATTCAACTCGCCGCCAGGCAAGCACCGTCGCACCGCACCGCGACCACCGTCAACTGTTGCGGTGGGTCGTCGGAGTAGTGTTGTAAGGGTCCGCCATAGCTCGCCAGAGACTTCCAGAACCTCGCCTTGGTGAATCCTTGACCGGAGCACCGAGAATCGCTCGTCGGAATCCGTCGTCTGCCGCGCCACGTTATCGGTCGTTCCAGACCCCCTAAGAACCGGTATGTAGCCTCGAATTGAGTTCAGTACCTCCCCCTCGCTGCGTAGTGACCATCGCGGTGTGGAATCATGCGCCGGGGGCCTGGATTGTGCGCTCTCCGGCGATGGCGCGGCGCGGACGGGGGCAGCGCCGCCGTGCGTGTATGCCCTGTTGGGGCAAAGATCGTAGACCGTTGATGTCCATACGGAAGGCTGCGATTAATTGATAGCATACCCCTTTGCTACGTGCGATCTGGGCTGTTGGTCTGGATCGAGCGGCTAGGATCGGGTTAGGGCAACATGTATCTCTGCCATTGGATTTCGATCAAGCGGCGCTGGTTGGCTCGGAATTAATTAAATCCCGACCGTAGATCAGGGATCGGGCGGCTGGGGCTGCGTTCTGATCTATGCGTGCAGTCAGCCTAATCTGGTCGGCCGAATCCTGATCCAACGGCCGTAGCGTCCCCGTACCCCTTCGGCTTGCGCGTTTTGTAAAAGAAACCCTAGAAAATCTAGGAATCAACCCGCCGTCCAGGGACCCTGTTCCCTGAGTCTTAGGTTTAATTGTGCCGTAGCCCCTGCACTTTGCAGTATTTGATGCGAAATCCAGAGACCCAGGAAATTCAATAATTAAATATAGAAATTGATTTTAAGGCTTAAATAATGGCTAGAAATTATAAAATTCATAGAAAATTCATTTGAACTCCAAATTACTCCATTCCAGTTCCTAAAATTTTGTAATTTTATTATCTAACACTTAAAGCCTCTGTTTCGGCATGAAAACAGTAAGAAAATTTATTTCTCACTTAATCCTATTTAAAACACATGAAACCTTTGAAAATTCATAACTCAAAATCTATAACTCTAAAAATTATGATTCCTGTTCCTAGGATTTTATTTTAATGTGTAGATTATTACTATGTATTTTGTTCACATGTTTGGTGTGATGTTAATTTTCTCTATATATTGTGCTTGCTTGTATTGTGGCGAGTAGAAGAACACGTGACTGAGGATCTTGGTGAGCAGCAGGTTGAAGTAGCTGAGCAGGAGCTCATTGAAGGCAAGTTGTGCCGTTGACCACTTTTTACCCAATAATGTTCTTTAATATCATTTATCCATGCATAGGTTAATTTTGATGGGACCCAATAGGTCACCCTAGATTGTTCATCTCATTACCTTGTTTACCCCTGAATCACATGGGTAGTTTGCTATTGCTTTACATGGTTTTGGGATAATCGTTTATTATATCTATGTTCCAATTCTTTTGTTATTCTATTTATGTTCATGTTGAGATCATTAATGTTAATTGGAACATAGAGCTTAAATTGAGAAACACGTGCCACCACAAGGGTTTAATGGGACGCCCTTGGCTGACTAATTAGGAAAGCTAGTGGAAGACTACCATACCCGAAAGGGGCAAGGGTAGTAGGGGAGTTGCATGCAAGGAGGTTCTCGGGTTGATTTAGCTGCGATGGCGGTCAGACGGGGGATTCTTGCAAGTGCTCTTCCCATAAATTGTAGCGGGTTTTCGGAAGCTAGTGGAACTTTGTAAATGCCTCGTAGTGTTGCCCTGCCACGCTTCCTAGGTAGAGGTGTATGGGAGTCGCGACCCCTTGGCAGATGGGTAACATGACTTGTGGGTAAACGGTACAACCTCTGCAGAGTGTAAAACTGGTATACTAGCCGAGCTCACGGTCATGAGCGGCTCAGGACTCTCTGATGTTTAAATTATGGAACTTAAATTCAATTTTGTCATTTGCATTGCATGGGTTTATTATTAATTTGTTTTATTACTTTACTTAAGGTTTGGTATTTACTTACACTTAGTAACTGCTAATAAAACTTTGACCAACTACTTAAAAGCAATGCTCAGCTTTAACCCCTGTCATTGATTAGCCTTACACATCACATGAACTCCCACCTTTGTGAGTTCATGTCCACTGGTTCCCCACAACTTGTTGAGCTATGATCATGTGTGAGCTCACCCTTGCTGTCTCACACCCCCCCCCACAGGAGAAGAACAGGTGGTTCAGGAGGAGCCACAAGGCGAGGAATATGATCTGATCTAGGTGGCGTTTCTCAGTTGACATTGGTGCCGACGATCCTTAGTTCGTTTTATATTTATCTTTTATTTTGTAATAAGTCTTCCGCTATGTAATAAATACTCTGATTATTGTGACATTTATCTCTATACACTCTGTTATTATATATGTTGTCTTCTTGGCGCATGTATGAGATGCACCTGGCTTTGTTCCTTAAAGCTGGGTGTGACAGAAGTGGTATCAGAGGCAAATGTTGACTGTAGGACGAAACCTAGATAGAAATGGACAAAACCCTTACCTACTTACCTTACTCTGATTCATTCTATACTTATCTTATCTTGATCCTGTCTCACCTTTTGCTGTCATACTCTGACTACTCTTATCTTTTCTGTTCTAAGTCAATAAGGATCTCATACCTTGGAATCCTACATTTATAAACTTTTTAAGAGATAGGAACCTAAGACGAAATTAAAATTATTTTCTCTATTAAAAATGTTGGTTGATTGTTCTGATGATCAATGCCTGATTTGCTTCTTTGATTGATTGAAATAGTATAGACGGGCATCTTAGCATGTACCACCATAAGGTAATGTATTAGCTTTAGTGGATAACACACTAATCTACTTAGCTAATAAATCCCCTGTAGTAACATTTCTCATAATTACTCGCCTTGTCTACAATTCTTCCCTTCTTACCCTGTGTTTCTAACCCAGATGGGCTACCCCTATAGTGTTAGAAGAGAGCACTATAGACATGATCCTTGGTATGTCATGGTTAAGAAAGGCTAATGCAGTATATACACTGTGCTAAGGGAACCATAGAACTCACCAGTTCCAAACGACAAAGATTTGAAGTTGAAGTTGCAGTAACTACCCCCATCAGACTAGCGACATTCTTAGTAGATGAGAAGTTTGTTGGTGTCAACATCCGTGTGGTTAGAGAATTTTTCGGATGTCTTTCCAGAAGAGTTACTAGGGATGCCACCAAATAGGGAAGTTGAGTTTGTCATTGATCTCTTACCTAGGACTGCCCCTATTTCTAAACGGTCATACATGATGTCCGTAGAAGAGCTAAAGGAACTTAAGAAGCAGTTAACTGAGTTACAAGAGGCTGGGTACATTCGTCCGAGTTCCTCACCTTGGGGAGCGCCAGTTCTGTTTGTACAGAAGAAGGATGGATCATAGCGGATGTGTGTGGATTATAGATCCCTCAACGATGTTACTGTGAAGAACAAGTATCCGTTACCCTGTATTAAGGATTTATTTGATCAGATTAGAGGTGCAAGGGTATTCTCGAAGATTGATCTCCGATCGAGTTACCATCAGATGAGGATTAGACCATCGGATATCCCCAAGACGGCATTCTCGACTCGATATGGATTATATGAGTTCACTGTTATGTCATTTGGATGAACCAATGCACTAGCTTATTTTATGAACTTGATGAATAAGGTGTTTATGGAGTATTTGCCAGATTCGTCGTGGTATTCATCGATGATATTCTTATCTATTCCAAGAGTGATAGCGATCATGAGGAACATCTAAGATTGGTGCTACAGAAGCTACGAGATAACCAGCTATATGCCAAGTTCAGCAAGTGCAAGTTTTGGATTGGCGAGGTGCCATTTCTTGGTCATATTATTTCTAATGGAGGAATTTCAGTGGATCCTGCTAAAGTTAAGGAGATAATGGAGTGGAGAGTACCCACTACAGTTACTGAGATTCGGAGTTTCTTGGGATTAGCAGGATATTATCGGAGATTTATTGAAGGATTTTCTAAGATTGCTAAGCCTATGACTTCGCTTCTAGAGAAGGGCAGAGAATTTAATTGGGACGAGAAGTGCCAAGACAGCTTTGATCAATTGAAGAAAAGATTGATGTCGCCCCCAGTATTGGTTATGCCAGACCTACAAAAAGGATTTGATATCTATTGTGATACATGTGGCCAAGGTTTAGGATGTGTGCTCATGCAGGAAGGACATGTGAATGCCTATGCGTCTCGTCAGTTACGCAAACATGAACTGAACTACCCCACTCATGAATTGGAATTGGCAGCCGTTGTGCATGCGCTTAAGATTTGGAGACATTATATCATGGGGACCAAGTGTCAAGTATACACAGATCATAAGAGTCTAAAGTATATATTCACTCAGAAGGATCTCAACCTTAGGCAATGCCGTTGGTTGGAGCTTATTAAGGATTATGATTTGGAGATTCACTATCACCCGGGCAAGGCGAATTTGGTTGCAGATGCCTTGAGTCGCAAGGAGCATGTTCATTCAGCTATTGTTGCCCAGTTACCCGATGAGATTGTTGAGGATTTCAGAAGACTTAACCTGGGGATAGTTTCTCACACTGAAGGAGTTACTATTGATGTGGAACCTACTTTGGAGCAAGAAATCCGCAAAGGTCAACTTGATGATGTTAAAATAAAAGAGATTAAGGATCTGATTACGGAAGGTCGAGTTCCGGAATTTATGGAAGATGAGCAAGGCACCATATGGTTCAAGGACAGGATGTGTGTTCCTGATATTGAAAGCCTTCGAGAGACTATATTGAAGGAGGCCCATGACTCGGATTATTCTATTCATCCTGGTAGTACCAAGATGTACCAGGATTTCAAGCGGAAATATTGGTGGTATGGATTGAAGAGAGATGTGGCTGCACATGTGGCTATGTGCGATGTATGTCAAAGAGTTAAGGCTGAACACCAGAGGCCAGCTGGACTATTGCACCCACTGAAGATACCCGAGTGGAAATGGGAAGAGATTGGTATGGATTTCATTACAGGATTGCCTTGCACCCAGAAAGGATATGATGCTATATGGGTGATTGTGGATAGATTGACTAAAGTGGCTCATTTCACTCCGGTCAAGACTACTTATAAAGGTTCTCAGCTAGCAGAGTTATATATGGCTCGGATTGTGTGTTTACATGGTGTACAAAGAAGATCGTGTCTGATCGAGGTTCACAGTTTACCTCAAGATTTTGGAGAAGCTTTCATGAGAATATGAGTACAAAGTTGAATTTCAGTACAGCTTATCACCCTCAGACTGATGGATAGACTGAAAAGACCAATCAAGTATTGGAAGATATGTTGAGATCTTGTGCCCTTCAGCATGGAGGAAGTTGGGATAAAAGTCTACCATATGCTGAGTTCTCATATAACAATAGTTATCAGACCAGTCTGAAGATGTCACCTTTTGAAGCTCTATATGGGAGGAAGTGCAGAACTCCTTTGTATTGGGATCAAACTGGAGAAAGACAGTTCTTTGGGCCTGAACTGATTCAAGAAGCAGAAGAACAAGTCCATATAATTCGAGAGAATTTGAGGGTGGCTCAAACCAGGCAAAAGAGCTACGCTGATAATAGAAGAAGACCACTGGAATTTGAGGAAGGAGATTATGTGTACCTCAAGGTGTCACCACTTCGTGAAATGAGGAGATTCAAAGTTAAGGGCAAATTGTCCCCACGCTACATTGGACCATTCTTGATCTTTAGGCGAGTTGGGGAGATGGCATACCAACTCGAGTTACCTGATAGTCTATCGGATGTGCATAATGTGTTCCACATATCTCAACTGAAGAAGTGTCTCCGTGTCCCTGAGGAACAATTACCAATGGAAGAGCTCAGTGTTCAAGGTGATTTGACTTACACGGAGTACCCAATCAAGATTTTGGATACTTTGACTCGAATTACAAGAAATAAGGTGATAAAGATGTGCAAAGTGCAATGGAGTCACCATGGCGAAGATGAAGCAACGTGGGAGAGAGAAGAAGAGCTTCGCATAGATTTTCCCCACCTTTTCCCTCGTTCTTCCTAAATCTCGAAGACGAGATTATTTTAAGGGGGGTAGGATTTGTAATACCCAACTTGCAATTTGTGGAAGATAGCCTAAGAGGAGAAATGATATTCCTTTGTATATATGTGTGTTGTCCATATTTATCATCTCATGAGAACATCACAGGAGAACAAATAAATAAATAATAAAAAGATATACCATTAAATCATGTGACATGCTGGAGTTTATTGTTTGTGCATTTAATGAAAAGAGAAATAAATTAGTGGCAAAAGCAAGGATTTAATACCTAATTTGAGAGTTTGAAAAAAAGAAGATATATAAAAAATAAAGAAAGTTTATAAATATTTCCAAAATTAGTACCTTAAGGTCACAATATAACCTGACGATAAATTTGGCACAAGATTTGAATGTAAATTTGAATTCAAGTTGGATTGGGGATAGAGAAAAGAAAATATAAAAAAAGAAAAATAAAAATAAAAAGAAGGAAAACGCTGTCTGGGCCCAATTCTGTGCGGCCCATTTACTCCCTTGCCTCCGCACCAGCCCACTCCTCCATCCCGCGTGCGCCGACAGCCCGGGCCCCCGGGTCAGCCTCTCCTCTCAAGCGCTTGTGGATTCCTCCCTTCGCTAACCTGCGGGCCTCTTCTGTTAGTGGCTATCCACGACACGGTCACACATCTGCGCCCGCGTCCCTATGGCACTGACCAGTGGGCCGACCGCGTCAGTTCCATCGTCAACTGAATCCCGAGCATGGCGGGCAGCGCGATCTTCTTCCCCCTTTTCTCCGGAGCCGCTGGCCACGTTCTCGACTCCGATGGCTCAATGAATAAAGGCGGAGCTCGCCCACGACTTTCCCTCATCCTCTACCCCTTTGCGCTGTCATCTGTCCCGAAATTCAACTCGCCGCCAGGCAAGCACCATCGCGCCGCACCGCGACCACCGTCAACTGTTGCGGTGGGTCGTCGGAGTAGTGTTGTAAGGGTCTACCATAGCTCGCCAGAGACTTCCAGAACCTCGCCTTGGCGAATCCTTGACCGGAGCACCAAGAATCGCTCGCCGGAATCCGTCGTCCGCCGTGCCACGTTATCGGTCGTTCCAGACCTCCTAAGAACCGGTATGTAGCCTCGAATTGAGTTCAGTACCTCCCCCTCGCTGCGTAGTGACCATCGCGGTGTGGAATCGTGCGCTAGGGGCCTGGATTGTGCGCTCTCCGGCGATGACGCGGCGCGGACGGGGGCAGCGCCGCCGTGCGTGTAAGCCCTGTTGGGGCGAAGATCGTAGACCATTGATGTCCATACGGAAGGCTGCGATTAATTGATAGCGTACCCCTTTGCTACGTGCGATCTGGGCTGTTGGTCTGGATCGAGCGGCTAGGATCGGGTTAGGGCAACATGTATCTCTGCCGTTGGATTTCGATCGAGCGGCGCTGGTTGGCTCAGAATTAATTAAATCCCGACCGTAGATCAGGGATCGGGCGGCTGGGGCTGCGTTCTGATCTATGCATGCAGTCAGCCTAATCTGGTCGGCCGAATCCTGATCCAACGGCCGTAGCGTCCCCATACCCCTTCGGCTTGCGCGTTTTGTAAAAGAAACCCTAGAAAATCTAGGAATCAACCCGCCGTCCAGGGACCCTGTTCCCTGAGTCTTAGGTTTAATTGCGTCGTAGCCCCTGCACTTTGCAGTATTTGATGCGAAATCTAGAGACCCAGGAAATTCAATAATTAAATATAGAAATTGATTTTAAGGCTTAAATAATGGCTAGAAATTATAAAATTCATAGAAAATTCATTTGAACTCCAAATTACTCCATTCCAGTTCCTAAAATTTTGTAATTTTATTATCTAACACTTAGAGCCTCTGTTTCGGCATGAAAACAGTAAGAAAAATTATTTCTCACTTAATCCTATTTAAAACACATGAAATCTTTGAAAATTCATAACTCAAAATCTATAACTCTAAAAATTATGATTCCTGTTCCTAGGATTTTATTTTAATGTGTAGATTATTACTGTGTATTTTGTTCACATGTTTGGTGTGATGTTAATTTTCTCTATATATTGTGCTTGCTTGTATTGTGGCGAGTAGAAGAACACTTGACTGAGGATCCTGGTGAGCAGCAGGTTGAAGTAGCTGAGCAGGAGCTCATTGAAGGCAAGTTGTGCCCTTGACCACTTTTTACCCAATAATGTTCTTTAATATCATTTATCCATGCATAGGTTAATTTTGATGGGACCCAATAGGTCACCCTAGATTGTTCATCTCATTACCTTGTTTACCCCTGAATCACATGGGTAGTTTCTTATTGCTTTACATGGTTTTGGGATAATCATTTATTATATCTATGTTCCAATTCTTTTGTTATTCTATTTATGTTCATGTTGAGATCATTAATGTTAATTGGAACATAGAGCTTAACTTGAGAAACACGTGCCACCACAAGGGTTTAATGGGACGCCCTTGGCTGACTAATTAGGAAAGCTAGTGGAAGACTACCTTACCCGAAAGGGGCAAGGGCAGTAGGGGAGTTGCATGCAAGGAGGTTCTTGGGTTGATTTAGCTGCGATGGCGGTCAGACGGGGGATTCTTGCAAGTGCTCTTCCCATAAACTGTAGCGGGTTTTCGGAAGCTAGTGGAACTTTGTAAAGGCCTCGTAGTGTTGCCATGCCGCGCTTCCTAGGTAGAGGTGTATGGGAGTCGCGACCCCTTGGCAGATGGGTAACATGACTTGTGGGTAAAGGGTACAACCTCTGCAGAGTGTAAAACTAGTATACTAGCCGAGCTCACGGTCATGAGCGGCTCAGGACTCTCTGATGTTTAAATTATGGAACTTAAATTCAATTTTGTCATTTGCATTGCATGGGTTTATTATTAATTTGTTTTATTACTTCACTTAAGGTTTGGTATTTACTTACACTTTGTCACTGCTAATAAAACTTTGACCAACTACTTAAAAGCAATGCTTAGCTTTAACCCCTGTCATTGATTAGCCTTACACATCACATGAACTCCCACCTTTGTGAGTTCATGTCCACTGGTTCCCCACAACTTGTTGAGCTATGATCATGTGTGAGCTCACACTTGCTGTCTCACACCCCCCCCCCACAGGAGAAGAACAGGTGGTTCAAGAGGAGCCACAAGGCGAGGAGTATGATCTGATCTAGGTGGCGTTTCTGAGTTGACATTGGCGACGACGATCCTTAGTTCGTTTTATATTTATATTTTATTTTGTAATAAGTCTTCCGCTATGTAATAAATACTCTGATTATTGTGACATTTATCTCTATACACTCTGTTATTATATATGTTGTCTTCTTGGCGCATGTATGAGATGCACCTGGCTTTGTTCCTTAAAGCCGGGTGTGACAGTGGGCGCCAATGTTGGGGACTTGTTCTTAAATGCTATGAATTAAGAACAAGGCAACACAAGATGTTAAAGGTTAATGCCCTTCGTCCTTCGAAGCATTATCTCCCTTAGGGTATAATGATCTTCGGACGAAGGTTGCGAAGGATGTACCTTCATCATCGCAGTATATGTTAATGAAAGAAGAAGCATATGAAATGTAAGAGACAACATGTGTCGACGTTTAGACCCCGGGGAGTCCCTGGACCGACGAGTAAATTGTTGCTGCGTGTCCTAGCCCAGATGGGTCGGCGCGAGACGGGACACAAAGGGGGGAGAACAGCAAGGGGAAACCGCGGCCTTCGTGTTGTCCTGCGCCCAGGGCGGCTGGATGCGCTTGCAGTAGGGGGTTACAAGCGTTCGCGTGGGAGAGAGAGAGAGAGAGAGCCTTATGCGTCGGCCTGTTCTCCCGCGCGGCCAACCTCTCTCCGTACGAGAGCCCTGGACCTTCCTTTTATAAGCGTAAGGAGAGGGTCCAGGTGTACAATGGGGGTGTAGCAGTGTGCTAACGTGTCTAGCAGAGAGGAGCTCGAGCCCTCGTGGCAGTCGGAGAGGTTTTGGCACCCTGTTCATGTGATGTCGTGGCCGTCGGAGGAGCGCTGGAGCTCTGCGGAAGTACAGCTGTCGGGGCTGTCGGATCCTTGCTGAAGTCTCCTTGCTGACGTAAGGGGCTGGGAGCTGCCGTCATCATGGAGCATGCGGGGTGTCATCATTACTTGTTTACTGAGGCGAGCCAGATGGGACGCCGGTCTTGTTCCCGTAGCCTGAGCTAGCTAGGGGCAGGGTAATGATGGCCCCCCTGGCGACGTGGTCGGTCCGAGCCCGAGTTTGGGCGAGGTGGCGATTCCTCCGAGGTCGAGGTTGAGTCCAAGCCTTGGGGTCGGGCGAGGCAGAGTCCATCGTCTTCTGGAGCCGAGGCTGAGTCCGAGCCCTGGGGTCGGGCGAGGCGGAGTCCATCGTCTTTCGGAGCCGTGGTTGAGTCCGAGCTCTGGGGTCGGGCGAGGCGGAGTCCATCGTCTTCTGAGTTGTGGTTGAGTCCGAGCCCTGGGGTCGGGCAAGACGGAGCTTCCTATGTCGCCCGAGGCTGGACTTAGCCACTGTCGACCTCACTCTGGCGAGTGGCACGGCAGTCGGAGCAGGGCAGGCGGCGCTGTATTCCTATCAGGTCGGTCAGTGGAGCGACGAAGTGACTGCGGTCACTTCGGCCCTGTCGACTGAGGAGCGCGTGTCAGGATAAGATGTCAGGCGATCTTTGCATTAAATGCTCCTGTGATATGGCCGGTTGGTGTGGCGATTTGGCCAAGGTTGCTTCTCCGCGAAGCCTACCCGAGCTGAGCCTCGGACGAGTCGACGGTGAGTCCGTTGCTTGAGGGGACCCTCGGGCGAGGCGTGAATCTTCCGGGGTTGGCTGTCTTTGCCCGAGGTCGGGCTCGGGCGAGGCGAGATCGTGTCCCTTGAGCGGAGCCTTGGCCTGAATCGCGCCCATCAGGCCTTCGCAGCTTTGTGCTGATGGGGTTTACCAGCTGAGATTAGGAGTCTTGGGGGTACCCCTAATTATGGTCCCCGACAGTAGCCCCCGAGCCTCAAAGGGAGTGTTGGCACTCGCTTGGAGGCTTTCGTCGCACTTTTTTGCAAGGGGACCGGCCTTTCTTGGTTGCATTTTGTTTCGGTGGGTGCGCGCGAGCGCACCCGCCGGGTGTAGCCCCCGAGGCCTCGGAGGAGTGTTTTGACTCCTTCGAGGTCTTAGTGCCTTTCGTGATGGCTCGGCCAGTTTGGTTGTTCCCTCATGCGAACTGGTCGTTGCCCGGGTGCTTAGTCAGGTCCCAAGTTCTCGGGCTGGTATGTTGACGCTGTCAACGGTTTGGCCGGAGCCGGGTTTGCGAGAGCAGCCCCCGAGCCCCCGCACAGAGCGAGAGGACGGTCAAGGACAGACTCGGCTTTTTTTCATATGCCCATGCGTCGCCTTTCCGCAAGGAGGAGGGGGGAAAGCGCCATGTTGCCCTTGGAGGGCGCCGAACATGGTGTCTCTAGTGAGTTGCTAACGGGTAATCCGAGTGGACGCCCGTGCCCCATTCGTTAGGGGTCGGCTAGTGGCCCGGAGGCGAGCTCCAAAAATACCTGCGGGTGATTCGCCGGACCCGGTCCCCTTTTGACGGGGTCCGAGGGCTCGATGCCTCCCTCTGGTGGGATTCCGTTACAAAATCGTTCCCGTCGGTCTCGGAAATGTCCTAGGGTACCTCGGGAGCGTAGCCTGAGCCTTGGTTATGTATCGAACGTACCCAGGGTCATACCTCGCTCTGCGTGCTCTGAGGCGGCTGTCGAACCCTTCGGGGGCCAGCCTACGAACCCCTGATCAGTAGTGGACGCGGAGCCCGAGTGGCCTGAGGCGGCCGTTGAACCCTTCCGAGGGGCCAGCCTTCGAACCTCTGACCAGTAGTGGGCGCAGAGCCCGAGTGCTCTGAGGCGGCTATTGAACCCCTCCAAGGGGCCAGCCTTCGAACCTCTGATCAGTAGGGGGGCTCGGGGCCCGCTTTCGCGGAGAAGGATCCCTTTTGGAGTATCCCCTTTCCCGGTCCCTGTAGCAAGAGAGAGAAAGGGGAAGAGGAAAAGGATACGAAACTGAGCGACGTGGCGCACCTTTTTTGACGCGGTCATTATGGCGGAGGTGAAGCGTCGCCCGCTTCGCCTACCAAAGGTGTCGCCTGCCCTGTCGCAGAGTTAATGCGACGGGACGAGTGGTTGGCGGGGTAGCCGTTGTGCGTGCGCGAGCCGTTCAAGGAACAGAACACGGGCGCGTCGTCTTCACGCTGTGGGAGATGGATCTCTCGCTGTCCCAGGAGGGGACGTGAGCCTGCAGATGACTTGACCGCTGCTTCTGCCCGCCTGCTGCCGCCATTACTGCCGGCCCATTTCTGGCCGTATCGACCGTCGTGCCTTCTCCCGCGGCTGATTGACCAGTGACCAATGTGCTCGGTTGGCACTGTTGGGTCATGCGCGGGGTTGCCTCGAGTCACAGCACCGGTTCCGCAGTCGAGAAGGCGCGGTACTGGCGCGAGTGGCGGTGCAGTTTCTTGCACGTAGTAATCGGTGCGCCGGTTACATGACGTGTGGGCCTGGACCTCCAAGCTGGACGCGTCGAAGTTGAAAGGGTGCGCCCCCTTGGTGCTGTTGCGTGCCGCCTGCATGGCGGTCCGTCCTTTCACCCGCTGGTCTAGGCGAAAGTGGAGGAATGCTTGTAACCGCTGGGCTGTTACGCGTACCGCATGCAGCGGTCTGGCTTCTTCTGTCTTGGGCCAGCTTGCATGACGTATGGGACCCAGCCCCCGTGTCGTAGGGGGAGGACCTTGGAGCGTGTTGGAGAAGACTCAATCCGCGCCGGCTAAGGACGCAAGTGGTGAGAGTCGCCTTTAAAAGGAGGGTGACCCCCTTGGATGGCAACCATGTCTTCGCACTCTCCTCATGCATCGCGCCCCTCCACCTTCCGAGCCCCTGGATGGGGAGCGCTCGCGTTGCTTTCATCTCGTCGTTGTCGGAGGAACGCAACTTCGCGGAAGTTGGTACCTTTCAGCCATCGTTCGGCTTTAAGGATTTTCATCAGGCAGCCCGGCTGCATCCCTCGCCGGTGGTCACCCAAGACGGTGACCACCAGTTCGATGGTGGGGAGAAGCGAGTCGGGCTGCGGCTTCTGCCCGCCCTCAGCTTCAAGGATCTTCATCATCCGGGCTGGGGCGGGGAGTGCGCCGAGCCGGGGCCTGCCTTCGCGCGGGCAGCGGCCTGCTCCTTCCCTCAGTGATCGGGGGGAAGGGCGTTCACCGTTCGTGGCGCTGGCAACTGCCGCGTGCCCGGCTCTCCGGCCTGAGCGGCTCCGGCACTACTTCCGGTGCCACCTCCCACCGAGGCAGTCGGAAGAGGTTTCTCTGCCAACGAGATAGTCGGTGCCACCCGCGGACTGACCTCCGACTCTACGGCCTTCTGCTTGTCCTCGCCCCTCGAGTGGGGACGTGGGCGAGGGCCTTGTCGCAGCAGCGTCTGCTCTGAGGTCATCGCTGCTGCTGTTCAGCCGCCCGGAGCGGAGGTCGTTGTCGCTGCTGCCGGAGCGGGCGTCGGCGTGCCACCCGGGGTCTTGTCGCCCCGCAGGCCCTCCAACGTGGGGGGTTGTTCGTACCTGCGGGGGTAGAACCGGAGTTCCGTTTGTAATGGCACCTTGAGTGTCGGTGTTTGTTCATTGTGGCTGTCGGGGCCTGAACATGTAGGTATTTTTGGTGTAATACCATATTTTTTCCTCATTTCGAGCACTAGGACTCGCCTGTCGGCTAACTGAATCGCTTAACCAAGTGTGATTTGCTCTGTGCGGAAGGTGACGAGTGAGGTATCCGTATCCCGGATGCGTAGGAGTCCCTCGGCTCGGTCGGCCTTGCCGCCCGAGGCTTCACTTGCTTAGTCAAAGAAACCCTCGGCCGCTCTGCGATGAGCCGAAGCCGGAGGCAGCGGTGTCAGCATGGACAGAGGCGGAGTTGGTTCAAAAAAGGGAGCTTTGTCGGCCGGGGCTTGGCCGGGTCGTCCACTGGTGGGACCAACGCCGGAGTCGAGTTGCCGAGGCCGCGAGCCGAGCTGGTGTCCTCGGGGGACAGCTGGCTGAGGCTTCGGGGCGGCCGGCCGAGCCGTCTGCTCGGGCTGGGTTCCTGGAGGAGACCTTGGCGGCGATGGCCCGGGCGTGGTGCTGACGTCGTCCTTTGGAGTGGAGATCCTCCGACCGTGTTGCTGTCCGAGGCTCGGTCAGACTTCGCCGATGGTGGAGTTGACGCCGAGGGTGCTGCTGCTCCCCCTCCATCGACGTCTGATCCTGCAGGATCGGTTCGCCTATAGTACAGATATGTTTTTTGCGGCCGCCGAGGCCCAAACATACTGTCGTCGCGTTGTAAAGCTACGTTTCTTTTCCCCTTGTTTCGAGTATCAGGACTTATTTGTCCGTAACAGAATTGTTTGTCCGAGCGAGAGTTACATTTCACGGAAGGTGATGAGTGAGGTATCTGTATCCCGGGGGCGTAGGAGTCCCTCGGCTCGGTCGGCCTTGCCGCTTACGTGTACTCTTACTCGTCCGTAGGATTCTGCTATCGATATAGTCAAGAAGGCACGAAAAATCATTTCGGCAGGAAAGTTTTCGAGCATTAAGACTTGTTCGGTCAGCAGGATCGCTCATCTGAACGCGAGTTACTTCTCGCAGAAGGTGATGAGTGAGGTATCCGTATCCCGGAGGCGTAGGAGTCCCTCGGCTCGGTCGGCCTTGCCTGCTTACGTGTACTCCGTCGTTTTCATGATCCCACTACCGAAGTAGTCGAAAAGCACGAAAGATATTCTGGCAGAAAGACTTTTTCCGAGGAAACTTTTGACGCGGAGGGGGTTTCCCCCTTCTAGCCCCTGAGGGAGGGTCTGAAAGTTCCCTTTGACCCGGGAACAGGATCTGGATGTCGCCTAGAGGGGGGGTGAATAGGCGAATAAAACTTATTACTTTAAAACTTAAATTCTTACTCTACTCGAAGACTTAGTACGCAGTGGAATGAGAAGACTCTTCGAGTAGGTCGCAGCGGAATGGAAGATCCTGTCTCAAAATGTCCTGCACTTCAAATCAAGCTTATACCACAGATAAGTATTGAAGTGCAGATATAAAGGCGAGTAAGACAGAGAGTTAGGATACAATATAGAATAGAGCACATAGACGCAAGGATTTATCTCGAGGTTCGGCCAAGCCTGAAATGCTTGCCTAGTCCTCGTTGGAGTTAGCCACACCTGGGCTTGGAGTCTATTTCAACTCCTTCCTCCGTTTGCTCAGATCTGTCAGTATGACAGATAGAGCCTTTCACTATTGAGTGGGGTTACAACAGAACCGCGGCTGCTTACAAACTTCTTGGCAGCACTCCGGCAGAGTAACGATATGCTCAAGACCTTGCTCTAGCTCTTAGCAGCACTACTCCTCTCTCTAAAGGCTTATAGCTGTGCCTTCTACACAAACTATAGAGTTACACACAAGAGGGAGAGCGAGAATTGATTCCAATGAAGTCTACACTTGTTGGCTGCACTAATATCTTGCTGGAGGCGCCTAGGGGTCCCTTTTATAGGCACAAGTGGCCTAGGAGCCGTTGGAAGCAATCCAGGAAGGCAAATCTTGCCTTCTGTCGGGTGGCGCACCGGACAGTCCGGTGCACACCGGACACTGTCCGGTGCCCGATTTCTTTCCTTCTACGTCGAAGCCGACCGTTGGCAGTCTTGGAGCCGTTGGCGCACCGGACATGTCCGGTGCCTCCATCTAGCCGTTGGCTCGGCCACGTGTCCCGCGCAGATCGCGCGGCCGACCGTTGGCCCGGCCGACCGTTGGCTCACCGGACAGTCCGGTGCACACCGGACAGTCCGGTGAATTATAGCCGTTCGTCGTCGGTGAATTCCCGAGAGCGGCCAGTTCGCTCGAGCCAGTCTGGCGCACCGGACACTGTCCGGTGCACCACCGGACAGTCCGGTGTGCCAGACTGAGCTGCCTTGGCTGTACATAGCCAAGCCCTTTGCACCTCTCTTCTTTTCTTCTTCTTTCTGTCTCTAACACTTAGACAAGTATATTAGTACACTAAAACCAATGTACTAAGTCTAGAAACATACCTTCTCTTAATTATTATATCCATAGCATTTCACATGCTTGAGCTTTGATGTTGGACTCATAAATCATCAAGTCGGCTTGACTTGATCTAGATTGACATTTCTTAGCTCCAACATCCTGCAAAGGTCACATAGAACATTTCCAAACATAGGAACAACCCAAACTAAAGATCAAGGTGAACTTAGCTCTTTTGGGCTGCTTCCAGTTCTGGTTTTGACACTTGTTCACCTTCTAGTGACCTTGATCTCCTCCTTAGAGCTTGATCTTGAGCCTTATGACTTACACCACATAACTGCAGCTGTTACCTCATTGGCTGTAAGTCACGTCCTTATGTAGTGATCCTTGATGTGCCATAGCTGTTCTCAACTCGATCACCCTTGACTTTGCAAGCCTCCTTCTTCACCCTTGGCTTTGGGTTCCTCAGCCTCCTTGACCTTCTCCCGTGCACTTGGTACCTCGAAGCTCTTCTTGCCTCCGTCCTTGGCTTGATCAGTTGTCTCCGAGCTACGCACCCGAGTCTCACTTTATGCAATGTCCATCTTAATTGTGATGTCCATTATGTATCCATAATCCAGTTCTTGGACCATCACATTTGTTCACTAGTGTTGAACCTTGTAGACTTTACCTTAAGCACCTGTTCAACACTTAGTACACTTGTTAGTCCTTTAATTGAGTTGTCATCCAAACACCAAAACTCACAAGAGAGCTTTCAATCTCCCCCTTTTTGGTGATTGATGGCAACACAATTAAAGCTTACATAAGAATAAGATTTGAAGCACAAATTTTGAATTCTAAGTTTATAGAATGCTCCCCCTAAATATGTGCTTACTTCAAGAGCCTAATTTTGGCCTCAGACGCCAATTTGCATATACTTAGGCAGTTCGAAACATTTCTACACCTTAGCACCTTTTAGGAAGCATTGAGACAAGATTCAAACCATGATGCTATAACACACAAATGCACATAATCAGAGTTAAACACCATTCAAAATAGTGGATATATCACAGGAATATCAACCTACCACTATTCATCATTAAGATACCAATTCAAACTAATACCAATTTAAACTAAGACACTAATTTAAGACAATCTTAAAGCACCATTAACCACATGGCTATCTATTGCACTATAGAAGCCAAATAATTCATCGCAGCGGAAACACTAGTCCATATGAGCAACATTGCAAGAAACATATGAATAGCAAGAAACATATGAATATCACACTTGGCAAAGCTCAAACTAACACATCACCCATTAGGATAAGCTTTCCTCTCAGGTTGAGATAAGCTTTAATACACAAATTCTCCCCCTTTGACATCAAACACCAAAAACCATACTCAAGCAAGAACATATGATGATGTCAAGGGACAGCAGGGTGTTAAGGAGGAAAACGACTATCAAAACTCCCCCTTACTTATTGAGCATATGCCCGATCAACATTTAGGCAAGATACATATATGCAAAAAGATTAATACTCCCTTTGTACCTTTACCATGTTGTAGTGTACTTCCCATCTTGAAAGTATCTAATCTCTCAAGAGCTTCTTCACACTTGTGCCTGATTCTTTATCCTTACTTTTTCTTGTTGCTAAGACATCAAACTTAGAACAAGTTATAGTATTGGGCACAAGAAGAAACTTCTATTCTCATGATTATCAAAAGATGTCAATTGAAGCGAACTATTACGGCTACCAATTGAAAGATACCAATTGCAAAGTTCATTTATTATCATGGCTCCATGATATTTAAGCATCTATTATCACCAGATATTAAAGAGCATGAGCAATCTAAAGATATGCACTTACTCACAACTTGAGATACCAATTTCTTGACTTACAGAGGTACCCAAGTCTAGATTGCTCCATTTCTTGTTTATCTTTTCTTTTCCACCTAGAGACTATACAAGATTGCTCAAGAAACAGTTAGTCTCAAAAGACACAAGTTATGTGTGCTCCCCCTCAAGTTGTGCATCAAGTATTTGAATGACTTGCACTTTGCACATTCTAGCTTCCTTAGAACTAGAGGGGATCACAACATACCTTGGTCAAGGCATACTCTACCACGTTCATCACCCAAAGATGCCAATTTGCATATCAAATGAAAAACCACTTAACACCAATTGAAGGCTAAATGAAAGGTCAACAATGCATGCCTCAGTGGTACCTAAGCCAATTCAATACTCAAGGAAGTATAACATTTACACGCAACTTGTACATGCTTCATACTTAACTATCATTGCATATACCAATTCAAGATCAACACAATCATGTATATAAAGCGAAATATCTAAGCATGTCATAATTAAGAAGGTTTCTTAGGTGCACAAAAGAAACAACATTTTAAAGGCATAAATTACCTAAGCTAAGATATTACCAATTGAAAGACAAGAACATAGCTATGATCACAATCAACGGAATTTCAAGAATATTTAATGAAATTGCATAGCTCCATTTTCCATACCTTTGCCTTTATGAGAGCCCTTGTTATCACCAATTCAGGGCTCCTTTTGCTTACGCACCTCATAGCTCAAAAGGGCACGACATGGATTTGAAATTCACACAGTACCAAACCAGGGTAATCATGTGAACATGGACTAAACAAAATGTCATATTTGCACATAGCATTACTTACAAAAAGTTACAGGTTTATCCATATACACCAAGAGAGTTAATCGTTGTGGATATAACAAATGAAAGAGCTACCAATGAATGATTCAAAAGATATATCCTATAGAGCACCAGCCATGATTAAGCAACCAACATTATGATCCATTTAACACAGGCAATCATAAAGCATAACTACTCTAAGGACAGGTAGCACATCAAGCCAACTTAAGAGCAATACTAAATTGCAACTATGTACTTTAAAATACACGGGTACCGTCCTTTGGAGAGCAGGTTGTAGATTCTCATCAAGGTCCTTTACTTGATTCACCAATAATGATTCAGGACTTATACACCTTATTTCACTTGAGATGAACATGGGATTAGTGTTTCACAATAATTCAACCTTGGGTCAATAAACACCAAAACAATTAATAGCTTAAGTATAGAGTTTTAGATAACCGTCTTAAGCTCTCCCATGGTCTCTAGTCCATCTCAAGGCACCTGCATGGTCTAGTTAGCACAGTTTGGTACCCATCTCGGGATGGGTCCATAATGATCATCTAAATGTGCCTTTGGTACCGAAATTGCCTTTGTGCTAGTTCTAGGTGATCTCGTTATAGATCTAGCACAAGTGTATGATTTGGGTCTCCTACCCGAATAAGGTTGACACGAATTCACTTGCTTAGGAATCTTACCTTTATAACATACCTTGGATAGATGACCCTGCTCACCACACTTGTAGCAGAAGCGTCGCTCAACTTGACACGACGCTTGCTGTGTGTCATTTTCCTTGGTGAGGGTCACCTTGGAGCATGCACATCCTTGACCCTTCATGACCGGACATGAAGTGATCGTGTGGTCCTTTTTGTTGCATCCAAAACAACTCCTTGTCCCTTCATTCTTGTCTTTGTACAGACAAGATGCGATGAGGTGGCCTAACTTCTTGCACTTGAAACACCTCCTTTTTCCTTTTCCCTTTTTGTACTTGATTGACATGGAGAGAAGGTTAGTGCAAACAACATGATTAATTGAATCTTTACCTTTTTCCTTTTTCATGTTGATTTCTTCATTTATAGCTTTGGGAACATTCTTCTTGTTGAGTTTAACACTTGCTGCAGTTTTTCCTTTCTCAAGCTTCTTCACCACGCGCCCGTGGATATCTTGAGAGAGTTGAGCAATGTGTCTTCTCCTTAGCTGTCTTTGCTTCTTGTTCCCACGCAATTTTCTTTTTGATCCTGCAACTTGTTTCTCAAACAAAGATTGGCCTTTCTTGGGGCGGTGGAGGTCAGCACATGATAATATTTTGACCAATTGATTACTAGTGCAAGAATGAGGTTCATATGAGTTTAAACTAGTAATTACTACCTCATGAGCAATATCGAGCATGATATGATCATCAACTAGTTTACTATGAGAGTATGACAACATATCATACTTTTCACTAAGAGCAAGCTTTTCTAAATTCATTGTTTCTACTTGACTTCTAAGCATAGAATTTTCAGTTTTAAGTTGAGCAACATTAGATAGAGCGTCATAATTATTACTTTGCTCAATTAACATTGAATCATACCGTTGGACCAAGACATCATGAGAGCACCTTAGCTCCTCATGTTCTTTGGTCATCTTCTCCAGGCTGTTGTTTGTTTTGATGAGAGTCTCCTCTAGCCTGAGAAGCGTCTCGCCTTGTTCCTTGTTCCTCCTCAACAACTTAACCAAGAGCACTTTGTCTTCTTTGTTGAGATGGGTGTAGAACCGACGAATCTCCTCTTCTTCCACATCACCAGTCTCATTTTCCCTGTCATTATTTTTAGTGGAAGCAATACAGGAAATGTGGCGGAACTGTCCGAATTATTCCAACTTAAGTGCCCAAGCCCTGCCTTGGAGGCTAGACCACACTTAAATGGGAATAACCCGTCAACTCCTCGGATCTAGTCCGACACGGCCACTGACAGGATCAAGTACCACAATCTCACTCGATGGTGAGTCACAGAGCAAATACAATAAAGCATAAAACCATACATGAAAGAGTATTAAATTATTACATCACCATTGTCATCATCGGAGTTTTTGCAAAAGTAGCCATCATTGTTTTGGAGTGCAGCGGAAATAAACTAACGATAAATAAATGGAGGGATGGGGAAGCCTATCCCGTCACTCCTCATGCTCCTCCTCAGCCGAGGCAGGGTCCCACTCGACAGTCCAACCCGGTGGCAGGGTGGATGGCCAAGTCACTCCAGCAACCATGTCCTCCAGAGAACCTGTAAAATTATGCCACAAGCAAGGCTGAGTATACTAATACTCAGCTAGACTTACCCGGTGTGAGGAGTCTATACTCCTCTACCTCTAGACATGCAGCTGTTTGGCTGTGGGGTTTGGTTGCCAAAAGCACTAGCTGAGTTTCTAAATCAAGATTTTAACTTAATCAAAGTTAAGTGTGACTCTCTTAAGACTAAAAGTGTACTATCTATTCATACATAGTAGCAAGCATTATTATCAATCAACAGTTTGTATCATCTCAACCAGTTCCACTTGTTACTCAATGTAGCAGCATGGATCAAGCAGTCTCATTGGCTGCGAGAAGCAGACGATTCGAATCGAGTTTTTATCCTTGCAAGGTAAACCTAAACACACGACATGCAGGGGCACTCCGTCCCCACACATATCAACCGTCCCCATCGATTCCCCGTCAGCAGATCAGGGCTCACCGCCTTGGCGTACAATGCCCCACTGACCCCGACTGGCCGTCGTGCAGTGACCGCACTTGTACCCACCATAACCGGAATGGGAGACTACGTCTCAGGTCGCGTGAGGAGGTATGTCCACTGCCGGGTTCAATCAGGTACTAGGCTTACCGATTTACCATATTTCTCGGCATATGGTTAGTACGTTCAAACGCTTGACTCACGGTACCACACCTTAATCCTTAATCAACTTTTTGTCCCGTGAACAACCAATCCCCATGGATTGTTGCCCACAACCAACATCAATATGATAGGAAGGTGGATACAACCAATTCCTGACCTCGCGCGAGTGCTAGAAAAATCACTCGACTTCTACCGAGATCCTAATTAATAAAGCAGCTACTCGACCTAGCATACTAGTATCCATCTCAAAAGGGAGTCCTGAGTTCATGCAACTAGGGTTTCAGTCAACTCCTACACTTAAGTGCACAGTACAAGCCTACATACAATAAGTGTAGTAAAATAGCATATATAAACGGTTATGCATAAAACCGGGGCTTGCCTTCCAAAGCAGTGGCAGGCAGGTCCTCTGGTGCAGGCTCTGGTGCTGGGTCGGGGGCAACCTCCTAGGCAGCTCCTTGCTCCGGCACGAGGACGTACTCTCCGTCAGCAAGATTACAGTCTATCGAAATGCAATGAACATGTATGTCATGATTATGCAAAATTTAAGAACATTAAGCTTACAGAATTCAAGCTAAGAATTTAACTTAGGGCTTCTTGGTTACGAGGGTCTTCTAGTGGTATTCATAGACTTATTACTTGTTAGTTTTAGGTTTTCTCTCTAAAAGGACTTATTGGAGTTGTATGGCCTTTATAAATTTCAGTGAACAAATATAAAGGCTTTAGGGGGACATTAAGTTCCATCATCCACTTTCCTTTCTTAATTTCCACCTAGGACCTCTAGTAGGGGTTTTGAACTATGATAGTAGTTTAAAACTTTCCAAAAATTCTGTAAAAATTACAGTGGGTGGTCACTGGCTATACTAGCTTGTTTTGAAAATTTGAGGCTTAAAGTATAAAAGCTAATCTTTAAACAAAAATAACAATGGTTAGGTAAGTGGGGCCACTTTACATTACAAGTCCTTTATTAAAGTGGTTTCTGACCTAATGGTTATTTTTGCTGGCCTCTGGTAGTGATAAAAAGCTCTTGTACCAAAAATGGCAGAGAGCTACATGGTGGTTAATTAATGGTGAATTTCTAAACTTGGGTGCAAAAAGAGTGATTAGAACTAACTTGTCATTTGAAAAATATCAAACAACAGATTTCAGATTTTTCTTAAGTTCTTATTACCAACACATTAGTTATCCTAAGGTTTGGGGAGGTTTCACCTTATGGTTATTTTTGTAGGATTTTTCTAAGTTATCCCTATTTTCTCCATTTAAAAGGTATCTTGTTTATTTTACACTACAACAGGGTATGACATATTTTTCCAGTGAACTATATTGACTAAGTATCTCAACAAAAATAGGTGTGCCCTCTGGTTTATCCTTTATATTACCTTTTCTATTTTCCTTAAACTTAAGCATATTATAGAATAAGGGGTTAAAATTATCTTAAAGTAATAGACAGAGAGGTTTAACATTTTTAACTAAGTTAGTGAGTGAATATAAACTTCTCCAAATTTTTCTAACCCTAGTTAAATAGTACAACTATTTTTCTTGCTATTATTAAGTTTTTGGCCAAAACTGAAAATAAATCAGAACCTTGTATTTTTCTCTAGTTCATATGGGGTTTTATATTTTTCTCAGACAGGTTACATTATTTAGAGTCTGGCAAAATGGGTTTGACTAAATTTGGATGATTTAAACAAAAGTTATGCATTTTCAAAGTTGATGTCCAATTTAAAAACAGATTTACTTAAGGTTTTCTGGAAAACCAGTTTGCACCGAGACCCCTGGGGTTAAACGGATTCAAATCTCGCAGATCTACCCTCGGGTTACTATTCACCTGAGTCTTTGGCTTTGCACTTAACCCCCTGGGTTTCTCTCCCTCTCACCCGCGGTCCCTCCCCTAATCCAAACAGCGGCCGTAGAAAAGAAAGGACGGCGCGGCTTACCGGCGACGAGGGAGGTCCGGCGAGGTGGTCAGAGACACTCGGGAGGTTGCGGCGGTCACGTCGATGTGCGGGTCGCCGCTGGAGGTGGTCGGAGCTGCTTGGTCCACGTGCGCAGGCGGGCGAGCTCGCCGGTGGCGTGCGCTCCGGCCTATCCACGGCGGTATGGTTCAATCCAGGGGTACGAGGAGCATCACGGGATGACGCAGAGGCCATACACGCAAGGAATCGAGAAATGGTGGAGGGATTTACCCGGTCCACGCGCGCCGGCGGGTTCTTGAAGTCCGGCGAGCGCGATTCGGCCACTCCGGTGACGCAGGCTCTTGGTTCAAGCTTGAGCAAGGCTCACGGCTTCACCAGGAAGCTAACCGAAGGCTTGGATCGAACGGAGGGAGGCTGGAGAGGGGTTGGCCACGACGGTGGTCTTCGGCCGGCACTGGCGGGCCGCGGGGAGGTCGCCGGAGGCGAGGGCTGGCTCGGGCAAGTCCGGCGAGGTACGGATGAGGTACTGGGGGAAACAACCGAGCGCTGGGGCGGGTTTTATAGGCACGGCTCGGGCGTGGTCACGGGCGACCGCGGGCGCGCGGGGGTTCGCGCACGGGCGTGCTCTGAGCGCGCCCCCGGGTGCCAGCTCGCGTCGAACACGTGGAGGGTTGCGTCTGCCAAGGTTCAACGGCCGATTCGAGCGCCATGGCGTGCATATCTCGGCAAAGTCACTGTGTACGGTCACTTCTCTGCTCCAAATCCTACCCTTTTGCTGTGAGTTCCAAGTCGAGATATGGTCAGGGCAGGGAGATAGAGAGGGGAGAAGTTTGCTGTGTCAGCTGGGTCCAAACCGAGACAAAAGGGGTGTCAAGTCGTGTCTAGCGCCCTAGGATAGGTGTCATCTCTTGCCAGGGTGTTCTAGGGTTAATTTGGCGCCATTTTGTTAATTGGGTCGACTGGTTTTGAAAAGGAGATCAAGGTGAACATGAGGGATCTTTGCTTAAGGGTTGGTTTTTGACTTAGGCAAAATCTGAATTCTTCCCTTGTGTTCAAACTTGGGTGATCTTTTTAGGGCCTTTCTGAAAACTTTTTGGGGGTACTTCCTTACTATCAATCATAGGTTATTAAGTATATTACAACTTTTATATTTGGCCCAAACCATGATCATGAAGTTTACATTGTCTTTTGATCATGGCTTCAATTAAGGTTATAATTACCTATGGGGGTTTTGTTCTAGGTTTTTGGGAGATCTCCACTTAGGTGTGCATTACAAGCTAGGGCATGACATCCAAGATAGTTTGCACTTGATTAGGACCTTGAATTCCAAGATTGAGATACTTTGCCCACAATTCTCTAAGTAACAATGGGTTAAAAGAAAAGGGGGGGGGTAACCCTGGGGTGGACACTCTGAGTAACACCTAGGGTGTTACAGCCCTCCCCCCTTAAAGGAATCTCGTCCCGAGATTGCAGGTAGAGTCCCTTGGAGGGGTGCTTGAGGGGGGGGGATGGTGGTGTCTCTCCTTTACCCAAGTTCCTCTTGTTAACTGCTCTTCGAATGTCATCCTCTTTGCAACTTCAGAAGGAAGCCCTTCTTAAGTTGTATCCATAACTTAGACTATCCTTGTTATCTAAGTTTTTCTTATAATTGTATTCAAAGGGCAGGTGGGGGTGGGGTTTTGGGGTTACGTACCGGCTTCTTTGGGTAGAAAGTCGGGGAAGCGAGAGCGTAGAAAATCCTCCGTCTCCCATGTAGCCTCTTCTGCTGAATGATGACTCCACTGAACCTTATACATTCTGATTGACCTTGCCCGAGTTGATCTTTCCTTTTGATCCAATACCTTGACGGGGTACTCCTGGTAGGACAAGTCTGATTCTATCTCAATGTCTGGTTCTGGTAGCACTTCAGTGGGTAGACGAACACATTTCCGCAGCTGAGATACATGGAACACATTGTGAACTTCTGACATATGGGGTGGTAATTCCAATTGGTAGGCTACGGGTCCACAACTTTTCTTGATCTTATAAGGTCCAATGTAGCGAGGGGCCAACTTGCCCTTGATCCCAAATCTTTGGATACCCTTGGTTGGTGATACCTTAAGATAGACATGATCTCCCGCCGCAAACTGTAGAGGCTTCCGTCTCTGGTCATGATAACTCTTTTGCCTGGCCTGAGCAGCTTCTAAGTTCTTCCTGATAATTTTAACCTTTGCCTCTGCTTCAAGCACCAAATCTGGCCCAAAAATCTCCCTTTCCCCTGCTTGAGACCAATTTAGCGGGGTTCTGCATCTTCTCCCATACAAAGCCTCGAAAGGTGCCATTCTCAGGCTAGACTGATAGCTGTTATTGTAAGAAAACTCGGCCAAGGATAGACACTTGTCCCAGTCCTTTCCATAGTGAAGGGCACATGCTCTCAACATGTCTTCCAAAACCTGATTTACCCTTTCTGTCTGACCATCTGTTTGAGGGTGATATGCGGAGCTTCGGATTACGTGGGTCCCAAGTGATTCCTGTAATTGCTCCCAAAATCGTGCCACAAAAGGTGCTCCTCGGTCAGAGACTATGGTCCTTGGTATCCCATGCAGACGAACTATCTGGTCGATGTAAATTTCCGCATACTTTTCCGTCCGGTAGGTAGTGTGCACTGGTGAGAAATGAGCCGTCTTGGTCAATCTGTCCACAATAACCCATATGGAATCATGGTGTCGGGAGGTATTGGGTAATCCTACTATGAAATCCATGCAAATGTCCTCCCATTTCCAAGATGGTATGGGAAGGGGTTGCAAAGGGCCTGCTGCTTTCAGATGACTAGCTTTTACCCTCTGACAAGTGTCACATCCTGAAACGTATTTGGCAATTTCCCTCTTCATCCTGGTCCACCAATAAAGAGGTCTGAGATCATGATACATCTTGTTGCTACCAGGGTGCATGGAGAACTTAGAAAGGTGAGCTTCATCTAATATCTTCCTTCTGAGCTCTGGATTCTTGGGAACGACCAATCGATCTTCAAACCATAAAACTCCCTTGCTGTCCTGACGGAAACACTTGTATTTCTCGGCCTTTTGCTTGATCATATCCTTGATGATCTGAACACCCTTATCCCCAAACTGTGCCTGAGCTATTTGTTCTTGCAGTGTAGGCTCCATCGCAATATATCCCAATTCACTGGAAGGAACAACTTCCAGGTTCAGTTTGCACAACTCATCACACAAGGTGGTGATTCTTGTATCCATGTTCATGCAATTACATTGGGCCTTTCGGCTCAAAGCATCTGCCACAACATTTGCCTTGCCAGGATGGTAATGCACCTCCAAATCATAGTCCTTGATTAATTCCAGCCATCTCCTCTGCCTCATATTCAGATCTGCCTGAGTGAAAATGTACTTGAGGCTCTTGTGATCAGTGTAAATGTTACAGTGGGCTCCCATCAAGTAGTGTCTCCATATCTTGAGAGCATGAACTACTGCTGCCAACTCCAGATCATGTGTCGGGTAATTCTGCTCATGAGGTCTGAGGGCTCGGGAAGCATAAGCAATCACTCTGTTCTCTTGCATCAACACACAACCTAATCCGGTACCGGAAGCATCACAATAAACCTCAAATGGCTTGGTGTTGTCGGGTTGAGCTAGCACTGGAGCTGTTGTCAAATGCTGCCTCAGGGTATGAAAAGCATCTTCACACTTTTGGCTCCACTCAAATTTGGCTCCCTTCTTCAACAGTTCAGTCATTGGCTTGGCAATTCTAGAGAAATCCGGAATGAATCGTCGGTAATATCCTGCCAATCCCAGAAAACTCCTAATCTGCTTCACTGTAGTCGGGGGTTTCCAGTCCATCACTTCTTGCACCTTCTCAGGATCAACTGATATCCCATCCTGAGAAATTGTGTGACCCAAGAATTTTATTTCCTTCAGCCAGAACTCACACTTGGACAACTTGGCATACAACTGATGGTCACGAAGCCTTTGAAGCACAATACGCAGATGCTCCGTGTGCTCATCTTCATTCTTGGAATAAACCAGAATGTCATCAATGAAGACAACCACAAACTTGTCCAGCTCTGGCATAAATACTGAGTTCATCAAGTACATGAAATAAGCCGGGGCATTGGTTAGCCCAAAGGACATCACCAAAAACTCATAGAGCCCATATCTGGTAGAGAAAGCCGTCTTGGGAATATCACTGGTTCGAATCTTGATCTGATGGTAGCCCGAGCGAAGGTCTATCTTGGAGAATACCTTGGCCCCCACCAATTGGTCAAACAGAACATCAATGCGAGGTAACGGGTACTTGTTCTTGATAGTCACCGCATTGAGAGGGCGGTAGTCAACACACATCCTCAAACTCTCATCCTTTTTCTTCACAAATAATGCTGGACATCCCCATGGTGAAGTGCTTGGGCGAATAAACCCCTTGTCCAACAATTCTTGCAATTGTTTCTTCAGTTCTGCCAACTCCGCGGGAGGCATCCTATAAGGTCTCTTGGAGATAGGAGCAGTCCCGGGTTGCAATTCAATGGCAAACTCAATGTCTCGGTCAGGTGGCATCCCTGGCAATTCATCCGGGAAAACGTCGGGGTAGTCGCAGACCACTGGGATCTGCCTTACGGGAGACTCTGCCATAACAAAGGCACAAGACTGGGCATCACCCTGGTTGGGTAAATACAAAACAGTCTCGCCATAAGCAGGAGAATGAATTTCAACGGCTCTGGCTGCAATATCCAATATTGCCTGATGGTTGGCCAACCAATCAGTTCCCAAGATGATATCCACACTATCCAGTCCCAAAATAAGAAGGTCAGTTTTAACTATCAAACTACCAAACTTTATGGGCACATGCCTGCTGATTTGATTTGTGGCAATCCTGCCTCCTGGGGTGGAAATGATAATAGCCCCGTGGGTATGGCAAAAAGGCAACTGGCACTTGACACTAAATTTGGCACTGACAAAACTATGCGATGCACCAGAATCAAAAAGAATAGTAGCAGGAAAATTTAAAACGGTAAAGATACCAGTCATGACGGGTGCTCCCTCTGGAATGTCAGCCATTGTAGTGAAGTTCAGCTTGCCCTGCCTCACTTGCACTTTCTGCCTCTTCCCCTGGTTCTGGTTGACATTTTGCCCCTGCCTCTGCTGATTCTTGGGACAATTCTTGGCATAGTGCCCAGTACTGCCACAAGTGAAACACCGGTTATCATTAGCCTGGCGGTTCTGCTGCTGCTGGTTGTTCCTCTGAACTGGGAATTGGGCACGGTTGGGGGCCTGCTGCTGTTGCTGCTGCTGTGGTGGCCTGATCACCCACCTTCCCTGCTGCTGCTGGGGCCCCCTGCTCTGGGAATCAGACACAATCCTGAAGCGCTGGGGCTGTGACGAGGATCCGGCCACAGGGGTCTTCCTCTTCTTCTCCGCCTGCCGAGCCAAGATGCAGTCTTCCTGGGAGATGGCCATGTTGACCAACTCATTGTAACTATGGGCCCGGACGGTGTTGAGACGGTCACGGAGCTTGGTGCTGAGCCCTCTCCTGAACCTATCTCGCTTCTTCTCATCCGTATCTGCATGGTATCCGGCATACTGACACAAATCGTTGAAGGCCTGGGCATATTGTAACACGGTCCTGCTGCCCTGAGTAAGTGCCAGAAACTCATTGAGCTTCCGGTCCATGATGCCAGCGGGAATATGATGCCCTCTGAAAGCGGCCTTGAATTCCCTCCACTCCACCTCTCTGCCATCCGGCTGCATAGCCAGAAAATGGTCCCACCAAGTCCTTGCGGGTCCGCGAAGCTGCTGTGTGGCGAACCTGACCTTGGCGACTTCTGAGCAAGCCCCATGGAGCAATGGGAACTTGGATTCTACCACCCTCAACCACACATCTGCATCCAATGGGTCCTCCGACCTGGTAAACAATGGCGGCTGGGTGCTGAGAAACTCCTGGTAAGTAGCAGCGACGGGGTGACGCTGATGGTCTCCACCATACTGCTGAGGTGGTGGCTGCCGCTGAGCTAGCTGCCTCAGAATCTCATTCTGCTGGGCCATGAGCTCCTGCAGAGTGGGAGGCGGCGGCGGTGGAGGAACGTGCTCATTCTGTCCACGGCGCGCTCTCCCAGCCATCTGAAAAAGCCACATGGTTGCTTAGTAACACATCTCCAAGCTTAAGGTTCGAACATGGTAGGGGAGTCAAGGTAATTGATAGATTCCAAATAAAACAAATGAAAACATGATCCTTCCATCCGAATTAAAATTACCATCAGTCATCCCTAAACATCCAAAAGAGTTTTACCACTGGTTACATCAAGGAGTCAAAAGACTCAACTCTACCTAGCCTAGTATCCTAAGGGTGCAAAAGCTAAGCTAGCGGCGAGGAGTCCAACTACCACCAATTTCTAACATTAGTCTGGCCTCTACTGAGCAAACGAGGCGACGCTAGACTCGGGGGAAGGGGGTCTCCCTGAGCCAGCGGTGTCTACACTAGAGGCAGACTCATCTCCTCCCTCGATGTCGACGTCCTCGTCAGCCTCCGCATCATGGATCTCTTGGTGATGCATGTCCAGATGCGCATTAGCCTCTGCTAACTGCTGCTGAGTGTTGAGGAGCTGATCCTCAAGGACTTCTATGGTATTCTCCCTGGTACCCACCAGCTCTTCCAACTCATGAGCCTCGTCTGTCAGCTGCTCCACCTGCAAATCCTTCTCCACCAGCTCCTGGGATAAATCCACCACGAGCTCCTCCCTGTTATCCAGGGTGATCTTGGTGTCCTCCAGCAACGCCATCAGGTGGGACATGGCCTCCCCACGCATCACTTGCAGACGATACAGAGCGTTCATGCACCGTACCGACAAGTGTGCCGTGTGGCCTGGGTAGAGAGCCCAGATGTCCTTGGCATGCTCCACCCGGTCCTTCCACATCGGGTCGTCCTCCTTCTCCGCAGGGAACAACCCAATGGGGTGAGTAGCCAACTCCAAGGGGTGAAATCCACAGAAAGTGGTCAGTCCATGCAGAGCGATAGCCTCAATAGTGTCCTCAGCCCGGTATCCATAGGACTCAGAGTCCAGTGAACGCCAGCCTGGCTGCAGGGGATGAGGCTCCAAGGTCATCCTCACCCTGCAGCGAGGTACCCGGTGCTTTTCAAATAGCTGCACCGCGTACTGAGGGGGTGTCGAATATCCTGCCCCCTGAAGCACCTCCCACAAGATGCGGGGAAAACCCTCTCGCGCAAGTCCGTCAGTGTGGGTCAGTGCATCTCCATCCTCGGAGGATCCGTGGGAAGTCATCTGTGCACGGTTTAAGCGTAAGTAAAGAAAAAGAAGTAAAAAGAACAGGGAAAACAAAACTCAACCTGCCTCTGGTTAAAAGAAAAAGGTAGTGAGGACCTATTTGGCTGCTATTTCACCTTTAAGTCCTTTTTACTTAGTCAATTATTCACTTAATTAAGTATGCATGCATGCACGTCCTGAACGACCTCACAAGAAAATAAAAGGAATAGGGAAGAACTCCCATCCTGTAAAAGTGGCCTGTAGGGCCTAGTCACTTAGCCACCTAGCTACCCTTCTATTATCCTAAGGCTTCACGTCCTAGGTCTATCCTGCTCGCCCTACTATCTATCCAATCATTGTTTCTATCAAGTTTTACTTTTAGAAAAGGGATGGTGTTTAGGATTTATTGATTCCTCTGTGGTGGTACAAGCTCCGATACCAGCTGTGGCGGAACTGTCCGAATTATTCCAACTTAAGTGCCCAAGCCCTGCCTTGGAGGCTAGACCACACTTAAATGGGAATAACCCGTCAACTCCTCGGATCTAGTCCGACACGGCCACTGACAGGATCAAGTACCACAATCTCACTCGATGGTGAGTCACAGAGCAAATACAATAAAGCATAAAACCATACATGAAAGAGTATTAAATTATTACATCACCATTGTCATCATCGGAGTTTTTGCAAAAGTAGCCATCATTGTTTTGGAGTGCAGCGGAAATAAACTAACGATAAATAAATGGAGGGATGGGGAAGCCTATCCCGTCACTCCTCATGCTCCTCCTCAGCCGAGGCAGGGTCCCACTCGACAGTCCAACCCGGTGGCAGGGTGGATGGCCAAGTCACTCCAGCAACCATGTCCTCCAGAGAACCTGTAAAATTATGCCACAAGCAAGGCTGAGTATACTAATACTCAGCTAGACTTACCCGGTGTGAGGAGTCTATACTCCTCTACCTCTAGACATGCAGCTGTTTGGCTGTGGGGTTTGGTTGCCAAAAGCACTAGCTGAGTTTCTAAATCAAGATTTTAACTTAATCAAAGTTAAGTGTGACTCTCTTAAGACTAAAAGTGTACTATCTATTCATACATAGTAGCAAGCATTATTATCAATCAACAGTTTGTATCATCTCAACCAGTTCCACTTGTTACTCAATGTAGCAGCATGGATCAAGCAGTCTCATTGGCTGCGAGAAGCAGACGATTCGAATCGAGTTTTTATCCTTGCAAGGTAAACCTAAACACACGACATGCAGGGGCACTCCGTCCCCACACATATCAACCGTCCCCATCGATTCCCCGTCAGCAGATCAGGGCTCACCGCCTTGGCGTACAATGCCCCACTGACCCCGACTGGCCGTCGTGCAGTGACCGCACTTGTACCCACCATAACCGGAATGGGAGACTACGTCTCAGGTCGCGTGAGGAGGTATGTCCACTGCCGGGTTCAATCAGGTACTAGGCTTACCGATTTACCATATTTCTCGGCATATGGTTAGTACGTTCAAACGCTTGACTCACGGTACCACACCTTAATCCTTAATCAACTTTTTGTCCCGTGAACAACCAATCCCCATGGATTGTTGCCCACAACCAACATCAATATGATAGGAAGGTGGATACAACCAATTCCTGACCTCGCGCGAGTGCTAGAAAAATCACTCGACTTCTACCGAGATCCTAATTAATAAAGCAGCTACTCGACCTAGCATACTAGTATCCATCTCAAAAGGGAGTCCTGAGTTCATGCAACTAGGGTTTCAGTCAACTCCTACACTTAAGTGCACAGTACAAGCCTACATACAATAAGTGTAGTAAAATAGCATATATAAACGGTTATGCATAAAACCGGGGCTTGCCTTCCAAAGCAGTGGCAGGCAGGTCCTCTGGTGCAGGCTCTGGTGCTGGGTCGGGGGCAACCTCCTGGGCAGCTCCTTGCTCCGGCACGAGGACGTACTCTCCGTCAGCAAGATTACAGTCTATCGAAATGCAATGAACATGTATGTCATGATTATGCAAAATTTAAGAACATTAAGCTTACAGAATTCAAGCTAAGAATTTAACTTAGGGCTTCTTGGTTACGAGGGTCTTCTAGTGGTATTCATAGACTTATTACTTGTTAGTTTTAGGTTTTCTCTCTAAAAGGACTTATTGGAGTTGTATGGCCTTTATAAATTTCAGTGAACAAATATAAAGGCTTTAGGGGGACATTAAGTTCCATCATCCACTTTCCTTTCTTAATTTCCACCTAGGACCTCTAGTAGGGGTTTTGAACTATGATAGTAGTTTAAAACTTTCCAAAAATTCTGTAAAAATTACAGTGGGTGGTCACTGGCTATACTAGCTTGTTTTGAAAATTTGAGGCTTAAAGTATAAAAGCTAATCTTTAAACAAAAATAACAATGGTTAGGTAAGTGGGGCCACTTTACATTACAAGTCCTTTATTAAAGTGGTTTCTGACCTAATGGTTATTTTTGCTGGCCTCTGGTAGTGATAAAAAGCTCTTGTACCAAAAATGGCAGAGAGCTACATGGTGGTTAATTAATGGTGAATTTCTAAACTTGGGTGCAAAAAGAGTGATTAGAACTAACTTGTCATTTGAAAAATATCAAACAACAGATTTCAGATTTTTCTTAAGTTCTTATTACCAACACATTAGTTATCCTAAGGTTTGGGGAGGTTTCACCTTATGGTTATTTTTGTAGGATTTTTCTAAGTTATCCCTATTTTCTCCATTTAAAAGGTATCTTGTTTATTTTACACTACAACAGGGTATGACATATTTTTCCAGTGAACTATATTGACTAAGTATCTCAACAAAAATAGGTGTGCCCTCTGGTTTATCCTTTATATTACCTTTTCTATTTTCCTTAAACTTAAGCATATTATAGAATAAGGGGTTAAAATTATCTTAAAGTAATAGACAGAGAGGTTTAACATTTTTAACTAAGTTAGTGAGTGAATATAAACTTCTCCAAATTTTTCTAACCCTAGTTAAATAGTACAACTATTTTTCTTGCTATTATTAAGTTTTTGGCCAAAACTGAAAATAAATCAGAACCTTGTATTTTTCTCTAGTTCATATGGGGTTTTATATTTTTCTCAGACAGGTTACATTATTTAGAGTCTGGCAAAATGGGTTTGACTAAATTTGGATGATTTAAACAAAAGTTATGCATTTTCAAAGTTGATGTCCAATTTAAAAACAGATTTACTTAAGGTTTTCTGGAAAACCAGTTTGCACCGAGACCCCTGGGGTTAAACGGATTCAAATCTCGCAGATCTACCCTCGGGTTACTATTCACCTGAGTCTTTGGCTTTGCACTTAACCCCCTGGGTTTCTCTCCCTCTCACCCGCGGTCCCTCCCCTAATCCAAACAGCGGCCGTAGAAAAGAAAGGACGGCGCGGCTTACCGGCGACGAGGGAGGTCCGGCGAGGTGGTCAGAGACACTCGGGAGGTTGCGGCGGTCACGTCGATGTGCGGGTCGCCGCTGGAGGTGGTCGGAGCTGCTTGGTCCACGTGCGCAGGCGGGCGAGCTCGCCGGTGGCGTGCGCTCCGGCCTATCCACGGCGGTATGGTTCAATCCAGGGGTACGAGGAGCATCACGGGATGACGCAGAGGCCATACACACAAGGAATCGAGAAATGGTGGAGGGATTTACCCGGTCCACGCGCGCCGGCGGGTTCTTGAAGTCCGGCGAGCGCGATTCGGCCACTCCGGTGACGCAGGCTCTTGGTTCAAGCTTGAGCAAGGCTCACGGCTTCACCAGGAAGCTAACCGAAGGCTTGGATCGAACGGAGGGAGGCTGGAGAGGGGTTGGCCACGACGGTGGTCTTCGGCCGGCACTGGCGGGCCGCGGGGAGGTCGCCGGAGGCGAGGGCTGGCTCGGGCAAGTCCGGCGAGGTACGGATGAGGTACTGGGGGAAACAACCGAGCGCTGGGGCGGGTTTTATAGGCACGGCTCGGGCGTGGTCACGGGCGACCGCGGGCGCGCGGGGGTTCGCGCACGGGCGTGCTCTGAGCGCGCCCCCGGGTGCCAGCTCGCGTCGAACACGTGGAGGGTTGCGTCTGCCAAGGTTCAACGGCCGATTCGAGCGCCATGGCGTGCATATCTCGGCAAAGTCACTGTGTACGGTCACTTCTCTGCTCCAAATCCTACCCTTTTGCTGTGAGTTCCAAGTCGAGATATGGTCAGGGCAGGGAGATAGAGAGGGGAGAAGTTTGCTGTGTCAGCTGGGTCCAAACCGAGACAAAAGGGGTGTCAAGTCGTGTCTAGCGCCCTAGGATAGGTGTCATCTCTTGCCAGGGTGTTCTAGGGTTAATTTGGCGCCATTTTGTTAATTGGGTCGACTGGTTTTGAAAAGGAGATCAAGGTGAACATGAGGGATCTTTGCTTAAGGGTTGGTTTTTGACTTAGGCAAAATCTGAATTCTTCCCTTGTGTTCAAACTTGGGTGATCTTTTTAGGGCCTTTCTGAAAACTTTTTGGGGGTACTTCCTTACTATCAATCATAGGTTATTAAGTATATTACAACTTTTATATTTGGCCCAAACCATGATCATGAAGTTTACATTGTCTTTTGATCATGGCTTCAATTAAGGTTATAATTACCTATGGGGGTTTTGTTCTAGGTTTTTGGGAGATCTCCACTTAGGTGTGCATTACAAGCTAGGGCATGACATCCAAGATAGTTTGCACTTGATTAGGACCTTGAATTCCAAGATTGAGATACTTTGCCCACAATTCTCTAAGTAACAATGGGTTAAAAGAAAAGGGGGGGGTAACCCTGGGGTGGACACTCTGAGTAACACCTAGGGTGTTACAGAAGCAAATGTACCTAGTGGTGATGAAGACTCATCCTCGCTATCATCCTCATATTCCTCCTCATCATCACTTTCGTCTCCACTATCATTGTTAGCAATAAGACATTTATAACTAGTGGAAGACAAACCTGTCGGTGAGGTGGATTCATTGTTTGAGTGCCATCGTTCATGTTCTTCTCCCTTTGAATGGTTAGTATCACAAGTAATATAGGGAGTAGGAGCATCACAGTTTGCCACAAAATATTTTTCTTTGATCCTATTCCATAAATCATGAGCATCAACAAATAGATCACTACCACTACTCATGATGGCAAAATAGGCACTTCTAGAAAGAGACTCAACTAAGATGTTACAAGCACGGTGATTAAGAGATAAGCATCTTAGTTCATCATTAGAGGGATTTTTGCTACTATCAGATGGAAAAATACTTCTACTAAAAATCTGTTTCAAATCAGAATCAACACTCATGAAAGCATTATAAATAGAGACAGACCAAGATTTGTAATTAGAGCCATCGCCTAAAAGAATTTCTACAGTTACCTCTTGTGACGACATCGTTATCTCCGGACGGCTAAGCCCACACTGGAGAGGCCTAGCTCTGATACCAATTGAAAGTTCCCTTTGACCCGGGAACAGGATCTGGATGTCGCCTAGAGGGGGGGGTGAATAGGCGAATAAAACTTATTACTTTAAAACTTAAATTCTTACTCTTCTCGAAGACTTAGTACGCAGTGGAATGAGAAGACTCTTCGAGTAGGTCGCAGCGGAATGGAAGATCCTGTCTCAAAATGTCCTGCACTTCAAATCAAGCTTATACCACAGATAAGTATTGAAGTGCAGATATAAAGGCGAGTAAGACAGAGAGTTAGGATACAATACATAATAGAGCACATAGACGCAAGGATTTATCCCGAGGTTCGGCCAAGCCTGAAATGCTTGCCTAGTCCTCGTTGGAGTTAGCCACACCTGGGCTTGGAGTCTATTTCAACTCCTTCCTCCGTTTGCTCAGATCTGTCAGTATGACAGATAGAGCCTTTCACTATTGAGTGGGGTTACAACAGAACCGCGGCTGCTTACAAACTTCTTGGCAGCACTCCGGCAGAGTAACGATATGCTCAAGACCTTGCTCTAGCTCTTAGCAGCACTACTCCTCTCTCTAAAGGCTTATAGCTGTGCCTTCTACACAAACTATAGAGTTACACACAAGAGGGAGAGCGAGAATTGATTCCAATGAAGTCTACACTTGTTGGCTGCACTAATATCTTGCTGGAGGCGCCTAGGGGTCCCTTTTATAGGCACAAGTGGCCTAGGAGCCGTTGGAAGCAATCCAGGAAGGCAAATCTTGCCTTCTGTCGGGTGGCGCACCGGACAGTCCGGTGCACACCGGACACTGTCCGGTGCCCGATTTCTTTCCTTCTACGTCGAAGCCGACCGTTGGCAGTCTTGGAGCCGTTGGCGCACCGGACATGTCCGGTGCACACCGGACAGTCCGGTGCCTCCATCTAGCCGTTGGCTCGGCCACGTGTCCCGCGCAGATCGCGCGGCCGACCGTTGGCCCGGCCGACCGTTGGCTCACCGGACAGTCCGGTGCACACCGGACAGTCCGGTGAATTATAGCCGTTCGTCGTCGGTGAATTCCCGAGAGCGGCCAGTTCGCTCGAGCCAGTCTGGCGCACCGGACACTGTCCGTGTTGGAACTTGCTCTCGCATGCAAGGGGATCCAACACGAGTGAATGGTGATGGCAACAGGGCACTCACGCGTGATGGCAAAAGCTCTATTAATCCAGCCTCTCACGGGCACTGTGCGGGGGTATTTATAGGTATCCGAGTGCACGGCGCCTTGCGTTAAGGACGCATGTGCCCTCAGGCACCTAGTTTATCCCTAGAATATTCCCATAAAGCGGGGTTACAAGCTGTAATTACAAGTATGCCTTTACAGATTAGGCCTATAACACAAACGCGGCCACGCAGGGCCCGTTAAAATGGGCCAGATCTCATGTGGGCCTCAGAGCTGAACGAGGCCGCGCCGCGGGGAGGCGTCGCCGCAGGCCTTCGTCTGGTGCTGAATCGAGTGAAGGGTCTCCGTTTTGTCTCTGGTGCCGGCGAAGCGAAGGGTGTCCCTGCCTGCTTTGTCTGTCAGGGCAGGGGCTAAGCGGTGGGGACTTCGGGCGAAGGGTGGCGTTTCTGCCTTCGCTCCAACATTTGCCCTCCGAGGGACCAGTTCGACTGTTAATTCGGACGGTACTCCGAAGCGGCAAACGATGTTCTGCCAGAAGAATTTTTGGGCAGTCTTTGATGTTATTGTAGAGACAGCCCGTGCCTCGATCCATTTGGTGAAGTACTCGACCGCGACGAAGGCGAACTTAAGGTTCCCCTGAGCGGTGGGCAGGGGTCCGACGATGTCGAGACCCCAGCGCTGGAGAGGCCATGTATGGGCGATCAACTTTGTATATTGCGAAGGGCCGCCTGGCCGAGGGGAAAACTTCTGGCAGGCTTCGCAGGATCGAGTGACCCGATTTGCGGCGCAGATCATTGCGGGCCAGTAAAAACCCTGGCGGATCACTTTAGCAGCTAGGGCCCTCGGCCCTGCGTGTGAGCCGCACGTGCCACTGTGGACCTCACGTAGAATCTGCATGCCTTCGGCCTCGGTGACGCACTTAAGCATTGGCTGACTGACCCCTTTTTTGTAGAGTTGGCCTTCAATCAGAGCGAAGTCTCGGCTTCGATGTCTGAGACGCTTGGCCTCACTGATGTCGGCTGGATGATAATACCCCTGCAGGAACAGGGTTATAGGTGCCCGCCAGTCTTCTGTCATGATAAGGTTGACTGTACGGTGGCCCTCGCTGTCATTGGTTATTTGGAGCCCTTCGGGGCTCCGGACTGCTGGCGTGCCGATGACATGGAAGAACACGTCGGAGGGCAGAGTTTCGCCCCTGGCCGCGGCCTTGGCCAATGCGTCGGCCTCCTCATTCTTGGCCCGGTCCACATGCTGCACGGTGAACCCCTTGAACTGCCTCTCGAGACTTCGGATGGCCGCGAGGTACTGCATGAGTGCGGGGTCCTTGGCTGCATAGTCTTTCTCGACCTGGCCGGCAACTACCTTGGAGTCTGTTTTGATGATGCAAGTGGTGACTCCGAGGGCCCTTAGCTTGCGGAGGCCGAGAATGACTGCTTCGTATTCTGCTATATTATTTGTGCATCTGTCGGATTCCAGATTGAAGCTGAGTCGTGCCGCATATCTGTGCTTGACCCCGACTGGTGAGGTTATGATTGCAGCGACGCCTGCCCCCGCATGGCACCATGCGCCGTCGCAATGGATCGTCCAAGTCTTCTCTGCGGACGGATCCGGCTGTGTAGTTGGCCCAGTCCAGTCGACGACGAAGTCTGCCAGGACTTGGGACTTAATAGCCGTCCTGGGCTCGAAGCAGATGTGGTAGCCGGAGAGTTCGGCCGCCCACTTGGCAATCCTTACCGACGCCTCCGGGTTTCTGAATAATTCGCCGAGCCCCCTGTTTGAGGTGACTCGGACCTTGAATGCTTCGAAGTAATGGCGCAGTTTGCGCGACGACATGACGACTGCGTAGGCAATCTTCTCCAGCTCTGTCATGTTACACTTGGACGGTGTCAGCACTTCAGAGACATAATACACGGGGCACTGCCGAACCACGCCCTCGACAGTCTGCTCCTGCACTAGGGCCGCGCTGACCGCATGTGGCGAGGCCGCGACGTAGAGCAGCAAGGGGAGCGAGGGGTCGGGGCTGGTAAGGATGGCCAACTCTGTCAGGTACTGCTTTAATGAGGCGAAGGCCGCCGCCTGCTCTGGTCCCCAAGCGAAGTCTTTTGCGCCGCGGAGTGTCTTGAGGAAAGGGAGACTTCGCTCGGCGGACCTGGATATGAATCTGTTGAGAGCGGCCAATCTGCCTGTCAGGCGCTGGACGTCCCTGACGGACTGCGGAGGCGTCATGTCCAAGATAGCCTGAATCTTGGTTGGGTTGGCCTCGATGCCGCGGTGTGATACCAGATAGCCCAATATTTTGCCCTGGCGAACGCCGAAGACACACTTTTCCGGGTTTAGGCGGAGTTGTGCGTCCCGCATATTCGCGAATGTTTCGGCGAGGTCGGCGAGGTGGTCCTCCTTGCTCTTGCTGGCGACGACAATGTCGTCTACATATGTGAATATATTCCTGCCAACCTGCCCCTCGAGCACTGTTTTGGTGAGCCTGGAGAAGGTGGACCCGACATTCTTGAGTCCCTCCGGCATTCTGATGAAGCAATATGTGCCGAAGGGTGTTATGAAGCTGGTGCTAGCCTTGTCCTCTTCCTTCATGTATATCTGGTGGTAACCGGAGAAGCAATCGAGGAGGGACATGACCTCGCATCCGGCCGTGCTATCGACTATTTTGTCGATCCGTGGCAACGGGAAATTGTCCTTTGGGCAGGCTTTATTGAGACTGGTGAAGTCGATGCACATTCGCCACCTCCCGCTCTTTTTCTGCACCATTACGACATTGGAGAGCCATGTGGGGTAAGCCACCGGCTCGATGAATTTGGCCTCCAGGAGGCGGTGCACCTCTGCCTTGGCGGCCTCCGTCTTTTCGTCGGACATCTTGCGAAGCCTCTGCTTTTTTGGCCGTACCGAAGGGTTGATTCCCAGACTATGCTCAATTATTGAACGGCTGACCCCGACCAGATCGAGGGCCGACCAGGCGAAGACATCCTTGTTCTTGGACAGGCAGCAGAGGAGCTTTTCTTCTTCATGCGAAGTAAGGTCTTCGCTGATAGTGACTGTCTGCCTGGGCGTGGCCTGGTCGAGGGGGACAGTCTTGGTGCCGTCGTGGCTCTGCAGCTGCGCCTTGTCATGTTGCTTATTGGTAGGGCTGGCAGGCGCGGGGGCTTCGCGTTGGGCCGTGAGGCAGTGCACGTTTCTTTGACCGGGCACGAAGTCCCGCTCTATGTTACGCGCAGTCTGTTGGTTGCCGAAGACTGTGATAACGCCTAACGGACCTGGTATCTTCATACATAGATACAGTCCGTGAATGGCTGCTTCGAACTTATTAATGGAGCCCCGGCCCATGATGGCATTGTAAGGGTACACCATATCCACAATGTCAAAGGTTATTTGCTCGCTTCGGGCATTGGGTGCTACACCGAAGGAGAGAGGCAGCTCTATTTTGCCGACGGGGAAGGTGCCTTTGCCGCCGAAGCCATACAACGGGTTGTCCGAAGGCTTAAGCAGGCTGTGGCTTATGCCCATTCGATCGAAGGCGTGGAGGAAGATGATGTCCGCCTGGCTGCCGTTGTCAACGAGGACCTTGTGCAGGTCCCAGCCTGCCACGCTGCAATTGATGACCATGGCATCGCAATGGGGGGCGCTGCGCAAGTCGACGTCCCGTGCATCGAAGGTTAGCGGTATATAGGACCACTTTGTCTGCACAACTGGGCCCGTGACGGCGACATGGTTGATGCTGCGGTAGTGGTCCCGCTTCTGCCGTTTGGTGTCGAAGTCGGTGCTGGACCCCCCAGTTATCATATGAATGACTCCGCGATAAGGTTGATTGGCGAAGTCTTCCTGCTTTGGGGCATGGGGGATGTTTTGATGTTGCTGGTGTGGTGGTGGAGGCGGAGGATGTACGATTTGTACTTCCTGATGATGTTGGTAAGCGTGGTGCGGTGGATGCGGGGCGGGAGCGTGGATATATGGTGGAGGGGGTGGCTGGTAATTATGCGCGACAATTCTGGGATTGTCGGCTGGCTGCGCCCTCGCCATTCTGTCTCTGGTGGCCTTCACTTCGGGGCAGTCTTTGGTTTGGTGGGCGCAGTCTTCGCCATGGAAAAGGCAGTAAAATCGGCGCGGTGGAGGGGGTGGCTGCGCACGCCCTCGGCCCCTGCCGCGAGTTCCACTTCCGCGGCCCTGGGGGGGATATTCCTGGCGGCGAAGGGGGTCAGCGGCCGGCTGCTGGTTGGCAATGTTGTGCACTTGCTGCTCGCCGCGGCCATCTCGACCGGAGTCTGGTTGCGGAGTCCTTGTCCACGTGCGGCTGGACTGTGGAGCATCTTTTGGCTTCCGCTGGGACTCAATCTTGCGCTGGTGGAGCTCCTCGGATCTGGCGTACTTTTCAAACAGCTGGTATAACTCTTGGAGGTTCTTTGGCGGATCTCTGATGCAGTGGCTGTAAAGGACGCCAGCGCGAAGACCACTGATAGCATAGTGGATGGCAATCTGGTCATCGACTGAGGGTAGCTGTGACTTGAGTGTCAGGAATTTGCGGTAATATTCCCTCAGGGTCTCCTTCTCTAGCTGCTTGCAGAGCGAGAGCTCGGCCAGGGCGTCGGTGTCCGGGCGGTACCCTTGGAAGTTGAGGAGGAACTTGTCCCGGAGACTTCTCCAGGAATCGATGGACAGCGGAGGCAACCTGGTGAACCAGGTGAGTGCGGGGCCCTCGAGGGCGATGATGAAGGACTTCGCCATTGTGGCGTCGTCCCCCCCGGACGATGCGACGGCGACCTGGTAACTCATTATGTATTGAGCCGGGTCGGTGCTGCCGTTGTACTTGGGGTAGGTCCCAGCCCGGAAGTTAGCTGGCCACGGCGTCACTTGCAGGTGAGGCGCCAGGGGACTTCGCTCATCGAGATAATTGACCCCTTGGAATGGCGCGGCGTGCGGGAAAGTGAAGTCGCGCTGGGGGAAACGCGGGTCCTCCGGTTGCGCGCGGTGTTGCAGGGGTGGCCCATGCTGCAGGCCGGGGTGGCCTTCGCGCGTGTCTTCGTTTTGTGCGCGCTGCTGGAGGGATGACTCGTGCTGCGGGCCGAGGTGGCCTTCGCGCTGCATCAGCGCAATCTCCCGTTCGAGTTCCTGGGCCTTGTGCTCCTCGTCGCGTATCATCTGCCGCACTTTGGCGAGTGCGGACACACGCTGGCGCTTGGCCTCCAGTATCTCCTTCTGCCTCTGGAGGTTGCGGTTCTTGAGGCGCAGGGCGCGCAGCTGTAGCTGTTCTTCTGCTGAGACGCCGAGGACCTCACCATCCTCGGCGAGGTCCGCGCCCTCCGGTGGTGCGAAGTCTGAAGGTGGTGCAAAGCCTGAGGGTTGTCCCTCAGGGTCGCAGGTGCGGAGGGTGTCGTCTTCAGTGGCCTCTTGGTGGGTGGATTGGGTGAGGGCGAGGGCCTTGCCCTTTCTTGCGGCGAGCAGTGCTGCCTTCGCAGCCTCGTCAGCCTTCGGGTTAGCTCTCTTGGGTGCCATCGCGGGTGGTTGTCTCGTAGCACGAACGGTGGGCGCCAAATGTTGGAACTTGCTCTCGCATGCAAGGGGATCCAACACGAGTGAATGGTGATGGCAACAGGGCACTCACGCGTGATGGCAAAAGCTCTGTTAATCCAGCCTCTCACGGGCACTGTGCGGGGGTATTTATAGGTATCCGAGTGCACGGCGCCTTGCGTTAAGGACGCATGTGCCCTCAGGCACCTAGTTTATCCCTAGAATATTCCCATAAAGCGGGGTTACAAGCTGTAATTACAAGTATGCCTTTACAGATTAGGCCCGTAACACAAACGCGGCCACGCAGGGCCCGTTAAAATGGGCCAGATCTCATGTGGGCCTCAGAGCTGAACGAGGCCGCGCCGCGGGGAGGCGTCGCCGCAGGCCTTCGTCTGGTGCTGAATCGAGCGAAGGGTCTCCGTTTTGTCTCTGGTGCCGGTGAAGCGAAGGGTGTCCCTGCCTGCTTTGTCTGTCAGGGCAGGGGCTAAGCGGTGGGGACTTCGGGCGAAGGGTGGCGTTTCTGCCTTCGCTCCAACAGTCCGGTGCACCACCGGACAGTCCGGTGTGCCAGACTGAGCTGCCTTGGCTGTACATAGCCAAGCCCTTTGCACCTCTCTTCTTTTCTTCTTCTTTCTGTCTCTAACACTTAGACAAGTATATTAGTACACTAAAACCAATGTACTAAGTCTAGAAACATACCTTCTCTTAATTATTATATCCATAGCATTTCACATGCTTGAGCTTTGATGTTGGACTCATAAGTCATCAAGTCGGCTTGACTTGATCTAGATTGACATTTCTTAGCTCCAACATCCTGCAAAGGTCACATAGAACATTTCCAAACATAGGAACAACCCAAACTAAAGATCAAGGTGAACTTAGCTCTTTTGGGCTGCTTCCAGTTCTGGTTTTGACACTTGTTCACCTTCTAGTGACCTTGATCTCCTCCTTAGAGCTTGATCTTGAGCCTTATGACTTACACCACATAACTGCAGCTGTTACCTCATTGGCTGTAAGTCACGTCCTTATGTAGTGATCCTTGATGTGCCATAGCTGTTCTCAACTCGATCACCCTTGACTTTGCAAGCCTCCTTCTTCACCCTTGGCTTTGGGTTCCTCAGCCTCCTTGACCTTCTCCCGTGCACTTGGTACCTCGAAGCTCTTCTTGCCTCCGTCCTTGGCTTGATCAGTTGTCTCTGAGCTACGCACCCGAGTCTCACTTTATGCAATGTCCATCTTACTTGTGATGTCCATTATGTATCCATAATCCAGTTCTTGGACCATCACATTTGTTCACTAGTGTTGAACCTTGTAGACTTTACCTTAAGCACCTGTTCAACACTTAGTACACTTGTTAGTCCTTTAATTGAGTTGTCATCCAAACACCAAAACTCACAAGAGAGCTTTCAATCTCCCCCTTTTTGGTGATTGATGGCAACACAATTAAAGCTTACATAAGAATAAGATTTGAAGCACAAATTTTGAATTCTAAGTTTATAGAATGCTCCCCCTAAATATGTGCTTACTTCAAGAGCCTAATTTTGGCCTCAGACGCCAATTTGCATATACTTAGGCAGTTCGAAACATTTCTACACCTTAGCACCTTTTAGGAAGCATTGAGACAAGATTCAAACCATGATGCTATAACACACAAATGCACATAATCAGAGTTAAACACCATTCAAAATAGTGGATATATCACAGGAATATCAACCTACCACTATTCATCATTAAGATACCAATTCAAACTAATACCAATTTAAACTAAGACACTAATTTAAGACAATCTTAAAGCACCATTAACCACATGGCTATCTATTGCACTATAGAAGCCAAATAATTCATCGCAGCGGAAACACTAGTCCATATGAGCAACATTGCAAGAAACATATGAATAGCAAGAAACATATGAATATCACACTTGGCAAAGCTCAAACTAACACATCACCCATTAGGATAAGCTTTCCTCTCAGGTTGAGATAAGCTTTAATACACAAATTCTCCCCCTTTGACATCAAACACCAAAAACCATACTCAAGCAAGAACATATGATGATGTCAAGGGACAGCAGGGTGTTAAGGAGGAAAACGACTATCAAAACTCCCCCTTACTTATTGAGCATATGCCCGATCAACATTTAGGCAAGATACATATATGCAAAAAGATTAATACTCCCTTTGTACCTTTACCATGTTGTAGTGTACTTCCCATCTTGAAAGTATCTAATCTCTCAAGAGCTTCTTCACACTTGTGCCTGATTCTTTATCCTTACTTTTTCTTGTTGCTAAGACATCAAACTTAGAACAAGTTATAGTATTGGGCACAAGAAGAAACTTCTATTCTCATGATTATCAAAAGATGTCAATTGAAGCGAACTATTACGGCTACCAATTGAAAGATACCAATTGCAAAGTTCATTTATTATCATGGCTCCATGATATTTAAGCATCTATTATCACCAGATATTAAAGAGCATGAGCAATCTAAAGATATGCACTTACTCACAACTTGAGATACCAATTTCTTGACTTACAGAGGTACCCAAGTCTAGATTGCTCCATTTCTTGTTTATCTTTTCTTTTCCACCTAGAGACTATACAAGATTGCTCAAGAAACAGTTAGTCTCAAAAGACACAAGTTATGTGTGCTCCCCCTCAAGTTGTGCATCAAGTATTTGAATGACTTGCACTTTGCACATTCTAGCTTCCTTAGAACTAGAGGGGATCACAACATACCTTGGTCAAGGCATACTCTACCACGTTCATCACCCAAAGATGCCAATTTGCATATCAAATGAAAAACCACTTAACACCAATTGAAGGCTAAATGAAAGGTCAACAATGCATGCCTCAGTGGTACCTAAGCCAATTCAATACTCAAGGAAGTATAACATTTACACGCAACTTGTACATGCTTCATACTTAACTATCATTGCATATACCAATTCAAGATCAACACAATCATGTATATAAAGCGAAATATCTAAGCATGTCATAATTAAGAAGGTTTCTTAGGTGCACAAAAGAAACAACATTTTAAAGGCATAAATTACCTAAGCTAAGATATTACCAATTGAAAGACAAGAACATAGCTATGATCACAATCAACGGAATTTCAAGAATATTTAATGAAATTGCATAGCTCCATTTTCCATACCTTTGCCTTTATGAGAGCCCTTGTTATCACCAATTCAGGGCTCCTTTTGCTTACGCACCTCATAGCTCAAAAGGGCACGACATGGATTTGAAATTCACACAGTACCAAACCAGGGTAATCATGTGAACATGGACTAAACAAAATGTCATATTTGCACATAGCATTACTTACAAAAAGTTACAGGTTTATCCATATACACCAAGAGAGTTAATCGTTGTGGATATAACAAATGAAAGAGCTACCAATGAATGATTCAAAAGATATATCCTATAGAGCACCAGCCATGATTAAGCAACCAACATTATGATCCATTTAACACAGGCAATCATAAAGCATAACTACTCTAAGGACAGGTAGCACATCAAGCCAACTTAAGAGCAATACTAAATTGCAACTATGTACTTTAAAATACACGGGTACCATCCTTTGGAGAGCAGGTTGTAGATTCTCATCAAGGTCCTTTACTTGATTCACCAATAATGATTCAGGACTTATACACCTTATTTCACTTGAGATGAACATGGGATTAGTGTTTCACAATAATTCAACCTTGGGTCAATAAACACCAAAACAATTAATAGCTTAAGTATAGAGTTTTAGATAACCGTCTTAAGCTCTCCCATGGTCTCTAGTCCATCTCAAGGCACCTGCATGGTCTAGTTAGCACAGTTTGGTACCCATCTCGGGATGGGTCCATAATGATCATCTAAATGTGCCTTTGGTACCGAAATTGCCTTTGTGCTAGTTCTAGGTGATCTCGTTATAGATCTAGCACAAGTGTATGATTTGGGTCTCCTACCCGAATAAGGTTGACACGAATTCACTTGCTTAGGAATCTTACCTTTATAACATACCTTGGATAGATGACCCTGCTCACCACACTTGTAGCAGAAGCGTCGCTCAACTTGACACGACGCTTGCTGTGTGTCATTTTCCTTGGTGAGGGTCACCTTGGAGCATGCACATCCTTGACCCTTCATGACCGGACATGAAGTGATCGTGTGGTCCTTTTTGTTGCATCCAAAACAACTCCTTGTCCCTTCATTCTTGTCTTTGTACAGACAAGATGCGATGAGGTGGCCTAACTTCTTGCACTTGAAACACCTCCTTTTTCCTTTTCCCTTTTTGTACTTGATTGACATGGAGAGAAGGTTAGTGCAAACAACATGATTAATTGAATCTTTACCTTTTTCCTTTTTCATGTTGATTTCTTCATTTATAGCTTTGGGAACATTCTTCTTGTTGAGTTTAACACTTGCTGCAGTTTTTCCTTTCTCAAGCTTCTTCACCACGCGCCCGTGGATATCTTGAGAGAGTTGAGCAATGTGTCTTCTCCTTAGCTGTCTTTGCTTCTTGTTCCCACGCAATTTTCTTTTTGATCCTGCAACTTGTTTCTCAAACAAAGATTGGCCTTTCTTGGGGCGGTGGAGGTCAGCACATGATAATATTTTGACCAATTGATTACTAGTGCAAGAATGAGGTTCATATGAGTTTAAACTAGTAATTACTACCTCATGAGCAATATCGAGCATGATATGATCATCAACTAGTTTACTATGAGAGTATGACAACATATCATACTTTTCACTAAGAGCAAGCTTTTCTAAATTCATTGTTTCTACTTGACTTCTAAGCATAGAATTTTCAGTTTTAAGTTGAGCAACATTAGATAGAGCGTCATAATTATTACTTTGCTCAATTAACATTGAATCATACCGTTGGACCAAGACATCATGAGAGCACCTTAGCTCCTCATGTTCTTTGGTCATCTTCTCCAGGCTGTTGTTTGTTTTGATGAGAGTCTCCTCTAGCCTGAGAAGCGTCTCGCCTTGTTCCTTGTTCCTCCTCAACAACTTAACCAAGAGCACTTTGTCTTCTTTGTTGAGATGGGTGTAGAACCGGCGAATCTCCTCTTCTTCCACATCACCAGTCTCATTTTCCCTGTCATTATTTTTAGTGGAAGCAATACAGGAAAATGTACCTAGTGGTGATGAAGACTCATCCTCGCTATCATCCTCATATTCCTCCTCATCATCACTTTCGTCTCCACTATCATTGTTAGCAATAAGACATTTATAACTAGTGGAAGACAAACCTGTCGGTGAGGTGGATTCATTGTTTGAGTGCCATCGTTCATGTTCTTCTCCCTTTGAATGGTTAGTATCACAAGTAATATAGGGAGTAGGAGCATCACAGTTTGCCACAAAATATTTTTCTTTGATCCTATTCCATAAATCATGAGCATCAACAAATAGATCACTACCACTACTCATGATGGCAAAATAGGCACTTCTAGAAAGAGACTCAACTAAGATGTTACAAGCACGGTGATTAAGAGATAAGCATCTTAGTTCATCATTAGAGGGATTTTTGCTACTATCAGATGGAAAAATACTTCTACTAAAAATCTGTCTCAAATCAGAATCAACACTCATGAAAGCATTATAAATAGAGACAGACCAAGATTTGTAATTAGAGCCATCGCCTAAAAGAATTTCTACAGTTACCTCTTGTGACGACATCGTTATCTCCGGACGGCTAAGCCCACACTGGAGAGGCCTAGCTCTGATACCAATTGAAAGTTCCCTTTGACCCGGGAACAGGATCTGGATGTCGCCTAGAGGGGGGGTGAATAGGCGAATAAAACTTATTACTTTAAAACTTAAATTCTTACTCTACTCGAAGACTTAGTACGCAGTGGAATGAGAAGACTCTTCGAGTAGGTCGCAGCGGAATGGAAGATCCTGTCTCAAAATGTCCTGCACTTCAAATCAAGCTTATACCACAGATAAGTATTGAAGTGCAGATATAAAGGCGAGTAAGACAGAGAGTTAGGATACAATACAGAATAGAGCACATAGACGCAAGGATTTATCCCGAGGTTCGGCCAAGCCTGAAATGCTTGCCTAGTCCTCGTTGGAGTTAGCCACACCTGGGCTTGGAGTCTATTTCAACTCCTTCCTCCGTTTGCTCAGATCTGTCAGTATGACAGATAGAGCCTTTCACTATTGAGTGGGGTTACAACAGAACCGCGGCTGCTTACAAACTTCTTGGCAGCACTCCGGCAGAGTAACGATATGCTCAAGACCTTGCTCTAGCTCTTAGCAGCACTACTCCTCTCTCTAAAGGCTTATAGCTGTGCCTTCTACACAAACTATAGAGTTACACACAAGAGGGAGAGCGAGAATTGATTCCAATGAAGTCTACACTTGTTGGCTGCACTAATATCTTGCTGGAGGCGCCTAGGGGTCCCTTTTATAGGCACAAGTGGCCTAGGAGCCGTTGGAAGCAATCCAGGAAGGCAAATCTTGCCTTCTGTCGGGTGGCGCACCGGACAGTCCGGTGCACACCGGACACTGTCCGGTGCCCGATTTCTTTCCTTCTACGTCGAAGCCGACCGTTGGCAGTCTTGGAGCCGTTGGCGCACCGGACATGTCCGGTGCACACCGGACAGTCCGGTGCCTCCATCTAGCCGTTGGCTCGGCCACGTGTCCCGCGCAGATCACGCGGCCGACCGTTGGCCCGGCCGACCGTTGGCTCACCGGACAGTCCGGTGCACACCGGACAGTCCGGTGAATTATAGCCGTTCGTCGTCGGTGAATTCCCGAGAGCGGCCAGTTCGCTCGAGCCAGTCTGGCGCACCGGACACTGTCCAGTGCACCACCGGACAGTCCGGTGTGCCAGACTGAGCTGCCTTGGCTGTACATAGCCAAGCCCTTTGCACCTCTCTTCTTTTCTTCTTCTTTCTGTCTCTAACACTTAGACAAGTATACTAGTACACTAAAACCAATGTACTAAGTCTAGAAACATACCTTCTCTTAATTATTATATCCATAGCATTTCACATGCTTGAGCTTTGATGTTGGACTCATAAATCATCAAGTCGGCTTGACTTGATCTAGATTGACATTTCTTAGCTCCAACATCCTGCAAAGGTCACATAGAACATTTCCAAACATAGGAACAACCCAAACTAAAGATCAAGGTGAACTTAGCTCTTTTGGGCTGCTTCCAGTTCTGGTTTTGACACTTGTTCACCTTCTAGTGACCTTGATCTCCTCCTTAGAGCTTGATCTTGAGCCTTATGACTTACACCACATAACTGCAGCTGTTACCTCATTGGCTGTAAGTCACGTCCTTATGTAGTGATCCTTGATGTGCCATAGCTGTTCTCAACTCGATCACCCTTGACTTTGCAAGCCTCCTTCTTCACCCTTGGCTTTGGGTTCCTCAGCCTCCTTGACCTTCTCCCGTGCACTTGGTACCTCGAAGCTCTTCTTGCCTCCGTCCTTGGCTTGATCAGTTGTCTCCGAGCTACGCACCCGAGTCTCACTTTATGCAATGTCCATCTTACTTGTGATGTCCATTATGTATCCATAATCCAGTTCTTGGACCATCACATTTGTTCACTAGTGTTGAACCTTGTAGACTTTACCTTAAGCACCTGTTCAACACTTAGTACACTTGTTAGTCCTTTAATTGAGTTGTCATCCAAACACCAAAACTCACAAGAGAGCTTTCAGGGTCGGGCTTTGCTGAGGCAAGGCTGACCCTTCCTTGATGGTTAGACTTTTTGGCGTATGTAAACGAGGTATATGAAGGGCTTGAAAACATCTTAAGGGTAGAAACGACGTAGCTGTCGGATGTTCCAAGCGTTGCTGTAGACCTCGCCTTGACTGTTGGCCAGCTTGTATGTTCCGGGCTTCAAAATCTTGGCGATGATGAATGGCCCTTCCCAGGGAGGCATGAGCTTGTGCCGCCCTCGGGCATCTTGTCGTAGTCGAAGCACCAAGTCGCCCACCTGGAGGTCTCGGGACTGAACCCCTCGGGCGTGGTAGCGTCGCAGGGACCGCTGATACCGCGCCGAGTGTAGCAAGGCCATGTCCCGAGCCTCTTCCAGCTGGTCCAGTGAGTCTTCTCGGTTGGTCTGGTTGCGTCGATCGTCGTAGGCCCTCGTCCTTGGGGAACCGTATTCTAAATCTGTCGGCAAGATGGCCTCGGCCCATTGACTAGAAAGAACGGTGTGAAGCCCGTGGCTCGGCTCGGCGTTGTCCTCAGGCTCCAGACCACCAAGGGGAGTTCCTTCATCCATCGCCTACCGAACTTGTGGAGGTCGTTGTAGATCCTCGGCTTGAGTCCTTGCAGAATCATGTCGTTGGTACGTTCTACCTACCCATTCGTCATGGGGTGTGCCACGGCGGCCCAGTCCACTCGGATGTGGTGATCCTCGCAGAAGTCCAGGAACTTTCTGCCAGTGAACTGGGTGCCGTTGTCAGTGATGATGGAGTTCGGGACCCCGAAGCGATGGATGATGTTGGTGAAGAATGCCACCGCCTGTTCGGACCTGACGCTATTTAGGGGTCGTACCTCGATCCACTTGGAGAATTTGTCGATGGCAACCAGTAGGTGCGTCTAGCCCCTGGGTGCCTTCTGCAAGGGACCGACGAGGTCTAGACCCCACACAGCAAACGGCCAGGTGATGGGTATTGTTTGTAGAGCCTGAGCGGGTAGGTGCGTCTGCCTTGCGTAGAATTGACACCCTTGGCAGGTGCGGACAATTCTAGTGGCGTCGGCCACCGCGGTCGGCCAGTAGAAACCTTATCGGAAAGCGTTTCCAACAAGGGCTCGAGGCGCTACATGATGACTGCAAGCCCCCGAGTGTATTTCTTGTAAGAGCTCCTGGCCTTCGGCGATGGATATGCATCGCTGGAGGATGCCGGAGGGGCTGTGGTGGTAGAGCTCCTTCCCTTCACCCAGCAAGACGAATGACTTGGCGCGCCATGCCAGTCGCCGAGCTTCGGCTTGGTCGAGGGGCAGCTCTCCTTGGTGGAGATATTGCAGGTACGGGGTCTGCCAGTCTCGATCAGGCGGGACCCCATTCCTCTCTCCCTCGACGCGCAGTGCCTCACCCTTGGGGGGGGCGAGGGCACCTCGGGCTGAGCCGAGGGCACCTCGGGTAGGGCCGAGACCTTCTCGGGCTCGGGCGTGTCGTTGGTCCTGACTGAGGGTTGATATAGGTCCCGGGAGAAGACGTTCGGGGGAACCGTTGTTCGCGCCGAAGCTATCTTCTCCAGCTCGTCCGCAGTCTCGTTGTACCGCCGGGCGACGTGGTTGACCTCGAGCCCATAGAACTTGTCCTCCAGGCGCCGAACCTCGTCGCAATAGGCCTCCATCTTCGGGTCGCGGCAATGGGAGTTCTTCATGACTTGGTCGATGACAAGCTGCGAGTCGCCGCGAGCGTCGAGGCGTCGGACCCCTAGCTCGATGGCGATGCGTAACCCGTTAACCAGAGCCTCATACTCGGCCACATTGTTGGACACCGGGAAATGGAGGCGCAGTACGTAGTGGAGGTGCTTCCCGAGGGGTGAGATGAAGAGCAGGCCCGCGCCTGCCCCTGTTTTCATCAGCGACCCGTCGAAAAACATGGTCCAGAGTTCCGGTTGGATCGGAGCTGCCGGGAGCTGGGTGTCGACCCATTCAGCCACAAAGTTCGCCAAGACTTGGGACTTGATGGCCTTCCGAGGGGCGAACGAGATTGTCTCGCCCATGATTTCCACCGCCCACTTTGCAATCCTACCCGAGGCCTCTCGGCACTGGATGATCTCCCCTAGGGGGAAGGATGACACCACAGTCACCGGATGAGACTCAAAGTAGTGTCGCAACTTTCGCCGCGTCAGAATCACCACGTACAGCAGCTTCTGAATTAGTGGGTAGCGGATCTTGGTCTCGGACAGTACCTCACTGATGAAGTAGACCGACCTCTGGACGGGCAATGCATGCCCTTCTTCTCGCCTTTCGACCACGATCGCGGCGGTGACCACCTGAGTGGTAGCGGCAACGTAGATCAAGAGGGCTTCTCCGGCAGCGGGGGGCACCAGGATGGGTGCGTTCGTAAGGAGCGCCTTTAGGTTCCCGAGGGCTTCCTCGGCCTCGGGGGTCCAAGTGAAGCACTCGGTCTTTCTTAAGAGGCGGTATAGAGGTAGGCCTCTTTCGCCGAGGCGCGAGATGAAGCGGCTAAGAGCCGCAAGGCATCCCATGACCCTCTGTACGCCTTTCAAGTCCTTGATGGGCCCCATGTTGGTGATGGCCGCGATTTTCTCCGGGTTGGCCTCGATGCCCCGCTCGGAGACGATGAACCCCAAGAGCATGCCTCGGGGGACTCCGAAGACGCACTTCTCGGGGTTGAGTTTTACGCCTTTCGCCTTGAGACACTTGAATGTCGTTTCAAGGTCGGAGAGGTGGTCGGAGGCTTTCCTCGTCTTGACTACGATGTCATCGACGTAAGCCTCGACCATTCGACCAATGTGCTCCCCGAACACGTGGTTCATGCACCTTTGGTAGGTCGCACCCGCATTCCTCAAACCAAATGGCATAGTAACGTAGCAGTACATGCCAAAAGGTGTGATGAAAGAAGTCGCGAGCTGGTCGGACTCTTTCATCCTAATTTGGTGATACCCTGAGTAGGCATCGAGGAAAGACAGGGTCTCGCACCCAGCAGTGGAATCCACGATTTGATCGATGCGAGGCAGAGGGTAGGGAACCTTCGGACATGCTTTGTTTAGACCAGTGTAGTCTACACACATCCGCCATTTCCCTCCTTTCTTTCTCACAAGCACAGGGTTGGCAAGCCATTCGGGATGGAATACCTCTTTGATGAACCCTGCGGCCATCAGCTTGTGGATCTCCTCGCCTATGGCCCTGCGCTTTTCTTCATCGAATCGGCGCAGAGGCTACTTCACGGGTCGGGCTCCAGCTCGGATATCCAGCGAGTGCTCGGCGACATCCCTCGGTATGCCAGGCATGTCTGAGGGACTCCACGCAAAGACTTTCGCGTTTGCGCAGAGAAAGTCGACGAGCACTGCTTCCTATTTGGGGTCGAGCTCGGAGTCGATCCGTATCTGCTTGGAGGCATCGTTGCTGGGGTCGAGAGGGACGAACTTAACCGTCTCTGCTGGCTCAAAGTTGCCGGTGTGGCGCTTCGTATCTGGCGCCTCCTTGGAGAGGCTCTCCAGGTCGGCGATGAGGGCCTCAGATTCGGCGAGGGCCTCGGCGTACTCCACGTCGCATTCGTACGCGTGTCGTTACGTGGGGCCGACGGTGATGACCCTGTTGGGGCCTGGCATTTTGAGCTTGAGGTAGGTGTAGTTGGGGATGGCCATGAACTTGGCGTAGCATGGCCTCCCCAGTACTGCGTGGTAGGTTCCTCGGAACCCGACCACCTCGAACGTGAGGGTTTCCCTTCGGAAGTTGGAGGGAGTCCCGAAGCAGACGGGCAGATCGAGTTGTCCGAGGGCTCCTCTCTTCTAGACACGTTAGCACACTGCTACACCCCCCATTGTACACCTGGACACTCTCCTTACGCCTATAAAAGGAAGGTCCAGGGCTCTCGTACGAAGAGGTTGGCCGCGCGGGAGAACGGGCCGACGCGTAAGGCTCTCTCTCTCTCTCTCTCTCTCTCTCTCTCTCTCTCTCTCTCTCTCTCTCCCACGCGAACGCTTGTAACCCCCTACTGCAAGCGCGTCCAGCCGCCCTGGGCGCAGGACAATACGAAGGCCGCGGTTTCCGCTTACTGTCCCCCCCCCCCCCCTTTGTGTCTCGTCTCGCGTCGACCCATCTGGGCAGGGACACGCAGCGACAATTTACTCGTCGGTCCAGGGACCCCCGGGGTCGAAACGCCGATAATTTTTATTATATTACTATGGATAAACAGAAATAATATTGAATTACATTTGTACCTTTGGCTTGATAAAGAGCAAAAGTTCAAGCGTGACGCAAGAGTGAATACAAGTCAGCGTGAACAGTACGGGGGTACTGTTCACCTATTTATAGGCACGGAATGCAGCCCGGTTAAAATTACATTTATGACCTTGATAACTAGTTACAATCATGACACAAATTATCATGGGCTCATCGGTCTTTTCTTCTTTAAGTCGGTGCAGCCCTTCGTCTCAAGGCGTATCATTATACCGAAGCTCCTCGGACAGCAGCTTCGTGTGTACCTTCACGCTGTGCTTGATTATACGCTGAACTTTCGACGGTACTTCTTCTTAAAGAATTTTAGGCGACGAAGCAGGCCTCCAACATGAATGTCGATCATATATATATATATATATATATATATATATATATATATATATATATATATATATATATATATATATATATATATATATATATATATATATATATATAGGGACGAGGTAATGGAAGCCCAGGGCTTCCATTACTAGAGAGAGCCCCGGCCCCCGGCCTGGCTAGGTGTGCGGGCCGCGGGTCGACGTGGCAGGTGGTGGGACTACCGCGCGCAGGTACCGATTCAAGGTGGGCGTTTATGCATACGGATTTTGAATGAAAAAGCTGCATAAATGGAAACGTGGGGCCGGGGCTCGGGTGGGGAGACGTGAGTCGCGCGTTATGCTTGCGTATTTTGCCGTTATTGGCTGCGTAAATGAGGCGCGGGTCGACGTGGCAGGTGGAGGGACTACCCACGCATGCATCGATTCAAGGTGGGCGTTTATGCTTGCATATTTTGCTGCTATTGGCTGCGTAAATTCGCGTCTGACGGGACGAGAGTGGTCAGATCGGGTAGTGGGGTGACGTGGGACGCGCGTTATGCTTGCGTATTTTGCCGTTATTGGCTGCGTAAATTCGCGTCTGACGGGACGAGAGTGGTCAGATCGGGTAGTGAGGTGACGCGCGCGTGGTTCGGGAACGTGGGGCGGTCGCACGATGGTCTCACGTAAATCTCGCGACATGCAAACTGCGCAGCAAATCGCGCAGGAGATTGGATCATGCCATGAATATAGGCCAGGACGGTTTAGGCGAGTATAGGAGGTGAAAAAAAACGGCCTGCACACAGCCGCCGCAGCTTTTGTTCATAGCTCTCGAAGGGTTAGGGCATACACAAAGGAGACGGCCAGGGGATACGAACAGTGTGGAGAAGATACGGCGATGACGACACCCTGTACGACCGATGGCCGGAATGCTGTAACTCCACCGGCTGCGTTACTGGCGCCAGGAATTGTTGAAGAAGGCAACACAGTTCATTCAAGTTTGGTGGGAACAAGTCAGCGGATACCCATGCGGACAATTGGTGAACATGAGCAGGACACACCACACATTCTCCAAAGCCATGTAAGTTCAAAGGAATACCCATGTATTTTGTTATACAATTTCCGTGCAAGTTATGATTTGGCCGAATACACATGTATTAGTTATACAGTCCGTGCAATTTATGAAGTCATAGAAATTCGCCATGCTAGACACATGTATTAGTTATACAGTCCGTGCAATTTATGAAGTCATATAAATTCGCCATGCTAGACACATGTATTAATTATACAGTCCGTGCAATTTATGAAGTACTAGAAATTCGCCATGCTAGAAGCTTATTTTTTATATATGTGCACTGCATGACGACTCCATTAATTGAATAGGATGATAGTATAGATCAACGATTGGTACCGAAGGTGGGTATGACATTTAGTAATGTGGATGAGGCGTACAAATTTTATAGCCGATATGCATATGAAGTTGGATTTCCATTGAAGAGATATAGGGAGAGAAAAAATTGCAAGTGGTTGAATTGTTCAATGGAAGGCAAGCGTGCCGAAAGAGGAAATGGTACTCCAAAAGTGCGAAATACAATTTCCAAGCGAACACAATGCAGGGCTGGAATGAAACTTAAAAAAATCTATGACGATGCCAAAGAGAATATCATTTCAGTGCGGATTGATCTTATTCATTTGGAACATAATCATGAGTTCTTCAGAAAGGATACAGAAAAGAATCAGTTACAGTGCAACAAGACACATGATCCAGAATACATGGAGTTCCTTAGTGCGATGCAAGAAAGCAGGATTCCGCAACACTGTATTATGGATTTTGTTTCAGAAATGCATGGTGGACCAGAGAATGTACCGTTAACTACACAAGACATGATCAACTTGTAAGTCATTTTGTTATTTACACTGATATAATGACATAATGATGTTGTGTACGTATTGACTATGGCATATTGATTAATGTTCACAGGAAGAAAGCGCGACAAAGAGAAAGAAATGCCAATGATGTGTCTAAGCTCCTATCTTTTTTTGCAATGTGTAAAAAAGATAACCCACAATTTTTCTCTGACTTCCAACTAGACCAAGAAGGAAAGATTTTGAGCATTTTTTGGTCCCATGCTAGCCAGCAAGCAGATTACATTGACTTTGGAGATGCAGTTACCTTTGATACAACTCATAAGACAAATCTATATGACAAACCCCTGGGAATGTTTGTTGGTTGTAACCACCATCTGCAGTGCACCATATTTGGTTTCACATTGTTGGGTGACGAAACTGTAGACACATTCGAGTGGGTTTTCAATGCATTCAAAACATGCATGGGAGCTGAAGGACCACGAGTAATGCTTACAGGTATGATTAATAAGCTAAACAATTATTACGTTCTACTATGATTGTATTGAATGTAATTATAGTTAGTAATGAGTTGAATAATGTTGTGAAAATATATGATTTCAGATCAAGATCCAGCAATGCCAGTTGCACTAGGCAGAGTATTTCCAAACACAATCCATCGTTTGTGTTTGTGGCATGTTCAGAACAGGTATATGCCGTATTTGAACGAGTTGTACGCTAGATTTGAGGAAGAGGACTTCAAAACAAGATTTCAATCTATAATACATCATCCTTTAACTGTAACTGAGTTTGAGGCTGCCTGGGCAATGCTGATTGATGATTTCCATCTACATGATAACATCAGTCTTTCCAAAATGTATGAAATTCGTAAAGATTGGATACCAGCTTTTTTTAAACATGATTATTGTGGGTTGATGGTCTCTACACAGCGTAGCGAGAGCATGAACAAACTCGTCAAAAGTGCTCATGTCGATGCAAACACGCCACTACATCAATTCGCCAAGCAAATGTTGAAGCTTCTACACAGTAGGAAGATGAAAGAGGCAAAAGAGGCACTAGGATGCATGGTGAGTACATAGAATATTATTATATCATAATATTTAACGTATCGTATTATAACGTATAATTTTGTCTACTGTAGGGCCAAAAGGAAACAAATACATTGTATATGTTTGAGATACGTGTAGCGAGGACATACACAAGGGCTGTAATGAATAAGTTTCACGAGTCTTTAAAATATGCTACTACATACAAGATATCACATGATCCAGATGGTGGTGTGAATGAATGGGTGGTTCAGCATACTTCAAGGTCAAATAAGATTGTGTGGGGGCAACACCAATTCAAAGTAATGGCTGATGTAGATGCTGGAAAGTATGAATGTGAATGCAAGCATTGGGAGCATACAGGTATGTCATATTGCGTAATTGTTGAATCTAAATGTTTAATTATAATGAGTGAACATAAACGAAGACATTTTTTACATGCTTTGTTGTAGGTCTGCTTTGTGTGCATCTTTTACGAACATTTATGCATCTTCAAATTGATCGAATACCTTCGGAATACATCCTTCAGAGATACACCTACTCTGCTATACAAGATGTGACTTTTTCAAGGGATGATAAGAATTTGAAGGGTAAAGACGGTGAGACTAAATCATATAGGCAGAAGATGTTGCTTAAAAAGTCAATGAAAGTAGTACATCATGCAAGTCTTTCAAAAGCTGGATATGATAGAGCCCTGGAGATGATGGATGAACTGCTTTTGCTACTTTCACGATTGGAGCCAGATATTGAAGGTGATGATAGTACTAGTGATGGCGAAGGAATACAGGTATTTAATATATTAATTGAAATAGCCGTGTATTTTAATTGATATACTGAGTTATAAGTTTTGGTGAATGGAAAGTATGAGAAACTTGCCTGATACAGGGCGACAGGAATGATGTAAGAGACATGATGGGAGATAATATAACGACAAGAATGGCGCAGACTGGTGTATGTGTAATATGTTATATGATGTTTACTATGCATAATGGTGTGTACTGTTTGTCATAAACAAACCTATTTATTGTCAATCGTATTATTTGACAGGTAATTCAATTGGAGCCTACTTTACAAGAAGGTGGTGTGAGCGATACCCAATGTGTTATGCCACAACAAATATTGGAACAGGTAATACATGATTATAAAAGAGGAAAAAATTGTTGTAATACAAAACAGTAACGATTAGACCTTGTTGCTGATTATGAATGATTAATAATGGTATATGTGTGCAGCACGATTATGGACAATTGACCACTAGCACAGCACTAATTGATGTGAGTGGTACAGATTTGACGATTAAAAAGGTAATGGTGCTATTAAAAACGCATGTGCATGTATATTATTTAAAATTACATACAAATAATTGGATTTAAGTACTAATATTTAAAAATATCATATTTTTTTCTTAATTGTAGAAGCTAGATTTTAATGTGAGTGGAGTAAGCTTGAGAAGACCGGATAACGCGAAGCCAAAGGGCAGAACAATCAGTGATACCGAAAAAAGAGTTATTAAGTTGGGGGCAAAAGGAGACAAAAAAAAGAACAGAAAGTGTCAAAGGTGTGGAATTGCGGATGGTCACAATAGTCGCACTTGTCTATCTGTGGAGGAGAATAGGCTTCGGTTGGCCAGCCTTACTGGTCGTAAGAGAGGGCGGCCCATAGGTTCTAGGAACAAGGGTTCATCTAGCGCTCCAAACTGGAATGAGGCATGCACTTCAAAAAAACATCAAGGAGGTGTCACAGACAAAGATTCATCTAGTGGGTAGTAGATCATTTCGTATTTTATGACAACTGTAATGTAGTGCCATACTTGTTATTGCAACTATGGGTGAATTTATAAATGCTGGATCCAGTCGATATTCACAAAGTATAAGTAGTAATGATTTACTGCATGTATTGAAATGTAGTGTAAACTGTGTACTAAATATGCGTAAATGTGTTATGAAAACATCGTAATTCGACGCTATACAAATTTTGGCGGCAAAAACTGGCAAAAATGTCTTTATGAAGAAAACAAACGACACAATAAATTGTGATTTAATGTAGTAACATAATTTTTATTACACATGTGTGCGAGTAGACAAATGATATCAGTAGTTATTGACAAAACAATAAGGCTGTACATATTTGCATAATTGAGCTAACAAAACAGCGTAATTCGTATGTAATTAAAGTTACTGTAAACTGGGTACACATTGGCGTAAATGAACTAACAAAACAGCGTAATTCTTATTAGGCATAAGAATTTGTGACACGTACTGGTAAATAATAGATTTGTGAAGAAATCAGAGAATAGCAATAACTAGTGAGTACATCACTGATATAAATATGACCAAACAGCCAAAGTTTGAACTGAAGATGTTTCATAACTTGTTTAACACACATAGGCCAAATTTTTATCTAAAAACTGCATTAGACATGAGTGTCTTGATAGGTTGGGTGAAAAACATAGAAAGTTTCAATACGGTTACATAGACATGCAACAACGAGGTTTGGCTTCACAACATCTTGTTCCATAACAAGGAAGCCACAAAATGTTTGTTCCATATCAAACAGTTGCCGATTCACAAAATGTTGATCCAGCGACACAGCTAGCGTCCAAACTTGAATTTTTGAATTTCTGGAGGCAACGGGAGGCACTTGTTCTTGCTATGGAAGGTCAGGTAATGTAGAGCCAGAGATCGTAGGTCACCAGAGTTTTCCTGCATAATACACATTATCCCGAGGTGAATAAGTTATATCTGAAATGTTGAATGAATAACTACAAACAGCATAATCATAAAATGACTCACTCGGTTTATAAATTGCTTGATAGAACCATCCGTATGGTCATAGTACTGGATATATCTCATGACAAAAAAGCCACAGTCATTAGATCCAGCTATCATGGTGGGACACATAGGTGGCATGTCAATTGGGAAATTTCCAAATTTTGGGATGCGTGAATTGGGCCGGACTTGTTGCAAAGATTTGTTCAATCTGTTCATTATAACCCTAGCCCATGGTAGTTTCCTGGTCCCTAAGTCCTTTTGGGAGTAATGATACATCTTCCATGAAGTACCACCCAACTCCGGACCATATGGATTTGAATCTAAAATGTGGATACATCGTAACTGGATATTTATGGCATACAATGTCCAATGTCCCATATGAAGAATAGGGACCATAATCTGTCAAATATCAGGAGTTATATAAACAGAATGATAACATTAGTGAGTAGCTGAGCTATGAATATAATTGCATAACAGGAGAGCGTTGATACAAAGATAAATAAGTATACCGTTTTGTAGTCACCAAAATTGTCCAGTTGGGGCAGGGTCTTGTCCAGATAAGCATCAAGGACAGTTTGATCAAAAATCTGAGGAGTCTTACTGTACCGTTCATGCTCCTCAAAGTTGAGGAGAATCTGCATAATCATAATTACTGAGTCATATAAAACTGTATGTAAACAATTGCAAAAATAAATAGGTATTAGTGAATTGTACATACACCAACATTGACATCCAGTACAAGTCTGTCTTTGTTGATGGACGAGCAATTATTGTTTTTGTCATGGCGAAAACCCATGATGAAACACTGCATGAAAACATTTTCCAGACACATCCCATCTGCAAATGATTGTTGTATATCGAGACAATTTCCAATACATTCATCGAATTCTATGATGTTCCTATATAATAATGAAAAAGGATATGTTATTCATTATATATGAAAGCAACAACCTACATGTTATTTTGACTTAATAGTTAAAGAAAAACCTGTTTGGGTCAGTTTTTGAGGAGCACAAAAAGGTACGAAGCGACCGAGCACAGTCCAATTCTGTTAAACGTGGCACAGAGTGGTCATGTGTAGTGTGCAAGTTATGTGTTTCCTCACCATCTGCAACCTGAAACACAATGCAGGTAGAGAGTATAGTAAATTATGAATGAGTTATGAGAAGACAAATCTGATACCAGTAGTTATTGACAAAAGAATAAGGCTGTACAGATTTGCGTAATTGAGCTAACAAAACAGCGTATTTCGTCTGTAATTAAAATTATTGTAAACTGGGTACAAATTTGCGTAAGTGAACTAACAAAACAGCGTAATTCGTATTAGACATAAGAATTCGTGACACATACTGGTAAATAATAGATTTGTGAAGAAATCAGAGAATAACAATAACTAGTGAGTAAATCACTGATAGAAATGTGAGTAAACAGACGAAGTTTGAACTGAATATCACATTATACCTGAGATGCAAGCATGCAATAAAAGTATAACTGGATTACTTACATGAGCACTAGGTGTCTGATCAAAAAGGGGGCCCGTGTAAGTTGGAGTGTCATGAGATGCACCAATGTCTCCTCCCTGACCCAAAGAAACAATGATACTATGTTTGAAACCTCGATCATGTGTCAATTAAATTTAATCCATAATTGAGATTACAATGGAGAAAACAAAGCTGAAACATATACATCTTTTTGCGGTGTGACGTCAAACATCGGCAAGTGGGAAGACGGATATGAGCTCATAGGATTGCAGTCTGGTACATGTCGATGAGACATATTTATGTCGCTCGGCATATTATTGCCAACATTAAAACAGAAATCCTGTATACATTATTATGGTTTTGTCTAATATTTTGGATGAAAATTGGAAATTAACATGTAATGTAACCATAATCAGACTGCATAAAATACCTGGTTTTCCGCATTTGGGGTAATGTTCGTCTCCAAATCGTCAGGGCAGCCCTCAAATGCACGACGCATTTGTTGTTGCTTTTCGTGTATTTCTTCAAACTGGGTACCTGTCAACTCCGTATTCGGTTGTGAATATGGCATAGACAGGTCCTGGGTATTCTGAGTACCCTCATGGATCTGTTCCTCTGTAATTAAAAAGTTGTAGTACTCAAACAGCAAGAACTGATAAATGCATAAAGTTAAGTACATGAATTGAATAAATGACAATGAGGGAAGCTAACCTGACGACATATGCTGAGATATATCTGGAGGTTTATCTGTTTGAGGCGCTTCCGCAACATTGTCTGGGTCGTCAGACTCCGCGCGAAGGACATTATCAATTAACTCAGCAAATGTGTCCGCTAGTTCATACTGCTTCACAACCATCTTGGTAAGAGTACTTTTTATGGTGGAACACGCTTTGCCAACTTCAGAATCATACTCAACAAACTTTTCAATGAATTTTGGTCGGTCACGTGGTTGGAGCTGCTTTATCTTACTTGAAAGCATGTCCTTGATCAATGGGAGCTGGATATGAATAGTATGATGACCACAAGGATCGGGACGAGGGACATCAAAAATGTTTGTCCTGTCCCTATGCTGTGATGTAATGAATGATAATGCATCATAATTAATTCTTAGAAACATAAGGATATAATATTACATAAAACATCTGTAATGTACATATGGTATTTATGGACACATATGGGATGTATGTTTTGCCATAGACTGACCTCTGATTGAAACTGCACACTAGGCACAGCAGAATAGCAAGTTTCGGAAAAGCTTCGGAACTGAAAAAAACATTTGTAATATAATTAAATACATGAAAGATAACCATAAATAAATTGTGTTACCCACTAAGAAATGAAGTATATGGTGTCTATTACGAGTTTATTCAGAATGGTACGAAAACTAATAGAGATACTACATGCATAAACATTCACCTAGTAACAGCAAATGCATATTTATGCAGGGTAATGCATTCCTATTGTTTTATGTACAGATGACATACCTCACAATGGCCAAAAGGTTCACCGCTTTGGCGTGGCTTCCTCTTATCAGCTTTTGTCAGAGCTTGGATAATGTTTTTATCAAAGAATTTTATGCGGGGTGTGCCACGTTTATTAGGGGGGGCTGCAGCATCATGCAGGTGGTCCAAATAGTACAACTACAAAAAAACAATAACTAATTTATACTATCATGGACAATAGATTCCATTCGATATGAAAAAAAGAACAGTCCAATGTTATTTACTTACTAGTAGGACAACTGAGCATCCATATATCGTCGTGGACACATTAGAAGTGCTTCTTGTATGCCACTTTTGCGCAGCTTCACATAGGTCGTTAAAAATTAAGTGGCACCAGTCTATTTCATGGAAACGGTCCATTTCTTCCGTCAATAACACTTCATGGTTAGATATGCCCCAGCTGGAAGTGGGGAACAACAATCTATTGAACAATATCAAAAAGAAGCATCTGATAGAGAGGTCATCATCATTTCCTTTTCTCAATCGGTCCTGAAGAGATGCAACAACGAACTCATCCTTGGACAATCCAAGTTCAGCCCTCAAATTATTGCCCGCCACTGCTTCATCGATTCCAAGTGGCTTACCACCGCCAGAATTCGGAAGGCCTAGTATAAGGTGGACAGTTTCTTTCGTAATCTTTAGTTCCTTCCCAACTCCAGGGCGAATAGTCATATCCTTGTGGTCCAACTTATCCATCAACCAACGAAGATGAGAACGGCTACCCAGTGCATCAAGTGTCATGTCAAGAATATTGGAAAATCCTTTTCTAGCAACGGCTTGTCGTTGCCTCTCATTCAATATCTTAATAGTTATAATCACATCCTGAGGGTTGCATCTAACATTGAGTTTCTGAAATAATGTATGTTAAATGTTATCAAAACAATGAAATAAATGTGGCATGAGCCATAAAATTATCACTCATAATGTAAGGGAAGCAACTAAAATAACATAATACCTATTTAAATAAACTAAACTGCATTATCTGTATACAATAAAAAAGTGTCCAAGGGTTGTAAAATAAATATGATATTGTAAATGCATTTCAGAACTTGGAACCTAACGTGAAAATTCGACTAGATTCATCCTTTCTGTATACTGCTAAATAATATCTAATATGTTGTATCAGGTCATGATTATTGAATACTAATTAGTATTTAATATATATGAAAACATAAGTATAACATATAACCTGCCGTGGAGTTTCTACTACTTTCGGCCTCTTTGTGCATGTCTTCCGTAAGATTTTCATATGACTTCCAGCAGCATTACGCTTCTTTGTAGGTGTCATGAAGTCATCGTCATCATTGCCAGATCCAGTTTGTTCATTGGCTTCATAAATAACAGATGGTTTCTCGACAGGTGCAGTACCCTGATCAGAATGCTTTGTGTTTGGACGAACTCCAATAGAGGCCGGCCGTGGTATCTCAACACTAAAGAATTCTTGGCTTGACTCAATGGTTATGCGTTTGGGATTAGCCGGAGGACGATCAACTGACTTCATTTTTTGCGGTAGAACAAACTAAGTAAATGAAAAAGAACATCAGCAAATAATACTATACCATACATAATAATTGAATAAATATAACATTATGAAACTGTTCGGGTATGTATAGTGTGTGTATTGTGCATAACAACAGATGTAGGCAACGTACATGAGAAGAAGGAATGCATAACAACAGATATGTGAAAACTGACATTTAAATAAAACAGTACGTAATGTGCATAAATAAATTATGCAATGTAATTCATAAAAGTATATGTAGTATAACTATCAGAAACAACAATAATAACACAGTACAATAACACAACTAATCTATTGATTGCTATTGTAAAAAAAAATATGTTTATAAACAACACTCAGTACCTATATACAAATGAACAGAATGTAACAAATATGCAATTGAAAAAAATGGAAGGCATTATCGGATACTACATATAATGAGGCGATTCAATTAATTTCGAATCAATTGAAGGGATGTAGAAGGGGCGGGGCGAACCTAAGGGACATTAGCGACTGAACTATGTAAAAGAATGGGGGGAAGTCGAAAGAATGAGAGGGAAACGAACCAGGGAAGGAGAACGACGGCGGTGAATCGATGAACCGCGGAGATTACGGCGGTGGAAGAGGTGGGGGCGGTCGTCGATGGCGATCGCAGGAGCGAATGACGGCGACGGGGAGGAACTGATTATTTTAGGGTTTGGGTGGACCCGAGCTGAATTAATTAAGCTCGGTCGGCCCGCGGGGGAGCGGCGAGGGACTGTGGGTCCACTAGTCAGCGCAGAGTCAGTGTGATGGTTTGTTTACTGTGGGTCCACTAGTCAGCGCAGAGTCGCGCGTTATGCTTGCGTATTTTGCCGTTATTGGCTGCGTAAATGCGGCGCGGGTCGACGTGGCAGGTGGTGGGACTACCCACGCATGCATCGATTCAAGGTGGGCGTTTATGCATACGGAATTTGAATGAAAAGGATGCATAAATGGTAACGAGGGGCCGGGGGACGGGTGTGAATACGTGGGACGCGCGTTATGCTTGCGTATTTTGCCGTTATTGGCTGCGTAAATAAGCATAAATAGCTGTGCAAAGTATCGTAAACAGTTTACAAAAAAATAATTAATCAAGACCAACGCCAAAGTACGTAATATAATAAATCCTAAATGATATGTAGTTGTTAACATCGAATTATACAATCATAAATACCAAATACTACACCACACCGACAAAGCCGCATGAGGTGTCAATTTATGAAACCGTTGGAGTCATAATATGCAAGTATAAACACGGTCAACTCAACGCGGGTCGTGACCACGACTCCGGAAAACCCGCGCGGAAGATACGCACTCACCGTGCAGTTACGTGTTTATGCATACGTAAGTTGAGTGAAGCGGATGCATAAATGGTAATAGAGGGTGCGCACGTACGACCACCTTCACTCGGTGCATGTGCGCGGTACTCGGAACGCCTGTCACGTTGACCCGCGCCCGGCACGTCTAGACTGGCAGGGGCTCCCTGCATTGATGGAAGCCCAGGGCTCCTAATACTATAACTATATATATATATATATATATATATATATATATATATATATATATATATATATATATATATATATATATATATATATATATATATATATATATATATATCCGCAAATGAAGAGTACGGCGACACACACTCCGACCTCGTGCCTATATTTTTATATATTGTTCACATGAACAGCGTGAATGAAAGGAACAGACAAATGTGAACTCACACAGTATATATAATGACGACCATGGCTAGTTGGCGCTGTAGACTACGACACCGAGCCTGCTACCGGCTACCTTGTTATATGGTGGCTACGAGTACTTTTTTATAAAAAAAAACTTTGCATGCATGCGATCGATGTACCTTTCTAATAAAGCAGAATGCTGTACGTATCTCTCATTTTACTAGATTCGAACGGCGACATTAATGATAATGAGATATTTTTTCACCACGACGGGAAGAATGGGTTCCTGCAATCATGTATATCCGCGATACTTGCATAATTTATCATGACACTTGTGTCTGCAAACCAATGAGTTTCCAGGAGAAGAAAAAACTAAACCACGGGATCGAGCTAAACACAGCCATATGATGCGCATGGCCGGCGACGCCGCGGGGGAAAGCTACCCCCAGCTAATAGAATGAATTTGGAAGTACACTAGCCGTTAACAAATTGATCACGTACGTATGCCTTCATCACGTTGTTATATTCTAAAAATATTATATAAACTTCCGCTCCATTTGCACCCGCCCTCGCGATCTGAGCGAAGCAATAGGACCCATGTTGGCTAATCGAGCGATCCAGGTGGCAGGTGCGTCGCGTCGTCAGCGGTGATAGGAACATCGATATATATATATATCTTATATAACCACCGATGTGTCTCACGAGAGATCAAATAAATCCCGGTATGAGTATGATTTGCTAATCTCTCGTTATGTGGTTCACCGGCGCTGGCACGCCGCGCATGCATCATCATCATATCCTCGTGTCGACCTCACTTGCACGAGGCCATATATATAGCATAGCCCCACCGCCACGTCCAACAGTAGTTAAGCGGTGCACACACACGTACGTGACGTGACATGTCGGGTCTGGTTGTTGTCACACTACCAAAATTCGACTCTTTGCTCAGTAATTAAAGCTTTGCCAAGTATAATTTACTAGGCACTCCACAAAACATACTTTGTCGAGGACCGCATTCAGCTAAAGAAAACACTCGGCGACGAGTGTCTTTGCCGAGAGTCGAACATTCAGCAAAGGCTTATTTGCCTAGTGTTAAACTCTCGGCAAACATCAACACTCGTCAAAGCTTCATCAGCAGCCGTCTGTAGTAGACGACCATTAAATATGTCGAGCGCCGAAGTGGGACACTCGACAAAGTCATGTCTTTGCCATGTGCCTTCTCCTAACACTCGTCAAAGTTTATTTGCTTTTTTTTATTTTTTTCCTCGAAATTTTATCTACTGTGTTCATACAGTCCCTGGACCTACATGTTCAATTTTAGCACAATTATCAAAGTGTTTGCTATATCTATTAAATTTAGTTTATTTAATTAAATTTCTTTGCATAATTCAAATTTGAGCTACAAGCCACTCGGAAAATGGAAAACATTAAATGTAAAAATGATACTCAAGTTAGTGAGCACAAGTTACGGTCTATTTTACGAACAGATCAGAAATTTCAAACACCGTGTTCACGTAAGATGATCACGAACTTGCGATCGAGTCGTTTTAAAATTGTATAAAACACAAAGTTAGAAAAACATGAAATTTATCGAGATGTTATGATATCATATGTAAAGGGTATGGTAAAAAATTAACATTGTTTCGTAAAAGTTGTCACACAATATGTGTACAAACCTACTCTATGTTTCTAGCACTTTGTTTTTTTTGCCACTATCTTATTTCTGCAAGAAAAATGCATTTTAGACTTGAAACAAGCTATGTTGCAAATTCTGGTGAAACAAGGGAGAAAAGTATGTTTCCAACATTTAGTGAATTGGATTAAGTGCTAACTATGTTTGTCTAAGTCGTAGGGAAGCTACCAAATACAACAACAAGAATTTGTAGAAGTTTGACTTAAAAGAGCCAAAGTTGGGTAAGTCTGGGACTCACCGGATTGTTCGGTGGTGCACCGGACCGACCGATGGCGCACCAGACGAAGTCCCCAGTCTTCAGAATTTTATTATAAAATTCACTGGACCGTGAACAGTAACCGATCTGGTGGACCGGACCGCCTCTCTAACGGCTCTCTCCCCGGTGCCCCAAACTCCAACGGCTAGCTGACATCACCGGACGGTCCGGTGGTACACCAGACTGTCTGGTGCCATGTCAGAAAAGGAAACTAGCCAATCAGATCCTCTGTCGACCGTTATTGTAGATGGTCCAATGGCACACCAGACGGTCTGGTGCACCCGCAAAGAGGAATTTTTTAGGCTTCCATATGAAGAAGCCAACCACTCCTATGCTCCTTAGAACTATAAAAGGATCCCCTAGGCGCCTCATACCAACACCCAAGCATCTCAAGAGCACACCAACTCTCCGAAACTTCGCAACCACGCATTCTAGTGATTTTAGAGAGATTCGAGCGTTGTTTTTGAGTTGTTTTTATGTAGACTTGTTCTTGCTCTCGTGTCTTCGCATTTCTAGTGTGTGTTGCTGTGATTTGCTATTGTGCGTGTGTTCTATCTCCCTCCCTTAATCTAAAGTGTAACTCGAATCTTGTGTAAGGCCGTGAGAGACTCCAAGTTGTGGACATTCCTCACAAACATGAATACTTGATATAAGGAAGAAACTGTGGCACTCAAGTTGATCTAGGTGATCGCTTGAGAGGGGTTGAGTGCAACCCTTGTCCATTGGGACACCACAACGTGGAGTAGGCAACATATTACACTTGACCGAACCACGGGATAAAAGTCGTCGCGTCTCTTGTCTCCTTTACATTATTGTGATTTTTCTCTCTTCCTAAGTTATTAACTTCACTTATAATATTGCTCTTAGAATCATTCATATATTGGAACAGCAATCAAGTGAAGAGAACTTTGTATCTTTTCTCCCTCTCTCAAACTTGATTTAATTCACATTAACTGCATTTTTAGACCAAATTTGGATTATTTTAAGTCTATTTTACAGAGTCACCTCACTACAAGAAACTTGTTAATCTATGACGCTCAATCTGTGACGATATCTGTGACGGTTATCTATGACGATTTGCAGGTAACGTCACGGATTGAGCGTCATAGATTAACAAGTTTCTTGTAGTGCCTATTCACCCCCCTCTAGGTGCTCTCAATTGGTATTGGAGCCGGTCTCTTCCATTGGGTCTAACCGCCTGAAGAGATGGACTCTAAAGGCAAGGGGAAGGTGACCAAAGAGAAAGAGACAATCTCCATCAATGACGAGCCAAAGGAAGAAAAGCCCATCAACTCGGGATCTGAGAAGAGGAAGGAAGTCAAGAAGAAGAAGAAGATCAACTACTACGACATCAACTCTTCTTCCTCTTCGCACAAGGACGCCAATGACTCCTCCTCGTCAAACAAAAAGACAGTTAAACATGATTATTTCAAAATGTCTTTTAATTACTGCCGTGTTCCTTATAATGCCAATGCTTATTTACTTTATATTTCTCTTGACATGCCTCCTCACTTTGATGGGGATGATTATTCTTGGTGGAGTCACAAAATGAGTAGTCATTTATTTTCTCTTCATCCTAGCATTTGGGACATCTCAAAGTCACTAAGAGCATCTCCAACAATGCCTCAAACTAGTGCCTCAAATTAAAATATGGGGCTCTACACAGGAAAAACTACTCCAACAGTGCTCTATTTCATAAAATTTTGTCAAAAACTATAGGGCACCCTCTCAAGTGACTCAAATATACTACACCGTAGAAGGCTGCCCTATAATCTAGATTTGGGGCTTTACTGTTGGAGCGGGGTGTTTCGTAGGTGCCCTAAATTCTATAAAATATACTTATTTTCAAATTATAGGGCATTTTTATAGGTCACGTTGTTGGAGATGCTCTAAAAGCCCCCATCAACATAGCATGACAAGGCCATGGTCTACCTCATCGAGTTCGCTAGCGTTAATACGCAGCTCAAAGCCCCATCAGCAGAGCATGATGAGGCCCATGGTTTAAGGCACGATCGCCACTCAAAGCCTCCGTCAAACACAGCATGACGAGGCCCATGGTCTACCTCACTGTGTTCGCTAGCGTTAATACGCAGCTCTCACTACCGGAATCAGCTTCTTTGCCGTGTGTCTGAGACACACGGCAAAGGCTATTTTACACTCGGCAAATGCTTTGCCGAGTGTAACACTCGGCAAAGAACGCTCGGCGAACTGTACATCGGCAACAGCATCTTTGCCGAGTACTTTTTGTCGGGCACTCGGCAAAGAAAAGTCACCGTCACGGCGCCAAGTGACGGTGACGGATCCTTCGCCGAGTGCCCACGGCGACACTCGGCAAAGGAGGTTTATTTGCCGAGTGTCTGGTGGACTGGCACTCGGCAAAGAACCCTCCAGTGGGCCCCTTTGCCAGTCCCTTTGCCGAGTGCCTTGGCAGTGGCACTCGGCAAAGACATCTTTGCCGGTTCCCAGGTTTCCTTCTTTGCCGAGTGCCATTTTCAGCACTCGGCAAAGATGTCTTTGCCGGTTCCCAGGTTGCCTTCTTTGCCGAGTGCCATTTTCAGCACTCGGCAAAGACGGCTTTACCGGTTCCCAGGTTGCCTTCTTTGCCGAGTGCCATGGTCAGCACTCGACAAAGATGGCTTTACCGGTTCCCAGGTTGCCTTCTTTGCCGAGTGCCATGGTCATAGCACTCGGCAAAGAACCCTTTGCCGAGTGTTACACTCGGCAAAGTGACCAGGATGTCCCTTTTTTATTTGTTTTTGCTGTTCCATCCAAACAAACAAAAGATATATATCATTCACATCACATTATATATCAATCGCATCACAGAATGAACACATTTATCATCAACACCATATATATCACAAAGTGTCACTAATATAAGTCTCACAAATATAAGTATGTGTATTTACCAAGTCTGGATCACTAGCCAAACATCACCAACCGTCACATATATATCACAAAGTGTCACTAGCCAAACATCACCAACACTCACAAGACCAAGTCTGGATCATCAACGAGGTGGGCATCTGGACTGGTTCGGCGAAGGGCTGGACGAAGCATGAGGGTTGTTCGACGCCGCCGATTGACCCTGCATAGAGAATAGATTGTATGTGTGAGAACATATGAATATATATCATGCAGTACTAAAATTTTGATACTCACAGGAGTAGTGAACTCAGCAGGGTCAGTTGCAGGGAACAACGGAGGTGGTGGAGCATGACCCTGTGCGGCGCCAAGGCTCTGCATGTACGCGAACATCTCCGCCATCCTCTTCTCCAGCTCCTCACGTTGCCTCCTCTCATCATCTAGCTGAGTCTGTAATATTTCGCCCTAATGTTACGATAATGCAAAGAGAAGATATATAAAAATTAATGAACGATGAATAGATAAGGAATAACCTGGAGTTGCTGGATACGATGCTGTGAGGTGTCCTGCCGAGGTCGTATGGCTGGGCTCGCGCTCGTGCTCCTTGCTCGCACCTGAGAGAGAGTGGGAGTGGAGGACGAGTCGATTGCCCCGTCGGCAATCCAGTACCGCCCATGCCTCTTGCCTCCTCCGACCCTCATGAGGACATCTCCGTCGATGTCCTCGGTCCTCGGATCGTAATCTGGCCCATGGACCTCCTTGGCCATTGCGGTGTACTCACTGAGTCGGCTGTGGATGGTGGGGTTGGTGTACGCCTCGGGCCCGTCATCCGGGTTGTAGGTGACGTCGGACGTCGCCTTCCCCTTGTGGGCCATGGCATATGCCGAGAACGTGGAGCAAGGCGCGCCACCATGTGCCGCCGACTGCGAGAAAACCAACGATATGGTTAGAAATCATGTCTAATCGAAAGTTATATACCTAAATAAAAAAGAGCGCGTACCCATGCTTCCGCGTATTTGCCCAGGCTGTGGCTGCCTTGATGGTGGGAGGGACCTTGCATCAGCAAACGCCGTTCCCGGCTAGCGTTGTGCGCCTCGTCCCACTCAGCCGAGCACCACCTCTGCACCATCTTCTCCCAGCACTCAGGATGCGCGGCGCACCAATGAGGAATCATCTAAAAAAATATAAGTACACCGCATATCAGAAGATAAGAATAAGCATATTTAGTACCAATAATAAAGTTTTGTATTTACCTGCAAGTACTGGTCCGCAGTCAATGACATGGTTCGGGCGTCCTTCTTGTTCACCTTCTCCCCAAGGACGGAGCCGTGGTAAGTGACGATGGCCTGGATGCGCGCCTCGTAGTGCATGTCCACGACGAGCTTCTTACAGCACGTCGTAGACACCACATCCGCCCTGGCCTCGTATCCAGCATCGCACCTGAAGAAATCCTACATACAAAGACGATGTATCCATACATTATTTAAAGAATATGCAACAAATGCGACTTATTAAACAATATAGTGCGAGGAAGACTTACCCACAGCTCTTGCTTGACCCGCTCCGCCTTGTTGTTGAATTGTCTGCCGTCTCGATCTACTGCATCGGGGGCGACGGCGTAGTGGTCGAAGGTGTATGCTGGGCTCGTCACTCCGGCGTACTCGACAAGCCCAGGGAAGTGTTCCCGGCATAGAAGGCCGAGGATGCCATTGGGGTTGCGGCCGTGACCCCCTGCAGTCTCCAAAACCATCTGTAGGAAACGGGTGACGCCTAAGAGGGGGGGGGGTGAATTAGGACTTCTAAAACTTTTACTAAACTAGGCCACAATTAAATCCCTAGAGCAAAAACTATGCAAATAATCAAAACTAGAATGTGCAAACTAGGTTTTGTCTAAGTGTTGCTATCTCTACCGCAAAAGGCTAAGTTTCAATCTATACTAAGTAAGTATGACTACAAGCTTGAAACTTAAATGCTTAATATAAATGCGGAATGTAAAGAGCTAAGTAGAGAAGCAAACTCTCGTGGATGACGCCGGTATTTTTACCGAGGTATCCGGAACCACGCAAGGTCCCGACTAATCCTCGTTGGTGCCCCTACGCAAAGGGAAGCCCACGCGAGGGCCAAGCACCACGGTCGAGTAACTCCGTAGAGAGCCGCGGGCCTTCTCCACGCGCAAGTGGTGCTCCGCTTCCGGCTCCTCTCGGACGCTCCCCGCCGTCTCCACTATCGAGCTTCCGGCCGAAACGCCGCGGGCCTCGTTCCCTCCGGTACACGGTGGCGGCCGTGACACAAACGCGGTTGTCACGGTCTCGCAAGACTCTCGCCCCACTCGGTACAATTACAACGACTCACGCAAGAGCCGAGGGGTTGTGTGGTTTTACAAAACTCACTCAACTAACTAGGATTCACCTAGAGCAAGCGCTAAAGCGGTCTAACTAACCTAAGCACTTCGCAAAGCACCTACGCTAATCACCGAGTGATTCTATTAAGCACTTGGGTGTTTGAGCTCTTAGAAATGTGCACTATATGCCTTGGTATGTTGCTTGGGCTCTCACTCTTGAGAATGGCCGGTTGGGGTGGTATTTATAGCCTCCAAGCCCCCAACTAGCCGTTGGACAGAAAGCAGCAGCTTTCTGTCGTCGGGTGCACCGGACAGTCCGGTGCACACCGGACACTGCACTGTAGCATGTCCGGTGCCGCCACGTCAGCCGACCGTTGGCGCCTGTAGCAGTCGACCGTTGGATCCGACCGTTGGATTCGACCGTTGCCGTCTGCCCGTTGGCACACCGGACAGTCCGGTGCACACCGGACAGTCCGGTGCTACAGCCAGAGAGCGCCTGTCTGCGGCCTCTCTGCGCAGACTGTCCGGGACTTCACCGGACAGTCCGGTGCACACCGGACACTGCGCTGTAGCATGTCCGGTGCGCCACCAGGCGCTGGCTGACAGCCCTTTTCCTTGGAATTCTTCGCTGATTTCTTTGGGCTTCTTTGTTCTTGAGTATTGGACTCCTACGCATCTTTTTATGTCTTCTTTTGAGGTGTTGCATCCTCATTGCCTTGGTCCAATTCTCTTCGCATCCTGTGAACTACAAACACAAACACTAGAAGAATTATTAGTTCACTGATTGTGTTGTTCATCAAACACCAAAACTCAATTAGCCAAAAGGCCTGAGGTCCATTTTCCTTACAATCTCCCCCTTTTTGGTGATTGATGACAACACAACCAAAGCAAGCAAATAATACAAGTATTTGAATGAAAATATGCATTCTACTTGCTAAGATGCATGATTGTCCCCACAATGTGAAGTTATGGACTTAAGCCTCCCCCTAACTCCATAATTCACTTACTTCCTATTTTTGGACCAAATAACCAAAACCACTTGAAAAGCCATTTGTAGATATAAAATTTTAATTTGGTGGTGTTTGGTGTTTGATATAGTTTTCATTGCTTTGGTCCCTAAACTTCTCCCCCTTTGGCATCAACCACCGAAAAGGAAGACATTAAAAGCATGTAGGAAGTAAATAAAAGCTTGCCCTCATCAAGAATTGTATCAAATGATATCACTAGAAGGATATTAAATTAAACCATGTGAATGATACCACTTGAAGGAGTCCTCAAAAGATTACTCCCCCTAAATGAGTATTCTCCTTTAGAAAGAGTTTTTCTCCCCCTTTAGAGATGAAGAAATACTCCCTCTGACAGAGATCCTCTACTTAGGAAAAAGCATGAAAATTAGAGGTGCAAGACATGATTTGAAAAGACTAACTTCCCTTATGCATAGGTAACAGAATATGAGTTAACTACTTATGCATTTTAGCAACATGGAAGCATATGATATGAAATATAGTCTAATCAAATATTGGAGAAGACATGTAAATGATACTGAATGTAGTCTCAAAAGATACCAATTGAAGACCAATGGCGAGCTTGAGAGACATGAGAGTTCTTGGAGATTTTGCAGTGGAAGATTGTTGTCTTTCTCCGGGGACTTCATTTTCCTTACAATGAGACTATCACATGAAATAGACTTGAAAAGGTGTTAGTCTCAAAGTGTTAGATTATAGAGTAACCTCCCCCTAAAGGTGTGCATACAAGTTTTGAATACTTGTAGGAGACATGCACTTTGATTTGATATCAAGAGGGGCAAATTATCCATAATCCAAACTTTGGCACATATAAGTTAAATGATACAACTTGTAGAAATTCAAATTGTCAATTGATGCATCATTTACTATGGAGTGGTATAGAAGCTATGTGCCGTGCTTAAATAAACATTTTAAGCCATGTAGGTTTGCTTAAGTATATGAATTGAAAGCAAGCAATCCTACCATGTGATTTACCTAGTATGCATGATTTTAAACAAAAGTACATAACAATTGTAATACTAGGCAAGAAAGGTAAACTAGATAGAAGGTAAATAGATACGCATATCTAAAAATGAAGAATACAATAAAACTAGTTACCTTAGTCATGGGTGGGAAATTTGGGTCCAAGATTTTCAGTAACCCACTTGGCAATAAACTCGATCCAATATGATGTACCCCATGATATACATCCCAATTTTGCCAAGTCTCCAAATTTCCCGAAGATCTTTGGTCCACTCACTTCCCTTTCGGGATCCAAACCTTCTTGGTGCTTTTCATGGTTGAAATTATCTCTTTTGGCACCCAGATGCGTCTGGCCCCCTTTCCTTTGTTGGCTTGCTTGTTGGCCTTGATTGCTATCACCTTTCCATTCTTTTTCTTCTTGATCAAATATGGTGTAGCATCCTTTTTGTTCACCTTTTTGATGTAGGTGTTGGAGATTTTGCTTGATGGCTTTTGCTTGAGCTTTTGCCTTTGTTTATCCCCGGTCATCGCCTTGCATTGGAAAGACTTGTGGCCTTCCTTGTGGCATAGCCTACAAATCACAGTTTCTCCCTCTACAGGCTTGTTCACTCCCGCAGTGGTGTTATCCTGTGGAGGTCGGATTTGTTTGGCTTTGCCTTTCTTGTCATACAAAGCCTTGCCAAGGCGAGCCACTTCTTGCTTTAATTGTTCATTTTCCTTTGCAACCTCATCCGTACATGTCTCTACAACAATATTCTCAACAACGACTTGGTTGCAGGGGTTAGAATCATCAATTAAATCAAAGCAGGAAGTAGAAGCATCTTTCTTAATTATTTCAGGTATTTCAACTAAAGATGCTGCTGGGGTGCTACCAATGTTTTCTAGCTTAGTAGTTAGCTCATTATTGTGTATGCTAAGAATTTCCATTTTCTCTAGCAAATTTTCAATAGCTTCTTGGGAGCTAGCTAACTTAGCCTTAAGTTTTTCATTCTTTTTAATAAGGCTATCATCGGTAGCAGTGGATGGAGCACTAGATTCTAATAGCTCAATTTTAGTTGATAGCTCACTATTTAAGTTTGCAAAAGTTTCAAATTTTTCTAGCAAACCTTTGTAATCATTTTGAGAGCTAACCAACTTATTTTTCAAAGTTTTAAGTTGAGCTTTTTGCTTAGTGCAAACATCCTGAAAAAAATTTACGGCTTCCGCAAGCTCTTCTAGAGAGGCCTTTCCCTCACCTTCATCATCACTACTACTTTCATCACTAGAGGATGGATTGCTTTTGTTACCTCTTGCCATAAGGCATTTGTGTGACGACCGTGATGATCGTGATGAGGACCGGTGGCTGCGCGTCCTTGGAGGTTCATCTTCACTTGAAGAATCATCCCAAGTTCTAACACTTGTGAGCGCCTTGCCTTTGCTCCTCTCCTTTTTGGGTTTGGCCATATTTGGACAGTTGTCCCTGAAGTGGCCCTTCTCCCCACATGCGAAGCATCCTCTCTTCCTTTGCTTTTTCCTGTCAATGTTAAAGAGAAGATCCTCGACCTGCAGGGGCACACCCATTAGATTAATCTTGCGGATCATCCTCATTACCTTTCCGACGCGTCGGATTGTTTCTTCGTCCTCGGAGGATGATGTGCATGGTTGATTATCTTCATCATCATCACTTTCTTCTTCTTCCTCTTCTTCACTTGAGGAACTTGGAGTGGGAGCCTTCTTTTTGCCCTTCCTTTCATCACATGCAAAAGCATATGGCCTTGAGGAAGTTGGCTCCTCTCCCCGACTCATTTTTCGCGACATCTCAAAGGCCGCGATTTTCCCAATCACAATGGTCGGGGTCATGTTGCTCAAGTCCTCCATGTTGTGAAGGATGGTGATGATGCTCCCATATCTTTGTTGTGGTAGCAGGGAGATAATCTTCCTCACAATGTCCGCATCACCTAGCTTATTAATGCCAATAGAGTTGAGCTCATTGATAATTAGATTCAAACGAGAATACATGTCTCTAACAAGCTCATCATCTTTCATGGCAAAAGAATTATACTCATTTAAGACTAGGCAATGTTTTTGCTCACGGACATTGGATGTGCCGTCATGGAGCTCATGCAATTTTAGCCAAATCTCATTAGCAGTTTTCAAGGTAAATACTTGATTAAAAATATCCATGCTAAGAGATTCATACAAGCAATTTTTGGCTCTAGCATTTAAATGAATTTCTTTCTCTTCACTCGTGGTGGGTTTCTCGGGATTTTTGAGGGGTTTCATCCCGTCACGAGTGACTCTCCAAACACCTAGATCAACAGCCTCTAGGTAACAAGCCATTCTAGCACTATAATATGGGAAGTTAGTGCCGTCGAAGTGTGGTGGCCTATGGGTATCCATCCCTTCCTCTAAAAAGCGTCGGCTCTTTTAGCGGTGAAGCTAAAGCGTTTCAAATGAGCCAAACCGGGCTCTGATACCACTTGTAGGAAACGGGTGACGCCTAAGAGGGGGGGGGTGAATTAGGACTTCTAAAACTTTTACTAAACTAGGCCACAATTAAATCCCTAGAGCAAAAACTATGCAAATAATCAAAACTAGAATGTGCAAACTATGTTTTGTCTAAGTGTTGCTATCTCTACCGCAAAAGGCTAAGTTTCAATCTATACTAAGTAAGTATGACTACAAGCTTGAAACTTAAATGCTTAATATAAATGCGGAATGTAAAGAGCTAAGTAGAGAAGCAAACTCTCGTGGATGACGCCGGTATTTTTACCGAGGTATCCGGAACCACGCAAGGTCCCGACTAATCCTCGTTGGTGCCCCTACGCAAAGGGAAGCCCACGCGAGGGCCAAGCACCACGGTCGAGTAACTCCGTAGAGAGCCGCGGGCCTTCTCCACGCGCAAGTGGTGCTCCGCTTCCGGCTCCTCTCGGACGCTCCCCGCCGTCTCCACTATCGAGCTTCCGGCCGAAACGCCGCGGGCCTCGTTCCCTCCGGTACACGGTGGCGGCCGTGACACAAACGCGGTTGTCACGGTCTCGCAAGACTCTCGCCCCACTCGGTACAATTACAACGACTCACGCAAGAGCCGAGGGGTTGTGTGGTTTTACAAAACTCACTCAACTAACTAGGATTCACCTAGAGCAAGCGCTAAAGCGGTCTAACTAACCTAAGCACTTCGCAAAGCACCTACGCTAATCACCGAGTGATTCTATTAAGCACTTGGGTGTTTGAGCTCTTAGAAATGTGCACTATATGCCTTGGTATGTTGCTTGGGCTCTCACTCTTGAGAATGGCCGGTTGGGGTGGTATTTATAGCCTCCAAGCCCCCAACTAGCCGTTGGACAGAAAGCAGCAGCTTTCTGTCGTTGGGTGCACCGGACAGTCCGGTGCACACCGGACACTGCACTGTAGCATGTCCGGTGCCGCCACGTCAGCCGACCGTTGGCGCCTGTAGCAGTCGACCGTTGGATCCGACCGTTGGATTCGACCGTTGCCGTCTGCCCGTTGGCACACCGGACAGTCCGGTGCACACCGGACAGTCCGGTGCTACAGCCAGAGAGCGCCTGTCTGCGGCCTCTCTGCGCAGACTGTCCGGGACTTCACCGGACAGTCCGGTGCACACCGGACACTGCGCTGTAGCATGTCCGGTGCGCCACCAGGCGCTGGCTGACAGCCCTTTTCCTTGGAATTCTTCGCTGATTTCTTTGGGCTTCTTTGTTCTTGAGTATTGGACTCCTACGCATCTTTTTATGTCTTCTTTTGAGGTGTTGCATCCTCATTGCCTTGGTCCAATTCTCTTCGCATCCTGTGAACTACAAACACAAACACTAGAAGAATTATTAGTTCACTGATTGTGTTGTTCATCAAACACCAAAACTCAATTAGCCAAAAGGCCTGAGGTCCATTTTCCTTACACCATCCAAGACCTGTCGAAGTGATTAAGATGAAGTATTAGTTTCTATTATTAATTTGAACATATAATATGAAAAAGCAGCAACAACATCTAAAGTTACCTACCTCTCTCCATCGGGTCGTATGAGCGGACGTCTGTCACGAAGTATGGGTCGCTTAGGTAGGCTCGCGGGACCTCGCAGGTAGATACTCCTCGAACCTGAGGAGCCAGAACCTGAGACGTCCTGCTGAGCGGCGTCGTCGTCGTCGTCCTGCTGCGCCGCATCGTCGTCGTCCTGCTGTGCCGCATCGACAGCGGCTTGCTGCTCCACCTGCTGCTGTACGGCGTCGTCCTGCTGCGCCTCCTCCTCCGTCCTACGGGTGCTCCTCCTCCCCCTCCCCCTCCCCCTCCTCGTCCTCGTCCCACCGCCCACCATCTTTGTCCAACAACCTGCAATTAAGAGTAAACAATTAAGCACAGATAAAAAAATATGTATTTAGAAATATATGCAAAATAAATGAAATATAGCATTACATCGATTAAAAATAATCTTCATATGTGTCCGGGTTAGCCGGATCATAAGTGTCATCATCACTATCAACCATTTCATAGTCAACATCATCTGAAGGCGCAACTTCGTCATTGGCATTGCCTTCAAGTATTTCTAAGTCATTCTCATTTTGCACCTCATCATCCTCGTCATCAACAACCATTTCAATATCTACTTCCATTCCGATCGCTTCGGTTAAGTCTATCTCAAATTGCCCTTCGAGCCCATCTTCTTGGAAGAACTCTCCGTCATATGTGTCCGGGTCTAAGTTATAATCTTCATCGTTTGGAACAGGTAATTTAGCGTGCGGTGATACCTTATACACAACATCCCAACCCTTAAGATGTTGTTTCGTTTGGCACGCATATGGAAGATAATACACTTGTGTGGCCTGTTGGGCCACAATGTAGACATCGTCTCCTGTTAAGGTGGAATCCTGTCGAATTTCGACTATCCCAAGATTAGAATGTGTCTGTCTCATAACTTCAGGGTCAAACCAATGACATTTGAATATCACTGGAGTAAGAGGTTTGGAACCATAAAAATTGAGTTCATATATTTCTTCAATTCTTCCATAATACTCGACCTCGTCAAGCCCGGGCGTAAAGACTCCAGAACACGTGGTTTTTCGATTGGGCCGACTTTGGTCGTAGCTTGTTGTGCGAAAACGGTATCCATTGATGTCATACCCAGAAAATTTCCTGACCCTATAGGCAAAGCCATTGGCTACTTGTCTCAACTCGGCACTCATAGACGGCTCTCTTTGGCCCTGCAAGTTCAAACACGCTAGATTGTTATATTATTCGCACGTAAGAGCAACTTGGAATAACAAACTAAGCACGTACCTTATGTTTAAACCAGGAAATGAAATCGGGCAATCCATTTCCCGCACCCTTTCTAAGAAGGGTATCATATTCCTGTGGAGTTGGGTCCCTTGATCGACGCCAGAATTCATGAAGAAATTGCTCCATGTATGGCGTCACCTCTTCAAGGTTGGTCAATACAAATAGCATGATATGGCGCCACTCTTCATGTCTCAGGGTCTTGGTGGTCGAACCACTCGCGCTTCCGAGTTGCCCTCGAAAAATGCTGAGGTTCGATTCATTGCCGCCATCATTGTAACGAGGGGGTGGATTATGCACGCTCGGCAGTTTGTCACCATAGTAAGTTGTTGTGAAGTTTGACACCTCCTCCAGTATGTATGCCTCTGCAATGGAAGCCTCGATTTTGCATTTATTTCTACATTTCTTTCGGATACTCTTTAGACATCTCTCGATTGGATAGCACCAACGTCCCTGCACGGGCCCCCCCATTCGTGCCTCATATGGGAGATGAATAATCAAATGCTGCATCGGATTGAAGAAGCCGGGTGGAAAGATCTTCTCCAGCTTACACAGTAACACGGGTGCCATCCTTTCCAAGTCTGCAATCATGGTCCGAGCTAACTCTTTTGCACAAAGCTGGCGGAAGAAATAGCTCAACTCTGCAAGCGCTAGCCAGACATGCTCAGGGACATAGCCTCGAACCATCGCCGGAAGAATTCGTTCAATCCATATGTGGAAGTCATGACTCTTCATCCCTAAGACTCGCAGAGTAGATAAGTTCACCCCCCTACTAAGGTTAGCTGCATACCCATCAGGGAACATTAACATCTTGATCCACTGTAGTACTTCCTTCCTCTGGGCCCTGCTCAGGACGAAATCGGCCTTAGGCCTTCTCCATGTCTTACCACCACTAGGCGGCTTCATCTCTTGGTTTGGTCTATCACATAACTCTGCCAGATCCACTCTTGCCTTTACGTTATCCTTTGACTTATCAGGAATCTCCATAATTGTCGCCCAAAGTGCCTCGGCGACATTCTTTTCAGTGTGCATCACGTCAATGTTGTGTGGAAGGAGCAGGTCATCATAATAGGGGAGCCGAGTCAAGCCCGACTTATGTGTCCACATATGTTGCTCACCATATACCACAAAACCACCTTCTGGGTTGGCCACGAGACCATCTATCTGTTCGCGAACTTCGGCACCAGTCATCATTGCAGGTGGGCGGTCTGTCACCACGACACCTTTCGTAAAGTTCTTGATGTCTTGTCGGAATGCATGGTCAGGAGGGAGAAATTGTCGATGTTTATCGAATGACGAATATTTGCCACCCTTCTTCAACCAAATGAACCTAAGAGCTTCCTTGCAAACTGGGCATGGGAACTTACCGTGAACACACCAGGCGCAAAATAGCCCATACGCCGGAAAGTCATGCATGGAGTACTGGTACCAAACATGCATTTTGAAGTTTGTCTTCGTAGCTCGGTCGTACGTCCATACCCCTTCCTCCCAAGCACGGACCAATTCATCAATCAAAGGCTCCATGTACACGCCCATTTTATTCCCCGGGTGTCCAGGAATTATCAACGACACGAATATGTTCTGCCTTTGAAAGCATACGTCGGGGGGGAGATTGATGGGGATAACGAACACGGGCCAACATGTGTATGGGGCAACGGTCATTCCATAAAGATTGAACCCATCTGTGGCCAGCGCAACACGAACATGTCGAGCCTCTTTGGCTTTCTCATGGTGAATGGCATCAAAGTGGGTCCATGCTTCACCATCGGATGCGTGAACCATCTTGTCAGGATTGTATCGTTTGCCTTTTTTGTGCCATGTCATCTGTTTCGCGGATTCCTCTGTCATGTATAGACGCTGGATCCTCGGTATGAACGGAAGGTGGCGTAGGATTGTCACGGGGATGTCGAGCTGCTTCTTCTGTCCATCACCAGAGTCTACCTCCATGAACCTAGACGATTTACACTTCGGACAGTACTTTGCCTCAATGTGTTCTTTCCTAAATAGGACGCAGCCCTTCGGACAAGCATGTATCTGCTCATACGTCATCTTGAGTGCACGAAGGAGTTTCTGTGCCTCGTACATGCTCTTTGGCAGAACGTGATCCTCCGGAAGCAGGCTGCCAATAACTGTCAACAAACCATCGAAGGCGTCTCGACTCATGCTATACTGCGACTTCAACGCCATTATACGCCCAATGGCATCCAGTTGAGAAACCTTTGTCTTGCCGTGAAGGGGTTTCTGTGCCGCGTCAAACATGTCGTAGAATGCCTTTGCGGTCGCCTCTGGCTCGTCCTCCGTACGTCCTTCGGCGAACTGTGCCTCGTGATAGTCGTTCAACATGTCTGCTACCCCGGCATCAGCATCGTAATCCTCGACGCGTTGTCTCACCACCTCCTCTCTCGTGCGATGCGCTTCACCATGGAAGATCCACCGAGTATAGTCCGGCGTAAATCCATTCTTCCAAATATGTTCTACCATGGCCTTCTTTGGTTTTCTTTTCCGGTTGTCACATTTGCTGCACGGACAAGGGACTAGGCTAGCTCCTTTAGCAGCTTCGCCATATGCCCGTTCCACGAAAGCATCGGTCTTCCTAATCCATTCTGGGGTGACATCATTACGTCGAACGTGGCCCGTGTACATCCACTCACGGTCCTCCATCCTCTAACATATATAACCGAGTATAGTTTAATATAGACATGTAATGCATGTACACTACGTTCCTACCTTCTAATAGGTGAGGATAGGTCCTAATCCCACCCGCGGTTGCGTAGATGGAGTTAGTTTCCATGCTCTACTCCGATCCGAGATAGAATTTCGGCAGCACCTCCCCGCTGTTCTCCGGATACACGTCCTGGCAGGGAGAGTGTACTGTCCGGAGAACAACAGGGAGGTGACGCCGAAACTTTTTCTCGGACCGGAGTAGAGCATGGAAACTAACACCATCTACGCAACCGCGGGCTGTCCAAAAAACGTGGACAATTCGAAACTGATACATTTATAGATATGCAAAGATCTGCATATCTACACCGTATCACTTTCGAACGGGAGACGCCTAACTGGGTTACGTGATCTACGACCATGATGCGGAAATAGAGGTTATACCTAGGGTGGCGGTGGAGTCAGGCTAGTGGGGCTGTGGCGGGTCGGTGCAGTGGCGACGCGACGCGGTGCAGGCAGACCCGCAGCGGCTAGGAAGACAAGTATCTTCTCTGTAAAAAAGAAACACAAGTCTATTAATACAAAAAAATCGACAGCACCTCCCCTGTACGTTGAGGTTTTTAAAACCTGCAAATAACACTAACAGCACGATGGCTGACATGCACACAGTAACAAAAAAATCACCTAAAGTATACACTGCAAAGGTAATAGAGCAATCTAATTAGTGCTGAGAACAAGTGAGCACAAGGTTTTCAAAGATCTATTTGTACTTGCATGATTCAAACTTAACAAGAATTAAATCCTAATTTAAGGGTGTGTATTAGGATTATCTAATACACATGATTCTAACCTCGGTCTGCGCGGGGTTTTGAGAGCATTTAGGATTATCTAAAGCACATTCAGAGTCATCGTTGCCGAGCTCAACACAAGGTAAAAGCAGCTCCGACTTTGCCAGACGGGCCGCACACGGCCAAAAGAGCACGATGACGCCTATACCTTACACCTGGCACAAAAGGAGGAAGACCGAGACGCGCTATCGTTCCCGGGCCTCAACACACCCAGACTCGAGGCAGCTCCAATTTTTCGCCAGCGATCTTGATCCAACACCCACCTCTGGTTTTTACCCGACCTCCAAAACAAAGTAAAGTCTCAACGAGGAGGTGGTAGCGGCAGCAGCGTCGATCGATCGGCCGGCGTCTACGGCCTACGTTCGACTTGCTGCCTCGACGGACGGCCGGCTCGATCTCGACCGATCGCCAGTCGTCGATCGGAGATCGATGGAGTTCACCGCTCCCCCGCCCGCGACCCGGTCGGGCGGCGGAGAGGAGAGGGCGGCTGCTGAGCACAACCAGCACCACCAGCAGCAGCATGCGACGGTGGAGAAGGAGCACATGTTCGACAAGGTGGTGACGCCGAGCGACGTCGGGAAGCTGAACCGGCTGGTGATCCCGAAGCAGCACGCGGAGAAGTACTTCCCGCTGGACGCGGCGGCGAACGAGAAGGGCCTCCTGCTCAGCTTCGAGGACCGCACGGGGAAGCCCTGGCGCTTCCGCTACTCCTACTGGAACAGTAGCCAGAGCTACGTGATGACCAAGGGCTGGAGCCGCTTCGTCAAGGAGAAGCGCCTCGACGCCGGGGACACAGTCTCCTTCGGCCGCGGCATCAGCGAGGCGGCGCGCGGCAGGCTTTTCATCGACTGGCGGTGCCGACCCGACCCGCCCGTCGTGCACCACCAGTACCACCACCGCCTCCCTCTCCCCTCCGCCGTCGTCCCCTACGCGCCGTGGGCGGCGCACGCGCACCACCACCACTACCCAGCAGATGGGCACACGGAACCAGTAACACCTTGCCTGTGCGCCACACTCGTTGCCACTGAAATGAGAGCATCATCTTCGCAACTGTCACTCACACGCTCCAACCTCTCCAGGCCGCCACAACCTAGAATAGCCAGAGTCGATGGCGCCCAGCCACGGCCGTCGTCGTCACCACGCCAGCCACAGTCGTTGCCGTGCCGGTCGTGCCAACCGCAGCCATGGCGAACGGCCGGCGTTCCTTGAGAAAGATGTCGCACTGGACGCTGCCCGGGTGGCTGCAGAAGGGGCAGGATCGGACCTGGAGGTGGACGACGACCTGGACCGCCGTTGGGAAGGCCGGATCAGCGAGCTGGCTAGCCTAATCTAGGAGGCTGGTCGTTGTCTACTGCTCCTCCCTGCTAGCATGGGCGGGTGGCGTGGTGGCTCGCACGACTGACTCGTGGCGGCGATGCCCGCGCTCGCGTGGCTGTGGCTGGCCAGCGGGGCTGGCTCGCTACGGCGGCGGCGTGGTTTGCCTGGGTCAGGGGCGTTGGTCGTCGGTGGATCTACGACTGTCAACGGCGCCTTCTGCAGGTGGTGGGTCGTGGGGCTAGGGCCGAACCATGAGCCTCTCCAGCTAGATTCATCTCCCCGCCTCTCGTTTTGGCCTATGGTGTGGGGAGGGCTGGCTGGCTCCGTGCATTGGCACGTGTGGTGGGAGGTCCTCCGGCGAAAGCCATGCTCGCTTTCGGGCGGATAGTAGTGACGCCCGCGGGCGCCAGCCCTACCCTATTGAGGGTGCCGTCTTTAGACCTCTCACCCCCATGCGGGAACCCTCGCCTCGGCCTTCTTGGGGTCTTTCGCTAGTGCTCGACTGGCGTTGGGGCTCTAAGGTTTGGGGCTTCTGGATTGGTGCGTTGTTGGACGGCAGAAGGTGACAACGCACGGCGGCTTGGTGGGTGACTTCGGCATGGCTGACCCTTCAGCTTTCTCCTTGGTGCTAGCGATCTACGCTGCTCTACAATGACGACTTTTCGACGTCGTTTCTCCTTCTTGAAGGCGCGGCCCAGAAGACCTCAAGTTTGTGTGTTCGTCGGTGTTGTGGAGGCTCTTCGTCACTCCACTTGGCTCGATGGTGTCGGGGCCTTTGTCGTTTTAGGCGTCTGCTTGCTCCCGAAGTTCAACGTTATGGATCTTTGCTTGTGGTGAAGAATTGGAGCTGCCTCGTATGGGATGTGCCGAGGCTTGGCAACGATGGCGCGCCTTGGTCTTATTCCTTGCCGAGTGCCTCGTATGGGATGTGCCGAGGCTTGCTCCCGAGGCTTGTCCCTAGTCTCAATATGGCTCACAAGATCTAGCGCACCCTAGAGAATGTCGATCTATTTCTACTTGCATGATTCAAAGATCTATTTCTACTTGCATGATTCAAACTTAACAAGAATTAAATCCTAATTTAAGGGTGTGTATTAGGATTATCTAATACACATTATTCTAACCTCGGTCTGCGTAGGGAGGATGTCGATGGCCGGAGCGGGGAGTGGCGGAATGGCACTGCAGGGGCGGCGGCGCTTGGTGGCAGGGGGGGGGGCTTGGTGGCAGTGGGGGCGGCGGCGCTTGGCGGCGTGGGGGCGGCGGGGCGCGGCCCGGCGGCGTGGGGGCGGGGCGTGGCGCCCAGCGGCGTGGTGGCGGCGTGGGGGCGGCGGGAAGCGGGCCGACGGCGTGGTGGCGGCGTGGGCGCGGGTTAGAAAAGAAGAAAGGCAGTGAGCGAAGAGAAGAAGAGAGGAAGACGACGGTTGTATTATTCAACGGCTTTGCCGAGTGCCAGATCGCGGGCACTCGACAAAGAATTTTTTAAAAATTTTAAAGTACATTTTGCCGAGTGCCCGCGATCTGGCACTCGGCAAAGACGGCTTTGCCGAGTGCCAGGTCTGAGGCACTCGGCAAAGCATTTATTAAAAATTTTAAAATACATTTTGCCGAGTGCCGACTGACAGGCACTCGGCAAAACCTTAACTTATTGTTTTTGCCGAATGCTGCCAGGCTGGCACTCGGCAAAGAGAGTCTTTGCCGAGTGTCTCCTTTGGACACTCGTTTGCCGAGTGTCTCCTTTGGACACTCGGCAAAGTACATTTTTATTTTTTTATTTTGCCAACCAAAAATTTTTGTGGTATGTTCCTACACTATATAGACCTACATATACCATTTTGGGTCAATTATAACAGTGTTTTCTATAGCTAGTACATTTAGTTTGTTTATTTGAATTTCTTCGGAAAATTCAGATTTGAACTGCAGGTCACTTGAAACTTGGAAAACCGTGCATGCAAAAATGATATCCATGCTACATAGCACAAGTTACGACCGATTTCAGGAGCGGACCGGAAACTTCGAGCACTATGCTCACTCAACATGGCCGTGAACTTGCCATACAACTGTTTAAAAAATTTATAAAACACAAACAAACTTAGAAAATCATGAAACTTGTCCACATGTCATGATATCATATGTAGAGTCTGTGATAAAAAAATTAGAATGTTTGGAGAAAGTTGTGAGACATTATGTGTAGAAACCTAAGAGAACCACACATGAAATCATAGAGTTTCAATGTGGATCTCTTAGGTTTGTACACATAGTGTGTTACAGCTTTCTCGAAACTTTTTCAAATTTTTATCACAGCCTCTACATATGATATCATGACACGTGGACAGGTTTCATGATTTTCTGACTTTGTTTCTGTTTTATACAATTTTTAAACACCTGGATGGCAAGTTTACAGTCATGTTGAGTGAGCATGGTGCTCGAAGTTTCCGGTCCGCTCCTGAAATCGGTCGTAATTTGTGCTAAGTAGCATGGATATCATTTTTGCATGCACGATTTTCCAAGTTTCGAGTGATCTGCAGTTCAAATCTAAATTTTTCGAAGAAATTCAAATAAACAAACTAAATCTACTAACGATTGAAAACTCTGTTAAAATTGTCCACAAATGATACATGTAGGTCTACATAGTGTAGGAACATACCACAAAAATTTTGAGAGACAAAAATAAAAAAAAATAAAAATATACTTTGCCGAGTGTCTAGAGATGACACTCGGCAAAGTATGCTTTGCCGAGTGCCTACTATGTGGCGCTCGGCACAGAACCTCTTTGCCGAGTGCCAGCCGTTGACTCTCGGCAAAGACTGACGGCCGTCAGCTTTGGGACGGCCGCTGACGGCCGTTTGCCGAGAGCCCCCTTTGCCGAGAGTTTGACACTCGGCAAAGTTGTCTTTGCCGAGTGTCGCCCTGTGCCGAGTGTTCAGCACTCGGTATAGGTCGCTTTGCCGAGTGCCTAGCTTTACCGAGTGCGGCACTCGGCAAAGCCTTGTTTGCCGAGTGCCCAACAAAAGACACTCGGCAAAGAATACAACACTCGGCAAAGCCTGCGATTCCGGTAGTGTCTCTACCCAAAATGGGATCAACTAAATCTAAGTACTCTCGGCGTTAATTATCGCCTCGCCTGTGGGTCGAAGGATCAGTGCCTTCGGCCTGTGAAGTCCCCCTAATGTCGTATTAGTATTTATACTAACCATTCTAACGTTGTATTAATGTTTATACTAAATATGTTGGACAAACCATCATCTTGGAAAAGATCATAATTATTTTCAAACTCCAAGTGGCATTCATGATAACCATCATCACCATGTGTTTATAAGCTTTCATAAGGTTTGCCTTTTTTAACTACCCACTAAGATTTTAAGCTTGTGCATGGATATGATATATAATACATCGTCTCGACTTGGTGAGAATGGATAAAGTTGTCATACCCATGTAAAGCATTTCTCGTGTTTGACTTCCAACACTTGCTGCATAGACACATTACGGTACCATGTAGGTGATAAAGAAAATGCACAATTGATGAATTTTTTTTTGAGTCTTAACCATCCGGTCTTTCGAATGAGCTCCACTCCTGCTTCAACCATCATACATCTATCGACGATGATCGCTTATATTTGATCCTAAGGACTAAATATAGCAAATGAGCTTCTCTTATTAGATATATCAAGGTCGTATGTCTATGAGAAAGGATAGGTCCTAAACTCATCAAGAACGACCGTAAGGGTGTGAATTTTATGACAATCCTACAAAGGTCAAACGAGATTTCGGCAGCTTAAAGTCGTTCTTCTCCATCTCATGAACAACTCTAGTGCAATAGAGAGAAAATAGGGTTATGACGTCAAAATCTTACTCGAACATTTGACTCATCATAAATCATACTGTGGATCATCTCAAAGTATCCAATTAGAAATAATTCTGAAATAACATCTCATATATGAGGAGCATATGAGGTATGTCGATAAACGATTGACACATGTTTCGTGAATTTATCAATATTTTTATGTGCGTTTTAAATTAAATTATTTTAAAATGCCATATTTTATTTAAATATTTAGACTTATTACTAGTTAAATATAAAATCAAATTACATTTAAAAACTAACTACTAAATATTACTATCACAACTAAGTTTACCAAACTAATATACTAAAAATACACAATAATTGCTAAATTAACCACATAATAATCAATTAAAATTTGTAGGCGACTGACAAAAATTTAACTTACTTTTTACTTACTTTTTTTTGGACAGAGACGAGAACAATGATGGTCGCGACTGAGGATGGACATGTTGATATCATCTAGGGATGACAATGAGTCGGGTTCGGATCGGGTAGAGTAAATACCCGCCCGCGACCGTACCCGCGGGGATTATCCATATCCGCCCATGACTCTACCCGTGGGTAAAATTTTGTACCCGTGCCCGTACCCATCGGGTATTGGGCGGATATCGGGTATCCGTCGGGTATAGCAGCTTGGTGCATTCTCCCTAAATGAAGTCTAGTGCAGTTCTGAGCGTTGCACATCGCTATGATCACCGGAGGCACATAATGTTGTTGCACAGTGCAGTCGTGTAGATGTAGCCCTGGACATGTGTTGCTAATGTTTTTTTTGTTAGTAAACTTCCAACTCGTCAAAATCGGAGAGTAGCTAGCATAGTCGTCTGGTGTATTAACACTCTCTTAGGTAGTGTTTGGTTGAAGAGCCAAGTAGAATGGAACCGTTCTGTCCCAGTTTTGTTGCTGTTTGGTTACAAAGGAACTAGAACGGAATGGCTCCAATTAGGGAATATTCTCCTCAGATCCGGAACCATTCCGCTCCAAAAAATCAACCGGACGGAGCCGCTCCGTTCCCATCCCGCTCTCACAGTCACGCTCCGTTCTGTTCACTCTGCAACCAAACAAAAAACAGAGCCGCTCCGTTCCAGATTACCAAACACAGAACAGAGCGGCTCCGTTCCTAGAATCAGGGATGGAACGGCTCCGTTCTACTTGGCTCCTCAACCAAACACTACCAAGCTCAAGTACTTGTACTAGATAGCACTGGTACTATGTACTGGCACTTTATCAAACATACTGACACTAGTACTAGAACCAGATCGGAAGCATCAGCAGACGGAGAGGAATGGCAGTAGGATGAGCTGTCGAGGGTGGACGGCTAGCTAGCGTACTGGTAGGTTGAAAATCTAAAATCACTATTTTCGGATATCCGTCGGGTACCCGCGGGTAAGAAATCAAATCCGTACCCGACCCGTAATAAAATCGGGTCGGGTACGGGTAAGACCCACGGGTCAAATTTCGTGCCCGAACCCGTACCCGACGGGTCGGATATCCGACGGATATCCAAACCCGCGGGTAAAATTGCCATCTCTATTATCAGCACACAGACAGATGGTACAATATAAAATGGCACGAACATACGTTAGCAGTGTGAAGTGACGACACAAGTGAGCGGTGACACGCCACATGTAGGGTGTGATGACCGATGGGACGGCACGACGGTGGCCTTTGGTGCGGGCGTGGGGTGGGAGTGGTGAATGAGTGAAGCTTGCGAGAAAGAGAGAATAAAACGACACTGTAGAGTAACCCAAAATCACTTAATTTCATCGGTCTAATTTTTACTATATTAAAATACCAGTTTTAATGGTCGTCCTGTGTTAATACTTTTCAAAAAAACTTCTACGTTTTTTTAGAATCAACCGTACTATTATAATCTCTTCTCAACTACTATAATAAAAGAGTTTATATAAAAAATAAGGTAAAATTATGTATAAGCGAGTGTTCCAACCATATTTATTGGCTCCACATTCATACCCATCTAATTAATATAAAATATATATTTTATGTTTTATTAAAACAAAATTTATCCTATGTTATATATAAAAACCGTAGCAATGCATGGGCATATGACTAGTAGATACCGATATAAACCAGCTAATTTATATGGACTTAGAGCATTTCCATGAGACCGGTCAAATGACTCATTAAACTAATTTTTGGTTATTTAACAACAAAATGACTCTCCAACAGACTAACCATCTAACTTGCCAATCTATCTAGCTCTTCAAATTTGTCTCCTATCTAGCCACTCCGGCTAACCAAATTAACTTGCCTGTTAGAGAGTATGTTGGAACGAGATGCTATATATAGTTATATAGAGTGTAATCTTTATAGAGAGGTAAATAGAGAGTAAAAAATAGAGTCTTTTGGAGATGGTTTTAGCCTGTAAAATTTTAAGTTTTAGCTTTTCCTTTTGGTCTAGACATCTTTAATTTGTAGGTTAGACCGTCTTCAGAAAACTGTATGTATGGTCATGCAAACCAGCACTAAATATTGTACTGTTATGTAATAGAGTTTAAAATAAAAGGTAGTTTAGAAAAGCTGCCGGAGATGGTCTTATCGCTGTAATTTGCATGTGCCCGTCACAAGAACCAGTACTGTTGCAGTGTAGATAATATCCTCCCCGTCTCTTTTTTTCTGTGGGTGCTATCAATAATAGGCTACCGTATTTTTGTTGTTGTTGTTGCGGCACGGTAAATCAATGCAAGGCCTCTGCTGTTTGTGTCTTCCGTGTGTGCACATCTACGGCACTCTAATCTAATCGTGTCTTGTGTACTCGTTCTGTGCACATGGGTTTCGAGTCATCGAGTGTGCACAGAAAATGCATCGTGTTCGCTTCAGCATGGTGTTCAACGGCAGCGGCTGCAGCCGCTTAATTTATTTTATATAGCGTTTATACTGTTGTGAGTGAATGCTGCAGCCGCTGCTATTAATATTCGGATATAAATATTCCAGTGCATACATTCAACAACAATTGAAATCCAACACTTTTTCAGATGTTATGGTTTTGAATTAAATTCAAGTCTGATGCAAGTCATCGTTTCCTACACGTCAATTCCTAGTCGATATGAGCCTTGAGTTATCGAATTACACGCAAAAATAACGATATTGTTTCGTTTGGATGTTGATATTGGAAGGTGTGGAATTAAATTAGGTTCGATTAAAAATCAATCATGGTATTGAAATGAGTTGTAATTCCAATTCTATAGTTTGGATGTCACTGAATTGGAGTTCGAAATTATATGGTCCAATTCCACTCAATACAGAGGAGTAATGTTGTGTATTGGGAGAGAGGGTCTTTAGTTATAGTCCAATTCTAGAGAATTGAGTCTCCGATTTTAAATCTCAATTCCGTGTGCAACCAAACAATGGAATTCTGAAAAAGTGATTCCAGTTCCTAATTCCGTTCTTCAATATCTACATCCAAACAAGGTATATATAGTTTGTTTGAAATTTAGATCTTTTATAGAACATCTCTAATAGTTATATAAATTTTAGCTCTTAAATCATAGATTTAGGAAGTTGTTAAATAATTTTGGGAGTTAAAATTTGTAAATTCTCCAATAGTTCTATGAATATAGGTTTTAGTTTGGTAATCGATCCACATAAAAAATAAGTGCGCCTATTTCCTACGTGTATTTTGATTGCATCTTGTTGCTAGTAGTATCTGTCGACAGAATGGCGGTGGCAGAAGACCCGGCATACAGAGCACGCTGAATCCATTCACGTGAGACGATCGATTTGATTTGCTCCTGAAGGTGTAAATCATGCCGACATATGATTGGTTGTCGCCATTCTTTGTTGTCTCGGGAGTTGGTAAAAGGTTACCAAATGTAGGGAGGAAATGAGTTTAGATAAAAAGTAGCTAAATTTAGGGGTGTCGGTGTTTCGATCCTAGGGGTCCCTGGACCGACGAGTAAATTGTCGCTGCGTGTCCCAGCCCAGATGGGTCGGCGTGAGACGGAGACGCAAGGGGGGAAAACAGTAAGGGGAATCGCGGCCTCGTGTTGTCCTGCGCCCAGGGCGGATGCGCTTGCAGTAGGGGGTTACAAGCGTTCGCGAGGGAGAGAGAGATAGGGCGTGAGACTGCGCGTCAGCCTGTTCTCCCGCGCGGTCACCTTTTCGTACAAGGGCCCTGAACCTTCCTTTTATAGACGTAATGAGAGGGTCCAGGTGTACAACGGGGGTGTAGCAGTGTGCTAACGTGTCTAGCAGAGAGGAGCCAGAGCCCCATGTACATGCCGACGTGGCTATCGGAGAGGTGTTGGAGCCCTGTTCATGTGGCGTCGTGGCCGTCGGAGGAGCGCTTGAGCCCTGTAGAAGCACAGCTGTCGGGGCTGTCGGATCCTTGCTGACGTCTCCTTGCTTCCGTAGGGGGCTGAGAACCGCCGTCGTCATGGAGCACGCGGGGTGCCATCATTACTTGTTTTACCAGGGCGAGCCAGATGGGACGCCGGTCTTGTTCCTCGTAGCCTGGGCTAGCTAGGGGTAGGGTAATGATGGCCCCCCTTGTGGCGTGGTCGGTCCGAGCCCAAGGTCGGGCGAGGCGGTGGCTCCTCCGAGGTCGAGGCTGAGTCCGAGCCCGGGGGTCGGGCGAGGCGGAGACCGTCGTCAGAGGTCGAGGTTGAGTCCGAGCCCTGGGGTCGGGCGAGGCGGAGATCGTCGTCCGAGGTCGAGGTTGAGTCCGAGCCCTAGGGTCGGGCGAGGCGGAGACCGTCTTCCGGAGTCGAGGTGGAGTCCGAGCCCTGGGGTCGGGCGAGGCGAAGACCGTCTTCCGGAGTCAAGGTGGAGTCCGAGCCCTGGGGTCGGGCAAGACAGAGACTGTCGTCCGAGGTCGAGGTTGAGCCCGAGCCCTGGGGTCGGGCGAGGCGGAGATCGTCTTCCGGAGTCGAGGTGGAGTCCGAGCCCTGGGGTCGGGCGAGGCGGAGATCGTCTTCCGGAGTCGAGGATGAGTCCGAGCCCTGGGGTCGGGCGAGGCGGAGATTCCTATGGCGCCCGAGACTGGACTTAGCTGCTGTCAGCCTCACCCTGGCGGGTGGCACAGCAGTCGGAGCAGCGCAGGCGGCGCTGTTTTCCTGTCAGGTCAGTCAGTGGAGGGGCAAAGTGACTGCGGTCACTTCGGCCTTGTCGACTGGAAAGCGCGCGTCAGGATAAGGTGTCAGGCGATCCTTGCATTGAATGCTCCTGCGATACGGTCGGCTGGCGAGGCGATCTGGCCAAGGTTGCTTCTCCGTGAAGCCTGCCCGAGCTGGGCCTCGGGCGAGTCGAAGGTGCGTCCGTTGCTTGAGGAGACCCTCAGGCGAGGCACGAATCTGCCTTGGTCTACCGTTCCTGCTCGAGGCTAGGCTCGGGTGAGGCGAGATCGTGTCCCTTGAGTGGACGGAGCCTTGATCGGAATTGCGCCCATCAGGCCTTTGCAGCTTTGTGCTGATGGGGGTTACCAGCTGAGATTAGGAGCCTTGGGGGTACCCCTAATTACGGTCCCCGGCAGTAGCCCCCGAGCCTCAAAGGGAGTGTGGGTACTCTCTTGGAGGCTTTGTCACACTTTTTTGCAAGGGGACCGACCTTTCTCGGTTGCATTTTGTTCCGGTGGGTGCGCGCGAGCGCACCCGCCGGGTGTAGCCCCCGAGGCCTCGGAGGAGTGGTTTGACTCCTTCGAGGTCTTAATGCCTTTCGTGATGCCTCGGCCGGTCTGGTTTTTCCCTCATGCGAACTGGTCGTTGCCCGGGTGCATAGTCAGGTTTCGAGTTCTCGGGCTGGTATGTTGACGCTGTCAACGGTTTGGCCGGAGCCGGGTTTGCGAGAGCAGCCCCCGAGCCTCTGCACAGGGCGAGAGGACGGTCAAGGACTGACTCGGCTTTTTTCATACGCCCCTTCGTCGCCTTTCCGCAAGGAGGGGGGAAAGCGCCATGTTGCCCTCGGAGGGAGCCGAACATGGTGTCTCCAGTGAGTTGCTAACGGGTGATCTGAGTGGACGCCCGTGCCCTGTTCGATAAGGGTCGGCTAGTGGCCCAGAGGCGCGCTCCAAAAGTACCTGCAGGTGATTTGCCGGACCCGGTCCCGTTCGATAGGGTCCGAGGGCTCGATGCCTCCCTCTGATGGGATTCCGTTACAGAATCGCTCCTGCTGGTCTCGGAAATGTCCTAGGGTACCTCGGGAGCGTAGCCCGAGCCTTGGTTATGTATCGAACGTACCCAGAGTCATCCCTCACTCTGCGTGCTCTGGGCGGCTGTCGAACCTTTCGAGAGGCCAGCCTGCGAACCCCTGATCAGTAGTGGGCGCGGAGCCCGAGTGCTCTGAGGCGGCTGTCGAACCCTTCCGGGGGGCCAGCCTTCAAACCTCTGATCAGTAGGAGGGCTCGAGGCCCGCTTCCTTCGCGGAGAAGGATCTCTTTCGGAGTATCCCCCTTTCCCGGTCCCTGTAGCAAGAGAGAGAAAGGAGAAGAAGAAAAGGATACGAAATTGAACGACGTGGCATACCTTTTTTGACGCGGTCATTATGGCGGAGGTGAAGCGTCGCCCGCTTCTCCTGCCAAAGGTGTCGCCTGCCCTGCCGCAGAGTTAATGCGACGGGACGAGTGGTTCGTGGGGCAGTCGTTGTGCATGCGCGAGCCGTTCGAGGAACGGAACACGGGCGTGTCGTCTTCACGCCGTGGGAGAGGGCTCTCTCGCTGTTCCAGGAGAGGACATGAGCCTGTAGACGATTTGACCGTCGCTTCCGCTCGCCTGCTGCCGCCATTACTGTCGGCCCACTTCTGGCCATATCGACCGTCGCGCCTTCTCCCGCGGATGACTGACCCGTGACCGGCGTGCCTGGTTGGCACTGCTGGGCCGTGCGCAGGGTTGCCTTGAGTCGCGGCACCGGTTCCGTAGTTGAGAAGGCGCGGCGCTGGCGCAAGTGGCGCTGCAGTTTTTCGCACGTAGTAACCGGTGCGCCGGTTACATGACGTGTGGGCCTGGGCCTCCATGCTGGATGCGTCGAAGTCGAAAGGGTGCGCCCCCCTGGTGCAGTTGCATGCCGCCTGCATGGCGGTCCACCCTTTCACCCGCTGGTCTAGGCGAAAGTGGAGGAGTGCTTGTAACCGCTGGGCGGTTACATGTTCCGCGTGCGGCGGTTTGACTTCTTCTGTCCTGGGCTAGCTCGCATGACGCGTGGGACCCAGCCCCCGTGTCGTAGAGGGAGGACCTTGGAGCGTGTTGGTGAAGACTCAGTCCGCGACAGCTGAGGACGCAAGTGGGGAGAGTCGCCTTTAAAAAGGGATCGACCTCCTTGGTGGTAGCCATGCCTTCGCACTTTCCTCATGCGTCGCGTCCTTCCACCTTCCGAGCCCCCGGATGGGGAGCGCCTGCGCCGCCTTGCTCTTGCTGTTGTTGGAGGAGCACGACCTTGTGGAGATCGGCACCTTTCAGCCATCTCTCGGCTTCAAGGATTTTCGTCGTGCAGCCCGGTTGCGTTCCCCCACCAATGGGCAGTTTGGTGGAGAGAAACGAGCCGGGCTGCGGCCTCCGCCCCGCCCTCAGCTTCAAGGATTTTCGTCATCCGGGCTGAGGCGGAGGAGCGCACCAAGTGGGGGGTTGCCTCCGCGTGGGCCGGTAACCCTTTTCTTCCCCCGGCGTTTGGGGGAGAAAGGCATCCTCCAGCCCCGCGGAGGCTTCCTTCAGCCATGCGGGGGAAGGCGAACCGCTGCTTCCTGGACAGGGTGCAGCGTTCCGTCCTTCGTCCGGGCGGTGGCCGCGCCGCGTACGGGCCAGCCACATCCAGGTCTTCCTCGCGCCAACTGTCGTGCCAGAGGGTTGCCCAGCACGTCGTACGCCGCGAGGGCGGTGCTCATGTTTTGGGGCGGCCTCGGCGAGGGCGGGAGTGAGGACCTGTCGGTGCGCTTTAGGGCGGCCGGCGCCCGCTGGTGCGGTGTTGGCGGATAGGTGGACGCTACCGTCGGTGCTGAGGTGGTAGCATCCAGAGAAGGTTTCTCTGCCGACGAGATCGCCAACTCCACCTGCACCCCTGGACCTCCGTCCCCCTGGCTTGAATGGCTGGTTCTCGTCCTTTGTGGGCGAGAGCTTTTCCGCTGCAGCGTTTGCCCTGAATCCGTTGCTGCAGCTGTCTTGCCGCCCAGGACGGAGGTCGTTGTCGCTGCTGTCGGAGCGGGCGGCGGTGAGCCGCTTGGAGTTCGTCGTCCCGCGGGCCTCCTGGTATGGAGGTTGTTCATACCCGCGGGAACGGAACCGGAGTCCCGTTTGTAATGGCACCTTGAGTGCTGGCGTATGTTCATTGCGGCTGTCGGGGCCTGAACATTTGTGTATTTGGGCGTAAAGCCGTGTTTCTTCCCCATTTCGTGCACCAGGACTCGCCTGTCGGCTAGCTGGACCGCTTAACCAAGTGTGAGTTGCCCTGTGCAGAAGGTGACGAGTGAGGTATCCGTATCCCGGAGGTGTAGGAGTCCCTTGGCTCGGTCGGCCTTGCCGCTCAAGGCTTCTCTTGCTTAGTGAAGGAACCCTCGGCTGCTCTGCGATGAGCCGAAGCCGGAGGCAGCGGTGTCAGCATGGACAGAGGCGGAGTCGGCTGGAGAAGAAACTTCGTCGGCCTAGGAGTAGGGGACTTCCCAAGCCGAGGAGGCGTAGCAGCGGCGGCTGGGACTTGGCCAGGTCGTCCACTGGTGGGACCAACCCTGGAGTCAGGCTGCCGAGGCCATGAGCCGGGCTGGTGTCCTCGGGGACAGCTGGCTGAGGCTACGGAGCGGCCGGTCCGGCCGTCTACTTGGGCCGGGTTCCTGGAGGAGACCCTGGCGATGATGGCCCAGGCGCGGTGCTGACATCTTCCTTCGAGGTGGAGATCCTCCGACCGTGTTGCTGTCCGAGGCCGGGTCGGATTCCGCCGAAGGTGGAGTCGATGCCGAGGGTGCTGCTGCTCCCCCTACTGACGTCTGAACCTACAGGAACAGTTTGTCTGTAGTGTGCGTATGTTTTTTGCGGCCGCCGAGGCCAAAACATACCATCGTCGTGCTGTAAAGCTGCGTTTCTTTTCCCCTTGTTTCGAGTATCAGGACTTGTTCGTCAGTAACAGAATCGTTTATCCGAGCGAGAGTACTTATCGCAGAAGGTGATGAGTGAGGTATCCGTATCCTTGAGGCGTAGGAGTCCCTCGGCTCGGTCGGCCTTGCCGCTTACGTGTACTCTTACTCGTCCATAGGATTCTGTTATCGATATAGTCGAGATGGCACGAAAAATCGTTTCGGCCGAAAAATTTTCGAGCGCTAAGACTTGTTCGGACAGCGGAATTGCTTATCCGAGCGTGAGTTACTTATCGCATAAGGTGATGAGTGAGGTATCCGTATCCCGGAGGCGTAGGAGTCCCTCGGCTCGGTCGGCCTTGCCTGCTTATGTGTACTCCGTCGTTTTCAGGATTCCACTATCGAAGTAGTCGAAAAGCACGAAAGATGTTCTGGCAGAAAGACTTTTTCCGAGGAAAATTTTGACGCAGAGGGGGTTCCCCCCTTCTAGCCTACGAGGGAGGGTCGGACTTTGCCGAGGCAAGGCTAACCCTTCCTTGATGGTTAGACTTTGCTTGCGTAAGTAAACAAGGTATATGAACAACTTGAAAACATCTTAAGGGTAGAAGCGACGTAGATGTCGGATGTTCCAAGCGTTGCTGTAGACCTCGCCTTGACTGTTGGCCAACTTTTATGTTCTGGGCTTCAGAATCTTGGCGATGATGAACGGCCCTTCCCAGGGAGGCGTGAGCTTGTGGCGCCCTCGGGCGTCTTGTCTTAGCCGAAGCACCAAGTCGCCCACCTGGAGGTCTCGGGACCGAACCCCTCGGGCGTGGTAGCGTCGTAGGGACTGTTGATACCGCGCCGAGTGTAGTAAGGCCATGTCCCGAGCCTCTTCCAGCTGGTCCAGTGAGTCTTCTCGGTTTGTCTGGTTGCTCCGGGCGTCGTATGCCCTCGTCCTCGGGGAGCCGTATTCTAAGTCTGTGGGCAAGATAGCCTCGGCCTCATAGACTAGAAAAAACGGCGTGAAGCCCGTGGCTCGGCTTGGCATCGTCCTCAGACTCTAGACCACCGAGGGGAGTTCCTTCATCCACTGCTTGCTGAACTTGTTGAGGTAGTTGTAGATCCTCGGCTTGAGTCCCTGTAGAATCATGAGGTTGGCACGCTCTACCTACCCATTCGTCATGGGGTGAGCTACGGCGGCCCAGTCCACCCGGATGTGGTGGTCCTAGCAGAAGTCCAGGAACTTCCTGCCGGTGAACTGGGTGCCGTTGTCAATGATGATGGAGTTCGAGACCCTGAAGCGATGCATGATGTTGGTGAAGAACGCCACCGCTTGTTCGGACCTGATGCTGTTTATGGGTTGGACCTCGATCCACTTGGAGAATTTGTCGATGGCGACCAGCACGTGCGTGAAGCCCCCGGGTGCCTTCTGCAAGGGACCGACGAGGTCCAGACCCCACACAACAAACGACCAGGTGATGGGTATTGTTTGCAGAGCCTGAGCGGGCAGGTGCGTCTGCCTTGCATAGAATTGACACCCTTGGCAGGTGCGTACAATCCTAGTGGCGTCGGCCATCGCGGTTGGCCAGTAGAAACCCTGTCGGAAGGCGTTTTCCATGAGGGCTCGAGGTGCTGCGTGGTGACCGCAAGCCCCCGAGTGTATTTCTTGCAATAACTCCTGACCTTCGGCGATGGATATGCATCGCTGGAGGATGCCTGAGGGGCTGCGGTGGTAGAGCTCCTTTCCGTCACCCAGCAAGACGAACGACTTGGCGCGCCGCGCCAGTCGCCGAGCTTCGGCTCTGTCGAGGGGTGGCTCTCCTCGGTGGAGATATTGCAGGTATGGGGTCTGCCAGTTTCGATTAGGCGTGACCCCATTCCACTCTTCCTCGACGCGCGGTGCCTCACCCTCGGGGGCCGAGGGTGCCTCGGGCGGGGCCGAGGCTGCCTCGGGCTGAGCCGAGGGCGCCTCGGGCAGAGCCGAGGCCTTCTCGAGCTCGGGCGTGTCGTCGGTCTTGACGAAGGGTTGATGTAGGTCTCGGGAGAAGACGTCCGGAGGAACCGTCGTCCGCCCCGAGGCTATCTTAGCCAGCTCGTCTGCAGTCTCGTTGTATCGTCGAGCGACGTGGTTGAGCTCGAGCCCGTAATACTTGTCCTCCAGGCGCCGAACCTCGTCGCAGTAGGCTTCCATCTTCGCGTCGCACCAGTGGGAGTTCTTCACGACTTGGTCGATGACATGCTGCGAGTCGCCGCGAGCGTCGAGGTGCCAGACCCCTAGCTCGATGGCGGTGCGCAACCTGTTAACCAGAGCCTCATACTCGGCCACATTGTTGGATGACGGGAAATGGAGGCGCAGCACGTAGCGGAGGTGCTTCCTGAGGGGTGAGATGAAGAGCAGGCCCGTGCCTGCTCCTGTTTTCATCAGCGACCCGTCGAAAAACATGGTCCAGAGTTCCGGTTGGATCGGAGCTGTTGGAAGCTGGGTGTCGACCCATTTAGCCACAAAGTCCGCCAAGACTTGGGGCTTGATGGCCTTCCGAGGGGCGAACGAGATTGTCTCACCCATGATCTCCACCGCCCACTTTGCAATCCTACCCGAGGCCTCTCGGCACTGGATGATCTCCCCCAGGGGGAAGGATGACACCACAGTCACCGGATGAGACTCGAAGTAGTGTTGCAACTTTCGCCGTGTCAGAATTACCACGTACAGCAGCTTCTGAATTTGCGGGTAGCGGATTTTGGTCTCGGACAGTACCTCACTGATGAAGTAGACCGGCCTCTGGACAGGCAATGCGTGCCCTTCTTCTCGTCTCTCGACCACGATCGCGGCGCTGACCACCTGAGTGGTAGCGGCGACGTAGATCAAGAGGGCTTCTCCGGCAGCAGGGGGCACCAGAATGGGCGCGCTTGTAAGGAGCGCCTTTAGGTTCCCGAGGGCTTCCTCGGCCTCGGGGGTCCAAGTGAAGCGCTCAGTCTTCCTTAAGAGGCGATACAGGAGCATGCCTCTTTCGCCGAGGCATGAGATGAAGCGGCTCAGAGCCACAAGGCATCCCATGACCCTCTGTACTCCTTTCAAGTCCCTGATAGGCCCCATGTTGGTGATGGCCGCGATTTTCTCCGGGTTAGCCTCGATTCCCCGCTCGGAGACGATGAACCCCAGGAGCATGCCTCGGGGGACTCTGAAGACACACTTCTCGGGATTGAGTTTTACGCCTTTCGCCTTGAGACACTTGAATGTCGTTTCAAGGTCGGAGAGGAGGTCAGAGGCTTTCCTCGTCTTTACTACGATGTCATCAACGTAAGCCTCGACTGTTCGACCAATGTGCTCCCCGAACACGTGGTTCATGCACCTTTGGTATGTCGCACCCGCATTCCTCAAACCGAATGGCATAGTAATATAGCAGTACATGCCAAAAGGTGTGATGAAAGAAGTCGCGAGCTGGTCGGACTCTTTCATCCTGATTTGGTGATACCCTGAGTAGGCATCGAGGAACGAAAGGGTTTCGCACCCAGCAGTGGAATCCACTATTTGATCGATGCGAGGCAGAGGGTAGGGAACCTTCGGACATGCTTTGTTTAGACCAGTGTAGTCTACACACATCCACCATTTCCCACCTTTCTTTTTCACAAGCACAGGGTTGGCTAGCCATTCGGGATGGAATACCTCTTTGATGAACCCTGCAGCCATCAGCTTGTGGATCTCTTCGCCTATGGCTCTGCACTTTTCTTCGTCGAATCGGCGCAGAGGCTGCTTCACGGATCGGGCTCCAGCTCAGATATCCAGTGAGTGCTCGGCGACATCCCTCGGTATACCAGGCAGGTCCAAGGGACTCCACATAAAAACCTCGGCGTTTGCACGGAGAAAGTCGATGAGCACTGCTTCCTATTTGGGGTTGAGCTCGGAGCCGATCCGGATCTGCTTGGAGGTGTCGTTGCTGGGGTTGAGAGGGACGGACTTAACCGCCTCTGTTGGTTCGAAGTTGCCGGCGTGGCGCTTCGCATCTGGCGCCTCCTTGGGGAGGCTCTCCATGTCGGCGATGAGGGCCTCAGATTCGGCGAGGGCCTCGGCGTACTCCACGCACTCCACGTCGCATTCGTATGCGTGTCGGTACGTGGGGCCGACGGTGATGACCCCATTGGGGCCCGACATCTTGAGCTTGAGGTAGGTGTAGTTGGGGACGACCATGAACTTGGCATAGCATGGTCTCCCCAGCACTGCGTGGTAGGTTCCTCGGAACCCTACCACCTCGAACGTGAGGGTTTCCTTTCGGAAGTTGGAGGGAGTCCTGAAGCAGACGGGTAGATCGAGTTGTCCAAGGGGTTGGACGCACTTCCCGGGAATGATCCCGTAAAAGGGCGCCGCACCGGCCCGGATTGAGGACAGATCGATCTGCAGGAGCCCGAGGGTGTCGGCGTAGATGATGTTGAGGCTGCTGCCTCCGTCCATGAGGACCTTGGTAAGCCTGACGCTGCCGATGACAGGATCAACAACGAGCGGGTACTTCCCCGGGCTCGGCACGCGGTCGGGGTGGTCGCCTTAGTCGAAGGTGATGGGCATGTCGGACTAGTCTAGGTAGACTGACGCCGCCACCTTTACCGAGCAGACCTCCCGGCGCTCTTGCTTGCGGTGCCGAGCCGAGGCGTTCGCCACCCGCCCACCGTAGATCATGAAGCAGTCATGGACCTCGGGGAACTCCTCTGCCTTGTGACCCTCCTTCTTATCGTTGTCGGGGGCTCTGCCACCTTCCGCCGGTGGCCCGGCCTTGTGGAAGTAGCATCGAAGCATGACGCACTCCTCAAGGGTGTGCTTGACGGGACCCTGATGATAGGGACATGACTCCTTGAGCATCTTGTCGAACAAGTTGGCGCCTCTGGGAGGCTTCCGAGGGTTCTTGTGCTCGGCGGTGGCGACAAGGTCTGCGTCGACGGGACTTTGATGATAGGGGCATGACTCCTTGAGCATCTTGTCGAACAAGTTGGCGCCTCTGGGAGGCTTCCGAGGGTTCTTGTGCTCGGCGGCGGCGACAAGGTCTGCGTCGGCTGCGTCACGTTTCGCTTGCGACTTCTTCTTACCCTTCTTCTTTGCACCACGCTGAGCGGACGCCTCGGGGACGTCATTCGGCTGGCGCCCCTGAGGCTGCTTGTCCTTCCAGAAGATGGCCTCGACCGCCTCCTGACCAGAGGCGAACTTGGTGGCGATGTCCATCAGCTTGCTCGCCCTGGTGGGAGTCTTGCGACCCAGCTTGCTCACCAGGTCGCGGCAAGTGGTGCCGACGAGGAACGCGCCGATGACATCTGAGTCGGTGATGTTGGGCAGCTCGGTGCGCTGCTTCGAGAATCGCCGGATGTAGTCCCACAGGGATTCTCCCGGCTGCTGGCGGCAGCTTCGGAGATCCCAGGAGTTCCCAGGGCACATGTATGTGCCCTGGAAGTTGCCGGCGAAGGCTTTGACCAGGTCGTCCCAGTTGGAGATCTGCGCAGGAGGCAGATGCTCTAGCCAGGCTCGGGCGGTGTCGGAGAAGAACAGGGGGAGGTTGCGGATGATGAGGTTGTCATCGTCCGTTCCACCCAGCTGGCAGGCCAGCCGGTAGTCCGTGAGCCACAGTTCCGGCCTTGTCTCCCCCGAGTACTTGGTGATGGTAGTCGGGGCCCAGAACCGGGTCGGGAACAGCGCCCGTCGTATGGCTCGGCTGAAAGCTTGCGGACCGGGTGGTTTGGGCGAAGGGCTCCGATTCTCCCCGCTGTCGTAGCGTCCCCCACGCTTGGGGTGGTAGCCTCGGTGCACCCTCTCGTCGAGGTGGGCTCGACGGTCGCGGCGATGGTGCTCATTGCCGAGGCGGCCCGGGGCCGTAGGCACTGTGTCCCGCGTGCGCATAGTGTGGGCCGAGGCTTCCCGCGTGAATCGGGAAGTCACGGCGCGATGCTCCGGGGGGTATCCCTGCCTTCGGGAGGCAGAGCTTTCGGCCCGTCGGACCGCGGCATCCTCCAGGAGATTCCTGAGCTCTCCCTGGATACGCCGCCCCTCAGTGGTGGATGGTTCCGGCATCGCTCGGAGTAGTATTGCTGCTGCAGCCAGGTTCTGGCCGACCCCACTGGAAGCCGGGGGCAGCCTTGCCCTGGCATTATCGGCGATGCGGTGCTAGATGTCCTGGGCCAGATGACGCGCTTCTCCGGCCGGCGCTCGGCCTGCCCGCTCCTGCCCGATGTTCTGCCGGAGCTGCACAAGTTGTCCTACTTCCTCGTCGAGCCTGGCCTGCATCCCGCGGATTTGCTCGAGCTGTGTGTCCTGACCCCCCGCAGAGACTGGGACCACAGCTAGCTCCCGAAGGATGTCAACGCGAGGCGCAGGCCTAGAGGGATCGCCGTCCTCCGGCATACCAAGGTGGTTGCCTTCGTCGAGACCCCCTAGATCGACGTGGAAACATTCGCGACTTGGGCCACAGTCCTCGTCGCCGAGGCTGTGGCTATCATCGGAGCAATCGGAGAGGCAGTAGTCACATGCTGTCATGAAATCCCGCATGGCACTGAAGTTTCCGAGCCCGAAGAAGTCCCAACCAGAGTCGGGCTCGTCGTCTTCCTCGGAACTCGGGGGCCCGTAGGTCGAGACCGCCATCAATCGGTCCCAGGTTGACCACATATGGTACCCCAGAAGGTTTGGATATGCCTTTATGAAAGCGTCCACTGAAGCAGGGTTGCTTGGTGGGTCGAAGCTGAATCTAAAAGGCACAGGATGGGAAACGGACGGTATCTCTTGATCGACGGATGGTGACGAAGTCGCGTCAGGGACGGACTGCATCGTTATCTCAAGTACGAGGCTAACGCTCAGCAAGTCCTTCGCGAGCGTGCTGGCGTCGCCTGTCTGCTCGGGGTTGGCGTGTCGCGAGGAAACGACACTCATCTTCGTCTTAGACGCGAGGTCAATGCCCGACGTGTCCCTCGCTGGGGCGCCGGCGTCGTCGACTCGCTCGACAGCCGACGAGGCGCCGGCTCCTGCTTGGCCATGGTTGCCCCACCTCCTTCCCCGTCGATGGGGAAGGTGACGGGACAGACTCGGATGCTGTTCTTTCGCCACGCGGGGAAGACGTCGTCGATTCCGTCGCCGGCGGGCAGGCTGACGGCCGCCATTGTCGTTGTCGCGTGGCGGAGGAAGGAGTATCATGTCGTAGCTGCCGTCGAGGGTCATGAACTCGAGACTCCCGAAACGGAGCTTCGTCCCGGGTTGCAGAGGTTGCTGGAGACTCCCCATCTGGAGCTTGACGGGAAGCTGTTCGTCAACACGCAGCAGGCCCCTACCTGGCGCGCCAACTGTCGGCGTTTCGACCCCGGGGGTCCCTGGATCGACGAGTAAATTGTCGCTGCGTGTCTCAGCCCAGATGGGTCGGCGCGAGACGGAGACACAAGGGGGGAAAACAGTAAGGGGAACCGCGGCCTCGTGTTGTCCTGCGCCCAGGGCGGATGCGCTTGCAGTAGGGGGTTACAAGCGTTCGCGAGGGAGAGAGAGAGAGATAGGGCGTGAGACTGCGCGTCAGCCCGTTCTCCCGCGCGGCCACCTTTTCGTATGAGGGCCCTGGACCTTCCTTTTATAGACGTAAGGAGAGGGTCCAGGTGTACAACGGGGGGGGGGGGGTGTAGCAGTGTGCTAACATGTCTAGCAGAGAGGAGCCAGATCCCCATGTACATGCCGACGTGGCTGTCGGAGAGGTGTTGGAGCCCTGTTCATGTGGCGTCGTGGCCGTCGGAGGAGCGCTTGAGCCCTGTAGAAGCATAGCTGTCGGGGCTGTCGGATCCTTGCTGACGTCTCCTTGCTTCCGTAGGGGGCTGAGAACCGCCGTCGTCATGGAGCACGCGGGGTGCCATCATTACTTGTTTTACCGGGGCGAGCCAGATGGGACGCCGGTCTTGTTCCCCGTAGCCTGGGCTAGCTAGGGGTAGGGTAATGATGGCCCCCCTTGTGGCGTGGTCCGTCCGAGCCCAAGGTCGGGCGAGGCAGTGGCTCCTCCGAGGTCGAGGCTGAGTCCGAGCCCGGGGGTTGGGCGAGGCGGAGACCGTCGTCCGAGGTCGAGGTTGAGTCCGAGCCCTGGGGTTAGGCGAGGCGGAGACCGTCGTCCGAGGTCGAGGTTGAGTCCGAGCCCTAGGGTCGGGCGAGGCGGAGACCGTCGTCCGAGGTCGAGGTTGAGTCCGAGCCCTGGGGTCGGGCGAGGCGGAGACCGTCTTCCGGAGTCGAGGTGGAGTCCGAGCCCTGGGTCGGGCGAGGCGAAGACCGTCTTCCGGAGTCGAGGTGGAGTCCGAGCCCTTAGGTCGGGCGAGGCGGAGACCGTCGTCCGTGGTCAAGGTTGAGCCCGAGCCCTGGGGTCGGGCGAGGCGGAGATCGTCTTCCGGAGTCGAGGTGGAGTCCGAGCCCTGGGGTCGGGCGAGGCGGAGATCGTCTTCCGAAGTCGAGGTTGAGTCCGAGCCTTGGGGTCGGGCGAGGCGGATATTCCTATGGCGCCCGAGGCTGGACTTAGCTGCTGTCAGCCTCACCGTGGCGGGTGGCACAACAGTCGGAGCAGCGCAGGCGGCGCTGTTTTCCTGTCAGGTCAGTCAGTGGAGGGGCGAAGTGACTGCGGTCACTTCGGCCTTGTCGACTGGAAAGCGCGCGTCAGGATAAGGTGTTAGGCGATCCTTGCATTGAATGCTCCTGCGATACGGTCGGCTGGCGAGGCGATCTGGCCAAGGTTGCTTCTCCGTGAAGCTTGCCCGAGCTGGGCCTCGGGCGAGTCGAAGGTACGTCCGTTGCTTGAGGAGACCCTCGGGCGAGACGCGAATCTGCCTTGGTCTACCATTCCTGCCCGAGGCTAGGCTCGGGTGGGCGAGATCGTGTCCCTTGAGTGGACGGAGCCTTGACCAGAATTGCGCTCATCGGGCCTCTACATCTTTGTGCTGATGGGGGTTACCAGCTGAGATTAGGAGCCTTAGGGTACCCCTAATTACGGTCCCCGACAAGGGAGCTGTTTGATTCAGATTAAAGCCGGTTGTTTAAACTGCTGTAACTACAATCTATAGAAACAAAAGCACTGTAGAATTAGTAAAAGCCTATACAGATTAAAACAAAACGAATAGACTATAAAAAGTTCATTTATGAAGCTGTTGGAGAGAAGTTTTTAACTTAACTACATAAATTATTAAATTATAGAGTATTTTAGAGAACTACAGAAATTGCTCTCAACAGTGCCAAAATTAAGATTGTTTCAGTGCCCCCACAAACGGAGGATTGCACCTTCATGGCCTCCGCTCGGCTGTAGTGTCTGGCTGGCGCGGCAGTTTGTTTTTCTACAATGAAAATCACTAGCCGTAGCGGTAGCCGGTTGTCGGTAGTAATTAACCTAGACACATATATGAAATAATATATTAAATATAAAATACATATATTAAATAATATAGTATAAATCTATAAAAACATTAAAACAAATTCTAATTTGATATGGATGGAGTATGAAGATACCAATATTGATTGATTTAGAAAAAAATAGACCCCGCGCCTTGGAAAATTGTTGCTGCAGCTGCGGTATGCGTTAGCTACGGAGAGAAAAAAAAAAGATACTGAGTTGCAGAGGTGTTGGATCGAAGCAAGGTAGCGGCAGGCGCAACCGGCCTGGAGACGAGCAGAAAAGAAAAAGAAAAAAAGCCGCGAGCAGACAGCAGACAGGAAACCGGACCGGACGGGACGTTTTTCACCGCAGGGGAGGAGGCAGGAGGGCCCAACGTCAAAGAAACAGGAGGCCGCATAAAACGCAGCCTCCCGCGGATCCCCCCTACTTTTCTTTCTTCTTTCTCATCTCAGTTGCAGTTCCCCTCTCTCTCCTCCGCCGTAGCGAGGCAGGCAAGCGCCACCAAGTCCGGGCCTCGGAGGCATCGACCGACGCCGGCGGCAGCGGCGCCATGAGGCTGCTCGTCCCCGACGGCGCGCGCCGCCAGCGGTTGCTCCAGTGCGAGGCGCCCCCGTCGCCCTCGCCGCCTTCCCCGTCCCCGTCCCCGTACCCGTCGTCGTCCCCGTCCAGGACGGTCGTGGTGGGGATCAGGCGCGACGCCGCCAGCCGCGAGCTGCTCACCTGGGCGCTGGTCAAGGTCGCCAATGCTGGGGACCGCGTCGTCGCCCTCCACGTCGCCACCGCGGCCGCCGCCGACGGTACCGCCCACCGTCCCCTCTTCCTCCTGACTCCTGACTAGTTAATAAGCCCCCACCCGTTTTGCTTGGAAGGCGCTGATCCATCCCTGGAGCGTTTCTGCTGCTGGGATGGGATTTCCTTGCTTGCGTGGTTGGATTATTAAGCTCCGTTCCGTTCATTCGTTTACTACATTGATTCGCTCACCATGCAAACTTGCAAACCCCGTTTGGTTCCCCTTTTGACGAATCTGATGAGGTGAAATTAATCCCTCACTCTCTTTACCTTTTTCCTCTCTCTCTCTCTCTCTCTCTCTCTCTCTCTCTCGCCGTTTACAGGATTGCTCGTGAGACTGGATGAGCGCAGCAGGGCCGCGGACTCGCTCGCCTCCGTGCTCGCCGTCTACGACGGTTTCTGCAACCTCAAGCAGGTCCGTCCCTTCGCTCCCCGCTCCCAAATCAAATCTTACCGCGAACAACAAAAAAAAAAAACAAAAATCAATCACCGTATACTTCCCTCTGTTTTTTTTTCGCTAGCCGTTCCTCTGGGTTTCGTTCGATGCTGCTGGCCGTTCAAAGCTCTGGCCTTTTCTCCTGGATTTCGCTTTCAAAGATGCTCTCCGTGCATGCAAATTTGGTCCAGTCCAGCAGCCCGTCAAATTCTTAGCTTGGTTCAAAGTCTCCACCTCCGCCGTATCACTCGTGCTGTCGCTACTTTATTACTGGATGGTCATGTTTTTCTCTCTTCTTTTTTCTCCAACGCCTTCAAGTTTCGGGCACCTTGTTTTTTTTTACAACCACCGATCTACTCATCTTTCCTACTAAAATTGAACTGCAGAGTTATTTATTTAATTTAATTTAATTTTGGCAAGACAGTTTCCCTGCCAACTTTGCCTTTTTAAAGGCTGCATCAGAATTCTCATCAATTTGTTCTTCCATTTGTATTCACAGATTAATTTGGAGCTCAAGGTCTGTGGAGGGTCATCTATCCGGAAAACTCTGGTTAAAGAAGCAGCTGCTTGTGGCGCAGCACATCTCATCCTTGGTGTCACGAACAATTCCCGGTCCTTCGGGTACATAATCTCATACATTGCAAACTAGAATATTGCCGTCTTTGTCCAAATACATTAAAGTTGGTTCTGATACAAGTACTGCCCCCCCCCCCCCCCCCCCCTCCCCTCCGTCAACATGTAGATCCTCCTTGACATCAGTTGCCAAGTACTGCTCAAAGAGAGTTCCAGCCAGCTGCTCGGTTCTTGCAGTGAACAATGGCAAAGTCGTTTATCATAAAGATGCTGGTCACGGGTTGCAACATGAACTGTACCAAAGCAATACCACGAGTATGTCGGTCGATAATTTCATTTGCATTTGTTCATTCTGTGGTTTCAGTGCTGCTATGAATCCAGTGTGCTCAAGTGTGTATTGTTAATGCAGTACCTGAGACACCAAGGAGGAGCTACCGGAAGCTCTTGTCGACCATGATAGGGGACAAACTCTGGGATGAGAATGGAAAGGACAGAAGGTGTGTGTCTCGTGCCGTCACCATGCCAATGAGGTCTCCCGCACGGCCAAAAGAATTTTCACTAGCATTAGTCCCAGTGAAGGGTTGCCAACACGAATTGCCAGCGGTAGCAACTGGCTGGCCCCTGCTTAGGAAGAAGTTCTTGCCAGACCGGAAAGCTTCTGCGCCTGACAAGTCCAAGATGTCTGTGGTGCAGTGGGCAATGCGGCTCCCAAGCAGGTATTCAGCAGTATCGCCAGTCCATTCAGAATACAGAACCACAAGACCGGACTCCATGAGCGCCAGTCATATCCTCCGTGACCGTGTGGTTGTTCCCTCAAGGAGCAATTCAGGAAAGTCTTGTGTAGTGATTGAAGAATTGGAGAAGGAAACTCCAGAGGAACTGACGTTGCTCAAAGAGAAATTCTCATCCATTTATTCTTCATTCAGTTACAGTGAGCTTGCAAACGATCACCTCTGACTTCTCACCAGGTATGCATATCCGATTTTCTCTGTTATAACACCTACTTCTATTTGTATCTCTTGCCACTTCAAACTTCTTGTAGGCATATGGTGTTAACCCATCAGATTGGTTGTTTTGTGCAGAGTGTGTAGTTGGACAAGGAGGCACTAGTAAAGTTTACAAAGGCTGTTTGGCGAATGCAAGGAGCTAGCAGTGAAGATCCTGAAGTATTCTGATGAGGTACTGAAGGAGTTTGTATCAGAGATTGAGATTGTCAGTTCTCTGAGCCACAAGAATGTGATATCCCTCGTTGGTTTCTGCTTCAAGAATGATGACCTTCTGTTAGTGTATGAATATTTGCAACGAGGCAGCCTGGAAGAGATACTGCATGGTGTGTTTAGCTGCTTCACGACCTGCTAGCTTTCTGTCTATGCTGTTGCAATGTAAAGGGATCCTAATGTTTTTATTGTGCAGGTAAAAAAGAATGCAAGAGCATATTTGGTTGGGACTGAGAGGTACAGCGTGGCTATGGGAGTTGCTCGTGCTCTGGATTATCTCCATAGTGACAACAGTCGTCCAGTGATCCATAGGGATGTCAAGTCATCAAATATCCTCATTTCAAAATGCTTTGAACCAAAGGTAATACTTGTCTGTCAGATAGCACAAATACATCAGTGTTAGTGTGCAGTATCGAAAGTAAGCGAGCTCAAACTTTCAATATGTGTGATGTTGCAGTTATCGGACTTTGGTCTCGCAGTCTGGGCTGCTGATGTGACATCTCAGATGACATGGCAATGATGTTGCAGGAACTTTCGGGTTTGTTTCTTAAGAATTGTTTTATAGTTTTTCCGTTTGTTGTAGCATTGGAGCAATTGCTTTACTGACATAGAGATATCTTGACAGATACTTGGCTCCTGAATACTTCATGCATGGCAAGGTGGGCAACAAAATCGATGTGTATGCTTTTGGTGTTGTCCTTCTGGAGCTCATCTCTGGCAGGAAACCACTTTGCACTGGTTGTCCAAAAGGGCAGGAGAGCCTAGTGATGTGGGTAAGTGGGCATTTTATTTCTATCAAATACCATTATCTGTCATTTTTTTAATTTTTTGTTAGAAGGAATTTCTTTTTCTTTGGTTGGAATAGATAATTAGTTGCTATTTGTTTTTCTCTGATGCAGGCAAATTCCATCATACAGGGAGGAAAGCTCAGACAACTTGTAGATCCAAACTTGCCCACTGAAGGCCATGTCGATGAAGTTGAGAGGATGACCCTTGCTGCGTCCCTCTGCATCAGACAAACACCTCAGAACCGTCCTGAAATTGATGCTGTAAGCATCCATCCCTCTTCTTGATGCATGTTTTGCGCGAGTGTTCGTGCTGTTTACATTTTTCTTACAAGCATCTTGATGTACATGATGCTAGGTTCTGAAGCTTCTCCAGGGTGACAATGATACCCTCAAGTGGGCAAGATCACAAGTCGGGTTGTCATGCGAGAGCAGTGATATCAATGAATTTGTGATGACACCGCCAGCGCCGAGGAGTAACGCCAACATCCAGTCCTACATCAACCTCGCCTTTGATGTCGATGACGACTCAGCCTCTGTCAGCAGCAACGACTTCATTGCAGCCAACACCTCCTTGGAAGAGTATCTGAAGGGAAGATGGAGCCGGTCGTCGAGCTTTGACTGACGGACCCATGGTCAGAGTTAACCCTTTATTAGTGTATAGATCGTTCTTGTTCTTCTTCTAATTTAAGTTTCAATTTTGCGCCTTGGATGAGAGTTGGCACATGCAATGCCCTCCACCAGGAAATCCTTTGATCATGTCTTAGTTATTTTTTTCCTTTTCTTTTGGGGTCCCTCTTACTCTCTGAAGAGGCACCCTGTTGTTTTACTGTCTGAAGAGACTTATCATACTCAGGTAGTCTCATCCAAAGAGGTGACAAATAAAGTCGGGATCATACGAAACTGTGGTTTTCACTGTCATCCTGCCACCATATTTAAATGGTAAAAAACTAAAATTATGCATAAATAGATATTTGAACCATAAGTGTTCGCTTCAAACATACATTTATACCTAGCTAGTTAACACAATACATGTCTTTTTTTTGTTTAACAAAGTACGGCACTTTGCTAGTAAGAAAAAAAAAGATTGTTTTTGTGCCATCCGTCAAAAGTGAGTCTGCCAGCGTTGACTCAACATGTTCGGATATATATAGTACCTTGAATTTTCACGAGTAGTTTTTTTCCCTTGAGAAAATTCACTTGATTGCTCGAAGATGAAGTCAGAATCTGCAGTTTTTATAGTTGTATTATGATGCTATCACAATACAATAAAATACACCATTACATTAATCTATAAGCTGCAGTCCATGACGTTGCATGTCCCAAGAATTATACAGCCACTGTCGGTTTCACCGGTAATTGTCAACTGCAGCAGGACAGCGAGGGAATAAAAGGCTCACCAGTCACCATCATATCGTAAGAGCCCAGTTGGGGCATGTGACATCACATGGAGATGGAGCACGCACATGGAATGGACAAACCCCAAGAGACGCTGATGAAAAGGATCTTGAAAAGTACTATCGCGCGTGCCTGAGAACATGAGCAAACCGACATGGAGCCACGGCCGTTCAGTTGTGGACAGGAATGATCAGAATAATCGTTACACTTGCACATGGATAATAGTCTACCATTCTATCTAATGTGCAAGTCACAGGCCTCTCGTGACAGTGCAAGGACAAGTGATTTATGCAAGTCATAGGTCTCTCCAAACGTGGAAAAGGCAGGTAAACCGAAGGCAAATTCGAAATAGAGCATGCGGATACGGAGCTTGAAGCTCTCTAGTTACGCAAACCGGTGATTGAAGGAATAGGAGAATTGACACTTTAAGGGATTGGATGAACTAAAATCCTCTTGCTATTCAAAATTAAAGGTTAGTTTGAGAGAAAATGAACTAATTTTTTGGGAGATTGAAAATTACTTAGAGAAATAAGTAAAAAGATGTACCTAAATAGCAAGGAGATACATCCTAAATAGCCCTAAATAGCAAGGAGATTTTAGTTTCTCCAATCTCTCTAAATCCTTACTCCTAAATAAGCTATAGGTAAGATACATCCATTAACTATCTCCTGCAGACTTTCTATTAATTTCTTATCTTAAAATTTTAATCTTAAATAGTGTAATCTATTTTGCTGTATGAAGTTGTTTAAAACTGGTCACAGAGCAGAAGTACACGGTTCTCTTTGCGGTATCAATTCACCCATCCAAATAATCTAAATAAATATACGCCTCTACTAGGATTATGTGAACTCGATTCTATAATTCGGATTATATAATCTATATAAAATAAGTTGGATTATATAATCCTGGAAAGAGACAAATAGGCTCTTTGTTGCTCAATAGGTATTTGTAGAAGTGTCCAGATTAGCTACACATTTTCAAATTTATGTTTTTGGAAGTCCGCTAAACTTGTATAACCCTCCCATCTCTCCATAAATCCCTAAGATTGTACCATGGAATGCCATGTTCAGCAAGTTCTTTTATTCGAGATAAACTGAACTACCCCAGTTGATCCCATATGAGGATTCGTACCAGCTGATTCAATTGAAGACTATCTGCGGTAAATTCAATAAAAAGGAATTGTATATAAAAGCATATGAAGCTTTTTTGTTAAATGATTCATAATCACACGATATATTCACCTAAGCTTTCAAAGAAAAAAGGAAAAAGGTCAAAGTATGACGGGC